>CM039125.1:5408828-6008828 GCA_022036555.1 Microstegium vimineum | reverse complement strand
CTAGGCCACCCTGACCACTACAACGTGCTCGCCGAAAGGGTCATGTATGCCCCCTTCCCTCATCCCTTGTTCTCTGCAGGGCTGTCTCAACAATTTCTAGGATCCTTGTGCAAATAAGACACTAAGGGCTCGGCAAAAAAAAAAATTTGAATTAGAAAATTAAATCGTCCTACCCGTATCCATATTTCCTGTTCCCTGTAACTAATAAATTGAATTTACCGGGTGCCGCAGTGCTGGCCGCTGACCGCTACAATCACAGAGATTGCAGACAGGAAGGATTTAGGGATGGCCGGATTGGGAGACAGGGGCATGGAACACCGGACTGCAAGCTGCAGCGCCGCAGCCAGCACGCCGTCGCGACGTAGGCTCACTCGTGCCGGATCCGGATCCATTCTGAGCCGGATGTCTCCACGCTTGGGCGACGGGCCCGGCTGCTCTGTCTTGGTCCAGAAACCCCTGGCAATGTGTCTTGGCGCTGTGGTGGGAGAGGAGATGTAACACATTGCTGTTCTCTCCTGCTAGACTCCTGGAAGAACAGGTCAATCGCACGCAGTAGTTTCTGCTGCTCCGCTTGAACCGTGCCAGAGTCTGAGCACTGGTTCAGCATCAGGCCAAAGAGCGATGCGAGCACGTCATTGGTGCTTCTCGCGACTTTTCCGACCCTTTGCTCTGGCAATGGTGCTTTGGAGCTTCCCTCGTAGACCTGTCTTCTGCACACCTGCACATGATATTACATATTGATATGTATGAATATTAAACAAAATCAGATACACCACGGCAGAGGAATTCAAAAGGTGAACTAACACATGAACTTGATCCTATAAAACTATTTATACGAGTAAGTATGACTTTACAATGCCGTGTTCTACACTTCTACACTTTGTAGAGCTACAAAGAGACTTGCACAAACCTGGAACAAGTTATGTAGATCAACAATGTGCTCTTGACTGAGATACTTCTTGGCCATGAGCTCACTGAAGAGATTGACGATTTCTGCAGTAACATTCCTTGCTGAAAGATTAGCCACGATGCCAGAAATCAGATGCCCATCAAACAACGATGTCAGCCAATCTGGCACTTGGCTCAGCCTGAGCAACGAAACAGCTATATTCGCAGCAAACTTCTGCTGACTGGTGAAAGATTTGGATGTCAAACCAGGAGCAGTTAAGGCCACAACAAATTCCTCCATTATTAGCCTAAACCATTTAGATTCTCTGACTGCCACCTTCTCTTGGCTTCCAAATTTCTCCCATCCTAAAATCACAGAGAGACAGGCACTGCAGTTTCCAGCAACTTTACTGTCTTCACTGAACACCAAACCCTCTGTCACTGCAATAATGGACTTCAAATATCTCATAGAGCATCTTAACTCAGAATCCATACATGACCTTTGATCTGAAATTCGTGTGAGCAACTCCAACAGGCATTGTGAAGCAATAAGTTTAATAGAAGGTGAACCGAAGTGCATGAGACGGCATAAATCATGGCATGGAATGCCGAGAACAGAAAAGGACTGGACATCATCTGAATGCTGAAGATAGTCCTGCCAGTCAATACTTGCCTCTAGAATGGTATGCAAACTGAAAACACAGAATACAATTAGTGCCTCTAGAATATGCAAACTGAAAATGCATGCTGTATTTAGTGCCTCTAGAGTATGCAAACTTGAAGGTGAAAATGCAGACCTAAGCAAATAAAATGAAGCATGCAAGCAACAGCTTCATACCTTCTTAGAGAGAAGAACACCAATAGAAGTACAAGAATCATGAATTCTCCAAAGGTTGTCTCCTGATTGTGTTGAAATAATGATGGGCCTTTAACACAAGCTTTGTTTACTACGACATCCGTTAAAGAAACCAAAGAACTGTTTAAGATTATGGCTTTTGCAGGTTCAATAAGAAATTCGCTTGATGAATGATGCAAAACAAGGCATAGTATCCCAACTACTATCTTGTGCTCTTGGTCACTAGATGTATAGTTAATACCTGAACTGATAAATTCCAATAACTGCAAACCAAAGAAATTTCTGAATCAGAAAAAAACATAAATCTAATCAGTAATGATACACAGTGAAATACTAGCTAGCAATGCATTCTTTTCGGAAAGCTGCACTGGCCTAAACAGACAACTAAGCGTTAATGATTTGAGATCCCTACCAAGTAATCCAAACAAAGGCAATATTTAAAACACTACTTGTACTGCACTGGAATTTCCTTTTTCTCGAACATGCAGGAGAGCTGTGTATCATTATATTAAGAAGAAAATGGGACAACACGAAGTGACAACCACAAACACTGAAACACCCACACGCACTACACACACCACTATAATGTTCTGTGATTACATGCACGCCTGTTAGAACTGAAACAAGGAACGGACACCCAGACGCTAACCTACTTTGCTATATCCACAAGTTTAGCCAAATAGGCATCCCATGAAGCTATTAATAGCCAGCGAATAATAATATTACTTGAATGTAACTTACAAGGTTCAACTCAAATAGACAGAATAAGAGTACCTTTAGAGCAAGAGCAAGCCATTCATCTTCCTGGCCAAATGTTGATGAATTTGCTGAATGTAAGATGTTAAAGATCAAATAGGAACAAACTGTTCTGATCCTTGAAGAGTATGGTAAGAAATATATGCTATGGAATGAACCGACAATACCACATGATATAAACTGATAGGAAGAACATGGAGAGATCATGAGGATTTCAGCGATAACACTGACAACTGAAAATACCTCATCTTCTGTACCCTCCTTTACCATCTGGTCTAGCAAGGACACCAGTAAAGACGAGATGGTGGTTTCTCCAGAAAGTACAAGCTCAGCAATCATTTGTATGTCCACCAACTGACTGCTGTTTGAGAGCATGATAGTTTCATCTTCACAGAAAGTTTTACAAAACTTTAGCATCTGGAAGGCAAGTGGTTCCATAATTTCTTGCTTCTGAAAGAGCCATTTCATTGCTACCGAATGGACTCGGATCACAAGCAAATCCCAGTCCTTATGTATGATTAAGTGGAATAGTGTATTCTCGGCTTCTGGACTATATGGAATGCTGCAGCTATAGGAAATGCCTCTGACAAAGGCATAAAGATGGACCAGAAGCGTAAGCATAATGGAACCATTAACTTCATATGGGAAGTTCCCACCATTGAGGAGGATGTATTGCTCAACAGAAGCCAGAATTTGGTTGTTAGCACAGAGCCTGAATAGTTAAAACAATCGACGTATTAACATGTTTCTCTAATAAGGTGTAAATTATGAATTAAAAGCAGCAGCAGATGAGTACCTTTCATTGTAGAATGAACATGCATACAATATAGAAAGAATAGCACATTGGCATGATGCCAAGTTGAAGTCTTCTGTGCTACATTGACCAAGTAAATACATCATTTCCATAGGATCTGATGGCAGATAAATGTGTGCATCTCGAATTGTTTCCCCATAATTACATCCCAAAACCCTGTCAACAATCAAACTGGTGACCAAATATACTACTGATTTTACATGACCAGTAGGAAATAAGCCCATGAATCCAAATGATAAGCTAAACCATGATGATGATGCTAGCAATTCAGCAAACTTTAATGGCTTTTTGTCAGATGCCATTGACAAAACAATTTGGAAAATCTGAAGGATCTCTGCCAATATTTCTTCATCATTACCGTCAACCACAGCACTTTCAAGCCATTGCAGTAAAATCGTTCCACAAGTTCCCATGATGCTATCCTCAAGATCCTTCGTGCTAGCAATATTGTATTTGCTCCCTTCAAGGCAAAACATAAGTGCTTCTTTCAGAAGAAGAAGAGAATGAGAAATGAGGATCGTAGAATCATACTCATGCGACAATGTTGAAGATATCGCATATTTTGATGCTTCTTCAATAAATGATGGTAGTTTTTCAATATCATGAGCATGAGGTGACTTCAGAACCTCTATTAATATTGAGCAAACCAGAGTAAAAGTTTCAGAACTCATGCCAAGTTCACCATTGACATTTCTTCTCAAGATTGCAGTCAAAGTACAGGCTATCTGTTCTTCTTGCGGCAGTGAGAGGATACCGGAACAATTGACCATGCAAATCCAAACAAGTCGTAAAACATGGGACTGGACTGGGTGAAATGGTATCTCTGCAACATAGTGAAGAACAGGAAGAAGAGTGGAGAATCCAATGGCAAGCTTTTCTTTGAATTTTTCCTCTAATCTCGCAAAAAGTAATAGTACCCGAATAGAGGAAATGACAAGTAGATCATTATTTCCTGAAGATGTATAACAGGAGTGCAACTTTGTAAGCCTTCTTGATCATAATAATGCATCAAAGCTTTCAGAAAGTAGTTCATGATTAAAAAAAGGTGAACTTCTTACCTGATAACCTGAGAACCTCAAATATGTAATCGGCAACATTTTCATCGATCAAAGTTTGAAGTAGAGCACAAATATTTGCATCAGATGACAGGAAATGAAAGATCAAATCCAATGTCCCTGTCTGAACTTCTAGGTTAGTAGACAGCAGAGATCCTTTGACAGCCTCGGCGAATAGAACAAGAGAAGCATTTAGGGACATATAATCTGTCTGCATGGACTCTACTTCTATGCAGTTGTTAGAACTCTGGTTGCTAATCAGCAAATGGTCAAAGGGCTCCTTCTTTGCTAAAGTAAGGAGCAATGCTGCAGTAGCACAAAAAAAGGAACATCACTAACAAGTGGAGAATGACCTATTGTGGAAATTTTCAACATTGATGAGTTGTTTAAAAACCAAATCCAAAATTTATTAGTGCAAATGATTTGGAGATAAGTTTTATAACCTCAAACAATTCGAAGGTACTCAGTCAACATTGTGAATATTTTTTCCTCCTTAGCCAACTCTTAAACTAAAGTAACACAGAAGTATTAAAGTTGGATCCAGAAGTTCATTGTTCTCATCGTGCTTCTTGTATAACATTAGAAATGATGCATTCATCAATTGATATCAGGTTGTCATTTGAAACCACTCTCAAGATTCTCAAACTATATGAAGCTTGATATATAACTTCTTTAACCGTGGCTTATATATCTAGAGTGTTTACATTAATAGCAGATTAATTAGTCACAAAGAACTGTAAACTTATGTATAAATTGTGACAAAAATTAATGGCCAGAATTGTTTGTTAGATTACATGAAAGTTCAAACATCAGTATCTTCAACAAAATGAAGTAATCTTAAAGCACTATTATTTAGGTTGTACAAAAAGAAGAAATACCAACCAACACAGTTCAAGCGAACAGCATCATTTTGAGTTTTGAGTAGGACTTCAAGAGAGAGCTGAAGCAAGCTTCTACCAATTGCCAGAAGATCCAAATCTCCAACTTCGCATATATTGTCCCATGGGGTGGCATTTAGTATAGCAAGTTTGTATAGAACAAAGAGTATCTCTCCACGAATTTCATCGCTGTATAGAGAAAGTTAAAGATGCTGCCAGATAGGTGTTTGGAAGGCAAGAAATAATCATCAAAATTCAGTTGTCTTCACCTTGGAAGTCGGAGATCATTAACAAGATTTATGAAAAGAGAACATTTGTCCCCTATATATGCTGCAGCATCTTTGGTAGAGTTTAGCAAAAGCCCCAAACAATGTAGCTGCACTGACATAAAAAAAGATACAGACATAAGAAGGTAAATCAATTCAAAGAGAAGAACCACTGTGCCTCGCATCTTTAATGGATCCAGTCTATCTCAATCAAGTGACGACTGATGAGTGATGAGATAAAGGCACTGCAGGCCACGTTGGACAAAATGGGTAGTTCACAAGAATTATAATAACAGGGAAAGGAAGTAGATCACCCTCCAACCATACACTGGAACCTAATTGTAGGTCTTACATCTAGGGCAACCTTTGGACGCATCTCCAGAAGTGACACTAATCAATTAGAATGATGCTGCACTGCATATACTGCCACCAGTACTATGTTTACTTCAACTGGTGTACTGGTGTGTCAAGGATACAACTACTGCTAGTATATTTAGTTGGATAACCAAATAAGGTATTATTCTATATTTAGTTTGCAACTTTTACAATCCAGACTAAGGTTGTGTTTGGAGGGTCTCCGACCGGCGCCGGCTCCTTCACTATAGGTGCACTGTGACGGAGCCGGGCGGCGCACCCAAACTCAGCTCCTCGGGCTCATCTCTAGTGCCAGACGGAGCTGGAGCCAGAAAACTGCAGCGCACAGTGATGCACAGGACCGCATAGTACGAGCGCAGCAGAGCCGGAGCCACCGAGAGTGCCACCAAACACAGCCTAAGACTGAGACGATTCTAAAAAAATTAGATACAAAACCATTCAATCATATTTCGTTTTTTTTAGCCTTCGTAATTTGGTGTATACATGTAAATGTGTACATTTCCTTTGTGTTGAGCTGAAAAGATGTCCAAGGCCATAAAAGAAAGAAGAAAAGACAGCAACACATCGAAATGAAAGGTAAAATGCAGTCAACCTATTATGAGCAACCCTGAAATGCCATCATGTGTATCCATATGCAGGTAAGCACTTGTTAGAATCAGGTCCCTCTTGGCAGGGCCCGTTTTCATAGCATGAATCATACAGGAATTTCATACGAATTAGTTCAACTTTACATAAAAATGCAGGAATCAGGGGAAAAACATGTTCCAAATGGGGCCTCTGTCAAATGCTAGATGCAATGGCAATGATTTTTTTTTTTGTTGCATCCTTTGGATGACCGTATAATGTTAAATTTGTAGTAAGTGATCTGATCCTCTTGGAGACAAGAGATGAAGACGGATTTATCTCCATTATCTAAAAAAGGACCGCAACATTTCGATGTCAGACTCTACTTTGCTATGACTAGCAGCTCGAATTAGTATTGTTCACCTTATTCAATGGATCCACTTAGTCAAGTAGTCATCCACTGGTCCTTTCCACTACGTATAATTTGCAGCCAACCTACTCGGCATAGAATGAGACAAACAGCATAGCACGAAATTGTGAGTGACGGGGGGGCGCGCACTTACCGTATGGAGGTGCTTGACGAGTGAGCCGGAGGAGAGGACGCGAGCGAGGCAGGCGACGAGCTCTGAATCAGCGGGGGAGCCCACGACGGCGGCGAGGTCGGCCGCGACGTCGCACGCCTGCGCGGCGAGGGCGGCATCGCGGCGGTCGGCGGCTCCCTCGAGCGCCTCGGCGAGCGGTGCCGCGAGGAGGCGTGGGTGCGCGGCGCGGAGCGGCCTGAGGAATGCCGGGTCAGCGAGCGCCAGGGAGAGGTTGGCGAGCGCGTGCGCGACGTGGTGGGATGGCGTGGAGGCGGCGCCCGCGGAGGAGAGGAGCGCCGCGGCACAGGAGAGGCAGACACGACCGCCCGCCGAGGTCGGCAGCGAGTGCGATGCCGGGTGGCCCGCGCCGCAGGCACGCAGTGGCGCCGGCGTAGGCGGGCGAGGTGGCGACGTGTCGCCGTCGGATTCCATGAGGGAGGGGAGGGCAAAAGGAATCGCGGTACCGGATGTTTTATTTGACAAGTTGATTTCGAGGTTTTTACGAAATCCTGTAAATTAGGCGACACGGCTAGTTTCCCACTCGGTAAAACCAAATTTCATTTAGCAAGAAAACGAAGTTAGAGAATCTCCAACGATTTTGTATATTTTAATTGACAAATTTGAGAGTTTGTCAAGTCCTAAATAAATATGGCAAAGATAAAAAGAGTCAATCTCCAACGGTTTGGTAAAACTGACTTGACAATTAACAAAATTGACTTGACAATTACCAAAATTATGGAAATTGTTGCGGCGATTACCAAAATTGGTCGAGCGCAGAAAATGCAAAGCGCGATCCGCTAGACATATATATGTCAATCCTTCCCAGAAAATTGTCAAGTTAACAAAAATGCAAAGTCTATTTGTCAAACCGTTGGAATGGAGTTTTTTAGATTTTTTTTTTGCAAAAACAAGAATGCAAAACCATTAGAGATGTTACAAGTTACAGATAGTTTTAGGAATCCACACAGCTAGTTAGCTGTGTTAGAAGGGAGAAATCAACAAATAGCTAAGATAAACTTAGAGCAAGTACATTGGCTTATGTTAGTAGTCTTAAAATATCATCTTATATAATATTATGTAGAATTTTTTTAATGACGTGAAGGTTAGATAAAGGATAGAAAAAGAGGAGATAGTTTAATAAAGTTATCTTATGAGCAAAAATTTAAAACTATGAGACAACTATTTCACTATTATACAATTCAATGTTATTATGCAACTTATAAAATTTCTTACATTGATTACATAAATTAAGGATAAATATTTTTCTTACATTTATTTTTCTAGATACATTACTTTTTTATGCATTTAGACTTACTCTACGTCTAGTCATATAGGAAAAGTAATGTTTCTATAAAAGATAAAATACTTTATAATTTGAAACGGTGGAAGTATAATATAATTTAAAACTTAAAATATATTATAATATAATAACATTTATGATACTAACTAAGAATTTGTTTGGTACAACTCATAACGTTTCATAAAACTGTTGTGAGCTATTTTTTTTTATCATTGTGAGTTGTTTATTTTTTCAAAACAATTTTATAAATGAAGTTATTTTTCTTCCCCTGTCACAAAGACATGAAGTGGAATGAAGTAAAAAAAAATAACTTATCATAGCTCTCTCATTTCTCTCTCATATCTATAGATAAAGTTGTTGGTGAGCCTATTTTACCAAATGCTTTTTCAAAATGGCTCAGCTTTACCTAGAGAGTTGCTAAACAGCTTCACTAGTGAAGCTGAACTGTACCAAACATGCCCCAACTATTATTAGATTATTTATCAATTATATTTTATAGTATACTCCCTTCATTTTAAATTATAAGACATTCCAAAAAATTTGGAAAGTTAAAGTATTTAAAGTTTGACCAAAATTATAGAGAAAATTATAAAAATTTATGACATCAAATAGATATATTATGAAAATAAGATTGATGAAGAATGCAATAATATTTAGTTGGCATCATAAATATTATTATATTACCATATAAGTTTGATCAAAGTTGAGTTGCTTTAACTTTTCAAAATTCTTGGAATATCTTATAATTTAGGATGAATGGGGTACCTATTTGATGTCATATTTTTTATAATTTTCTCTATATTTTTTTTTTGTCAAACTTGAGATGTTTTGACTTTCTTTTTAGAATATCTTATAATTTGGAATAGAGAATGGAGAAAGTGTCATCCATCAACGTGCAATTGAAAGTAGAGTCATGCAGCCGAACGATCACTATGGAAGTCAAGCAAAGCCGCAGAGCAACACCGTGAGGACTGAGGAGGTACACACCACGATTCTAATGTCAGTTCTGTGTTTATGATAATATCTAACTGGAAAGTTTACTTCGCCCATGCTCGGGAGCCTGAAAAACTTATTTATGCTTCACCATCTCACAATGTTAGTAGCAATACCAATACATTGTTTTACTACGATGTCTGCACAGATTGGATTTCATGGTACCATTTTCAGTTATTGCTAATCATGTAAACTCGTTCAAAAACAGCAAAACAACAATGCTTTAGTGAACTAGTGCAGCTTTACAAGAGCAATTGCTCATGCAAGAGCGCAAGCAACAATATGACAATAGGGAGTAGTACGATTATCGTCATCATCGCCAGTACTTGCCGGTTTATGCTGTACAAGCAACAACATTTCTGTCAAGGATATCCGGCTCCCAATCCTCACCAGGCAGATCTCAGCGTGACAATCTGAAAGGGGCGTTTAGGCTGTTACACCAGCCGTGATGTCAATAGCACTTCCATCATGGCTGTTGGCTGATGCTGCTACTCCGTTCTCTTCGTATCCATCCTTGTTTCCTGAGCTGATCGCAAGTTTTTTACCGCTCAAGTGCTAAGACCACGCCTCTCCATGCAGTACCCCCTTCCTAGAACCGGTTGAGCAAATCTCCAGTGCTGCTCAGAATATGTTCCGAGTGATTCACTTCTGCTTCAAAATAGTCTGCCACCACCAAGGTTTCACAACTAAGTTGTCGCCCAGAACCAAATCCCTAGTAGTGCGACTTGGCATTGGCAACACAGAATATTGGCAAGAGGTAAAGGATCCATCACTTACAGCATCAAGCGGATAAGCATGAGGTATGCACTTACCAAGCATCACATGAATGGGCTTATTCAGAAAGGTGGAAGAACAGCCATCCATGTCTGTAGCCTGTGTGCAGCACCACCTTACTCGAGTAAGGAAATTCACCACCGTGCTCTTGAGTAAGCCAATTCACCTCAATCAGAGATCTGAACATCAAGAAGCTCGATCAGGGAGCAAGGCATCATGTGCCATTACATGAACACACATGCACTAATACTCGAATATTGCCATCTTGCAGGTCTACTTTTTGGTCTATTCCAGAGGTATCAAACTTGCCAGACTGAAGCTGTAACATGGTTATCTGTTAATGTCAAAATATAGACAGTGAACGTGTAGTAAGGATTAAGATTGGAACATAGTGTTGTCTATGCTTACCTTCTGAGCAGATGCATAGCCATCAGAATGTCTAGAAGGCAGCGCAGGTCATTCCACCCTGACATCAAATGTATTGTGTGGAATCCTGCCTCTTTTTATAGCTACAGCTCATCAGAATCAATACTTGAGATTATTTTCTTTAGTATATTGAATGATGATGCAGGCATGCTACATTCTGAACTGAACTGTAGTAGCTCATTCTCAAGAACAGCAAACGCGTCAGCAAATGCCTGTCATATACATGATAAAATGTACGAGTTCTCAAAAATGTAATTTGTTACCCATATATTTATGTCTGAACACAACAGGAGAATTATAACTGACCTTAATACATTGGTGAATGCGGAAACAATTCCTGCCCACATTGTTAGCTGGACAAAGTGGATCATCTATGTGAATCGGGTCAATGCTGCAAAACAAAAGCATTTCTCATAATTAAAACTAACATAGTAGGTGACAGGAGTGAACGACATAAAATAGTAACACTGAATTTTATTACCTGTGCCCTCTTTCTCGATTCAAATAAATTCCACTTCCTTGGATGGAAATGCGCATATGGCGTGGATCAAATATGTTCCTGGCATTAATATTACGAATTATATGAAAACATTCTCCATAGTAGCTGTTCCAAAGAAGAAGGAACAGAAGGCCCTATTAACATTCAGGGCTTCAGGCACACTGATGCAAT
Organism: Microstegium vimineum; assembly: GCA_022036555.1. Taxonomy (NCBI): domain Eukaryota; kingdom Viridiplantae; phylum Streptophyta; class Magnoliopsida; order Poales; family Poaceae; genus Microstegium; species Microstegium vimineum. The sequence continues at coordinate 5,997,632 of CM039125.1, read as the reverse complement.
TATTTGGCCCCATGTCAATATTAAACACAGTGTTCAGGTGTATTTTCTTACCCAAAAAAGTACAAGAAATCCATCAAAAGGCTGCCCAGATTCTGCCCAATTACAAGCATTATGGAAATGATTACAATGATACAAAACATTAGACCACAAATAGAGTGGTAAACTCAAATATAGCCTTCATGACTCGCAACTTACTTGGTTAATAGGCCGACCAAGATGATGCTCATGCTGAAGAAAACGAACAATTAACAGCACCTGCAGAGCAGCAAACAATATTAAAATTGAAGCTTTATTTTCATAGGTCCTCTGAAAACACCAAATGACACCAGAGGAAAACTGGATAAGGTAAAATTCCATTGATCACATAATATGGTAGCATGAAAATTAATATAATAATGATGCGCGGCTCTCCTGCGTTTTTTCGAGAAAAAAAGAAATTAATATAGGATAGTAAGTTTGAACTGAACTGTCATGCAGATAGAAGTTCACTGGATTGTGGTCTGCTTGTTTTTCACTGTTAGCCAATACAAATTTTAATATCTTTACAAGAAGAAAATCATCGCTAGAAAAGGGTCAATCCAGAGTTCAGGCAAATTAACCCAGCCATTGATAAAATACACCCATGGTAAAAAATGTTACAAATAAAAAAAAACTCGGCCGGTGGGGGAAAGACCGCCCCCACGGTTTTCATCTAAGAAACTTCTCAGCTCCCCGACCAAGAAAATCCCCGAACCCTGGCCCCGCCCCGACACTGGGAAGTGGGAACATGACACCGTGGGGACCATCACCTGGGCCGGTCCACAGGCTGGGACACCGTTGCCCGGGCAAAGTCGCAGGCCGGATCACTGTATCCCGGGATACCATTGCCACAGGCCGGAAACGGGCTGTTTCCACCAGTGCTTTAGTCCACGGGTCCAGCGAGGGGATTTTTTTTTACCTCCAGCCTGAAATTCTCTTCCACGGGGAGTCGAACCCAGGACCTAGAGGGTGCCGCCGGAGTGCTCGACCAACTGATCTAGCATCCTTTGACAATGTTACAAATAAGTATTGAGGCCCAATGGGGAGGACTATATTAGGCCCAATGGGGAGGACTATATGTAGAGTACATGAGGGACACAGGAGGGAAACCCTATACTACATATGGTTTATCCTAATGAAATATAGTAGAATCACTTTGGGCCATAGAATCACTTCTTTGAGAGAACCACTTCCCACAGAGAATCAAGGTTTATAGCCCTTAAAGGTGTTTAATCATTATTAACTTGTAATTCTGATATTTGTAGACACCTGACAGAATACATAAGTCCACATAAGCTTATGGCCTCATTCAGTGCAAACACACTGTAAAAGCCGTAAATTATCAATGAATCAATGAAGGGTTATCTGGAAAAGTTACATACCAAACAGTAGGAACTTAGACCACCTGAATAGGGGTGGTCCAAACTCCGGTCAGCCAAAAACTTCTTGAGAATCAAGGCAAGAGGTACAACCACAGGAAATTGCTGGGTCAACTCGCGTACCTGTAGAATTAACGATATAATAAGGTGGGCAAATAGGCTGGAAAATCCTGCATACTGCTTAGCAATTCCATCTTGCAAAATTCTTGTGCGTGTTGGTAAGCAATACGAAGTATATCATTAGCAACAATATGTGTGGTACATGCATTATCTACTCAGAAAGCTACCATACGAATCAGCTGGCTGGCTGATCATTCATACTGCTAACAACATTAAACCTGAAACAGATGCCTCCTCACATCAATATTGTAAAGCAGAAAATCATTCCACTTCTGAAACCTGGTGTAGAAAATCATTCCAAAAGTAACATGATTATTATAATGTTTCTTATCACGTCATTATGATGTTTTGAGGCAACATGCATGTATGCACGTTGGTCACAACTTTGAAAAAAAATACTCCACTTCTGAACATAAATAACTTTATATATGATATTCATGATGATATTGTTCATTTAAAAAACTATATGTGAACTGCAAATACAATTTGAATTAGCATCATGCTTTTCGGTAAAAACTACTTAACTAAAAGTGCAATACCACATAGGAGCTAGGGTAAAAGATAAAGGAGCCATTTGTTTAGAATAACAGAAATGGCAACATTGCATATATAGCACACAGAATGTCAAAATAAGATGGTACTTCGATATATTCAACTGATACTCCACGTTACATTATGCATGTGCTTATGTTAGATGATTCATGTAAGACAGTATGAAGGACAGTATCAGCTACAAGTTATATTACTAATTGTGTAATCCTCAAATGTTTGCTACAAGTTAAATTTCTAATAGCATGAAAGACAGTATCAGCTACCAAACTGTGATCAACATTCAACAGGTCTAAACAAAATACTCGTATGAAGGCTAAACTTACAAGTAACGTTTTATGAAGAGTAAATTATTTTCTAGAAAATATTCAGATAGATAATAGACTTCTGATTTACCAACTCAGTAGTCTGCAGTCCTGTGTGGGATGGCGATTTGAAACTTATATCAAGGCGAATTGACTGCACAATATCACAATCATCCTTATTCAATTTTGAGCACACCAGAATGTTGCTGCCTTCTGAACTAGAGGTGTCAGACCGAGGAGGACTCCCTTGTTCTCCAGGCATGTTAACTGAATATTCTTGTGAGCCATCCAGTGCTGAAGAATACTCATTGGTCATATTTGTGTCACTGGGCACATCCGCTACAAGCATGATCACAGGTATCTGCAAATAATATAAGCATGAGGAAAGTAGAATGGCTAATGAACTGACAAAAAAAGGCTACTTACAGCTGTGTTTTCAACTGTTTTAAGGGAATCACTTCTAACCCAGTCCTGGTTTGTAAGACACCTTGCTGCATGCTGAAAGGAAAAAGATTGTCCATGTGAAAAGGAAAGCATTTTTTTGTCCACAGAACATGCAAGCACATCCATTACATATCGCGTGTCCTAACTCTTATGCAAGCATCCACATGTAAGCCAAATGAATTACCTGTAGACATGTTTCCTTGATGCCATTACGGCCTTCCAAAATTCCAGCTTCTTTAATAGGTTCCTGAAAGTAAGAATAAATTTAGTATCCACAATAATATGGAGAACAGATGCATTTGAACTAACTTTTTTACACAATGTTATTAGTCATGCAACTCACCAGGTTTCGAACAGGGGGGAGAGAAACCACAAGATCAACATCACTAGTTGGAAGAGCCAAACCAGTGGCATTTGAGCCAAATAGATTTGTACGGGAGCGAGGCCACAAAACCTGCAAGCATCGTGTGACTCTTTTGACAGCCCAGTTTATATAGGGCCTCCTCACCAGATTAGCAGCAGCAACCTTGGAAGTTTTAAAAATGGAATCAACATGTCATTAGAAAAAGGGAACTTTTATGGACACAAATAAAGGCGTGTCATGCAATTAGGCATCAGAGAAGATAAGGATCCCATAGCAGACAAAGATGAATAGTGATGCCAAACCTAGAAGAGAAAGGGAGATACCTGCTTACAGAATTGATCTATTTCTTCATGTAGAGCATTGTGCATCAAAGAGAGGGATGCCTTGTGAGACGAACCATTTAGCATATCTAGTGGCTGTACAGGCAATGCCACATCTGGCTGCAAAAGTATATTTTAGAAAGACATAAAACTTGAATAAACAAACATTCTCACTATTGAGGGAAGATTTGAAACTACATCCTTACATGTTGATCACGAGATAGGTGTGAAATCTTAACAAGGTGGTCCTGCAAAACAGTATCCTCAATTGTTTGCACCAATGTACCAGAAGAAGTGCCCTTGTTAACCCATGAAGGCCATACAACTTCTGGACCATCCAAGCAAAACTGAGCCCTATGGAAAATTTTATCTTCAGAAAATAAACCTCTCATCCCCCAATGTCGAGGACTTGAGCTGCCGGATCTAACGATAGGGAACCCTCGTTTTCTTGACGCCCCAGCAGGAGAAGGAGGTGGTGGCCGAGGTACGCGAGGAACACTAAGTACTACTGGTGATGGAGGTCTTCTTAGAATAGGTATGTCCCTTCTTGTTGATGGTACGCATGGGCTCCTATGATCATGACCACCCTTGATGTCAGCTCTTGATGACCTTCGTGATATATTAGGAACAACTATCGGTCGTAGCATGGCATATGGCAATGTATCTGCCTTAACTACTTCACTGCCACAAGACACAGCCTTTGGAACTGAAGTTATTTTATCTTCAGGACTATCTTGCACCGAAGATGGAGAGGTCAGAGCTTCATTATTGGTGACATTCCCTGTTATCGAGTGAGCAGCTGGATCCAAAGATCCATTTTGAGAACAGGATGGAGTGGAGGGTGGTGATGATACACCATTTGCATATGTAGATGGAATACCATTAGCCACATCGTCAACAACTCGTATAACATCAGCCTCATGCCAAGCCCATGCACTATCATCTGAACTAAGAGATGGTGGCCTAGAAAAACCAGTTCCTGCATGTTCCGCAGGACTCCAGTACATCACACCTCCACCAAAGTATTGATTAATATCTCTTCCAGAATGTGCACGACTATCTGATTCTTCTTCAGAAAACCAGTAGCTTTCAGTATCATCCGCAACATCACTGTCACTACAAATACCCCCTCTTTGCACTAGTTGAGCAGGGAACCCTGACCAAGCAGAAGATTGCATCTGTGGGGTATACAATGGATCATAGCTTACAGCAGCATTTTTACCATAACCTCTAAAAACAGGAGGCCAGTCAAAACTTAGCGGCACTGCTAGAGAAGGTAACATTTGATTGCATCCAGCATCAATTGGCGGATTCCTCACTTGATGATTCGCATGAATAAAGGGTTGGTTAAATTGAGCTGGCCATTTGTAACCAACATCAAGATGCAACCTGTCTTCTGCAGCTGGACGCTGTTGCATTTGAGGAGATACAAAATGAGATGGTGTTACACTAGGCCATTCATATGATGTTCCTCCCAGTAGATTCCTATTGTAATATTCAGCACCACTGATTTTCATAACTCCACCATTTGCACTTTGAAGCATGTCAGTAGGAACAATTGAAGGTAAAATTTTGTCCTTTGTCACTTCAGATTTATGATCCCCATGTTTCTCATCACATTCAGTTTTTTCCTGTGCAGATCTTACCAAGGAGTCAACTGAACTTCCATCCAGATTAGTGGAAGAGACATCATTGCTTCTGGAAGGTAAACAAGTCAATGACTGAACCAAGGATTCACTTTGACTAATGTACGATGAGGCCTGCTCAGACACATTGAAGGCATCATCATGGGCACTCCGAGAACGTTCTGTACCAACTGATGAGCTAACTCTAGGAGAATACAATGTGTCTTCAAGTTTTGTGCCCTTACTGGTGGCTATTACCTTTGTTCCATTATATAAAATTGAAGAGTTAGAACAGCTAACTGCTTCAGAGATCTCGTTCTTAGAAGGATGGACATAAGCTGGGTGATGAGGTGAGACATCAGCCTCTTCAGCAGCTTCATGTGAGGCCTCTGCAGAACTATGGGGAACAACTGTTTTCAATTTGATAGATCTTGGGTTCTCAGGCCTCATCAGATTTGATAGTTTTGTTTTCCCTTTCCATTTGTTCTTCTTTTTGTTACATTGACTTTTGCAACCATCCAACACGTCAGTTTGCTCCTAAAATATTGAGAAGTCCCTCATAAGTCATGAATAAATGAACAACCAAACAAAATAGATTGGCCAAAATAATGCTTACAACCTTCATTGCTGGTATGATTTCCTTGTAAGGAGTTTTTTCAGATGGAGGTCCAGCTGCAGTGCCTTCAGAAGATGGAGCACAATGGTTTGGTAAAGGCCTACAATTGCGACTATCTGCACTACTGCATCCATTATCCTGGAAAGACATCCTTAAGTTAACTATAGATAACTTAATATCCTCAGTGAACCATAAAGTTCTATGCCTATGGCGATACTAAAGCAAGCTGAGCAACCAATCAACTATACCTTGGATGGCTTAGCAGATACTGTTAGCTTTTTCAAGGTGTTAGACTTCTTCTTTCCTTTCCGAGAACCTCCACTGGTCTTTTCAACATCTTTCTTTTTTGGGGCTCCATCCCCAATAAGTTCAAGATTTATACTTTCTGTTGACACCACCATGAGAAGCCCTTGTAATTTCATAAGTACATCAGCAGCAGCAGTAGCAGCCGACACTAATGAAGTGAAAAAGATTGCATCACCGCCACAGGAAGTAATGTTGCTCTTCAAACAGACTATCTCCTCAACTAGTTTCAGTCTTTTCAACTCTTTAGCAAATACAGGCTTCTTGTTACAAGACATAATGTTTGCGACATCAATGGAACAAGCACGATTCTTTCTGAATAAAGAATTCCGTGCACATTCACAAGATTTGCCTGCCACGAATGATCCTGGTTCACCTAAGCAGAAGCAGAATTTATCCCTTGAGGCACTATCTGATCCTTCAACCATCTCATTCGCCTGCAAGCTTGAGCTATTAGCATATTAGTATGTGCTCGAGGTGTAGAAACATGCTCAGGACAATTGCGCACCAAAGCTTAGTAATTCTCCCCAAATCAAGATGACAAAACAAGCCTGTGTGGGATGACAAAGAGCTAATTTTTTATTATGCAGCATCAATATGATTGGCCTAACTTGAAGAAAGACACAACTTACTTAAAGAAAAATGAGGGGTCTCACATTCAAAATAGAGGATAATTTCCAGAATCACACAGAAAATTATACCGATCACAAAGTAAACTACTTGCAATAAACATGCTGTAGTGACTATTATATAAAAGCACTTACTAGTAAAACATTAAACTACAATGCCTCAGAATTATATTCATAGGACCAGAGGCCAGAAACAAGGTCCTTTTGCAATCTGATATTCAGTTTTTTTTTTATAACTTATTAAAAAAGCATGATAGCACTAAATATGCTACATCACAGTTATTCTGGATTCATTAATTGATTAAGACTATGCTGAAACTTCAGTTAAATAAAGCATGCAAATTTCAGAAAACATCACTTGCCATACAATTTGAACATGTTAGTGTCATTTCAGAAAAAGAGAGGTTTTTTCTCGGCACAAAAATAACACAATAAGCAACTTCTGTATGTCATTTTTAAAACAAGAGAAGAACTAATGCTTTAAACATATATGTGAAATCCATCTTCATCATATTTCTTAACCAGGTGCTTTCATATTTCCCATACTTTTTGAAGAAGTTTCTTTGAACTTACTCGGTTGTCCTACTTATTTTTTTATTCAAAAGAAAGGTGCACCTACATTTGCACAAACCAACAATAGCTACCCCAAAACGCATCAGTATGGGATACACCACCCCTAATAAACACAAACCAGCATTACTTGCCGCATGCACATCTTAACTAAATCACAGGTTGACAATACATTCGTGTAATCCAAAACCATCTCACTTGAATTAAAATCTTTGTAAAAGTTTATAAGGAAATTACAGATATGACTATGAAATCTGGAGTTCACTTATATGCAAATAAGGCATACAATTATGAAATGCAACCCCATAGTATTTGAAATCCATAATTGTCAAGATTATATATCAAAATGCAGCATAGAAAGCATATTACCAGGGCCATTGCACCTTTCCCGAAGAATGCCCCCATGATCCTTGCTCTCATCCGAGGCTCCAGCCTCATCCACCAATCCACATATCCTTTCTCCCTCCAGAAGGCGTTTGCAGCAAGCCCAGCCTTCTCCTTCACACCTTTCCCAATTCTCACCGCCTTCCTCCCTCCAACTCCCCCTCCCCCTGCCCCTGCCGCCACCCATGACATTCGCAGTGCGATCTCCAACCTGTTAGCCAGAAACTCCTCGATCACGTAGTACCCCTTGGCATTAAGCCAGGGCAGCTCCGGGAAATCCTGGCACGCCAGCGCGGCCAGGTCCACTTCCCCCTCCCCGCAGCAGAGGAACCTCCCGCCAGAGATCTCGTCCATGGCTCCGACAAAGCCGTCGAGGTCGGCGAGGAAGGATTCGGCGACGGTGATCGCGTCGGGGCACCGCGACGACGCGGGGGAGGATGGGAAGAGGAGGGTGTTGGCGAAGAGGAGCGCCTGCGCCCGGGAGCCCGAGGCGGCGCGGGCGAGGAGGCCCCGGGAGAGGCGCGAGAGCACGGTTGGCTCCTCGGCCCCGCGCGCGGAGGTGGACGGCGACGAGGAGTGGAGGACGAAGAAGGAGGAGTGGCCGCGGAGGCGGAGGCGGCGGACCATGGAGAGCAGCGCGGCAGCCGCGGCAGGGGAGGGAGGGAGGCGGCGGCCGCGGCGCGCGCGGCGGGGGAGAGGGAGGCGAGCCACCGGAGGATCGCGGCGCGCGGTGAGGAGGAGGAGGAGGAGGCGACGGGGCTAGGGTTCGCGGCGGCGTGGTAGAGGGAGAGGTGCGCTGTGAGGGCGTCCATGAGCTCCTTCGTGGTCCGCGGCGCCGCGGAGGAGGACGCCATGCTGGGAGCGGCCGCGTCGGGGCCGGTGGTTGGTCGGGACTCGGGGAATGGGGGAGAAGTGGCCGCTGTGGTGGGCCTGGGCGTTCTTCCCGTTCCCGAATCCGGTCTTGGCTTGGTTTGCGGAGCAGTGGAGAGGGTTTTGCATACGTAGTTTTTCCATATGAAGACACGTAGTAACATTTTTGCCATAGTGACGACACTGACAGGTGTGCCTGGGTTGTCATTCTTTGTAATCTGTTGGCGACAGTGGTGGTTTACGCTTTATTCCTTTTTTTATCGGCTTGTTGCTCCTGAATGAGGTCGGTTATATTCATAGTACCATAACCTAAGCATGTTCTTGGAAAAGAAGCATAACTTCCATAGCAATTTGTGGAGAAAGCAAAAGCCTCAGTTTTGGCTGAGCCGGTGATCAAAACCAATTTGTGCAAGCAAATTTGGCAATGGGATCACACCTACGCTAAAGTGTAAGTCTGCTAGTTAAACTTGTAGTTAAAAATTTGGCAATTTGCTGTTCCCAATTCCATCAGTTCCAAAAAGAAATGACAAGTTCCTAATTAGAACATAGTTTTATGAAGTAGCAACCGTGGAATTTTCTCGTTAATCGACGAGCGACCAGAAGCTAGAAACTGAAAATTTTGAGCCAGACCTTCTAGGATAATTACATTTTACTATAATTCACCATGAGTAAGTTACATGTCGTGTACCAAAAATCCGGCTGGTGAAGTAGAGTTAGTGTACAACAAGAATCCAAAATATGAACATCTTACAACAACAAATTTCACCGCTACAAGACTAGAGTTTACACAGGGAGGGCGGCCGCCGGTGTGGCTGGGGGAACCCGGTTCTCAACAGGGATCTCCACAAACTCAGAAAGAATCGCCCGGAACTCGTCTCCGGTCACTGTTTCCTTCTCAATCAGCACCTCAACGATTTTGTCAATGGCCTCCCTGTTGTTTCTAATGTGCCTCAGAGCGATCTCGTATGCCTCATCTGACAACTGCTTCACAGCCGAATCAATGTCCTCCGCAAGCTTCTCTGACATGGAGTTCCTTGCCATCATTCTCATGATGATGTCCCCACTCTGTGCTCCACCCTCCATCAGAGACCATGGACCAATTCGAGACATACCAAATGTTACGACCATCTGCAGAACCATTGTGATCTCAGTACAATTGATAACAAAGATCAGTAGTAGTAAAGCATTAAAACAAGATATCTACAGATTGCTGTCAATCCTAGCAGACTCTACCATGTGATTTTGCAGCACAGTTTGGTTCTTAGAATTCATAAGAGTAGTCATCAGTCATAAACCACAAAATGGTTCCTGATGACAAGCAAATTCTTTGCAAACGTTAACATTTACGTTGACAAAATTTCAATACAAAAGGTAGTATACCTGCTTGGCTAAGCCAGTAATTTGCTGTAAGTCACCAGCAGCTCCAGTGGTCACCTCAGGCTCTCCAAATATGACCTCCTCAGCAGCTCTACCACCAAGGCCGCCAACAATTCTGGCAAAAAGTTGCTGCCTGGAGATGAGTGTTGGGTCATCCATCGGGATAAACCATGTAAGACCACGAGCTTGACCCCTTGGAACTAAGGTAACCTTTTGGACAGGATCATGGCCAGGTGTCAAAGTTCTGCAAAGAGATTTCCACAAACAAATGAGATTACATATTTGACATGGAATGCTTGCCAAGGAAATGACATACAAAAAGGCACTCCAATAAATCAAAACTGAAACCGCAAAGATATTTGCTTTTCAGATGGGAACATAGAAATAGGAAAGGAGCCACTTTAGTACATCATAGCAATGGGCACCTTCATTAAATATTAAGACAAAGTCGTAGTACTCTATTTCAACATCAAATAATTTCCATTCTTCCAATTACCAGACATTTTGGACAAGAAATTTAGCAAGCCAGCTTTAGAAACCATATTAGCACATGTATATACCTAAAGTAATTGAAATACATTAGAAATACTAAAAATGCAGATCAGGATATCTGAGAAACCAATCAAAACCTAAATTAACCCAATCACAGTCCAATGTTAAGGCAAAGGAGAAAAGTTCTGCAAACAGGATGATCCATCTCTTACCCGCAAATTGCATGCCCAACTTCATGGTAAGCAACAAGACTTTTGCTCTTCCCGTCTGTCATCACAGTCCCTTCCATACCAGCCACAATTCTGTCAATAGAATCATCAATCTCTTTTGAAGAAATTGCTGTCCTACCCCTCCGTCCAGCCAGAATGGCTGCTTCATTCAGAAGGTTTGCCAAGTCTGCTCCACTGAACCCAGGTGTTCTCATTGCTATGACATCAAGAGACACATCAGAATCAAATTTCTTGTTGCCACCATGCACTTTTAGAATCTCTGTCCTTCCACGTACATCAGGAACGTCGACTGACACCTGTGTAACGAATTACAAGGCATACCCAAGATGTTAAGAACAGCCTCAAATATTTCCATTATGATCTAATAGTGTTCAGGTACCGAATGAAAGATGAATCAAGCAGAAGAAAATGGACGGCTGTGTAATCTACAAAGGAAACAGCATGGATATTGAACCTTCGGCTACAAAATGATTAGACTTAATTTTTGCAAGCAAGCAATAGACAACTTTACTAAGACAGAACAAATAAATCTAATGCAATGACAGATAGAATCCAACGGGGGAAAAAATCCAACCTGTCTGTCAAAACGCCCAGGTCTAAGTAAAGCAGAATCCAAGATGTCAGCTCGGTTAGTGGCAGCAATAACAATAATTCCAGTGTTGCCCTCAAAACCATCCATCTCAGTTAGTAGTTGATTGAGAGTCTGCTCCCTTTCATCATTTCCACCACCAATACCTGTACCTCTTTGCCTTCCAACAGCATCAATTTCATCAACAAACACTATGCAGGGAGCATTCTCCTTGGCCTTCTTGAAAAGGTCACGAACACGGGAAGCACCAACACCAACAAACATCTCCACAAACTCAGAACCTGAAATTGAGAAAAATGGCACGCCAGCCTCTCCTGCAATTGCCTTGGCAAGCAAAGTTTTACCAGTCCCAGGAGGACCGACAAGCAGAACGCCTTTAGGAATGCGAGCACCAACAGCAGTGAACCTTTCAGGTTTCTTCAAGAACTCAACCACTTCCATGAAGTCTTGCTTCGCTTCATCGACGCCAGCAACATCATCAAATGTAACACCAGTGTTGGGTTCCATCTGAAACTTGGCCCTAGACTGACCAAAACCAAGGGGAAAGCCAGGACCATTGGGTCCACCAAGGCCACCTTGTCCCCTTCTTGACAGCAAAAACAGACCACCGATAAGGATAAGTGGGAATGCCAAATTTCCAATAAGGTTGAACAGAAGAGAACCAGATTCCTCCTGGTTGCTATGAGCAGCAAAATCAATGTTCTTCTCCCTCAACTTCTGAAGAAGCTCCTGGCTTAGACCAGGAAGCTGCACACGGACTCTCTGCACGCGGTTGCCAAGCTCAGGAGAAATGGCCTCCACGATAGCAATTGTGCCATTCTCAAACAAATCAACCTTCTTCACTCTATCCTTGTCAAGATACTCAAGGAACCTCGAATAAGACATCCTCGAGGAGGAGATGCCTTGCTCATCAGCGAGAGCTTTCTTAGCGCCCAACAAGGTGGGCAGTCCAACTCCGAGGTTCCCAAGCGCAAGTTTTAGGAACTTCCTCCTGGCATCGCTGGTTTTGTGCTCCAAGGAAGCGGTCACTGACACCGGCCTTTGTGTAACACCACTCGAAGTAAGTGCTGAGAAAGGAAGCACCCCCTTTGCCGCAAGACTCATGGATGGCGGCGCCATCTTTGCTCACTGCAAAATTGAGGGAGATCTCGTCAATGAGGGAAAAGAACAATTGTTGCAAAGCAAAAAAAGATTGAGTTCATCCCGGAGTTTACTCTATCGTTATATAACATCAATTCAATTCAATTAAAACAAGCACAGGTACTTCCACTGGCTACAAGCGCCCAAACCATTATTCCTTATTACTCAACTGCAAGTCAGCAAGGAACTGCAATCATGAATCATCATTGTTAGCCTGCTAAAGTACGATCCTTAGTATACAGTAAACCGTCATACCTCGTCCGTGGAAATCGACAAACTAACTCAACCGAACAAGCTTACAAAATATTCCTGTATCCTACTGGCAACTCATAGAATAGCTCCACGCACCGACACTCTTACTTGCCCCCCACCCCCCATCTTCAAGCTAAACTAGTCCAGACGAAGTCTAACCACACACGCTCTCATCACAAGCAAGCAAGATAAAAAGCAACTTAACAGACCCCCAATCCTACAACAATAGACTGGATTCAAGCAACCGGTAGCAGAATCAGTTACCAAAACGCAGAAATCGAAGACGCGCACGCACGCACGCACCTGTGTGTGAACCGGAGCCGGGAGGGGGTGAAGGACGAGGAGGGGGACGGGAGCGAAGCCGAGGAACTCTAGGCGGGGTTGAGGGAGCGAGCGGAGTGTATAAGTAGGCGAGGAGCACACTGGCGGGCGAGGCGCAGATTTTTCTCCCCCTCACCGCTTGTTTGGACTCGTCAGGCTCTCCCCCGCTCCGGTGCGCGGTTGCGTGGGGATTGTTGTCTCGGGGAGGAAGGGAAGGGAAGGGGCGACGTGGGCGGCTCGGCGGCCACAGCGTCGATAAGGAAGAGATGAGCCCACATCACATAGACAACGGGAGTTGGAGTAGACGACTAGACTAGCCCAGGTGTTGAGGCGCCTACTGGTCCAAGTGCAAAAATCTCGGGGTTTTTTTCTTTTTTGGGGTGTGGATTTTGTGGCCGAAGTCCAAAAGGATTGGAGTTTGGGTCCTCTTTTTCCTCTGTCGTGGCTGCCGAACTCACGTAGCATTGGTAGAAGGACCATGGGCAAAGGGCCAGTGGCTGCTAGCAGCATTACCTGTTTGTAACCCAGCCGCTCATTTCCTTGTGTATGGCTTACATGCGAATTCATAATTTCACATTGCAAATTCTGACTCTGTTCAGCTGGTATAAAAGTCGACTACGGGTTGAATTCATAAGAGATTGAATAATGTTATGTGAGAAAGAATAAATTAAAAAAAACTGAAACTAGTTCAAGCGAACAACTACGGGTTTGGGTTTAAAGTTTAGGGTTTATGCCCCAACATCCAAATAAAGTATAAGGCCTCCATGTCATATATGATAGTAGCTTCGCAGATGCACAGAGCAGCCTGCAGAGGTATTGTTGCCTTCATCTGACACACACTGTTTCAAAAAAAGGGATAGATTGAGAAAAATGAAGACAGGAGTTGAAAGCGACATACAAATGGTAGAGAAAAAGAGACAGCGTTTTTCAACGATGGGAGTCTAGCATCCTCGTCTCACATATGTCTAGGTGGAGAGCAGCTTTTTGTCTAGACTAATATGTATTATGCTTGCGTTGAAGTTGCCCTTGTTAGTTTACCATCACGACACAAATGTACATTTCGAGAGTGAGAGAGAACGGTTTTATAACTCATGTTGGTCTCATAGCAAAGGAAGGGGGCGAAAGCAAACACGGTTTTATAACTTCTTCCATTCCAAATTTTCAAATTATAAGACGTTTGATTTTTTTACTAAAAATTTGATCACTCGTCTTATTGAAAAATGTATGTAAAATATTATTTTCTTTGTCGTGGCTTGCTTTGTTAATAAAGTTCTTTAAAATTAACTTAAATTTGATTATGTTTATATAAATTTTTTGTAGTAATGCCAAAAAAAAACTACTTATAATAATTCCTACATCCTACATGAACAAACACGGTTTTGTCATCAGCCTCAGGCCCTCAGCTGCACAGCAGGAAAGCGTTATATCTCTTCGAACTAATGTTACAACTTGTATTGACAATCTAGCTAAACATGCGTTTATTACCTAAAGACATGTGTTTAGTATTTGAAAAAAAATAGAAAATTTATCTATAAATATGAACCAAAGAATATTTAAGGAGCAAAAGGGAAATCATAAGAGTACTAGCCACTATCTAGTGCATATTTCGGCGGGTAAAAGTCACTATTTAACTCTCTCGAGGGGCATTTGCAACTGGTACTAGCCTTCAGGAGGGGAGTTGTAATTTTTGCAATTCAAAACCTTCATATATTCCTGGAGTTTGGAACATGTGGTTTGTAAACTTCGTTCAGGTTAACACAAAGGGGTACTCTAGACAACAAAGATCATGATCGCATCATCGCTATATGACAGATTAATGCACACTGACAACAACTTAACTGCCGCTGCTTTCACAAGAACAGCTGTCTGCTTTGGTTTTTTCTTATATATATGTTCTTCCCACGACATGTCATCCTCAGGTCCCACTTATAGCATCACCAGAAAGATGTCAAGGCAGGTAAGACGTAGCCACGTACAAGCCTCGCAGAGTTTTTCCCTTGGATATGTCGATACAAAACTGAATTAAACTGTAAACAGTGCCTTCATGCTTCATTTGCTGCGCTTCAGATCATACACAACACACGCATCTGCCGCAGTTTTCATCTGTACCCAAGAAAATACATGGATGTCAAACTTTTATGAGCTTCTTATTGAATTCATTATCAAATTGCATTATGAGAACCATGTAGAATATGCAAGTGCAGGTGCAGCACAGCAACAGTTCTGACACCATATACCGATCTAAAATCAGCTATTTAGATATACTCTTGTAATGACATGATTCAGGCTAAATGCATGCAAATGTGTATATTGCAACAAGCTGCAGGCAAATTCCAGCACCAATACCTGGATAACGTTGGTAACTTGTTTCACTGCCCAGCCAAGTAGAGTGGCAATAAACACCAAGACAACGATGGGACTTTGGTTCAGGACACCTTTGCATACCTATTAAAACGATATAAATACCGAAATGTCAGATGATAAATAACTCACATGCCAACTCGAAATGGCAACATATAGAAATGATCCAATCTTCTTACACTAAGCAAGCTTGTTGACTTCTCATCAGCAAAGAGAAAGAGGATAATATATAAAACCTGCAAGTTTAGTCAAAAGAAATAGTTTAGAGGGTGAAATATAAAGGCATATTTTGTTAGCTGAGTTAAATTTTGCTGGATGTGCTGAGATATTATTCAGTCCACAATACAAAGTTCAACTATTAATTTTCTACATTTGGATGAATTTAAACTGCAAAGCAGGATCACGAATCTTGATAATAGCACAAAGTATGAGCGATGACATACCTCACAAGAAACACAGCAGAAGGCCATGAATGGCCTGTACCCATAATATAATTTCAGAAGCCAATTGCCTGTGTGTTTTACATCCTTGTGGCTGGTCTTACCTGACAAGAAAGAACTAGTATAGAAAATATGTCATTACATAGTTAGCAAATAATAAAATAAAAAATGATTTGAACACGAGAAACTCTTCAATAGAACATATGCATCATGAAACCATCAGACAATTATAGAAAACGTGAACAAAACACATGACGCCCCGGCCCCTACGTCCTCTGTACAGGGCGGGCGGCGACAAAATCTTCCTAGCCGTCGTCAACCCTCCCCCTCACCACCACTAGAGGCAGCTGCCGGGACGCCCGCACAGCTATCAAGGACAACGGCAGCGAGGATCTCGTACCTCGCCCATTCTGCAAGGGGCACGTGTGGCCAGCACCGGGTGAGCTGGGCAGGCTATCGCCGACGCGAGGGAGCTCCTGCACGGGCGCATCCATGCTTGGAAGTCAGCCAGCCGTGTGACATGCCGGCTGCGTGCCGCTTGGAGGAGTGCGCCCGCTCTGCAGCAGCCAGTCAGTGGTTCCTTGGCCCAAGTTTCGGCGGCTGAACGACCGAACGACATGGAGGCAAATCCGCCCACTGCCACACCCACACTGGGTCCACCACCGCGAGAGGAAGTTGGATGAAGCTACATTTTTCAGATCCTCTCTCTCTCCCCTCTCCACTTAGCTGGAAATACGCGGCTTCACAGTTGAAGCGGACACACAGAGGGCCGTTTGGTAGGAGAAGCTATTTTTTAGCTTTGTGAAGCCGGCAATAGCCCCTGTCAAACAGGACAGGACAGGCGTCACCTAAAGGATCCTACACCGCCTTAATAGATGCTAGTCCACGTGGGGCATTTCTGCTTGTCTGCAAGCCTTGGGTTTTCGATAAGGCTGGGCTCTCTCTAGTTTGCTACTTTCTTGCGACGCATCTCTGATTCTGCTTGAGCAGATATGCAGTGGTGAAGTCGGAGCTGCTTTGGTTGTGGGGTGGAACAAAGCTTAGCAACGATGACCCACTGCATTCTTTTTCTCTGGAGGTCAGAGTTGGTTGCGAGTGAGTGGTGGCATGTTATGATGTTTGCTGTGGGAAGTCAGAGCTGCTTATCGCTGGCTTGTGAATTGTGATAAGCTCCGCAACGATGACGTGCAGTGGCCTCTGTCGTTTGTGTGTCACCTCTGGGTGTAAGTGGGTTGCTTAGGGTTGTCGTCTAGCCGTCTAGGTTATCATGTCTAGATGTTATGACGTTTGCTGTGGGAAGTCGGAGCTGCTTATCGCTGGCTTGTGAATTGTGATAAGCTCGGCAACAATGACATGTGGTGCCCTCTGTCGTTTGTGTCACCTTTGGGTGTAAGTGGGTTGCTTAGGGTTGTCGTCTAGGTTGCCCTGTCTAGGGTTTTTGCTAGTTTTCCTTTAATAAAACTAGAAAACAAACAGGGAACTTTCAAGAACTGAACAAGTGAACAAAATGGTAGAGGAAACTGACCTGTACATTTGAAACCAGTGGCTCGTAATATCCAACCCAAGCAATATCAAGAAGACTAAACCAGGTCTGTAACAATGTTTGCAATTAGGATTTGTACCAGACATTGAGATTCAAGACAAATCAATACGCTCTTCTGCTTTCGATACCTGTAAAACTGGGAGAGAAGGGCCAACAAACAAGCAGTGCTAACCCTGAAGAAGAGCAATGTGAGCTGTGAAATTATTTCAGTCTGTAGAATGTATTCACCCTGCATATCAGAGTTTAAAGATTTATTACCTATCTGTAACCATGTCCAACACAGCTCCAAATGTTGATGCTGATTCATACAATGAGATAAACTGATCAGATAATTTCATAACTTAATAGATAGCTTATATACTGTGGGGGGGAAGAAAAGGAAAAGGAGATTTAGCTGAGATCAATCTTTTCCACATAACCATTTGAATGTTGGTCTCCAGCACACAATGCAACGAAATTTAATTATAGCAAAGATGGGTATTAACCTTCTTTACACAAGGACAGGCTACATGACTAGAACACAGGGGGAATGTGAAGTATTACCTTGATTAAACTTCCGTGCAAACCAACCATCCACACCATCAAGGACAAAGCTAGCATGTTTGAAAAGATGTTAGAACAACATACATAAATCATTGGCAAAAAAAAGTAGTCCGCAAATATAAGACACTCACCTGATGAAGTACAGGACAGCAAAGAGAGCCTTGTTGGAATAGCAAACCGCAAATGCAATGAAATTTATGATGATCCTAAAATACCCTGTGTGATGACAATTCCTGGAAGTTTAGTCACATAGGCTTCTGCTTTTCATCCATGCTAAAAGCAGCTGTAAATGAACATATTGCCTTGTTGGTTAAACTATATATCCTCTGCTAAATTTATGGTTTCTTTTGTGTAGCTATTCTTGAGCAGCAAAGTGGCAACAAAACTAAAATGCAGCTATGTAGATGGTGCTTCTACATAGCAAAGTGGCAACAGAACTAGAAATCAATGACAGAAAATAGGCAATGTTTCGAGCGCATGTCATTACTCATTAGTGCAATTATCCAGACTTGTTGAGATATAAGTCACAGAAAGAGTATAAATATAAGATAGGTTTTGGAGCAGAAAAATAGCATGTAAACAGATAACTGTCCAGAGGCGTACCAATAATGTTAGGGATGTAAAGATAAACTGATGGCATTTTGCCAGAGGACAATTGTGCCACAGAAGATCAGGAGTAACCAAGAGCTTGAAGACCGGCAGTTCTGCCCTTAAATTGGTAGCAGTAAACTTAATGGGATTCCTGTCAGATAAGTATATCATTTATATATTGATAAAAAAAATATAGTTTTGATAAGGAAATTATAGTACGAGTCCAATTAACGCATAGCTACTATAGCCCTTTTATCTTTTATATATAAAAAAACACATATTTTCATGTCCCCAAAAAATATCAACGCACTGCTGGTTTTCCCAAAAAAAAAAGGAGCGGAAAATGGAGCGCCGGCGCTGCGAGGAAGATCGGCCCGTTTGGTAGCGATTCTTGAGCAGCTTCAGGAGCTGTTTTGGGCACCTCGCTACCAAACGGGTTCAAATCAACCAGCTCCACCGACGAATCTACACAAAACGCACTGAGAGAGAGCTGCGAGAGATGGAGGAGCTGAAAAAAGTAGATCTCACCGGCTCCTTCTCCTTCTCACGCAGGATGGACGCCACTGCCCTTGGATCCACGCGCTGCGGCTCCTCCTCCCTCCTCACGCGCGTAGCTGGCGACGGAGAAGAAGCCTGGCGGCCAGGAACGACGGAGGGAGGCGGGACGGCGCGAGAGGCAGGGCGGGAGGGGCGGAGCGTAGGAGGCGGATGCGCGCCGTCGGCTCTGCGGCGACGGGAGGTGTGGGGGCGGTGGAGCGGCGGAGAAGAAAGGTCGTGGTGCTCGTGCGCGACAGCGCGAGCCGCGGATTCCCGGTGTTCCTCTCCCGAGAGCTATCGGTGGGCCAAGGAAAAGAACAAAATAAATAAAAGAATAAAAAGAAAAAACAGGGGCATTGTAGACCTTTTTCATATTCGTGTACACTAGCAGAAAAACATTTTTCTAAAACAGCGACGACTTGACTTCTGAAGGTGCTCCTTCAGAAAATCCATAGCCAGATTTGTTTTTAGATAAGACAGAAATCCTACCTCAAGAAACGGTGTCCCAGTTATATGCCTTCGCTGGAGTATTTTGAAAAGGTTAGGTGCGTTTTAATTGTAGAAAAAGAATAACGAAAATGAAAAATGAGACAAGTTGGATAGCATAACCCTTATTTGGATATTTGAAATAAGATGAGAACTGAGTATAAGGATAGGAAATAAGATAAGCTCATATCCCACGAATCTGCCCAATGAGAATCCCTACCTAACGAGAGGGATGGTTTATGGCAACAAAAAAAAAAAAAATCGATGAAGGGTCACACATGTAAACTCCACTAGCGGGGAGAACTGATTCTACGATGAGACCATCGGTCCTCATGCTATTAGGATCTAAATGGCTAGAGAGATGTGAATAACCCATAAAAAATGTTTTCAAATCATTAGAGCAATTCTTGTTAGACAAGACCTCTTTGATCACAGGTTAAGAAGTATATAGGAATAGGAAAACCTTAGAAATCCAGATATCATGCTTCTCTATTCCTATTAACATAGCAACTAAATGCTTCCATTTTATCTTGGAACTACTGATTTTGCACTCAAAGAAACATCTCACAAAAAGCTGCCAGCCAAAACAAAAACGAGTACAAACGTGACTGAGCGTAGATGCACGCTTTCTTTCCAGCCATGAAAACTTCTATGAAGTCTGAGCTCATGTTTTATTTCCTATGGAATTGAGTTATATCATTACTATCCTATGGAACTCTTTCTTTGCTTTTCATATAAACTAAAGGCCAGGAAAGGAAATATTCCTTATAAAAATCTAATTCTACAAAATTGCTTTGAAAACCTTGTGAACCAAAGGGGCTCTAAGATGGCAGGTTTAGAAATTGCTCTAGCTCTACTTCACCACAAACAAGCCTCCTAACCAATGCTAATGTCTCTGATATCTAAGTTCAATTTCACTTAAACAAACAATCTAGCAACTACTACTACTACACTAGAGAGCTAGCTAGAGAACTAATTACAACTAAGTTACTCTAATAGCTACTCAAGCAAGCAAGCACTAAACAAGCATAGAAAGTAATGTGCAAGTGAAAGAGTGTCGTACCAAATAGAGCAAGTGACAATTAAGAATACCAAAGAGACACCATGATTTATCCCTATAGTTGGGTTACTTGCGGATGACCTACAACCATGTTGTGACAAGTCCAAACTAGATGGTTCGAATGCTAATTAGCATCACATATCAAGCTCACCAGCGGCCGCCACAGGTACCTAGTCCCTAGGTTTATAATGAAAATCCTGCGATCAATATTAAGCTTTAAGTAATGAATTATTCTATATATATATATATATATATATATGATTATCCTCGCTATTTACCAGCAGTACGATTACAACTTACATGGCAAAACTTACTGTCACTGAAAATGAAAGAAAAAAAAGGAGTGAAGCAACTACAAGCCCGCGTGTCAAACATAGGGTCACAGAAGCGAAGGACGCTGGAATGCATGCTTTTATAGATTATAAACTTTACGAAAAGGGAGAGAGGTTAGGACGATTTCACTAATCTAATGTGATCCGCCGGATCTTGCAGACCAGATGGGCAGTAGGGAGGTCGAGCTGGCTTCCACCATCTGATTTGATCAGATCACGGACCTGGTCCCTCGGGGTGGAAACGCAGGAGTAGAAGGTAGACAGAAACGGAGGGATTGGCATTGAGAGCGCAGAGAGGACATTGTTTAGGTACTCGATATCGGCAGCGAGCTGCTGTGAACCTCGGTCGGTGATGTAGTGGATTCCTCGGAGCTGCTCCATGAACAAAGCAGTGGCACCCTCGGCGACCTGGTACATGGAAGCAGAGATGATAATCAATACTAAATGTTCCAACATCAACCGAAATGGTGCTATGATTAAAAGATGGGAAGATTCGAAATAGCCTTCTATTCAATTCTCTCTTCCTACATAACGTGCAAATATAAGAACGGAAGAATGGTGACCTTTTGCACTTTACATACCGCAAGCAGAAAGATTTCACGTTTATTACCTTAAAAATCCACTCAGTGGCAAAGAACTGGGCATCATCGTTGCCAGCCTCATTGCCTGAGATACCTTCTGCGAGTGGCTCTAGCTGCTGTGGTAAAGTGAGGAGATACTCCCCAACGCTGGTCACATATGCTTGCGGGTAGGCACTGAAGCTTGGAAGAGGAAGACCACCCTGTTCCTCCACGGATGACCAGATTGGAAGGCGCGCAACCTCACTGAGACGCTGCCGAACCTTAGATATGAGCACATCATAGACGAGCTCATTTACTGTGTCTGAGAAGGTTGCAACTCTCTGTGATGTGAGAGGAAGAGCATGGAACCTTGGATCTTTTGACTGTAAAAAATAAACATGAGGGCAACTGAATTTAGTTGGGTGGGAAATTTGGAGGTTATGAGTAGGTTCTATGAACAGATCTGATAAACTAGTGATGTGGAGCAAAAAAGGCAAGTTAAGATGATTAGATCTCAGTTTCCTGTGAAACTAGATGTTCAAGATGTATCGCAAAATGTACTCCTTATGTTTCTACACTGACTGCTCAAACAAGGGAATATAGAAAAGGAACCAGATGTGTCATTTGTCTAGAGTGTATAATTTCATCCAACACAACTAATATGTGTTTTGCAAAATACAGACACATGGTGACTCAGCCCAACTAGAAATGATGCAATCTGGACTGTGGATCAAAGATCAGATAGCTCAGGACTTGGTTCTATGGAAAAATCAGAAAGATTCATTTATCAAGTTCTATCAGTGATAATTGACTGATCATGCCACTATGCAAGTTTCAATCAATATTCAGATATACAGTTACAACGCAGAGACACAAGTGATGACTCCTGTGTTGTACTTCCTCCATCCCAAATTATAAGACGTTTTGACATTTCTAGATCCATAGCTTCTATTATGTATCTAGACATAACATACATCTAGGTGCATAGCAAAAGCTACGAATCTAGAAAAGACAAAAGGTCTTATAGTTTGGAACGGAGGGAGTACGTTGTAAGTTGTAACAGTAAATTCGAAAATTTTAAACAAACTTACCTGTTCTAGTACAGTTAAGAGCTTCTTAGACTTGTCTGGCAGATCACTCAGGCGAATAGCTGTAATATCTAGTGCAGCCCTCCCAGCAAGAGGCAAGTCTGCATTCTCATCAGCAGCTGCTGCAGGTGATTTATCCAGGCTTGAGCCAAAGCCAGAAACAGAAAAAATTGTTCCAATCCTGGCAAGTGTAGCTCTTAAAGAAGCTTCAAAGACTGAGGTTCTGCTAGATAGGCAATCAGCAACTGTAAGAATCTGCAAAGCACCTTGGACAATGGACCATTCTTCCTCTTCAGAAACATCCACCAATCGTTGTACTTCCTTTTTCTCTAAACCAGCATCTTTCTTGAAAACATCACTATCCAGTCCACAGACTATCCTCAGGGACTTCAATGTTTCTTGGAGATTAGATATGTACTGCAGCATGACGTCATCAAGAGCCAGTACCAGTTCATCTGCCTCTGAACCACCAGTCAGACTAATGCATCTATCCACAGCTGCCTCAAGAAGTACTATCATTTGTGGGATGGATTCCTCCATTCTGCGGACAGTTTCGCTCAGCTCTATACCCTGTGCACCAACACCACGAGGGATGGCCCCACGGATGTCTATACCTGCCATCTCAGCAGAGAGTATAGCACGCTCCATCTGCCCATACCTACATGCCACCCAATAAAAAGACATGCAGCACCAAACAATTATTATCATACATCAGTTGCATCAAAGAAATCTCATAGATGCAACTGGCAACGAGATGCAAAACAATGTTTTTCTTTGGTGGTTGTGTTTGCATTGACCAACTGGTTTAAGTTTTTACCTTGCTTTAAAGGTTTCATATGGGGAATAAATAGCTTTCAAAGTATTCAGCACAACTGCAAGATCTGATTCTGAAAATAAGTGCTGAATGTTCCTAGAAAAAGTGCCAGTCATATTGTGCAATTCAATTAGTGCTTGAAGATGCTTATTCTGCAACTTGGTGCTTTTTGGTAAGTCACCTGATAGAATATCCAATATACCTGGGTACAGAGAAGAAAAACACAATTCACTGTTAGGAAAAACAAGCAAGATTAAGCAAAAAAGCTAATAGCTTGTTAAAGCAGAAAAATATATGTGATAAAACCATGGGATAGATGTAGGTCAATATGAAATTAATGAACAGTTTATGTATTACCTTTGGCAACAGATCTGGTTTCAGGAACAACATCCCCAGTTGCTATATTTACACGAGAGACAAAGCTTGAATTCAACTCACTCATGGTCTCAGTAAGTACTTTTGGTACTAGTGATTTGTATTCTTCAGGGAAAGCAGTCAGGCACCTGTGAGCATCACCATTTCCATTTTAGAGCATCCACATGCTAAATTGCAGTTATGATGGGGCAAAAGAAAAGCTCTCTTTTTTGGTCTAAACAATGTATTTTCTTCATTATGCCAGATATTACTTAGGAGCTGATTCTAAAAAGTAACTTCTGATTGACCACTTTACAACTAGTACTAGGTATATTTTTAACTAAGAGCAAAGGAGGAAATCATCATGAACATACCACTTCCACTCTTGTTCAAGGTAAA
Source organism: Microstegium vimineum (assembly GCA_022036555.1). Taxonomy (NCBI): domain Eukaryota; kingdom Viridiplantae; phylum Streptophyta; class Magnoliopsida; order Poales; family Poaceae; genus Microstegium; species Microstegium vimineum. Next base: position 5,973,627 of record CM039125.1, on the reverse strand, counting down.
GAAGTGTCTCATCATAGAAATTAGGCAGCCAGCTAGAGAATGAGAAGCCACTAATGCTTTCACCACCAAACTTCTCAATGTCTACCCTGCTGGATCTTTGCTTTAGGTCAAAATCTTCCCAGAGTTTCTTTAGAGGCTTAACATGGATCTTAGTGTATTGCACCTCCAGTGACTTGAACCTATCAATACGTATCAGTATACCACGAAGGTCTTGCACGGCATCAACCTTTCACGAAAGAAACAGGTTCTGAGTAAAATAGAGATGCTTCATGTAACAAATACAAACAACTTTTTTTGTGGGGGACATACCTTGCGATTAGAAAGTGCATCTACTAAACGAGGCTGCACCATTTCATCTAGCCTCTCTTCCAATACTTCAAGTTGTTTTCTAACATTTGCAAACTCGGCAACCTGAAAGAAACCTTCTTATAAGCAAAACGAACAGGTTGTGTATGCAGCTCATAGTTTTTTTTGCAGGGAGTATGACACCTCTCCAACTGCTGACAAGCAATGTCTCATAGTTGCCAGGGTTTCCGCAGCTTTTGGAAGATTGCCACTAGAAAACACATCCTCAACACTCTGGCTCAACTGAGCTAACCCAGCAGCATCCTGCCATTCCATCAAACAAACTCTTAAAAATAATCATGGAAGAATTTACCACATTAGTAAAACAATACTCCAGTGGTGCATCATGGTCTACAACTGTAGGTAGACCTTACCTGCAATGTTGTGTATGCGGCTTCCATGCGCTGTTTCACAGTATCAATTCGCGCTAGTGCAGCTATTGATTCTGCAGATGAGCCCTCAGCCTGGTTGGAAATATAACCATGAACACTTTGTTAGTTGACGCGTTGGCAAAAATGTAGCTGGAACAGATGGAGTGAGCTTGGGCAGAGGGATAGGCTACGACCAACCCCCCCCCCCCCCCCCCCCCCCCCCGAGAGATTAGTTTAGTGTACAAGAAAGGTTCTCTCACAGTCACACCTCTTGTTTTTCCTTGCATCTTGTTGTACTGGAGTTTTATCATCTGAAGTATGTAAACTAACTAGAAGTCTAGAACTCCATGGTTCTTTACTTTTTTTGGCGAGCAAAATAGAGTTTTATGCATATCACCTCTGAATCTGAATGTCTGAATTGCTCTTAATTTTAACTCTTACATTACGCTCAAAATAGTCCACATGGCAACTAATGCAACTATGTGAGAGTGTAGCTTCGTTTCACAAACCCCGGAGGGCCGGAACATTTTGAGATCAACTTTTAACTAGTAGCAAAATGGGGTAATGAAATCTGAACATAAACTGATCAAACTAAATGACTCAGTCGTGAAATTCGTACTAATCTACAATTGTACTCATGTCGTATCCAACGCGAAAACCACACAGATAAAAAAACGACTTGAGTACACGGAATGTGAGATCCAGATCCATCTGAATTATACGTGCAAAGAAACTCGCGCGGTAGGCTATTTTAGAGCTCCAAACAACCCGTCTCGATTTCGCGTAATAAAAACGCACGGGAGTGCGAGTGAGATCCAGATCCAATAAGGAGCAAGCCACAGACAGTGACGAAGGCGCGTACCAGGGAGAGGGACTGGAGGACGGAGGCAAGGTGGGAGCGTAGGGAGACGGCGTCGTCGCGGAGGCGTAGCGCGTCGCGGCATGCCAGCGGGACGCGGCGGAGGGCGTCGCCGCTGTCCCTCTCGAGCACGGCCGCGTCGTCGTCGGCCGCGGAACGCAGGCGCTCCTCGGCGTCGGCGAGGAAGCGATCGAGAGGCTCCGACGGGTGCCGCGCGTCCAGCGCCGCGTTGATCCACCGCTTCGGGTCGAAGCCCTCCGCCCCGAACTCCGACGCGTCCACCACCACCATTTCCGATGCACGCCGGGAGACCGCGCGGGTTCCCTTCACTGCCCTGTCTCGGCTCCTCGGATGTCTGCAGGGGACGAAGGCGTGGAGCTGTTATGTGAAGGGCTTTGTACGTTTTGAGTTTAGATTGGAGTGTAGTCTGTTTTTTTTTAAAAAAAAACTTTCCTAAGGGGATTTACTATTTAGTCCTAAACAAAATTTCGAGCTGTTTTGCAGCCCATAATAGAGGACCAAGATCCAGTGCAGTTCCTACTGTGACTGCAACTTATGCAGTCGAACGTTCTCAGCCATCCAAAGACCATCCAACGGCCCCAACAAAAACAAGCAATACTTTCATCAGTTCTTCTCTTCCGATCCTCTGGTGCTGTATGCCTTGTTCAATGAACCAACCACGAACAGTCATTCCCGTTGCCTGGTTGCTCTGCGCCTTGTGCAACCAACCACGAACGCGCCTTGTGCTTCCCGTTACCTTGTTCAATGACTGTTCCCGTTGCCTGCTCCCTCGTAAGCCACACGCCCTGGCCCCCTCATGGCCACCGCGAACAGTCATTCCTCAGAAGCTGGCCGAACGCTGGCCACGGCCCTCACGACATGGCCACCGCGAAACAGTCATTCCTACATATAGCAATGCTTTGCCTAAACCACAGTTGCCCGGCACACTAACATCCAAAAGAGCATACAAAATACAACTGATCACCATTCAATGACGATTAGTAATTTAGTCCTAATTTCATCACCAGAAGTTCAGAACGGCCAAATTCAGCCTCTGCGAGTCAGTGGGTACCCCCAGCGAGGAAGGGGTCAGGAATAGCAGCAGGATCCAACTCATAGAAGCCACAGAGCGTGCCACCCTTTTCTTTTGTCAGCTGGAAAGAGGGTATCCGATGAGAAAACCGCAAGTCATTTTTTGTTGGCACCTCCAGGATACTCCTCTCATTGTCTGGCCTGAATACAGTTCTGTAGCCATCTACCTGAGTCAGAAACAAGACTTTGGTGCTAGCTTCAGTGCGCGCAGTGATCGCACCAATGGCATAATCACAGGCATCCTTGCTGGAAGGAACCCAGCCAGGTGACCAATTGCAGTAGATCGCCCAAATCTCCCCTACTTGTGGGTGAATTTCAAAGTGCCGCTTCGAATGCGTTTCTACTACATGAGAAAATGCACCATTTGTGTTATACTCGATACTCCAGTAACGGATTTCAAATGTCCCACAGCTCACAGGTAAATCATGCTCTAACCACATATTCTCCTGTTCTGATCGGGGGCATGCTTCCAGCCAAGTCAGATACACTCGAAATGGATCTAGCTTAACGTCTAAAATCCGGCCATAGTATTTTGGAAGTTTATCAAAATCACTGTAAAGAGCCCATATCTGGCCACGTTCAAACTTACTATTCGACCGGCCTTCTTCAAAGTTATAGAATACTGTTTTTGGATATGTCAAGATAGTGGGGGAACAGCAGCCTTGCAGAGCAGAAGAACCAGGCACACAAGAATCAAGAGTAACTGGTGGAAATGCTACGTCCAAGTTGCTAGGAAGCGATGCGGTATCTAGTTCAAGAAACCCACTAGGGACACCAGCCTTCTCATTTCCTGTTCTGAAAATTGGATACTGTGGGAAAACCTAAGTAGATCACTTGATGGTATAACAAATGATGATTTATCCTTTGCCTGCGCAAATAGACTCACAAAACTTTCAACCCTGACCAAGGGGATAACAGTGAAACCAGCTTCCATTGTAAAGTTTGAAAGGACCTCCACCACTTCATACTCATAGGATCTATGATTGTCTGCATCTGAGATCCACTGCATACTCCAGCCCTTATAAAGAGCCCATACCTCGCCCTTATTTGGATGTATTACATAAGAACCCCTTGTACTGCCTTCAGCCCATGAAACGATGTGAGAAAACAAGCGAGGATGTTGTGACTCTTGTGTGTTTCCTAACTTAAAGCTCCCACATGCCACAGGAAGTTCATTATAAGTCCAATTGTCCTCATCATCATTCACTGCATAGTGTTCCAGCCAAGTGAACTGAACTCTGAAGTTGGTAGTATCAAGATGTCTAATTCTAGCATAATATCTTGGCATGGCATCAAAGTCATCATAAAGTGCCCATATCTGATTAACTGCAAACAGTTTGACATCCCTACACTTACCGAAGTCAAAAAAATCCGAGTCAGGGTACGTGAAGCTCCCAGCATTGCAAGGCTTCCCAGCAGGTGTATCACAAGTTCTTTTATTTCCTTCATTGACAGTACAACTTTTATCTTGATTATCTGTTTTGCTGTAGACATGAGATTCACTAATTTGTCCATCAGCATGGGCAACTTTATCAGCAAAAATTTTATTAGAACTGCAGCCAGCATTTGAGGACCAATATTTGTGTGTCCGACTCTTTTTCTTTGGAGAGTTAAGGGCGTTGTTGGCATCAACATGTGCCTTTCTCCTACAAGATCTCTGTGGAATAGGAATTCCTGCAGCACCTGGAACTGCTGATGTATCCACCCCGCTACTTAGGTTTTTCCCATCACCAAAAAATGGTACAGTGGTGTCAGTTTGCATCCTTCCATCTGCCCTATCATTTCCAGTTGGTGCAGATGCTTTAGAAGGATCTGTTGCAGAAAATTCATCTCCTTTCCGACCTGTCTCTTTATGGTCAACCATACCTTCACCACCTGGTTTTGAACTCCTCTTCATTTGTTCATCACATTGTGCTGCATTCATCACAGGACTTATCTCATTGTTCTCTCTAGAAGAGAGATTTGTAGAACAGCCTTGTTGAGTGGGAAGACAGCCCTGTTGCCCATCACTATTTGCTGTTTTTGATGAGAATACAGAAGTCGCATTCTCTGTACTTGTCTGGTATGCAAAGAATTTTTGCCTGCAGTTCCGACAACGGATCTGAAGATTGAGTATGTCGCCATGGTACCTATATTTTGTTTTACAGTGGATGCATACGGTCCAAAATGTACACCCATCAGTGGGTGATGAACCTGATGGTGCATATCTTGCTGTGTTACTTCTATTTGCATCGGTTTTGTTAATCGGCTCTGTAGTCTTCATTGGTTGTGTTGGCTGCTTTGGTTGTGTGACCCGTTCTGATTCCTCAGACAGATTAGGTTGTGTAGCCTGCTTTGGTTTTGCAGCCTGTTTTGATCGTGTAACCCGAGTTGGTTCTGCAGCTTGTGCCGGTTGTGCAGGCTGCTTTGGTGCAATTTTGAAAGCAACCCTCCATTTGACATCATATACATATCGTTTTGTTTGATCAGCCAATGTTGAGTATGCTTCTGCAACAAACTTCAAAGCAGAATCTGCACCAGCATAACTGTTTTTATCAGGGTCAAGTAATAGGACAAGCTTACAAAACTGCTTCGTTATGGTGATCTTATCCGCTGTCCCTTCTACTTGGAGAATTTCATAAAAGTCCAATATCCCATTTACCTTTGCTTCTGCTGCACAATGTACCTCACAGACAGTTAACAGCTGGGGTATGTTCTCGACCTCTGGAAAAATCCTCTGTGCTTTAAGGGCAATCCTTTTAGCACCAGCAAAGTCTCTGTTTTCCAACTTCTTAGCAGCAATTTCCCTGGCCTTCAAGGCCTCTTCTCTGCTGCACTCCATTGTACTGATTATGGAATTGGTTCCCAACAATCCAACATCAATCACTGTCACACAAAATATTACCCACACAAGGCTTCCAGGCTCTTTCTTAAACCGTCCAAAAAGTATATGAACACCTTGAATAGGTTAACCTCTCTCCAATGCAGATAGAGCCTATGGCATGGTCAGAGAAGCAGAGATCATTGCGTAGGTGGCTAGCGCAGACCATGCACGTGCAGTGATTCTCCAGATGAAGCAGCCTGAGAGGCAAGACAATCAGAAATCAGGATAAAATAGTACTCACTAAGTCGTCCTGGCTAGGTACATTGCTTTTGCTACTCACGTATTAAAAACAATGTATCTAGAAAAGTCAGAACCGCTTACAATTAGGAATGGAGGGAGTAGGAATTTTACACATTGCAATTCCATCATATAAACAGACTCGATGAGTTTTTTTTTCCTAACTTCCTTCCCTACCCATGCAGAATTCCAAAAAGAGTTATTAAGGGCATGTTTGAGAATCCTCTGCTCCAACTTTTGCAGTTTTGCTCCCAACTACGCTAGCCACACAGGTCAGCTCCACAAACTCCACTCCAGGAAAAAAAAGTGGAGTTGAGGGTGGCTAACTCCACGTTTTTCACGGAGTTCCTCAAGGGGTACTCTACAAACTCTACCTATGAACTTTCTCGTGAAGCTGGGGTAAAATTACCCACCACTACCAGTGATTACACAGCATACCCCTTCACTTTCTTTCTCAACAACGCCACCCTTCCCGAATCATAGCCCTCTCCTCTCCCTCGGCAAACAGTAGTGCCACTGCCCACCTCCTCCCTCCTCCAACCCTACTGGTGGTGCTCGAAATCCGCCATCACAGGCTCTCCATATGCGAGTCGATGACCAGAATAGACGGATCTGGTGATGCTCAACCAGATGAGCTCCTTTTTCCTCCCAAATCCCCTCCTCTCTCGCATCTATCTACAAACCTCAGCCCGCCTTCGCCACTGCAATTGGACGTCAATGGGGCCCTTCGCTGGGGTCAAGGATCAACCTCCCCTGGCCATTCAGCAAGCACCGGTGGCTGCTGGTGGTGGCCCATCCTCCGGCCTGCAACAGCACCCTGCTGCTTGGCCTAGCAAGGCTCCAGCCAGCGACGGTGTCCCAGGGCATGGCCGTAGGCAGTCAGGCCATGGTCAAGGATGGCAAGGGGCTGGCGCCAGCCAGCCACCACTGTGCAAGGTTGGTTCAATGTAGGTGTGTGGCAATGATTACTGCATGCAAGAGTGGATTCAATAGAGTTCTCCTTTATAGGCTCTGAGGCTCATGTGGCATTGCATATCTAGTTACGATGAGCAATTTTCTTATTTAGCACACTTGTGTTGTTTATGCACCACTGATGACATTGATATGGACTGAAATAAAAAATTGGCAAACACTAACAGAGCACTCTATGGTCTTTGAGTATGTACCAATATTGGCTGCTGTCGTAATTCCTTGTATGCCAAAGAAATAAACAATTATTCTTGGTTGTTGCCAATCAGGACTATATGCATGCTGAATGCCAGCAATGTGTCAAAAGTTAATGTGATACGCTGAGGGTTTAATTCGTCACTTATCCTCCTATGTTTTTTCTCTAATGCTGACTAATTTCAAAAAATTTATTTTGATATCAATGAGTTCTGTATTTTAGTGTTTAAATAACTGAGGTATGTGGTGCACTATGAATATTTCTAATTCTGTTGCAAGCCTTTGAGATAATTTTTTTAACAGGACACTAGATTTTCATATGGTCAAAAGATGAAGTACAAGATCTCATCACAAGAAAAGTTCACTATTCTGATATCATTTGTATTTTATTTTGGTCAGAAAAATTGTATCGTATAGAATCGTTGAATACAACATTTATGTCATTTTCTTCTCTGTACTAAGAACAACAAGTTGCTTGTTTGCGTAATTGATGTTAGTTAAATGTATTATATTGTTTTTACCATAATTTTTTAACTAAATTAGTTGCAATTACAATATTTGATATCATGTTTAAATTAGTAAAAGAAAATGGCCACTGCTTACCAACATCAAAATATACACCAAACATCGTTCAGAGGCATATTAGACCTTTCCCAGCTAAACCTCTCATTCCTAGAGCTGAAGTCAGGTTATGTGCCAAACAGGCGCATCTACTCCAGTGTAGGGCTGCAATTCCATAGTAGAGCTACTCCATGTCTCCATGGTGGAAGTGGTGGGGAAGAGCTAGCTGGAGTGGAGCAGTCCCAAAAGCGCACGATAAAGGACACTCAGTAACTACGGAGACGGGCCACGCGTTGCTTTGGGGCATAAGCGCTCCCAAAGCGGCGCGACCGCTTCAGGCGCGGAGGCGGAGAAAAGCGCCGCAGAAGCGAGCGACGCGCCGCGAGACAGCCACTCGGCGCTGGCGAAGCTCGGAGCTCGATTTGCGCGAGGGGAAGATTGTAAGGGAGCTTGACTCGCGGGCTCGAGCGACCGCGCGGGAAGACAAATTGTACGGGCGGCGGTAGGGGCACAAAAGCGGAAGACAATGGAGTGGGATAGGGTTAGGGAACGAGACCTTTGTTGCCGCCGGACATGAGGTCTTCTTCTGTGCACTGCACTCACATGCCGCGACTCCGAGGCCCGAGCTACTCCCTTTTCCTGCACCGCTTGGTCGCCACCCCGACCTCCGGCGTCCCTCTTCACGTTGGTTGCGGCGGCGGTGGCGGAGGAAGTGGAACAGAACAGAAAAGAGTGCGGGGTCCACACTCCACAGAGTATGGAGGAGTTTTGCCTGGTGAGAGGGAACGAGGGTCCCCACCAAAATATAAAAAATAATAATTTCCCACCCAATCCCAGAGGGCGTTGGGTTTCGCGGGTTTTGCCCGCGGCCGGACGCCCGGAACTCGCCCGCGCGCCGCATCCGCCGCGAATCCGCTCGTCAGCTAACAGTAACTCTGAGAATTTTGGTTTAACAAAACATAAAATTTGTCAACTCTAAAATAGATATATCAAAATAAAAAATATGTAATCTCCAACAGTTTTCCATAATGACTTGACAAAAACGAGAAAAAAATGAAGGAAAAAAAAAGCCGCCGCCTTCCATCGTAAAAAAAAGGAACAAAAAAAAGGAAAAAAAAGACGTCGCCTAGTGTTAAGCCGTGAAAAAAAAGAAAGAAAAAAAATTGTCTCCCCCTTTTCAAGGTCTCCAAATTGCCAAGTGCGGATTCTTATTTACAACTTTGGCAAAAATGTCAAACTGTTGACCACCAGTTTTTTAGTTTTTTTGGCAAAATTAGATATGTCAAGTCTAAATGTCAAACTATTGGAGTTGCCCTAACACATTTTTTAAATGAATATTTGAGCATGGTTTAGATGAAAAAGATTTAGAATTTTGATATTTTTTGTTTGTATTTGATAATTATTGTCCTATCATGAAATAACTAGGTTCAAACGATTTAGCTCGTAAATTATAGAAAAATATATATTTAATTATTTTTTAACTACATTTAATAATTTATATATGTGTCTTAAGATTCGATGTTGTGATAGAAAATCTTGTAAAATTTTAGTATTAAGAACATCTTCAAGAGATGAGGTAAAAATAGATGCTAAATTCTTTAATTTAGCTATTATGTAAAAAATAAAATAGAAAACGACCTTAAAAACATTAGTTCTACAACCGTCTTGGTAAAATTTTCATTGTCTATATTTGAACCTGCCGCGTCATTAGGTTTTTAAAGATTAGATCGTCCGATACTCGTCCATACTCGTTCGCCGCCAAACGAGTAGCAGCTGCTTGGTATTGTAGCAGCTAAACCTTGGGCGCTCAGTGCAAAAGCGATAGTTGTATGAAAATGCTGTGACATCATGCAGTTCAAGTATCTTCAGTTAAGACCAATGTTTTAAATAGTGAGTTAAGACTAAGGTGTTTAACGTTTTATAAACCGTAATTAGCGGACTTTAGCGATAAAATAACGGCAATTTTATACATAAACGCAAATAGCGGCACAATTTTTTCAAAATATTTCGGGCTATAGCGACAAAAATAACGGACTATTTTTTTCCTTGGTCAAGACGGAGAGAAGGGACGCCTGGCTAGTGCCTAGTGCCTACGTCCACGAGGAGGACGAGGACGTGAGATCGCTGCATCACGAACAGGGAAGTGTCGTCCAAGGCAGCCGGCCAGCCGCACCAATGGGGAAGGACCGTGTCCCAGGGATTCTCGTCTCGCTGGCAGGGAAGTGCCGACGCACGGACGAGGCAATGGACGTCCAAAGCGAGCCACGGATATGGGAGATGTCGAACGGGAAAGAAGAAGATTGGTATTGCCTGCACGCGGGAAACAACCCGCCCGCGCGGAAATGGGAGGGCCGCACACCAATTCGCGCGAGGAAGGCCGATAGCCAGAGGCCACGGCGTGCTATATCTAGCCAGCGAGAAGCACGGGATACAAAGTTTCTTATTTTGGCTTACGGGATACAAAAGCTGTTGGATATCTATTTCTTCCTAAAATTTTTAAAATTTGACTCCTAGGTAAAAATAGTTTCTCTCTTGGAGATGCTCTGAGGACTTTTGCTGATGGGTTTCATTTTGGATTGGAATTGTGATTCTGTGAAGGAACGAGGATGGGGAAGTCCAACACGTCGTTTTCTAAGTTGGGCTGCGTGAGCTTCTTTAGACAACCGGGCTCAGAAGCCCATCACGGAAGAGAGAGCGTCCAGAACTCCAGATGGTTCTAGAGGCTACTGATGGGGTCGTCGGAAAAAAAACGGCTACTTTTGTTTTTTTAAATTACATAGTTACAACGAATAAATCACGGGAAATCGAACTCAGGGTGCCGCTGGAATCCAACCAAACTAAGCAATTTTTTTTAAAAAAAACTACTGATGGTGCCGAACGCGGAACTCCGCCAGACCCTCGTGCGGAGCGCGTTACGTCACCCCCCGTTGCCCACGATAAAAGCTCCAACCCCTGCCGCCGTCTCCCCACGATCGCAGTCGCGAATTCTTCGCACCATTGGCACGCAGACGAACGAAGCAAGGCTCTCCCGATCGGCTCGTCAAGGTACGCGTTCCCTCGATTCGTCCCCCTCCTCTCTCGATTTTGTCTATAATTTGAGTGTATAATGGTCGATTGCCGATTATATGCGGCTATTATGGTCGATTCTCGATTTCGCCATCCGTACGAAAATTCGTGTAGATTGTTCATTGTTCGTATGTTCTTTGTTCCCTTGAGGTTCTAGGTTGATCCTATCAATTTGATCAAGTTATCTCCCCTAATCCGATTAGCTCCGTTTTAATTTTAATTTCAGTATACACTATATCTAGTGTTCATTGTTGACCTACTTTCTGAAACGAAATCTTGTAGATTTCATGGGGTTAGTTTTCAATTCAAAAGAGAGGGTTAAATAATTCTCATCATGTTGTCTCGAACGTAATCTCAAAGGTATTATAGAATTATATGTTTCAATTCAATAGCTTAATTCGTGTATCATCTAAATTAACAAGCTAAACTATCAGTTCATAGAATCATGTTTAGGTTTCCGTTCAATGGACGAATTAGTTTTTATCAAAATAAAATTAAGGGTAAATCATGTATTCATGTCGCCTCAAATGTAATCCTTTATGGTTTGGTTTCAATTCAATTGGTTGATTAGGGTATCCTTAGGATTAATATGGTTAAATGTTGCCTGGCATCTTCCCTGCCTATTTTACCTTAGAATTATCCATGTCTGTTCACCTTAGTCAGCCTATTTTACCTTAGATTGATCTGTTTCAGTTCACCTAATCACCTTAGTCAGAAGGATATGTTGCAAGTACTGTTAACTTATTTCATGTTGATAATACGCTGACCCCTTTCAGATTATATATACTATTGAATATTGTTTTATGTTTGCCACTTCTGTATGTTGAATTGTCTTGCTACGTTAGCAATGGAATTAGCATATTGGCAATTGGTATGCATCTCTGCGTAATCAGGATGGACGTGGTTATGTTAATTTGAATTCATGGTTCACCTGCTATATATGTATGATTTTTACCTGTAGTTCATAGTTCTTGAGTTTTGGATCCTTCTTTTCTGATATATGCTTTCATGTGCATGTGTTTTATTGTGTCTTACCATGTGATTTTCGTCTATGCAGATGCAGATCTTTGTGAAGACCCTTACTGGCAAGACCATCACCCTCGAGGTTGAGTCCTCGGATACAATTGACAACGTCAAGGCAAAGATCCAAGATAAGGAGGGAATCCCGCCGGATCAGCAGCGTCTGATCTTTGCTGGCAAGCAACTTGAGGATGGGCGTACACTCGCTGACTACAATATTCAGAAAGAGTCCACCCTTCACCTCGTGCTCAGGCTGAGGTGAGGCATGCAAATCTTTGTCAAGACTCTGACGGGCAAGACCATCACGCTTGAAGTTGAGTCTTCAGACACGATTGATAACGTGAAGGCAAAGATTCAAGATAAGGAAGGCATCCCACCAGACCAGCAGCGCCTTATCTTTGCTGGAAAGCAACTTGAGGATGGCCGCACTCTCGCTGACTACAATATCCAGAAAGAGTCCACCCTCCACCTGGTGCTCCGCCTTCGTGGTGGCATGCAAATCTTTGCGAAAACGCTAACTGGGAAGACTATCACGCTGGAGGTCGAGTCATCTGACACCATTGACAATGTGTAGGCGAAGATCCAGGACAAGGAGGGCATCCCGCCAGACCAGCAGCGCCTGATCTTTGCTGGTAAGCAGCTGGAGGATGGCCGCACGCTTGCTGATTACAATATCCAGAAGGAGTCCACGCTCCACCTGGTGCTGCGCCTCCGTGGTGGTCAGTGAAGGGTGTTCGTCCGGGTGGTTCTCTGGGTGGTGTCCTCTGTTTAGTTGTCCTGGGTGTGTTTACATGCTTTGTGTTTCTACTGTTATGTCGAGTCCTGCAAACTTGTGCTGAGGTGCAACCGCAAGTTAACTTGGTTTGCCTTAAGATTTCCTGCTACTGCTACCAAATTTACCTTTGTGTTATTTGTGCATCTGTTCGATTCGTACACTCAAAACTTGTGTTTTGGCGTATGGTGATGTCTGAAGTCTTGGAACTCTTGATGACAAATGTGTGATCCATGCTGGTATCGAAGATAACCTTTTCCTGACCTGCTTTAGTAAAGCTGAGGGGATTATGCTTTCGATCTCAGAGATAGATACCCTGCTATACTCTAGATTGGTCTAGGTATCGGGTTGCAGGTTTGCAGGTATTGCAGGTATCGGGTTGGTCTACCAGACTGTCTCAGAAGACAGGTATCGGGTTAGAAACAGCGATATTAGGATTCGAGGGTGAGCGATAGTTCGATGGGGTGTCAGCGGCCAATGTTGTTTATTACTTTGTTTGATCTATTGCTGAGTTTAACCTTGTATAGGGGCTATTCTGTATTCTCTTGTATTTTACTAATGTTTTCATACAGCTAGGCACTATATGGTTCCTTGTTTTCGTTTAAAAAGTTACGCCATGTAAGAACTAAGAAGAACATAGCCGCAGGCTTTGGTTGCTCAGTACTGGTGAGTGTATGTGTTCATTATCGTCATGATCTATACCAAAGAGATGTTCCTCGTGGTACAAACCACGCCTACTCGCACCCGGGTCCACCAACAAACTGAGGCAATAGAACGAATGTGGTTACTGAGACAATAGAAAGAACGTGATTATCCTTTCCTTTTTTAAAAAAAGTGACCAAGTTTTCAGGTGTCATGAACTATTAGAAGCCCATATCAAAAGTGAAATGAGCATGAAACAGTACTGTTACATATGCTGATTTAACTTCTTTTTACTCGACTCATGTTTTGAGTTTACATTTGAAACTTTACAGAGGTGTTATGCCTTGGCAACGACATAAAAATTTCTAGCGAAACTGTTCCAACACTTTCCTGGCTTCCTGCCGGCCAGGAGCAAGGAGTGAAAGTAGCAGATGCTCTGAGAAGACGCAGGAGGTTTGGATTGTCGTCTCTTCATTCGTCTGCATAAATAATCCGATTTGGTTCCTTCTTGCCCATAATCAACACGAGATTAAAGTAGCTTCAACTCGTATTCCATTATATACGTAGTCCATTTTAGTTTCGCCCAAAGTCAACTTTTCTGACTATGATAAATTTAGAAAAAAATAGATCAATATCTACTACAACTTCAAAGTTTTCATTAATCCACAAGTTCAGTCTGGTTCTGCATTTATTTAGTTTATAGGTGTCAAAATTAAGAGGAACTTGGCTTACAGAAAAATTAAAACAGTTAATTCCTCGTTATATTGAAGTACCTTCGAGTTGTGCTCCATTATGTTCCCTTTCTCAACAGAGAGCTTAATTGACGTCAGAACTCTAGATTCCTCATCAAGAATTTCAAAGGCTGCTCGGTTCTGTTCAAACTGAATGCCAACAACAAATCCAATAGAGTGCGCCCAAACCAAAACATGTATGGAACACTGCTAAATGCACAACAGAATCGCAATCCAGATGAAACAGTACAGACCGCCAAACGGAATGCCAGCAACAAAGCACTCGACTGTTCACTTAAAATCGAAGTGTACCCTTGAAAGGAATCCCAAGTATAGAACTGGCCAATTGGTAGCATACTACCACTAATCAACAAACATAAGGATATCCATGTATGTAACTTTTACTAGAGTGCAGTTTGTCCACAACTAAGAACTTTTCATTATATAGTCGACGATGGTGATCTCCTGATTATTGCTTGTATATGCTGTGTCTCAACCAAAGACTCCCAAGTACCTCAAACATTACATTATTCCACATATTTACATAAACGCATCCACAAGTGTCTATATAACAAAAACATATCGATTTAGGCCCCACCCAGGAAAAGAATTGCATGAGCACACAAAACTGGCTATCTACATGAACGTGAAAAGCAAAACTAGCCTAGGGTCAGACCATTAATAACCTGCCATGGTACGTCTCTAGCATTCATAAACTCCAGACCAGCCGTCCCCAACTCCAATGCTGAAGAGCACACAAGAATGTCTAGTGGAAACAACCAAGCTTCGACTGCAAATTGGTAGTGTGCTCTCATTCACTTGTTACCCTGGCAATTGCAAATTGGGATAGTCAAGATTGCAGTGCATCAGGTCATGACCACAAATGAACAGGGAGTGGCAGAAGGTTTACAGGGATGGGAGATGGCTACTCTGAGGAGACCCATGATTTTCCATGCCTTCAGATATAACATGGTCCCCACCACCATAGGTATATGATGATAGCAACCTCCGCTGCAATCAGAGAGTAAATTAGTCAGCATTTTGGAAAATAGTATAAGTGAAGAACAATTCAAGCACTATTGCAAAGTGTAATGTATAAATAAAATATATAAAAATGTCATTATCAACATACTAATGCATTTTGAGGTTATTTGTTATACAGAGAAGTATTTGTGATTGGAAATTTTACAGGTTAACATAATTTTTACAAAAAAAAGGTTAAAATTATCAGTCCTTAACTGCACTGATTAAGAAGGCCAGGTAATGTCCATAATTGTTATGAAGCATATCATGAAATCTCAAGGAGTTACAGGGTATTAAAATACAAATCGCAATAACTGGAATACAATCTGAAAGAGATCAGTATCGTCAGTGAAATTTTAAAAGCACTAGGCACTCGGCAGACATACAGTGGCACCCAGAACGTCTGCCTGAGCGGGCTTTGTGACACATTTTTTAAACATTGAATTAGTCAGCATATAACTGTACTGGGCAAAATCATGGCGAGCCTAATGATTGTAATAACACAAAACGGGAATATCAACCACATAGCATGCTTACATGACTAAAAGCTGCAAAAGTTTCCAGAGAGATCTAAGCAGATCAGAGGAATGAAAAAAAAAACAAATAACTTACATGTTGCTCAAAATCAGGATTCCTAAGGTTTGTGGAAAGATTTCTCATTAGTAGTATCACCTGTATATGTCAATCAACAGACCAATGATCAATGTCAAATCACAACTCATATTAAATTAGCCAAATATTAACAATCCTAAGGACAATCAAGACTCCAAAAATTCTCAATCTTGAATAAAAGAACAGAAGACGGTGCTCAAAGGAATTCAAAGTTAAATAACATATTTCCTTTGATCACAAATACCATTTTTTTTCACGATGTGATCAGACCTTTTGACACTGACTATAAATAATTTATTTAGTTTGGAAACATGAAAAATAATGTGATTTTGCCTTGAAAAGCACTTCCATAATATTGTATTTTTATTTGATTTTATAATCTATTATAGTAAACCCTAAACCATGTCAGCAAAAAATTTGTATCATATTGTTATAGTAATAAACATGATCATAGGTCCATCCATACATATTGGAGACCATGTTGTGCCCAAAAGCCAATTATTTTTTACCACAAGGAAAAATAATTGAATGTTCTTGTGAATAAAAACAAACAGAGATGAAGACAACGAGAACTAGATTTTTCTGATCTTTGGAGCTAAAAGGACCTGGCAGTTCTAAATTCAAGGATAGTAAGACCAAAGCAAAATTTTGGTGAAACTTAACTAACACCTTTCTGACATTATTTATGGAGTGCATGATTTAGTGAACACTGATAGATTCATAATATTTAGGAACTAAATCTAAAACTCAAGAATGTTTCGAGTGTATGAGCCCCCAGCTATATTAGATAAGAGCCAGGACTAGCCAAGATAGCAGCAGAAGCTAGAAAATAGAAACAATAATTATGCACGGAAATTTTAAAAGCTTTGAAATGAGACACATAACAAACAAAGAAAGGCAAGATGCTTGTGAAAAGCATGAAAAGAAACCAAAAGTAGAGCATATATATAGATGTACCGTTTCAGTATCAATTGGATCCATCGCTTTTAACCTCTGCAAATGGCCACTTGTATCAGGATCAAATATGCTTCCTAGGAAGCTGTATACTCGGGCAAAATCTGGCAAGGCTGCATGTGTAACCACAGAGAAGCAAAAGTAAGATACGTTTGCAGTGAAGGAAAAAATGCATTCACACTAAGAATTCTACTTTAAAGATATGATGATGTGTAAGTGTAACTAGCATATAAGTTTATGTTGGAATCAAGTAGAGGTTCCCAGTGGAAGATATCAAATACTAAGAATAACATATACCCCTATTTTTTATGTTTGGCCGGCATGGCTAAAAAGACAAGCCCAAGCACCTCCAGCCCTTGAGGGGCTTGAGATTAGTAAATTGGACATGTTCCTTGAGTCACCCCAATATATTTGAGATGACACAATTGGACATGATTATGCTTGAAAGGGATATGTTCTTAATAGCTTTAATATATATACAAATGGGTAAAATAGCGACTCAGATCCTCGGTACTCCATACACAAAAAAATGGTTTCTCCAAATCAAATAGTAATGACCTAAGAGTCAGAATACAAAACAAAATCTAGTAGCACAGCACGACCTTAATACAGAAATGGTTTGTATGTGAAGATATCAAAGCCTACTAATTTGACAAACTTAATTTCAATTGACCAAGGAATGTTCTCTCTTTAGGACAATAGCTAATTTAACCTGTGCGATGAAGGAAAATGCAGTTCGCAAAAGGTTTGTGTTCTTCTAAGTACCTAGGTACCTAAGTGCGACAGAATTTAATCTGACATGAGAATGGAAACTGCAGTTGACAAATGTTTCTGTTTTTCCAAGACCAAACACTTAGGACATGCACAGAGCAATTGCAAGGTAGATTTGCAGAGTGCATGCTGCAGAAGGGAGTGCTCACCACGGAGTGGTGGAACCACATTTTCTTGCTCAACTGCTTCAGAAGATGGGCAATTACCGGATGGACTCTCTATGCTACTTGAACAGTTATTTGTTGCAACAGCACCTGCACCACCAATAAGTGAAAAGTTACAATTGCCTCCACAAGTCATTTATTTTTGTATGCAGGTCACAATGATTACAGACCTTGAACATGACCAGCACTAAAAGGTTGAGCAAGAGTATTGTCCCAGGAAGGCACCGCCACATTTGCATTTGTGTTTCTCACAGTAGCAGTATCCATAGGCATGACAGAATCTTGCTCCCTCTGGGTAGGTTGTTGTTGTTGTGATAAACTAGCTTGAGAAACTGCAGGATCTAAATGAATCCAGTCATCACTCATTAACTAGAAAAAAAAAATCATGCCAAATAGCAGGTACTTGAACAATACAAACCATTTTTAGATGCCTTCTGTGGATATGGATGAGCTGCCTTTCGTTTTGGCCTGGGTGGGGGCAGATGCTCACCCGAACCATTTTTCTGAACCTTCATGAAATACTTCTGTGCATGGCTCCTTATCTGTCAAAGGAACATTTTTATAGATTGAGGACATTATAAAGCATAGACTGGTTACAAAGTAACTATTACCGAATGCCTGTAGCTAAAGATCATAAGCAGAGAACTATCATTACGGACTTAGGTGGCTATGGATACCTGTATAACAGTCTTTGAGCCAACATATGCTTCAATCTTCTTCCAATCACGATCAAAACTAAAAAAAAATGAATTTGAGAAATGTGGTTAATTCATTCAAGTTCTCACAGTAGCATCACTTACAATTTACAAACTATAAACAATCACAGGAAAAGGCTATAGATACTCAAATACATTGGATATGTTTGGTTCATTATCTAACTTTGCCTAGCCTGTCTTAGAGGACAAAAGAAAACTTTGCAAGGGGAGATCCTTAACCGTCCACTGGCAGCCTTTAAAAGGTTCCAATAAACTGGGATCAAACAACATCCAAATGTCCCATTGTAACATCTCACAAGGAAAAAGTGCACCAACATAACAAACCGATTAAGTGCCAAGATTCAGGTACCCCGAAGATGAACATAGGTTCCGGTGCCCCCAACAATGGCCACTGTGATATCTAACTGGGAAGATGAACATAGGTGCCCTCAACAATGACTATTGTAATTAATATCTAACAGGTTCGGTTAGACAGGAATCTTCTCCGTCAAATTGGACCCAGCAGACAAAACCAATACAACCGATCGCCTTCATTTAGAAGAAGCACGTAAACTAAGCCAAATTTAGCATTTGCAGGAGCGCCGCAAGCAGAATTTTGGCATTTGAAGGAGCCGAGGCAGGCGACAAATCTAACTACACAACGGAGCAAGTAAATCGCTACCACTCTCATAGAATGATAGAAACGGCACCACCTATCCTCGAATCGGGGACAGGGGGGTGGGGGAAGGCACAGAGGGGGATCGGGAGCACTCACAGCTGCAGGGCCTCGAGGAACTTATCGTGCTCCGGATCCGTCCAGTTCTCCCGCGACTTGGTGATGGTGTACGGCTTCCTAACCTTCCGGGCCTCCTCCCCCGCCGCAGGCGCCTCGGACGGAACCGGGACCGCCATCGGCGGCGGCGCCATCACCGCCGCCGCAGCCGCCCCGCACACCTGCTTCTTCCCGCCGCCGCCTCCTCCTCCTCCTCCACCCTCGTCTCCGCCTCCGCCGGCGACGGCGGCGGTGTCGAGCGGCTTCGGCGTGGTGCTCATCGAAACCATCAGCCGGTGGCGCTCCGGAGTGGGCTAGGGTTTTGCCTGTTTTTTTTTCTCGGTCTCGGGCGAGGGAAGCGAGTCGTCGAGGGCTCGAGTTGGTTGGCTGGAGAGGCTAGCTGTGCGCTGAGGTCAGTTGAGGAGGGAGAAGGCGAGCCGGCCAGCCGGGGGAAATGGGGCCGCTGCCGTTGCGTGCGTGATGATGATGTGGATGTTTCGGGACGCTTCGCTCGCTCGCTCGCGTGTGGACACAACACAAGCGCCCCGGGCAGACGCTGCCGTGTGGGCCCGCTGGCCGGTGCCTCAGGAACGGACGGGCACTTGGGCTTCCGTGCTGACTCTGATGATGACTGATGAGTGGCTCTCACGCACGCGGCCGCCGCCGTCCGTCTCCTCCGCCCGCCGGTGCGCCGTGGCGTGGAGGCGTGGACTCACCACTGAACGGCCGCGTCGGGTGATGACTGGAGTAATAATGATGATGAAGGACAGGTCGGTGATGCCGTGCTTGTGCCGGTTGACCACGACACTGCAGAGTTTTCCATGGCTTTGTACGTGGATCTTCGCGAGAGGTGAGTTTAAACTACAGTGTTTTTTTTTAAAGAATCAGCACGAGGAGTTACGGATAACCACAAGATTGTTGCATTAACATCACATAGTAAAGGGTAAAGTACATTTTTTAACCTCAAACTTGCACAGAAAAGAGATAATGATATTATATGAGTTTCTTATAAAACCGGGTTTCCTTAGGTGAGGCTCAATGAGACTTCATCAAAATTTCATAGAAATTAAATATGTTAATGTGACATTATATTGATGAAGAGAGATAATGATATTATATGAGTTTATCCTTAAATTTCATACTACCATATTATTATTTCACTCTATAGATCTACTCATAAGGATTCCAAAAAATCTTCATTTGCTATTTTACGATTTTTTGAATTATTATAAATTTTCAATTTTTCAGCCATTAATAAATGTATATAACCAGATTGCATCGGGAACCTAAACTTCTTAGAAAAATAACCTAGATCTATAAACTTTTCTCTAGCATTTTTATAAAGTGAACATAATAAAAAATTTCTATTTACTAGAAAGTCTTTCTACTTTAACCTCCTGATGTAGACGCACGAGATGTGTGCATATATGTCTGTCAAGGAGAAAGATTTGTAAGTTTCTATTTTTACAGTTACGTATACATATGTTGTGTGTCGGTCGCGTGACACGCTGGCTTACCTACTTACCAACCTGGATTGCTTCATGATCGGAGTTATTATAGGAGTAAAACCTGACGTATTTTAATCTTTCCCCGATGTTGACTGCCTAGCTACTCCACGTTACCATACAGTATACACGGCGGCGACATTAGTGGCACTTCGCCGGGAAGGCAGAGCTTCACTTGCCGCCCCCGCTAGCTTAAAATATTGCTCGCCGCCGGCGGCCCACTTGGGCCTGTTACCATCGCGATAATCTGATTAATAGCACCGTTCTCTTATCGCTCTCCCATCGGACGCCGCTGCGAAAAATCGCAAAAGCCTTTTCCGTTATTGCTTCCTTTCCGATCGACGAGCAGAAAGGTCGTCGCTGCTGCTTGCTGTTGCCGGACAGGCGGGCTCAGAAAGAAACTGACAGATTTGTGTCGGTATCCAAGAACAACAAATGGACACGGACACAAGGTGCGTGGTTCCGTCGCGTGCTGAGCAGTGGGAAATGCCATGCTTCACACGCAGGCAGGCAGGTGGGCGGGTAGGTGAAGCTGTCGGTCACGCGGTGAAATCAGCTGGGCGGCGATAAGCACCGTGGCCCGTGGGTTAGAAAATGGCTGTCATTCAGATGCCTCGAGTGTTCTACATGCTGGCGCTGGGCTTCTGGCAGCTGGTTCCCCAGAAGCAGCCAGCAGCCACACCACTCGGTCTGTCGTGTTTCATTTCTTTTATTGCTGCTGCTTTGGGTTCTGGTGGTCGACCCACGGAAATCGGGTCAGGTTGGCTCGCACAAAAGGATCTTCAAGTTTTTTTTTTTTTTGACCGGAAAAAAATGATCTTCTTGGTTGTTGCCCACTCTACGTGCTCTGGTCCTCGGGAATGTTTGTTGTTGCAGATCGGCCCACCGTTCACGTGCTCGATGCGAGTCCGGTTGACATGCTTGGAAGGCAGAAAACATATATCGGCATGTTCGTTTGGTCGTTTTGGTGGCTGATAAGCCAGCTAATGTTGTTTTCTGTTTCAGTGGCTGGTAAGCCGGCTGATAAGCCAAGCGAACGACGATCACCTCCTCACACTATCAATGCGAGAATAATAACGTGCGAATTCGACTTGAACGTTAGACTGATCTTTAACATTGAACTGTCCTTAACTGTTATAAAAGACCACAAATTTGGCCCTCTTGGGTTTGAAAGGTGGTGTTTTTTTTGTAAGAATAAGAAAGTTTGGTTTAATATTTAAAAATCCATTGCTAATTTATTTTAAATTAGGACAAAAATACAAAACTAGTGCCAATTTATTTTAAATTAGGAAAAAAATACAAAACTAGTTTAACTTAGACAAAGCTTATTGATGTAATCCTAGATCACAGTTGTCACAAAAATATCAATTGACAGGGAATATTGTGAAATTTCCAATATTAATCATTGGAAAAAATAAGTAGAACAGTGTCGTCGGATGATATGAACATCTGGTTCCAACTCATGGCAGATAGTCCAACGTTGCATGTCTCATGCTCTCAGCAACCAAATTCTATTGACTACGGCCTCAAGCTTGCACTATAAATATATGTTCAATGGCTCATTTTAAGATATCTCCGATTTAGTTAGTTCCACAAACAAAATAGGAAGGCGCTTTGAAAGGTCTTAGGACAAATCAAGTCACGAGGAGTGTTATTAGTGTGCATCTCCTCTTGTCTTGGGTTTTTAATCAAGTGAAAAATCAGAGACTTGTTACTTTTGGTGTTTTCAACACCTAAACAGACTCATGGAGAAGTAGATACCATTTTAAGTGGAGATTTTGCTATGGGACTCTAGAGGTGTTCTTGGTTTGAAACACGTCAATTTGAAAAGTGGAGAACTAAGTATTCTTGGTCACCACGATAACCTCGAGCCTTGGTGAATCAGGTTTAACCTTTTAGTGGGTGCTACATCATGGATTAAAGGATAGTGGCAATTATTTAATATCATAGGAAAAAATTGATTGTTAGTAGTTGTCCTCTCTTTACTTTCATTCAAATGTTGCTTTACCTTATTGCTTTGTTTTAATTGTCGTGTAAAGTTTATGATATATTTGTTTAATGTGTTCATCTAAGTTTTTTTTAAAAAAAATTCCTTAGCACATTTTTTGTGATGGTCCTCTTATTTTTTTTAAGAATCTCCTATACACAAGTGCATACTCTATGTGTCCCAAAATAGTTTTGGTTCTCGCTTCCCAAAATATAATTTTAACTGATTATATATAAAAATATTAAATTAATATTTATGCTACACAATTAATATCATTAGATATCTATCTATTTTTATAAAAAAATTATTTAGAGATATAAATATTTTACAAATCAAATCAAACTCAAGACACGAAAAAATAAGAATTATTTTTGTACAGAGAATGTATATATGATGAGTAAATTAAAGTGAGATACATAACACAAAACGGAATAAAGCCAAAATCCTGCTATGCTGACAAAGTTTGTCTAACTTTCTCTTGAAAATGGAACGGGTCATACATGAGGTAACTAACCATCAACTTCTACTCGAGTTTAAGTCATAAATTAAGCTAAGTCTTTTGGGCAAAAAATAAATTAAGCTAAGTAACCATTAATGTTTTGCCATACCTTTTGGAGAAGTTGGGAACTCTACTAGATCGGTATATCGAAACTGTCATGGGTGTTTCTGAAAATGTGGCTGACTTAAAGGGCGTGCGTAGCATTTTCGCAGGAATTGAGCCCGACAGCAAAAGGGAAAGAGAAAGGTGACGTTTCTCATTCTTCGTTCCGGCGCCGCATCGGGAGAGAGTGAGCTGCTGCCTGCGCAACTCGAGCGCCGCTTGCCGCGCGCACCACGGCCTCGATCCGGCAAGCTAGTAAGTTCCCCTCCTCAGTTCGATCAGTTCATCCGATTCGCAGCTGGGCTCTCTGGCGATCGCGATTCGGCGCCATAAAGTAGGGTGTCTCCAGCTAGCTAGTGAGGTCCTGCTTCTTGACTGTTTCTTGGGTGACTTCAGACTTCTTCATTTGATTACTGTTCATGGTAGATTTCTTCGCGATTAATAGCTCCCTCCTTGAACTTCCTTCTGAATGATATCTACTGAAGAGTTAAGATCGCCTGATAGAGTGATAGTTGGTTCTTAGCTCTAACTGACATCTAGGAAGAAGAACATCTTTCCCCCCTTTTGTATCGATTAATCCAAGATCCGATTG
The DNA here is from genome assembly GCA_022036555.1 of Microstegium vimineum. NCBI lineage: Eukaryota > Viridiplantae > Streptophyta > Magnoliopsida > Poales > Poaceae > Microstegium > Microstegium vimineum. Next base: position 5,950,228 of record CM039125.1, on the reverse strand, counting down.
TCGACTGGTTAATTAAGTTCTGCCAATACTAGTTATTTAGACGCGTGAGGCTGTTTGGTGAATTAATACTTGGGCTCTTGGATACTGGATTGGTAGCACGAGTGAAACATAGCTATCTGTGACTATCCATTTCGTTTCTTGTTTGATTATTTTTTTTTTGAAAAATAATGGCAGGAGCTCTGCCCTTCAATTAAGATAGGAGAAAGAGGCTTTTATGTACAAAACGTCATTCCGGAATTCAGCCGGAAAAATGACAGAGCACAACAAAACTCACTAAGAGTTGCTAAGTCAGTCTATCTATAGCTCTCTTTCTTAACATAATATCTTCCCTTACTCTTGAAGCGGTTTGTAATGCCGTTTCCGACATATTATTGAAGATCCGCTTGTTCCGCTCTTTCCATATGTTCCAGAAAGTATAGATCGCCATTCCGTTAAAACGCCTTCGCTCTTCCTTGGGTACCTTCTTTGTGGCCTCCTCCCACCAATCGTGAATGTGCAAGGGGTCATGCTGTGGCTGTGGGAGATGTATATCAAAGTGTTCCCAGTCCAAGATTTGGTTCCACACCGCTTTAGCGTAAGGGCATAGCAGTGAAAGGTGCAGTCCAGTCTCCAAGGGTCCATCACAGAGAATGCAACGATCATGATGTGGCCATCCTCTTTTTTGCAAGTTGTCTGCAGTTAGAATTTTGTCATGAATGAGAATCCATGCAAAGACTTTACATTTATTTTCAGTGTGTGCCTTCCAAATTTGGTTGTGCTTGAACCTCCCATAGGTGCTGCTGAACTGAATACGGTAATCTGATTGAGTGGAATAGCAGCCGTCCGACGTCCATTTCCAGGTGATTGAGTCCTGTATGCCTGGGAGCAGTTGTACATTTTAAATTTTGATCCATAGAGAGATGAACTCTTCCATATGGGTGGCAGTGGTGATCTTTCCCCTTAGTGAGCGTATCCAGTTATTATTTTGAAGCTCTTGTTGTACTGTCTTGTTCTTCCTAGTGACTAGGAGGAATAGGTGTGGTGCCAAGTTTCTGGGTGCTGTTCCCTCCAGCCAGCTGTTGTGCCAGAACCTAGCTTTTCTGCCATCTCCAATTGTGACCATGGTCGACAAGTTGAAGAGTAGCCGATCTGCTTCACTACATGGGAGTTGGGAACCCGCCCATTGTTTGATTATTGGTTGATTGCTTAGTTCGATTACCTCGATAAGCATCCCTGGAATGTTCCTTCGATCCTGTAAAAATGAAGTGCTAGAGGCATCGGGAACTGGAAATGCCTGTAACTATCGGACACAGTTATGCATGCTAATCAGTGAGTCCCCCCCCCCCTCATTTTGCTATACTGCTGTGTTGTTGCCTTCTTGTTGGAATTGGAATATAATCTCCAGAGAATCTCATCAAGCATTCTCCATGGAACTCATGAAGTAATAAGATAAGAAGTAAGAGTCCAATCAGGCATTATACTCCCCTAGTTCCAATCAGCGAAACAGTTGACACTCAAAAAAAATCAGCGAAACAGTGTTGTGTTTTCTAGTGTAATGCTGGGAAAAGAAGCTTGTTGGTTGCTTGTAGTTGCTTTGAGCCTTTTTTCCCTAGTATTTCCTGCCATCTTGTGGATGCATATTGCTTGACTATTAAACTAAGCTGTTACTTGGTTTCTCTCAAGCCTATTGTTGGTCTGAGATATTGTCAATGTTCATTTGGAGATAGCATGTCTGGACAGCAGGACCGAGCTAGTAAAAGCTCTAGCTCAAGCATCAGCAGCAGTACTCAAGAGAGCGAGGAGGAAGCGCCTGTCCGAAGCGTCACCATTGGTAGCCTCCTTGCCCAAGCAAATAGCAGCAGTGGACATAGTCTTGGGAAGCGCCTGTCCCATTTGGGGTCAATCCCGGTAATCCAGAGCCACTTGACGTTTGTTTATTAATGCAGTTTTCCTCTTATTTCCATTCTTGAACTTATGTATGGCTGTCTTAGACCTGCATCTGAATTGATTCCCAACTGAACATAACTTTTGTCAGCTTAGTACTCAATACTCCTGTTGTTTTTGCTATGGTGTCATGATCAAACTAATAAATTTTAGTCAACTATTGTCAAACGATATAAAGGTTCATATAATACAAAAGTGGTACTTTTAGTTTATGCTTGAAAGTGTTTTACTATTAATGACCATATATAAGAAAATCAATATAATATAAACCTCTCTCTCTATATATAATATAAACATATCCAGCTGTCCTGTGTGTTCGAGAAAAAAAATGCCATGAAAGAAGTGAACAGTGATCAATTTTGGCAAGTGTGCTAAATCAATCTCGATAGTCAAAGTAATTGATCTAGTGTTATATTATGCATTGTCAAATCAGTCAATCATACTGTAAGTCTATAGTTTACTTTATTTTGCTGTAACAAATTTTCTGCTAAGTTTTATGATCAGTTAGTGCACTCTGCTTTGGCAGTATACTCCCCGAGTTAATGGAAAAATACCCAATGTTGATAATGCAACACTGGACCACGAGCGGTTGCTGGAAAGGTAAAAAAAAGCATTTCTCAATCTCACACATAAATACAACACAAAAAAACTAGATTGTAGAGCATCTCCAATAGATTACTTATCTCATCTCCAATACCAAAATATGCAATATAAGAGATTGTGGTTGCTCCAACAGATTACTTATCCTATCTCAATACCTACAACTTTTAAGTAGTTACTTAAAATCCACCCCTCTCCCTCAAATGTGTGTGACCCACCAACTCGCCCCTATCCAATTTAAAGGTATCGGTAATCTGTTGGGAGAAGAAGAAAAAAGCTACACTACTAAAATAGATCACATATATAGACTTTTAGGAGATGTGATGTAAGTAATCTGTTGGAGATGCTCCCGTGGAGATTGGAAATTTACATATTTTGGTCAAAAAATAGTATGAGGATTACTGCACTTTATTTTATTGTTTTTAACTTTTATGTTAATTTCACTTACAGTTACCTTTCTTTTGACAGGTTAGGCACTTATGGTTTGGCTGAATTTCAGATAGAGGGGGATGGGAATTGTCAGGTTTGTTTACAAGTACTTAGTGTAAATTATTTATTTAAAATACTATATGCCACATCATCACGGCTGTTTCCAATTAGCATGTGATTCTGCTAGCTTGTAGTTTCCATATACAGTGCCACTGTTATCTCATACTGAAGGGTTTGAAAGAGGATTACAATGTACGGTTTACAGTGCACAATTAAGCATTAACCGGCCTACAGGAATACATATCAGCTAGACCAGATCCAGTACGATACAGACCCAAGTACTATGCATATACGCCTAACAGAGTTAATTGGACTGTGTTATCTAAGCTCAAAATTATTAAGTCATTCAGCAACACGTGGCTTCATTACTTCTTTCTTTATTTTGAATCCTTAACTCTTTTCTTTTCTAAATGACATACTGTACAGTTCCGAGCTTTGGCTGACCAGATATTTCACAATCCTGACTATCATAAGCATGTGAGAAAAGCTGTCATGAAACAGGTTAGTTTTTTTTTTGTTGTCTACTGCCTTTATTTAGTAAATAAATATACAATACATTAAAATAACACATAGTTGTACTGGAATTCCTTGTTTATCAGCTGAAGGAATTCAGAAAACAATATGAAAGTTATGTACCAATGGAATATAAGGTGTACTTGAAGAAAATGAAAAGGTTTGCTAACAGATCGGAGTTTCTTATCATTTTTAGTATAGAGAGTGATGCTCGATTACCTTTGGGGCTATTCATATACTCACATATGCATTTTTCTGCAGATCTGGGGAATGGGGAGATCATCTGACCTTACAAGCTGCTGCAGATCGGGTAAAATAGCACTTTCAGAGTTTCAGTTTCAAGATGGTTTGATTGGTTTCTTTGAGTAAATCCTTTTAAATTCACTTTTTTCTACATAAATTCCTTTTTGCCTTTTCAAATTCTAATTATACCTTTACCGAGATGATCCTTTGTCCTTATGAATCCAACTCTAAGTCATGAAACTAAAAGGGTGGATATTAAGTGCCTGCTGTGATTTGTTTGGGAATCCTTGTCGAAGATGTCTGGAAATTTTTCTGTCTGTTATCATTCGTTGAATCATAAACTTTAAACTTAAGACATGATCCCTTGGTTGATTTGTCAGTTTTTCATTTGTATTTTATGTTCCCTTTGGAGTCTGGAGATATCTTGTTCTGATCAATATTACCATTGCAGCATCAGTACGTCTAATGTCTGTAGACTATAAATTGTCTAACACCTTTTGTATCTCAAATTCTCACAGTTTGGTGCCAAAATCTGTCTGCTGACATCATTTAAAGACACCTGCTTAATTGAGATAGTCCCTAGGGATCTAACTCCAACAAAAGGTAAGAGCTTGGATACTCTGCTACTCAGTTATCAGATGTTTTTTTTTGTTCCAAATCAAACTTCTTTGGCACCAGCATGGCAGCATTTATTCTGCTCTTGAGATAATGCTGTATTCAACTATTGCAATATGCAAACCACAACAGTATATTTAGGTTCTCCTGGAATCTTTACCAACTTACCATCTAATCCCAGTGCTGGTATGCATTTTTGCAGAGCTTTGGTTAAGCTTCTGGTGTGAAGTACACTACAATTCCTTGTATGGAATCGACGGTAAGTAATTTGCACAGACTTGGTGAACCACTGATTTGCATTTACAAATGTACACCATTAAATTTACTTAAAAATGTTTCTTTTTTCAACAAAATTGTACTTCCATGTTTCTGTAGTTCCCCATTTCTGATTAGATTCTAAATGAGTTCCTTACTGCACATTGCAGATCTCCTGACCCGCAAGGCAAAGAAGAAGCACTGGCTGTTCTAGGAGGGTTCTGAAGCATCCTTAATTCTTTCTGCAGCTCCTGCTTTTTCCAGCCAGTGCAGCCTCTGTCCTAGTACTTACTAGTTGGCCAACAGTGTAGCATATCCTAAGTTGAGTCCATGTAGGCTATACGCTCTTATGTACAGTCAACCTAAATCTTGTAAAATTTCCTCAAGGAACAACAGCTGGAACTGCACAACTTTCAGATCCATGAGTCTCATGTTCCTTTTGCACATCGCCACATCGTGTAGTTTGCCTTTGCAATGTACCCCTTCCATTCTAAATTATAAGTTATTCCAAAAATCTTGAAGAGTCAAAGTATCTTAAGTTTAACAAAATTTATATGATAATATAATAATTTTTATGAAGCCAAATAAGTATTATTAAATTCTTCATCAATTATAATTTCATAGTATACCTATTTTATGTCATAAATCTTTATAATTTTCTCTATAATTTTGGTTAAACTTGAGATGTCTTGGTTCTTCAAAATTTTTAGAATGACTTATAATTTAGGATGCAGGGAGTCAAGGAGTAGTATTTTGGTGATTGAAGGGAATGATTGACCAGCTCTGATAGTGCTTGCATGTATGTACATTGTAAGAGATACTTACCATGGGAATTTTGACGTGGGCATTTGGATACCATTCTCTATAATTTTTCTCTGAAAATCGTAGAGTATTTTTTGATCACACACCTCGGCTCTATGGCCTTGTATTAAACAGAGATAGCCCAACTGAGTCGTGAGCTACAGCAGCGTTTACACGGCTAGGAAGGACATCCGACCATACATTCATTTGGCCCGGATCCCATTCTCTAGCTAATTGAGCAGCCTCGTGCGCAGACGAGTTACAAGAGCGGGGTACATGTTTACACACCAACAACTCAAAACGCATATGGAGAAGTTGACGTATAGCCTTGAAGATCATTCCGCTGTGTCCGAGATCTCTGGAACAGGTTCTTATAGCTTCCTCCAATTGTGCTGAATCCGTCTCCAATTCAATCCGGGAGATGCCATACTGATCAGCAAGCTCCAGGGCCCTAAGACACGCTGTTGCTTCAACCATCAGACCATCATACGCATGTCCCATATTACCAGCTCCGGCTAATACAACTCCTCCCGAATCATCACGAATGATAAAGCCCCATGCACCAACATATGATGTTACTGAAAATGCTCCATCAAAATTGATTTTTACTGAGAGCCATTCAGGCGGACACCATCTATGTCTCTTAGTTCCTGTGCCCTGATTGGACGGTGATGAACTCTTCAGCCCATTTTCAGACATGGCCAGGACCCCACGTAACACTGATTCTGTTGACAGCATCTGCTCACCGGCATTTACTTTATTACGAACATCCCACCATTTCCACAACAGCATGATCACAGACATCCTCATCTTGGGGTGTAGGTTCAGCACCTCCTGAATGAACTCCTTCGAGGATTGGGCAGCTAGTAATTTCAGACGGATATCCTCCAGCTGCAAACCACGCCAACATTGGCGAATTCCTTTGCATTTCAGAAAGCAATGACCACCATCTTCATCAAGGCGTCTACAGATTGGGCATAGTGTGTCGAGCTCGATATTACGCCGTTTTATATTAGTTTTCATGGGCAGGCTGTTATGTGACACTCTCCAGAGAAATTGCCTCACCTTTGGTGGACAAGAAAGCTTCCAGATTTTGGTCCATATATTGTCCACCTTTCTGCTACTTGGAGAGTTGGACCCTTCTCCCTGCTGCTTATTCTTGTTTCGCTGAGACTGATCATCAAGCACATGATACACTGATTTCACCGAGAAGATACCTTTCGGGTCAAAATGCCAAGCAATTGTGTCCTCCAATTCAGCCCGGATCGGGATAGCTAGAATATTTGCAACATCCTCCTCCCAAAATATTTCCTTCACCAGTTCAACATCCCAATGCCCCGTATAGGGATCAATGAGTTCCGAGACTTTAGACAGCAATACACTACGCCTCGGCGTCCGAGGCCGTCGTGTAACCCCCGCTGGTATCCAAGGATCTTCCCAAATCCTTATTTGGTTCCCATTCCCCACTCTCCAGACTAATCCATTTCTAAGAGCTTGCAGCCCCCTGACAATGCTTCTCCAGGTATAGCTGATAGCAGGCGTTTCCTTTACAGACATCAGATCACCATCAGGGCAGTATTTAGCCCTCAACAATCTGGCACATAACGAATCAGGATCCTTCAACATACGCCACGCCTGCCTTGCTAACAATGCCAAATTAAACAGATGCAGATCCCTATATCCGAGACCCCCTTTTTCTTTCCTACTCGCCATAGTCGGCCATGCTACCCAATGGAGTTTGTTTTTTTTCTTGTTGAGCCCACCAAAAACGACACATCATTGAACTCATCTCATCACATAGACCCTTAGTAATGTCGAAGCACGACATGGCATAACTAGGGATTGCTTGAGCAACAGACTTGATTATTACATCTTTACCTGCCCTTGACAAGAGTCTTTCCTTCCATACTTGGATGTGTTTCCACACTCGGTCCTTCAAATATGAAAAAATCTTAGCTTTTGATCTTCCCATGTATACTGGAAGGCCTAAGTATTTGTCTGACCTTGCCTCCTGTGACACGCCCATGCTCTCCAGATGAGTTATACTCGGTGCGCCTTCACATATTTTCACCCCCTGTAACCTTCCGTCGATCTCTGCAGCATTTAACAGTGATGAAAAACCCTCAGCACAAATCAGAAATAAATATGGTGACAAAGGATCTCCTTGACGCAGACCCCTCGAAGGAATAATTTCATCTGTCAGCTCACCATTGACTTTTATCCGATATGACACTGTTACAATGCACTTCATAATCAGATTAATCCACTCCTTACAGAACCCCAGACGTTCCATCATTTTCTCAACAAAATTCCACTCCACGCGATCATACGCCTTGCTCATATCCAATTTTAGAGCTGCATACCCCTCGGTACCGTTTCGCTTGTTTTGCAGATGGCGTGATAATTCATATGCAATTAGGACATTGTCTGTAATCATTCTACCCGGGATAAAGGCACTTTGATTCTGTGAGATAATATCAGGTAGAAGGACTTTCAAACGATTTGCTAATACCTTTGATATGATTTTGTACACAACGTTGCACAAACTGATGGGTCTGAGGTCCTTCAGCTTATCAGGGTTCTGCACTTTTGGGATCAGCACCACCACCGTTTCATTCGACTTCTCTGGTAGGGTGCCCCCATTTAGAAATTGCAGCACCTCCCTTATTATATCAGGTCCCACAATGTCCCAAAAATTTTTAAAGAACAAAGAGGGCATACCATCGACACCCGGCGCTTTTAAATCCCCAATAGCGTCCAGCCCTTGTTTGATTTCCTCCTCAGTGAACGCCTTCATCAGTGATACATTCATCTCTTCAGTCACTCTTGGTGAGACGTACTGTAATGATGCGTCCAGATGTCCCCCTGCATGACTTGTAAACAAGTCTTTATAAAAGTTAGTAATCAAGGACCTAATTTCCTCTTCTTGCTCCACTACAGCCCCATCCTCCTTAACTAATCTATTGATTCTACTCTTTTTCTTCCTCTCAGTCGCCACATGGTGGAAAAATTTTGTATTCCGATCACCCTTCTTCAACCAATCGACTTTTGCTCGCTGCTGCCAATAGAGGTTCTGCTGCTCCTCCATTCTACTCAGTTTAAATCTCAAAAACTCCTCCCTCCTAACACTTTGATCATTGATCGCCCCCCTCCTACAAATCTCTAGAGCCCGACGTGTACGTTTTATACGTCTCTCCAAATCACCTAAAATATTTCTCCCCCAATCTCCTAAATCTTTGGCTACACATCCAACAGCTTCTTTCACACCCCCCCTGCCCCTGTGGTATTTATCGATTTCCTCCACGCATTTTCCACAATGGAAGGGCAGTCCTCCTCCTTCACCCACCCAGCCTCAAAGCGGAACAACGGGACAGTTGTATTTCTCCTGTGCCTTGCTCCACCATCTGTGACCACTATAACCGGCCGGTGATCAGAGTGTCTCGGCTCCCCATTATTAACTTTATACAGTGGGAAGTGAGAAATCCAGTCACCCAAAGCTACAACTCGATCCAACCTCTCTCGGATGTAAACAAATGAATTATGGCTATTGTTACACCATGTGAAAAGATCACCTGCGAATCCAAGGTCCGCCAACTCACATCCTTCCAACGCTTCTCTGAATCGGTCCATACATGCCTGAGATCTCGGCAGGCCACCCTCCTTTTCACAGCTAAGAAGGATCTCATTGAAATCCCCTAAGCAAAGCCAAGGACCCCGACGAGCAGCGTTCAACACCCTCAACGCCTTCCACGAGATCACCTTCTTGTCTGTGCTTGGCTCCCCATAGAACCCCGTCAAGCGCCAAACAAAACCCGATTCCTCCGTCACATCCGCATCAATGTACATCTTCGACATCATTCGTACGTGTACATTAATATCCTTCCGCCAAAAGATTGCTAGACCACCACTTTTCCCATCACAATCTTTTGCCATCACATTTGTCAACCCTAGTTTCCACCCAAAACCTTTTACCCTGCGCTCGTCCATTTTAGTTTCGGACAAGAACAGGATGTCGGGGTCTTCCTCCTTCTGAAGGTTCAGAAGGCCACTGACTGCCGCGTCGTTCCCCAACCCGCGGCAGTTCCAAGCTATAATCTTCATTGGGGCACGCAGGGCTGTTCCGACAGCCCCGCTTTATCGTTTCCAATTACATCCACAGACTCCTTCAAAACTTCCTGCTTAGATTTCTTCTCAAAACCCTGTCCATCAAGCTCCATCCCCTCTACATCCTCCCCACCTCTCTTTTTCTTCTGTGTCTGCCCCGGACTCCCCTCCCCTCCCTGTTTCTTCCCATCCCTCTTAGTCCTCTTGAACTTGCACAAAGGTTTCTCTTTCTCAGCCTCCTTCACATCCACAGCTGGACCATCCTTCATGTGTTGCATGGCACTATTTACGTGCAACACCTTTTGTTGATCACTTGGCATTGACAGGACCAGAAGGCCACTACATGCCACCTTGGGAAACAACTCCTTCCCTGCCTCCACATTGTGGTCAGAAGGCTGCAACCCCTTCATCGGGCTTGTCACCTCCTCTCCCCCATCCTTCTTCCCCTCTATCACCTTCACACTCCCCTTTTCTAACTCCTTCCTCCAAGAGGGTCCATCCGACCTTGATTTACCATTGCTTGCCCTACTATCAGACCTCCCCGATCTCCATGAGCCTGAACCTCCACTACCTCTAGAAAAGCCGCCCCGGAGATCCTGGTTCTTGTATCCTTGCCCACCAAAGGACCCGTGAGACGGCACGAAATGAAGCTCCCTGCTGTATGGAGCGAGTTCATCCTTTCCCAACTTATTTGAGCATGCACGATCTACATGACCAATGAGGCCACATATGTAGCAAAAATCAGGGAGGTGCTCGTACGATATCGGGCACCATCCTTCACCTTTATCCCCCCCCCAGATCTGCCATGATTCCCCGACGTAGGGGTTTTCGAACATCCAACCGGATTTTGAGTCGAAGGGTTCGACCCGCCACATCTCCCCCATCTGCCTCCACCTCCATAAATTCACCCACATCGTCACCGATTGTCCTGGCCGCTGCCTGGTTCATCAGACCCAATGGAAGACGCTCCACTCTTACCTAAATAGGAACAGAGGAAAATTCAATCTCATCTAGGGATTTGGATTCATCAAATTCTGTTACCACCAGAAGTTCCTTTGAGATCATCCACGGTCCATCATCCAAAGCCTTCTTCAGCCCTGACGCCTGGTTGAAGGAGATCAAAAAGACATTGTCCCCCACATCCTTGCAAGAGATCCCCTTCGCAGGACACCAGATCCATCCTACAGACTGTTCAATTACATCAGAACGAACAACCCTCTTAGAGAACAGTTTTGCAACTGCTTGGGGAAAGCGATTGTTGACGTCGCCTTCCAGCCCTCCTTCAAACTTGATGCTCTTCCTCTCTCCTCGGATGACAATTGCAGCAGCTTCATGTTACGCCCCGTGGCTGTCGCCCATCGCCGGCGCCGATGTGAGCACACACTCGCTGGACAACAAGGGTATTCACGACGAAGAAGCGGGCTGGGAAACCCCCCAAGCCTTGGCTTCAATTGTATTATCAGATTAGGAATATTTCTCCTTTCGATACACGGGGGTCTTAAGTACCCGAACGCACACACGCCGACGCAGCGGCCCACTTGCCATAGGCTAAGACATGAAAACGTAAAACAGAAAGTACGTTACTCTATTCCTTCTCTTCTTCAGCGTTGCTCTGTGTCCACCGCTGTGACACCTCCCCCTCCTTGAGTTGCCGCTTGTCCCCAAGCGGGTGCTGCTGGAAAGCGCTTCTTGAGGACGTAATAATCCTCCCAGGTAGTTGTCATTGGCAGTCCGGACCAAGTGACCTTGACTTGTGGAATAGCGGCGTTACCTTTCTTGACGAGTTGGCGCTCAACAATGTCTTGGGGTATCGCCTGCGCTGCTTGGATGTCAGTAGTGACTGGTAGTGACTCATATGTGGGAGTAAAGTCTAGAATGAAAGGCTTGAGCTGGGAGATGTGAAAAACGTTGTGAATCTGAGCAGTAGCAGGGAGCTGCAGTTTGTAAGCCACGGAGCCAATCCTTTCCAGAATCTGATATGGCCCATAGTACTTGAATGCCAGTTTGGGGTATGGCCTATTGGCCACTGATGATTGGGTGTATGGTTGGAGCTTGAGCAGGACTTGGTCACCCACCTCAAAACTGAAATCTTTGCGTTTCCTATCAGCAAACTGTTTCATTCTGTTTTGAGCCCTTGTCAGGTTTTGTTTCAGAGATGCCAGGTGAAGTTCTCTATGTTTCACCAGATCCTGAACTCCAGTTGGTGTTTCTAGAGTTATGGTCGGTACACTTCCCAGGTTGGGGTCACAGCCATAGAGTGCCTTGAAAGGTGAACACCCGAGGGCTGTATGATAGGAAGAGTTGTACCAGAGTTCAGCGAAAGCTAACCACTCTTTCCAAGCTGTTGGTGAATGTTGGACAAAGCATCTCATATACATTTCCACACATTGGTTAACCCTCTCTGTTTGTCCATCAGACTGTGGGTGGTATGCAGTAGTGAAATGGAGATCCACCTTGTATGCTTTGAATATTGCTTTCCAGAAGGTGCTCATGAAAATAGTATCTCTATCATTGACAATGGTTTTTGGAATGCCATGTAATTTCACAATGTGGTCCATGAAGACTTGGGATATGGTGGTAGCAGTATAAGGGTGTTTGAGGGCAATGAAGTGTGCATATTTGGTTAGTCGATCCACTATGACCAATATGACACTATAGCCATTTGATTTAGGTAATCCCTCCACAAAGTCCATAGACAGGTCCTGTCAGATCCCTTCAGGTATTGGTAAAGGTTGTAGGAGGCCCAGTGGGTGAGTGTTACTGCTTTTGGATTGCTGGCATATAGCACATTGCTTGACAAAAGATTCCACATCAGCTCTCAAGCCCTTCCAAGCAAAATGGGGTTTAAGCTTATGGTAAGTTGATGCTATACTAGAATGTCCTCCTAGGGCACTTGAGTGGCAGACAACAATGAGCTTGGTTTGGAGTGTCGAGTTGTTACCTATCCAGACCTTGTTGTGGTGCCTGATGAGGCCCTTGTCCAGTGCAAAGCCCTCACTGTTTGGACTGGAGACAGACAACTGTTGGAGCAGATCTTGTGCCCTGGAATCAGTGGCATAAGAGTTTAAGACCTCTTGGATCCAGGTTGGCTGGACAGAGGATACTGCTTGGATTGCTAATAAGTGAGCCACTCGAGATAAGGCATCTGCTGCGGCATTTTCCTTTCCTTTTCTGTATATGATCTTGAAATCTAACCCCATGAGTCGGGTCATGGCTTTTCGTTGGAGTTCAGAATGGAGATTCTGGTCTTTGAGGTAGGCTAGGGATTTGTGATCAGTGAGAATGGTAAATGTTCCCCTTTGAAGGTAGTGTCGCCATCTTTCTACTGCCATGATGAGTGCTAGAAATTCCTTCTCATAGATGGATAGTGTCTTGTTTCTGTTTGTGATTGCTTTGCTTAAGTAAGCAATTGGCCTCCCCTTTTGACTGAGCACTGCTCCAATGCCACTCTGGCATGCATCTGTTTCTACTATAAACTGCTCCTGGAAATCTGGTAGGGCTAGTACGGGTGTTTGTGTCATTGTTTGTTTGACTGTGTCAAATGTTGTCTGTGCTTCCGTGGACCAAGTAAACTATTTGAGTTTCAGGATGGAGGTGAGGGGTTTGGTCAGAATTCCATATCCTTTGACAAATCGCCTGTAGTAGCCAGTGAGGCCCAGGAAGCCTCTAAGTTCTGTCATAGTGGTGGGGGTGGGCCAAGCTAGCATGTTAGTTATCTTAGTTGGGTCTGTAGCCACTCCTTGACCAGAGATTATGTGGCCCAGGTATTCCAAACTTGATTGGGCAAAGGAGCATTTGCTTTCCTTTAAGAACAATTGATTCTGCCTTAACAACTCAAAGACTTCTTGTAGTTGATCAACATGATCACTAAGGGATGGGCTGTAGATAAGGATGTCATCCAGAAAGACTAACACAGACTTTTGAGCAGAGGTTGTAATATATGATTCATTAGGCATTGGAATGTAGTAGGTGCATTGGTTAGCCCAAAGGGCATCACCTTGTACTGATAGTGACCTTGATGGGTCTTGAAAGCTGTTTTGTGTTCATCCTCGGGTAGCATTCGGACTTGGTGGTACCCAACCTTCATATCTAGCTTAGTGAAGTATTTTGTGCCAGCCAGTTCATCCAAGATTTCTTCAATCACTGGTAGAGGAAATCTGTTTTTGATGGTTAAGTCATTGAGCTTTCGGTAATCCACACATAATCTCCATGTGCCATCTTTCTTCTTGACCAGTAAGACAGGTGATGCAAAAGGACTTTGGCTGTGGGTTATCAGGCCTGAAGTGAGGAGTTCCTGTACTTGACTCTCAATCTCAATCTTGTGGTGAGGTGAATAGTGATAGGGTCGACTGTTGATAGGAACTGCTCCAGGGATGAGGGGTATGGTATGGTCATAGGTTCTATGTGGTGGTAAGGTTCTGGGGTCTTGGAAGATATCTCTGTATTGGGTAATGAGATGGTAGATAGGTTTTGGGTAGGGTTGGTCTTTGGGTTTGTGAAGTGATTGTGGAGAATTGATGTGCTCCAGTAAGACAAAGGCCCAAATGTCATTGGCTTGGGCTGATTTGAAGGTCTTTGGTGCTGAAATAGCATTGAGGTTGGATGAAGGGGTCAAGATACCTTGTAAGGTGATTGGTTTACCCTTGTGTTGGAAGGTCATTGTCTTGTTTTCCCAATCTAGAGTCATCTGTGGATGAGCCTTCAACCAATCATAACCCAATATAGCATCATAGGGTTGCATGTCTAACACAATCATGCTACTAGACAATGTGTGTCCCTGACAGAACCATTGCAAATTATCTGCCATAAATTCTGTGCAGATTGATTCCCCATTAGCCAATTGTACTATCTTCTTTGGCATTGGAACTAGTGGTATATGAGCCATGTCCACAAATTGTTTATTTACAAAGCTATGTGAGCTGCCACTGTCCAGCAAGATAAGCATTGTCTTGTCTCTGACTTTTGCTTTGAGTTTGAGGCAGGAGAGTGTGTCTTTAGTTGTCAAAGCATTCAAGGAGAACTGACAGAATTGTTCATGCAATTCATCCTCGGTTGCCAGGTCATTGAGGACTTCATCTATAAGTTCCCTCTGTAAATCCAAGTCATTGACTACCAAAGCATTTGCTTGTGGCTTGTTCCTTTGCTTGCACACAACCATATGGCCAGGGACAAATGCTTCCCCACAACTGAAACACAAATTATTTGCTTTTCTATAGTCTCTGAGTAGCCTGTCTTTCCACAATGAATGTGATTGCTGAGGTGTTGTGTTGTCTGTTCTGTTGTGGTTGGGGTTCCTGGGTGGGTATGGGGTCCTTCCATATCTTGGTTTTGCTATGTCAGTGATTTCCTCTTGAACAGATGCCAAGTGTGAAGCTCTGAGCACAGTTGGTGGCATTTGTCCTTCAACCATGCCTTTGATTTCATTTTAAGCCCTTTTACATACTGCTAAGTGAAGAACACATCATCATACCCAGGGTTATGCATTGTGATCCCATATTGGAGATTTTGGAACTTGGTAGTGTAGTCTTAAATAGTAGAGGTGTGCCTCAGGGTCAACAGATCGTGCATGAATGACATGTTGTCGTCAGACCCAAATTCCTGTGTCACCTCATGGCAGAAGTGGGTCCAACTTCTGAAAGTGTTCTTCTATTTGAATGCTTGGTACCATCTGCCAACCTTCTCTTTCATGTGGACTCTGGCTACAGTAATCCACATCCCATCTGGAATTTTATACAAGTCAAAGTAATCTATGCATTTATCCAACCACATCTTTGGATCAGTCCCATAGAAATCAGGGAAATCCATCTTAGGTAGAAGGTGTTTGGGCAATCTCTGATCTCTGTCAGTGTCTCTTTCTCTGTCATTCAATCTAGTAGTATAAGGAGGAGCTTCAGCTCTATGGTGTCTGGCTGGATATTGTGGTTGATCTTGCCTGGCAGAATAGTGATGGTCTGACCTAAGGTGCTGTTGCACAGGAGCTTCATGTGGTTGTTTGTTCTTGGCAAAGAGATTCTCAAAGGGTGGATCATTGATGAAAGAATCTAAATCAGCTTCATCAATTCTGGGCTCCTCATCAAATCTGGGCAGTGGTGGCTGGTTGTTATCTTGTTCCATCTATCTTAGGGTGACTTTGCCAATGGCATCCCCATTTGCTTGCACCTGTTGTGCCATTGTGATCTGTTCCTTGGTAAATTCCTCCATGATGGACCCATACAAATCTATTTGCACCTTCAGTTGCTTCTGTGCCTGACCCATCTCATTCATTTGACTGAACATGGTGTCAAAGTTCTTTTGGAGTTGCTCCCACTCCGAATTCTCTTCATTAGACCGCCTTGTCATGGCTTCAAGGAGTAACTGGGTCTGGTTGGATGGGAAAGCTGGTGCCTTTCATGAGGACGCCAGTAATGCGGAGCAGGAGGTTTGGCTCAAGGCCGCCCCTGATCACGCTGCTCGCACAATCGCCGCCGCCTGGAAAAGAGGCAAAGCCGAAGGGATAGAACCTCAAGCTCTGGACTTTCCCTCGTCGTCTCCACCGCACAACGATCAGCGTGCGTGATGCCGAAATTTTACACGGAGACTCGCTCCGCAACCCTTATCACGACCGATTGTTGGCTAAAGACTGAAGCTTTGCTCTGTAACCACTCTGTTCGTTCCTCGCCGCCCGAACAGAGTACTCGGAGCAAAAAAAAATCTCAACTTGAAACGTGAACGTGTGATTTATGGTGGAAGGTTTGTTCGATCGACTTGCTAGGACTACACGGACGCCGAAGCAAATCTAATTCGACCCGGATGGCTTTACTGGGACCTCCACTCGAGCACCTGATAGGCACAAGAGGAGATCACCGACCCCAAGGTTTACGAACCAAGATCCACGACGGGGCTGCAGTACTAGAAGTAAAGCGAACGTACCCGTGTGGTAGAGAGACGGTGTGTGTGGTGGTGGTCTTCCTTGCCGCCGGTAGCTTGCGTGGCGTCGAGCTGCTGCTCGCCCCTTCCGCTGAGGACCGATAGCTCTGATGCCAGATTGTTACGCCCCGTGGCCGTCGCCCGTCGTCGGCGCCGACGTGAGCACGCACTTGCTGGACAACAAGGGTATTCACGACGAAGAAGCGGGCTGGGAAACCCCCCAAGCCTTGGCTTCAATTGTATTATCAGATTAGGAATAGTTCTCCTTTCGATACACGGGGGTCTTAAGTACCCGAACGCACACACGCCGACGCAGCGGCCCACTTGCCATAGGCTAAGACATGAAAACGTAAAACAGAAAGTACGTTACTCTATTCCTTCTCTTCTTCAGCGTTGCTCTGTGTCCACCGCTGTGACACTTCAACCCCTTTTCGACACTCTCCATGGGAATTTTGACGTGGGCATTTGGATACCATTCTCTATAATTTTTCTCTGAAAATCGTAGAGTAGCCCTTCTCAGGCGAGGGGATCTGCCGGATTTTGCAGTATAATTTTTAGGAAAAAGTATCACTTCACCCTGTTTTTTACTTGACATCATTCCCTCATGGGCCACGGCACAACGTATCTCCGTGCCATGCTTTAGGCCCGGGCCTACATAACCACCTGCCACGAATTTGGTCCAGCCCGGCCCATAAAGAGGGACGGAGCGGTGGAGCAAACAGTGTATCGGTCTCCTCCCCACGCCATCGCTGACGCTTGCAGAAGCTCCGTACGACCGTGCCTCCATTGACCTTGGGGATGTGAAATCTTGCGTGAGCCATTACGCAGCTTCGAGACTTCCACAGTTCCACCTCCCGCTGGCTGGTCCCTATCCTCCAAGAGATCCCACGCCTCTTGCTTTCTTGCCCCACGCCGTATCGTCCAGCACGAGTGGAGAAACTGAAACACGATCCCGTCCAATTCAGAACCGGATTTCGTGGCCACCTCCAATTTCGCTACTACTTAATCCCAGCGACAAGAATGGTTCCTCTAAGTTCTATTGGAGCGTAATCTGATCGGTTTGGGTCGGGCTGAGAACTTGAGATTGAGATTTGAGGAGCTGCGGGAGATGGGGCAGAGCTAGGCTGAGTTCTTGGAACAGTTCGGTGGGGACTATGGCTACCCGGACGCGCCCAGGGGCATCGACGAGCTACGGGCCGCCGAGTTCAAGCGATTGGAAGGTGTGATTTGGCGTCCTTCTCAATTCATACGCGAAAACTATGAACTGATTTTGTCGGCTCTTGTAAAAATGAACTATAAAAACTTTTTAATGTTTGTGCCGTTCTCACACACTGTTATTGAGAATTTTAGCTTTGTTGTTGTGGCTAAGAAATGAGCGATGTAAATTTGCATCTAGCTTCACATTTTGACGGCAAATGTTAAAGAGAATAGAGGATAATGCTAAGCTTTACGTATTGGAAGTTTGCAGCTTAGCTACCTTCTAAAGATGTGTTGTTTTTTGAGGGGCAGGGATGGTTTACCTGGACCATGCTGGTGCGATACTGTACTCAGAGGCACAAATGGCGGATGTTGCTAGAGATCTTATGTCTAATGTCTACGGGAATCCTCGTATCCTTAAATTTGGGTCCTCTGTTCACAAGAGTTTTTTCTCCTTTATTGCTATTTACTCCCTTCGTCTACAAAAGGATGCAACTATGAGATTTTTGCAAGTCAAACTAGCTTAACTTTGAACAAGTTTATAGTGAATAGTATTAACATCTATGTCTCCAACTAGGTTTACTACAAAAATATATTTAATAATTAATTCAATGTTACTTATCTTGTATCATAAATGTTAGTATTTCTTTATATTACTTTGATCAAACTTTAAACCGTTTCACTCCTCAAAAAGTGAGAATTGCATTCTTTTGGGACTGAGGAAGTACTTCGAAAAGTTATTGTGGTTGTGTTTTTTTTGAAAGAAAAAATATTGCGGTTGTATTCTTTGACATGCTTTTAATATAGTCAGAACGATTTGTCGGGTACAAATATAAGGGGTACTCTAAACCCTTCGATAATTTAGTGCTAAACATAACAACCATTTTTAAGACATGAATCAACCAATCGCTCAAGTCAGCGAAGAAGGGCCCATCACACAAAGACCCCCTGCACCGGCAATACCGCACAGTTGTGGGCCGGCCCGCTCCTGGAAAGATGACGGACGAGGAGTTGAACGAACGACCCCTCCGACTCTACCTCGACACCGAATGACGGACGGGGGGTCGAACGAACGACCCCTCCGTCTCTACCTCGACGTCAAATGACGGACGAAGGGTCGAACGAACGACCCCTCGGCCCCTACCTCGATCTCTCCTGCTCCGACCCTACCTCGACGCCAAGTGACGGACCAGGGGTCGAACGAACGACACCTCGACGGGAAGCTCGATCAGCCCAACTGCTCTCGGCATGGGTTAAAGTAAATCTGCCTAACACCATGGACGCCCACGACCGCAGTCAAATCCATCAACTCCCCGCCATGTCCCAGACTTCCGTCAACTGTGCTGCCACTGTAACCACGTCGCGAGTACGTACTCCAGAAGTGCCCCTCCAGACGTGAACAGTACAACCCTCGACAACGTCTTCGGGGATACGACAGGGCCACCCCGGTCTCGACCTCACCCCTCGACCGGGGGGCTCGACCCTTACCTCCAACCACTCCGGTATGGGGTCCGTCCCATCCGCCCCGTCTCGCTTCAGCTGTGGGATTCGCGCCTGCCTGCGGAAGCTGTGCCGCGACATGCCGCGACGACTTCTACTGTCACCACGCTCTGGAGCGCAGGAAGGACGAGAAGGCCACGCCGCCACAGTGCTCGACGTCCCTTCGCCAGCACTATGCCGCGGACACGCCGCCCATGCTACAGCAGTTTAGGACCCTGTACCCTCGGGCTTCCCCTTGGTCTATAAAAGGGGACGCCGAGGTAGAAGAAAGAGAGATCTCTGAACTTTTAGACCACTCCGTATTCAGACTTCAGCTCTGATTTCCACACTCCACATACCCCGTTGCTTGATCGACCCCTCGAGCAACAAACCGACTGCCTAGGGTAGCTCTGCTAGCCTCAGGCTTCAGCTCACTTTGAGCACCTCCGTGTAAACCAGCTTGTACCCCCCTGTACGAGCACTTCGGGTGCGAGATAATACAAGTCATCCTCCCCCGCTGGACGTAGGGCTTTCTTTGCCCGAACCAGGATAAATCTTGTGTTCTTCTTGCATCACATCTGGGAGAGGGAGCACGCAATATACAAATTTACTAGTTGGTGGTCTTGACCCCCGGGTCATAACACCGACAGTTGGCGCGCCAGGTAGGGGGAATTGCGTGTCGATCAACTCCGAACTACTCTCTCAGATGGATTCCACGATCCCACCACTTTCATTCACCACCGTCGTCTGGTTCGGCAGTCTAGGGTTCATATCCACGGGCCAGGGCCACTACATAGTCTTTCCCTTTGCTCGTGGCCTGGACAGCAGCAGCTCCGGTACGCCGGGGCCAACAAGGATCAGGCGACGGTCCCTCCACTTGCGCCTCTGGCCTGCGATCAGGAGGAGGCGCGAGCGACTCCAACGCGCTCGTCATTGTGCAGATTCCGAGACGCCGGATGCCGTTTCCCCGGCCTCGGCTGGCGACACAGTCCCTCCCCGCGGAGGCCTGTTTGACCCATGCATGCAGGTCGGGGGCGGGCACCTCTCTGAGTGTGACTTTGGCTCTGCCCCATCGTCACCCCAGGGTGTCCCCGTGGCCTCTCCGACACACTTGACCCCGCCACCACTGTGTAACCCGTTTCCGTACGGGCTCCACAACGACGCAAGACTCTGTTCTGCCCTCGCAGGTTTGCAAATACAGACACGTTGCGGGTCTCCAGGGACCCCGTCGTGTGCGACGGTCAACCACGTCACCACCTCTTCACCGGGCGAGCACCCGGAGCCGAGACAAGCCTGGACCTGGGGCATGTTGCGGCGACGCCTGGCAGAGAAGCACAGGGGATCCTTCCCCCACTTCTACCACGCCGACCCCGACTCAGACTCTCCCGATGAGGGTTATGATCCCACCCGGGAATGCTTACACCTCGACGAGCAGGCCGACCCCTAGGACGACGTCGAAGACACCGCGGCCACATATGAAGGAGGAAGGGGCAACGCTACACCAGCACGGGATGCCGGCCCCCCGAGTCCTGACAAAGCCGATCCAACCCCGGACGTCCAGATCACGCAAGTCCGAGAGCTGCTCAATAAGCTCGAGGAGGAGCGCCTGCGACTTCAGCAACTCGAGCACGCCCTCGAGCGAGATTGAGGGCGCCCACAGGGTGGAGGAGCTCGCGAGCGGGCCCGGGAAGTCCACCGGCAGATCGTCGAGGAGGGGGCGAACGAACCCCGAGTCTACAACCGCGCCAGCCAAAATGTCGTTGCAGCCGCAATGCTGCTTCGCGACATGCCGACGCCATCGACACCTCAAGCATGGCGTATCAGGAACGAGATTCAGGGGCTCCTCCAAACTGCGGCCGTGCAGCAGGCGGAGAGCTCGGCCTCGAGGCGTCGAGGGGTAGCCTCCGAGCGTCAGGAAGTACCCCCTCGACAAAATCAAGAGGTATCCGTCCACAAGGACAGAGTGCCCCAAGGCCAAGTCGAGCGACGACCAGTTCAGGAATGCCTCGTCGATGATCGACCACCACGGGTGAACAATCGACGCCGGTACGGCGACGCCGAGGCTCGAGGCTACAGCGCTCACCGGGGTGGGCGCTACGACAATGACGAAGATCGATGTCGGTCTCCGGAGCCACCGGGGCCCCGAGTCTTCGGGAGAAACCATCCGGCGAACCCGCCTGCCCGTCCATTTCCGTCCACCAACCAGCCTGGTCAAGTACAACGGCAGAACCAAGCCAGAGCTCTGGCTTGCCAATTTCAGGCTGACGTGTCAGCTGGGAGGAGCCAACAATGATCACGTCATCATTCGGCAACTCCCACTGTTCCTCTCCGACACCGCTCGTAGGTGGCTCGAGGAGCTACCCCCGGACTTGATCCAAGACTGGCCCGACCTGGTCCAGATCTTCGAGGGAAACTTCAAGGGCACCTACGAGCGGCCAGGCAACCTCTGGGATCTCCGCAACTGCAAGCAGAAGCCAGGGGAAACCCTCCGCGCCTTCACCCGCCGGTTCTCGAGGCAGCGTACCGCACTATCCCACATCTTTGACCACGAGGTCATCACGACGTTCATCGCCGGAACGACCTGCAAGGAGTTGGTGCGGGAGCTGGGACGAAACACCCCCAAGACCGCCAACGAGCTCATGGACATCATCGCCAACTACGCAGCTGGCGAAGAAGCCATTGGCGCGTTCTTCCAGATACCTCCGGACAAGGTGAAGGGCGAGGCGGACGAGCCCGGGGGCTCGAACGACGGGCCCAAGATGAACAATGGGCCCAGAAGGAACAACAACGGCAACAGCGGCAGGAAGAAGAAAAAGAAGCACCTGCCGGGCCGACGCAACGCCGAGCCCGACGTCGAACCCGACATCGAGCCTGACGATCTTGTTGCTGCAATGGACAAGAAGAAGCCTCGAGGGCCCCCTCCCGACAGGGGCGTCTTCGACAAGATGCTGAAGGAGCCCTGTCCCTATCATATGGGGCCGGCCAACCACCGTCTCGAGGACTGTCGCATGCTCAGAAAGCACTTCATCCCTCCCGGCTTCAAGAAAGACGACGGTAGGGAAGACCCACCCTACGACCTCCACGTCAAGGGCGATGCCAAGAAAGGGGGCTTCCCCGAAATCCACGACTGCTACATGATCTACGGGGACCCTCGACCCGACTCACCACGCGCCAGCGCAAGAGGGAGCGTCGAGAGGTCTTCTCCGTTCGAGCCTAGGCTCCTCGGTACCTCGACTGGTCACACACGCCGATCACCTTCGACCAAGATGATCACCCCAAGCACATCCCCAACGCGGGGGTCTACCCACTCGTCGTCGACCCGATCATACTCAACACCCGCCTCACGAAGGTACTTATGGATGGGGGAAGTAGCCTCAACATCATCTACGTTGAGACCCTCGACCTCCTGGGGATCCCAAGGACCATGCTCCTGCCCAACGCGGGGGGTTTCCACGGGATCGTCCCGGGGAAGAAGGCACTCCCGATCGGCCGCGTCAAGCTACCCGTTTGTTTCGGCGCCCCCTTGAACTTCCGAAAGGAAGAGCTCACCTTCGAGGTGGTTGCGTTCCGAGGCACCTACCACGCCATCTTCAGTCGACCGGGGTATGCCAAGTTCATGGCGATCCCAAATTACGCCTACCTCAAGCTCAAGATGCCGGGGCCCACGGGGGTCATCACCGTCGGTACCTCCTACGAGCACGCATACGACTGCGACGTCGAGTGCGTGGAGAGGGCCGAAGTTGTCGAAGAGTCGGCCGTCCTCGCGGCCCTCGACGACCTGTCCAGGGAGATCCCCGACCCCAAGCGACACGCCGGCATCTTCAAGCCGGCGGAAGACACCAAGACCGTCCCGCTCGACCCCGGCCTCGCGGATGGGAAGGTGTTGACGATCAGCGCCACCCTCGAGCCTAAATAGGAAGCTGTTCTCGTCGACTTTCTCCGTGCGAACGCCGACGTGTTTGCATGGAGTCCCTCGGATATGCCGGGCATTCCGAGGGAGGTCGCTGAGCACTCCTTGGACATCCGAGCCGGGTCCAAACCGGTGAAGCAACGCCTGCGCCGTTTCGACGAGGAGAAGCGCAGGATCATCGGGGAGGAGGTCGATAAGCTTTTGAAGGCCGGATTCATCAAGGAGGTACATCATCCTGAGTGGTTAGCAAATCCCGTACTGGTTAAGAAAAAGAATGGGAAGGATAGGATGTGTGTGGACTACACCAGCCTAAATAAAGCATGTCCCAAGGTTCCTTTCCCACTACCATGTATCGACCAAATAGTAGATTCCACTGCGGGATGTGAAACCCTCTGCTTCCTTGATGCATACTCCGGCTACCACCAAATAAAGATGAAGGAGTCCGATCAGCTCGCGACTTCCTTCATCACCCCCTTTGGCATGTTTTGCTACCTCACCATGCCCTTCGGCCTCCGAAATGCCGGGGCCACCTATCAGCGATGCATGCTCCACGTCTTTGGGAAACACATAGGGCCAACCGTCGAAGCCTACGTCGATGACATCGTGGCAAGTCCAAGACAGTCGGAAACTTGGTCGGAGATCTCGAGATCGCGTTTGAGTGCCTCCGGTCGAATCACATAAAACTAAACCCCAAGTGTGTCTTCGGAGTTCCCCGAGGCATGCTCCTAGGGTACATAGTTTGCCAACGCGAGATCGAGACCAATCCCGAGAAGGTAACCGCAATCACAAGGATGGGCCCGGTCAACGACCTCAAGAGCGTACAAAGGGTCACGGGGTGCCTCGCCGCCCTCAGCCGATTCATCTCGAGGCTTGGAGAGAAGGCACTACCCCTTTACCGCCTCCTGAAGAGGACGGAACACTTCGCGTGGACTGCCGAGGCTAAGGAGTCGCTCTCGAAGCTTAAAACCTTGCTCACCTCGTCCCCTGTCTTGGTACCCCCGAGTCCGGCCGAGCCCCTCTTGCTCTACGTCGCAGCAACTACCCAGGTAGTCAGCGCTGCCATAGTGGTCGAGAGGGAGGAAGAAGGACACGCCCTACCGGTTCAGAGGCCTGTCTACTTCGTGAGCGAGGTACTTTCCGAGACCAAGATGAGATACCCCCACATCCAGAAGCTGTTGTATGCGATTGTCCTCACTCGGCGCAAGCTCCAGCACTATTTCCTGGGCCACCCGGTTACTGTGATCTCATCTTTCCCCCTCGGAGAGATAGTCCAGAACCAGGAGGCATCGGGAAGAATCGCCAAGTGGTCGGTCGAGCTCATGGGTAAACCCTCTCCTACGCCCCTCGGAAGGCCATCAAGTCTCAGGTATTGGCAGATTTCGTTGCAGAATGGACCGACACCCAACTACCCCCAGCACAAGTTCAGACCGAGCTCTGGACCATGTACTTCGACGGATTGTTGATGAAGACGGGGGCAGGCGCCGGATTGCTGTTCATATCACCCTCAGGGGTTCACATGCGCTACATCATCTGCCTCCACTTCCCCGCCTCCAACAACGTAGCCGAGTACGAGGCCCTCGTCAACGGCTTGCGCATCGCCATCGAGCTCGGGGTTCGACGCCTCGACGTGCGAGGGGACTCGCAGTTGGTGATCGATCAAGTAATGAAAGATTCGAGCTGCCACGACCCTAAGATGGAAGCCTACTGCAAGGAGGTCCGAAAACTCGAGGACAAATTCTACGGCCTCGAGCTCAACCACACCGCCCGCCGGTACAACGAAGTTGCTGATGAGCTGGCCAAAATCGCGTCTACTCGTGTTACGGTTCCTCCTGACGTCTTTTCGAGGGATCTTCACGAGCCATCCGTTGACCTAGGCTCGGGGGCTCCTGCCCTCGAGCAAGGGGTCGATCCACCCCCCTTGACTGATCCCCCCTCGAACGGGGAAGAGGTCATGGAGATCGACGGGGCCGCCACAGCGCCAACCCCTCCGATGGATTAGCACGCACCCTACCTCGAGTATCTGACATGGGGCGAACTCCCAGAGAGACCGCACGGAGGCCCATCGAGTAGCCCGATGCGCCAAAACCTACGTCTTGTACGGGGACGGCCGCGAGCTATATCGACGTAGCCCGTCCGGTGTACTTCAACGCTGCCTCACCCTCGAGGAGGGGAGGGCATTGCTGAAGGATCTACACTCGGGGGCTTGCGGCCACCACGCGACGCCGAGAACGCTGGTAGGAAGCGCCTTCCGACAAGGCTTCTACTGGCCAACAGCCATCGCTGACGCCACCAGACTTGTCCGATCTTGCAAGGGATGCCAATTCTACGCCAGGCAGACCCACCTACCCGCCCAAGCTCTTCAGATGATACCTATAACCTGGTCGTTCGCGGTATGGGGGCTCGACATGGTCGGCCCCCTGAAAAGAACCAAGGGTGGCCACACCCACCTCCTCGTAGCTATAGACAAGTTCTCGAAGTGGATCGAGGCTCGACCCATCGCCAACATCCAGTGTCGACAAGCCGTGCTATTCTTCACCGACATCATCCACCGCTTCGGAGTCCCCAACGTCATCATCACCGACAACGGCACACAGTTCACCGGCCAAAAGTTCCTGGACTTCTGTGACCACCACCACATCAGGGTGAATTGGTCCGCAGTCTCCCACCCTCGAACTAACGACCAGGTCGAGCGCGCCAACGGTATGGTTTTGCAGGGCCTCAAGCCAAGGATCTTCGATCGGCTGAACAGGCATGGCAGGAGATGGGTCGATGAGCTGCCCGCTGTCCTATGGAGTCTCCAAATGACACCAAGTTGAGCCACGGGGTTCTCCCCGTTCTTCTTGGTCTATGGGTCCGAGGCCGTCCTCCCCACCGACCTCAAGTACGGGTCCCCTCGACTAAAGGCCTACAACGAGCAAGCAAACACAGCGGCCCGAGAGGACTCCCTCGACCAGCTCGAGGAAGACCTCTACGTTGGCGACCTCGTTCTGCGCCGTCGACAAAGCAACAAGGGATGTCACAAGCTGACGCCACCTTGGGAGGGACCCTTCATCGTGGCGAAGGTGCTGAAGCCCGGCACTTACAAACTAAAGAACGAAAAGGGCGAGATCTTCACCAACGCGTGGAACATCGAACAACTACGTCGTTTCTATCCCTAAGGCCTCGACGCCTCGTACATTCCCGCATTATGTACACTTATTGCATTACGGACGGATAAAATGTTCTCGAAACACATTTCACATTCGTTCGTAACTTTAAGGTAGCCTCGGCTCTGCTCCAGCAAAGTCGAGCCTCCCTCGGGGGCTAACAGGGGGGGACCCCCCCCTCCTAAGTCCTCGAAAAACTCGAACGTTTTTTTGAAACTCGGCTTTCCCTCTCGATCTTTCCCTCGAGTACGCTTCACAACTAAGTAAAGACGCCTCAAACTCCCTAAGGGTCGCAGGTGTCGTCGAGCCAGGGACTCTCCTACGCCCCAGGGCTACGGTATCCCCGCTCGCTCCCCCCTTCCAGGGATACGAGCGTGCGTCAAACACTTAGTCCACAAGCGATGACTCAGGCGAAGAAAAGCAGAGAGAGCTTGAGAAGTAAAAACAACAATATGCATCTCGAACAAAATGCATTAAGAAGCCCTCGGGGGCTCGGCATTGTATCATTACAAAAGCCTAACTGTTATATGGACCTTCCTGTCCAGATTTGGCTCGCAGGCCTAGGACTACTCAACGAGGGGGTCACCGTCCTCAAGAAGCAATGCAGGAAGCTGGGCATCACGTGTTGGCCACATCGGAAGGTGAAGAGTCTGCAGAAGCTCATCGACAACATCCGAGGGCTACTCGGCGCCATCTCCGTCCGCCGAGGGGACCACTTCGGGCTCGAAGAGCTTCGCCAGCTCGCCTCCGGGCACCTCCGCGAGCTCCATCAGCTTGTGGCACCTCGCGTCATTCTCTTCGTCAGTCAGCCTCAGGTCGGTGATGAACCCGCTGGCGACGGCGTTGAGGTCGTAGTTGTAGCCCGAGCTGACGACCGCGAGCACCCGATTCACGCCCACGTGCAGGGCAGCACGGACGTGCTCCATCACCTCCTGCGTCATGGAGTAGAAGCGGCGCAGCAGGGAGTCCCCTCGAGCGTCGCCCTCGACCTCCGGCTCCGGCTCGACCAATAGGTCGTCGTAGAAGGTGGAGATAGCGCCCTCGAGCCTCGCGTTAAGGCTCGCCTCCGTCCCAAGGAGGACTTGAAGACTGGTCAGGTCCTCGTGGGCTCGGGCCTTGTCTGTTGCGAGCTCTGTCAAAGCAAGCACAAAACTTGGTCAAAACCAAAAGAGCAGAAAAAGGGTCGAGCCCGGGCAGGTTCAACAACACTTCCGAAAACTTACCTTCGGCATGCGCCTCCAAAGTGGCGTAACCTCGCTCGGTCTCCTCGAGTTGCCGGCGGACGTCGACGAGCTCGGTGGCCTGGCCGCCGACTTTAGCCTTGAGGCCCTCGATGACCTTGCTAGCGTCATCGAGGGCTCTCTTCTGGTTGGTCGCCACCACCCCCAGAGAAACCGCGCGGGTCCGAGCCTTCTCCTCCACAGCGGCCAGCGTGTCGCGCTCGCGGGAGACGGCGTCGAGGTCGCCCCGGAGCTCCCGGATGCTCTCCGCTGCCCAGGCCAGCCCCTCCTTCAGCCGGGCGGCCTCCTCCTCTGCCCTGCGCTGGGCCTCCTGGGCAACATCCCGCTCATGCCCGACCTTGATGGTTGACTGGAGGGCATCGTCGATCCTCGACTGCGCCGTCTCCTGGGCGGCCCGGGCTGCTTCCTGCACGGCCAGCACCCCGGCCCTCGCGTGGGAGATCTTGGACTCGGCATCCTCCCGTGCGGTTGCCGCCTCGGCTCTTGCCCGGGCGGCCTCGGCCTCCGCCTTCTCCAGCGAGGTGCGGAGGGCCGGGAGTTGCTCATGCGACTGGAGGATGAACTGGGACTTGTTGTACGACCTCGCCCTTAGCTCCTGACAAGGGTAAAAAAAGGAAGATCATCAGAAAAGAACAGTCAGGCGATCCAAACAAAATCTAAGAGAAAACGAAACCCACCTCCATCCCCCGACATATGTCCACGACAGCAACCTCCGCGGCAAGGCGCACCGAGTGCTCGAACCATGCCCGGTACTCCTCCAGGTGCTCCCACGTGTGGAGCTCGGCCTGGTCGTCGACTGCGAGGAGGGTTTGCCCGGGGTCTCGAGGGTCGGCCAGCTCGAGGACCTCCTGCCCCCAGAACGCGCTATGGAGGTCGATCCTCTCTTGGACCTCCCGCATGACGCCCCGGCGCACCTCACTAGCACCCCCGCGGCTTTCCACCTTCTCCGCCCAAGCAAAGAAGGGAGAAAACCCCTCCTGCTGGGCTCTCCTGGCCTCGGGGCCACCCCGCCAGGACGTCGACGGCCCCGCCAAGCCATCATCCCTGGGCAGGGGAAGTCCCGGCCGGGAGAGCGGCCCTGCACGGTGAAAGACACGAAGCAATTAGTACCTGGCACCGTAAATCCTCTACGGGTTGACCAAGTCAGAATACGAATTACCTCGAGACGACGACCCCCCCGATCTCGAGGCGAGGCCGATCCACTTCCGGTTCCGCCCGAGGGGCCGAGACAGCGGCCGTCTCCGCCGAGCCCACCAGCTCGGCCACCATCTCGGCCACCTCTTCGGCAGTGGACGCCATCAACATCCCCGCCTTCTCTGCCGTGGGTGCCGCCTCGGGCTGCTCGGCCCGAACCCCTCCTCGACCTCCGACGTCGGCAACGGGCCCTCAGACGCGGCAGCGGCCGTGCCCTCACGCTCGAGCCGCAGATGCGCCTCCAACGAAGCGAGGCTCTCGGGCCACCGCCTCGGCGTCGGGCGAGCCGGGGTCTCCTCCTTAGCTGCGGAGGCGGCGTCCACCACCTCCATCTCGGCGGCGGCTTGGGGCTCGACCCCCTCGGTCACAACCGCCGTCGACGCGGGCCCCGCGCCTTCCGGGGCACTGGGTGCGCCTTCCTCCGACGGGTGGGCGGGCGCGGCTTCGCCCGCCACTTCGGCGGACCTCGCCGGCGGGGCGGGCAGGCCCGTCTCCTCTCCCGCCTGGGCCAACGCCGAGGCACCCTGCGCCGCCCCTCGCTCCATCGCCTCCCGGGCCCTGGCCGCCCACGCCGCCTCGGGGGTAAGCGTCGAAGGGGATGGAGCCGCGGGGCTGGCCTCGACGGACGCCTCGACGGACGCCTCGACGGCAACCCCCGTCCTCAGCTTCTTGGCGGGGGCAAGGGACGCGTCTTCTCGCAGACGTTTCGCCCTGAAAAAGAGACCCATGCGCAACGGTAAGCACGAGTCGTCAGCAACAAAAAGAAAAACATAGTAAGTACCCTCGATCAGCCAAAAAGTAACTTACCCCTTCGGGGCCACGGGGTTCCGGCCTACGGACTTTGAAACCCTCGAGGCCTTGAAGACAACGCGCCGGGGGCCACTCCTCCCGCGGTCTGCGGCGGGGGACGAGGCCGCCCTCGGCGCCGTCTCCTGGGCAGGGGCCGACGACGCTCCCATCGTCCCTCTGCTGACTTCCTCCTGCGTCGACGGGCCCGGCGCCCGTGCGCTCGACCGGGCAGGCGCTGGGGGTGTGTCCGATCGACCCCCCGACGGGGATCCCGACGATCGCCCATGCGTCTGCCGTGGCACTTCATCTTGAGGGGCCACGGGGCGCTCCCCCCGCGGCTCGACCTCGACAGTGGGGGCCGACCTCGACGTCGACCCCTCTCCTCCTCCGGTTCCGGCGGCCGCCCTCTGCTGTTCGGGCGCCGTTTGTTCCTCCTCGCTCCAGTCCTCCTCGACCTCGCTGTTGCTGCTCTCCTCCTCTTCCTCATTCTCCTTCTCCGAGGGCGATTCCTCCTCGGGAAGGCCGTCCCGCCTCTGCCGGGCCCAGCGCTGATCCCTCTCCTGCCTCTCCCGGGCCTTCTTGGCCTTGTCCTTCTTGGCATTGTC
The DNA here is from genome assembly GCA_022036555.1 of Microstegium vimineum. NCBI lineage: Eukaryota > Viridiplantae > Streptophyta > Magnoliopsida > Poales > Poaceae > Microstegium > Microstegium vimineum. The sequence goes on along the minus strand of CM039125.1, from coordinate 5,920,218 downwards.
CTTGGCCTTCTTGTCCTTCTCGGCCTGGAGGCGCCTCGCCTGGGAGTCGCCCCGTTCCTCCTTCACCGGCGGCGGCGAATCCCGGAAGATAGCATTCCCCTGGGGAACGCGAGGCAGTTAGGTCGTAAGCAAGGAAGGAGAGCAAGGTAAATACAAAAACACTAAAAGAGGAAGGGAGCCTTACCAGCTGGACGTAGCCCTGGTCCGGCCTCATGGGCACGATGGCGACGCTCTTGACCTCGAACCCGGCCGCGAAGAAGAGACGAACGCGGCGGACCACCCTCTCGGGAGGTAGCTCGTCCGCCAGAAGGCGACACCCCGAGAGGTCGACCCCTGGGCACATCTCGTCGAGGCGTAGAGGACAAGCCATCAGCGGGACGACCCGCCGCTGATGGAAAGCCGACGCGACGATCGTCGCCGTAAGCCCCTCCTTCTTCAGACGCTCGACCGCGTCCAGCAGGTTGGTGAGGCGGCGCTGCTTCTTCTGCACGGCGCCGTACCTCCAGCAGTCGGGCTTCGCGTCGATCGTCCTCCCGGTGTAGGCAGGGAGCAGGTCGTCGTCGTTCCTCAAGTAAAACCGCCCAGAATGCCATCCGGAGTGGCTCGACGAAAGCTTCGCCGGGATCCAACAGTCCGACCGCTTGAGGGCGATGCTGCAGCACCCGGCCCTGACCGTCTTGCGGGTGCCTTTACCAGCCGACGCATGGAAGATGCTCGCCTCGAAGAGATGGAGCCACAAATACCAGTGCGGCTCGATCCCGAGGTAGCCTTCACAAATGACAGATGCCGTTGGGGGTGAGGTGCTGAAGCTCCACGCCGTAGTGGTGGAGGATCGCGCGCAGAAGACGGCTGGGTGGGGCGCCTAGCCCCGCCCGGTGGAAAACCTCGAAGCTCACCACGTTGCCCGCCGACGGATTGGGCTCGGCGTGATCCGGCAGCTGCACCGCCCACTCCGGCCGGTCGACGGAGATGACGGGACGGAGTAGGCCGCTCTCCACCAGGTCGCCCAGGCGCGCAGCGGTCGCCGAAGATGCAAGCCAGTCATCGGGACCGACGAGGCTGTACCTGGCCATGGGAACAGGAAGGCTAATGCGCTCGGGTGCGGGGGCGGAAGGTACGTTCCCAATCTCCCTTCTCTTTCTCTCGCGTGCGCAGAAGTCCGGCTCGCAGGGCGTCTAAGGCAACAACGGGGAGAAGGAGGCTGGGAAGGCGATGGCAAGGAGGCAGGGAAGGCAAGTGCGAGAAAAAAGCAGCCGACTCCTCACCTCCGCTATTTATAAGCGGGAGGCCAACGGACGGATCCGATAAACAGGCAAGTGAATCTCCGCATTTAATGCACCTGTACACCGCCTCCTCGTATTCCTCCAGGGTAAGGCGTTCTGTCCCATCATCGGGCTCCGCACCGCACTCCGCCCTGCGCCTGCAACTGTTGCGGCCGAACGGATATCGCCTAAAAAGGCGCGCGGTAGGAAGCGTTATCTTCGGAGGTAAGGAATCTTGAGGCAGCAAGGGCTGGCCCTCGAAAGGGGGTTCGACAGCCACCCTCGAGTACCCGAGGACAGAAATGACCTCGGGTTATGGACTTCGGTCCACCCCAAAATCTCGAGGGGACAAAGGCCGGCCCACGAACGGGCTCGATAGCCCCCCTCGAGTGCCCGAGGTCTGAGGAGACCTCGGGTTATCTACTGCAGTCCACTCCCCAGTCTCGAAGGGATAAAGGCTAGCCCTTACACAGGGTTCAATAGCCTCCCTCGAGGACTCGAGCCCAACGGGCAAAGGCACAGGTATGTCCCTGTTGACACAAAAAGCATCAGGATCTGCGAACACCTCGGGCTTATACCCGAAATTCGATATCCGGAGGCGTGCCAGTCGATTTGACCAGTTAATCGACAAGGACGATAACTAGAACAAGATCCAATCCAGACAACGATGATGCGCCCGGATGCTGGGATTGAGGCTTGATCAGGATAACTAGAGCAGAGCTGAACGAGGCAACAGCGATGCGCCCGGATGCCAAGGCTCAGAGGTACTCCCACGCGGAACTTGCAAGGATTTGACGGAGATCAAGGTGATGCAGCCCGTCGAAGCTTGAAGAACTCGTTGAAAAGCTATAACTAATGCAATAAAGGTAAATTGCGATAAAAAGTAGAATAAGATTAAAATTGGTTTGTTTTTGATTGGATTGATTGTCCTTTGCGTAGCCCTCGGGCACATATTTATACTCCCGCATGGAGAGTTGTACAAAGACACGACTCGTATCCTTCCTAAAACAAACATCTAACTTTAAGGAAACTGACTTGCGTAGGAGTCGGATCTAAAAAAATAATATTATTTTCCTAAACAAACACACCTATTTTAAAGGAAAATAAACGACTCATGCAAGAGTCGGACTCAAACTGCCATAATAATACCGGTACAAAATACCAGTTTCCTTATACTTCTCCTCGATGGGAACTTTCCATCGGCAGATCCCTTCAATCCGCGCCTTCCTTCTTTGATCACCGATAGCCTTCTGCTAACATCAAGCGCTAAGTCACCCTGTACTCATCGGCACCCCATGCCCATCGGCATCGGCAATATTTCCCGATCGGCCACCTTCTATTGGTAACTGTCTTCATCAATCAGTCCCTATCGGCAATCGGCAACCACTCTTCATCGGCAATACACTTAGTCTTCTCGCAGCATACTCTCATCGGCAAATACTGACTCACGATTTCCCGATGCCGATGGAGAACGGCCGCTGACCAGCCAAGCTTTAGCTCATTTGACACGTGCTGAAAAACGGTGTCAACATATGCCCCCCCAGTTTCGGAGCGTATAATATTTTACGTGCCGAAATTCTCTCTATTGTAGCCGTTGTTGTAGCCGTTACCTTCGAGATAAATGCACAGTTTCCTCGATCCCCGCGCGCGGAACCGCAATAAAATCCCTCGATTGTAGCACAAACAGTTGCAAATTCCCTCGATCATCGCGCGTATCTACCGCGGGTCCTCTCCACATCCCTGCACAGTGTGAACCGAAAACCCAAAATGCCCCTGAGTAAGCTTATAAAAGTTATCGGGATCCATTTGCTTTTTACCCCGAGTCCATTTTCACTTTCACACCCTCTGCCTTCATCTTCAACCTCCGGCTGCGCCCCCGAAGAGCATCTGTTCGAGCGAACAACAGTTCCCTCCGCAATCCAAGGACGAACCGCAAGCACTCCTGTTCCAGTGGCGATCCAGGTCGATATCCCTAAGGTAAGTCAACCTTCCTTCCCATCCAATCCTCTTGCCGGTTCTTTTCCGCACGAATCTAGAACCTTCCGTTTCTTTTCTGATTCATTCCTTTCTTTTCTTCAAACCCTAGGAACTGTACAATAAGGTAGTGATCCCTCTCGAACAGTCCAGCTTTACTTGCTTAGGCCCAATGGGGAATCCTGACCCCAGCTATTTGATCAATGCGGAAACCAACCGGATCCCTTTTAGATCTGAATGCTTTGGTTTTGGATTATGGAAGGATGTTTTCCGGTCATGGCCCAAGCCCACCAAAGGATGGAAGAACTGGTACCTTAGGGTTGCCAGGACGGAGCAAGTCTATTGGCAAGAGCGCAGTTTGGATCAGTGCATCGGACTTTCCATTGCCGATATGGAAAAGAACGAGAACATGTTGATGGCAGCTTCATACTTCTGGTCTGATAGCATGAATGCCTTCCTATTTAGGCATGGACCAACCACCCCCACCTTTGCCGATATCCATATGTTGACCGGCTTGGATGTCTCTTCTGCCGATACCTTTACCCTGTTCAACAGGAAGGCCGAATACAAGGTGAGCACTCGTAATATCGGCGGCTGGTCCGGCTATATCCAGGATTATCAGAAAACCGGATCGGTAAACCAGAGGGAGCATGCCACCTTCCTGAACATGTGGCTAGAGAAATTCATTTTCTGTGGCAAAACCGTCGGGCCGACCACAATGTATCTCCCAGCAGCAGAGCTCTTAGCCGATGGGACAAGACTCCCTCTCGGCCGATACCTTCTTGGAGCAGTGTACCGTCTTCTTCATCAAGTGTCCAAGAAGCTGTTGTTAGGTGAACCCATCGGCAACCTCGGAGGCCCCTGGTGGTTTGTAAACATGTGGTTAAATGCACATATGTACAAAACTCTCCAGTTTGATTTATTTGCTCAGCAATTCCCCAGAGACATATCGGAAAATCACAAATACAGGGATGACGAATCGGCAACTCGTTCCCCGCTCAACTTTGGGGAGGCCATCATAGTGCTGCCAGGGACCGATGCCGATGTAGAGCAGTTTGGCTTTTTCTTTCAGAAATTCTACAATGGAATCCCTACATCGGAATGGCTTTGGTGGCCATACGTTGACGAGGACAACCGATTCCCGCTGCTGTTCAATATTACCGATGGGAATGTGCCTCAGAACCAAACAATCCTGAAAGCCAGCATCGTTCCCCGGGCTATCCCAGTGAACATCTTTGGATCCAGGAAGAATGCCCCTCCATCATACGAGTTTTACCATCCATCGGCAGCGGCAAGACAACTGGCATTTGGCCAACTGCCGATCAAACTCTCCTTCTCTAAAGTGGTGAAGCCCAGGCAGACTATCTCCAGTACCATAGACTGGAACAAAATTGTCAATCTCCCTCCTAGTGCCGATGTGTCAGACCTTGACCTATCCTCCTGGTCACCAACCTCCTTCATCACAAATGAGTACAAGTCTTGGTGGCAAGAATGGAGGTGTCAGCTGTTTGCCAAGTCGTCGCACTACTATCGGAACATAATTGACGCCGATCACATCATTCCTGACGACACGGTAAGTTTTATTCCGATGCATTCCTTATTACTTTACCCCTATCATCGGCATCTGACCCCTTCACAATTAGCAGGTTGATGATCCGATTCCTACGATGAGCAGGAGCGGCAAGCCCTTCAATCTTCGGATGATGAGTCCCATATCACTCATCGGCAACAAAGCCCCCACATTAGCTGCCTTCACTCCTCGATAGGTACCTACGCCGACACCTGCAAAAGCCAAGGCTACATCGGCCGCTGCTGCTGCCCTGACGCGGGTGTTTGCAGTAAACTCATTTTCACTCACGCCGATTACATAATGTCTCATCGGCAATATTCTATTTTGTATAACTTGCATTGAATATTTTCAGACTATGAGGTCATCGGCAGCTGCTCCAAGCAGACAAGCACCTTCAAGTCCGGCTGCCGATGCTCCCCAGTCTTCGTCGAAACGGGCTGGATCTCCTGCTGCCGCGCCAAGGAAGAAAAGGCGTATGAGGCTAGCTTCCCCATCTTCTCCATCGGCTTCAGCTGCGCCACCAACTGCCAATGCACCATCGGCAAGACCGTCGACGGCTCCTACTCCTGATCATCCACTGGACGACGTCCTTGACCAGGAGACAACTCCACCTGCTGCGGCAGCGGAAGCGGCATCGGCATCAGCACTGGCTGAAATCCCCGATGAGAGCATGACGTTGCCACCACATGAACCAACAGCATCGGTATCGGCACCAGTGCCTACACTAGATGAAAGCCCTAACTAGGGGACGACTCCACTTGCAGCAGCGGCGGCGACATCGGCATCGACGCCTTCACCAGCCGAGATTCCCGATGAAAGAACGGTGTCGCCACCAAGGGAGCCAGCCACTACGTCGGAAGCAATGCCGACAACAACACCACCAGCACCAACAGCTTTAGCAACAGAAGCTCATTCATCGGCAATTGCTGCCGATTTCCAAGATGAGGCTGGACCCTTCAACATGCCAAGTCCCAGGCAAGAAACCCGCTTCAAGATGGTAAGTCGGTTACCTAAAAATTCATAGTATAGCTTCATGATCGGCACATTTTAACTTCTTCATTTTCAGGCCCAGGACTCCCCAGACAGCCTATTCTCCTTCGGCATCAACCCCCAGGACGAGGAGGAGCGCCAAGAAGGCCCCATTCGAGCCGACAGCTTATTCTCCTTTGCTATCGACATTCCCGATGATGACGAGGAGGAAAAAAGCTCTGTCCCAACTCTATCAACAGCGGTCAAGTCCAAACTCGAAGCATTGCTTTCTTTGCTGCAACAAGATACGACACAGCTCGTCCAAGATTCAACCGCAGCAAGGACAGTCTTCAAGGATCTCCAAGGCCAACTACCTGCCGATGCAGAAGAGATCCTCCTTCAAGCAGCCTTTCTTGAGAGTCGCCGACTCCAATACCAACGGGTCTCAAGCCGTATCGCCAATAGGAATGCTCAATCGAAGCTTACGGAGGAAATGCTTAGTTTTAAGCAAACTACCGATGAGAAGCACAAGAACATCGGCCAAGTAGAAGCTTCCGGCACCAAGCTTGAACAGGCTTTCATCCAGCTATCGGCAAGAAAGGAAGAGCTGCAAGCTGAGCTGAGAAAGGTTGAAGAATCTTTGATGTAGTCAGCCAGAAGAGAGCTCAACTTCCCGACACCATCAAAGCCCTGCGCCAAGAGAGGGACAGCAATGCCCGACAAGCCATCGCTCTGAAGAAAAAGATCAAGTCGGTAGAAGGCTCTGCCGATGAGGATGCTAGGGAGATAGAGGAGATAGAACAAATTCGCCTGCGTGCGATATCAGTCATCCACTCCCTGTTGTAACTTATTAGATTCCGTCACATCGGCAAATGTAATATTGATACTTGATTTTGCTCTGTAATATAGTGGCAATACGCTTTGACCGATGTATTACAACTTTCCTTTCATCGGTATTCAAACAAGCACGCTATATGTTGACTCCAAGAGTTTCTAGAATGTAAGCATTGCTGGGAGTAGACTGCCTCCTCCGATAAGGACCTCCCCAATTAAGAAATCGTTTTCCAACCTTAGAACATAGTCCCAATCGATAAAATCAACTCTCATACCAGAGTACCATCGGCAAACTCCTTCACCCAGTTATCAGCAACCATTACCGACACCATGACTTGTCGAATCGGCCAAAATCCTCCTTGAGTGAGCAGAACCCGGCGTTCGGCCCGACTGTTTGTTGAGGTAGCAATAATCGGCAACGAGGTTTCATACTTCCATCGGAACAAAATTAGGACACTGCCGATAAACCCACCAAAGAAAGTACAAGGAGCAACTTCCTCTAAAATACCTGCACCACATACTTAATTATTGCGTGTAAGCACGGCAGAATCATTCTTACAACTGTTTTTCCTCTGGCAGTTAACAAATTCATTGGCAGTACGGAGTTTCATACACAAACCATCGGCCGGTGCCCCCAAGTATAATAATTGGAATCGCCAGAGTTTGCCGAGTGCGGCCCCCAAGCCAAAATGTCTAAGATCATCAACTCCGGTTATACCATCGGCAACATATCGACATCTGCCGATGGACCTCCATCTTTGCACTTTGGTTTCCACTGCTTTTCCCTTGAAGGAATTCTAGTGTTATGTATGTCATTACGACGCTCACGCTGAATTCTTCTCTTCTGAGTCTTTGTCAGACCCTTGGGGCACCATTGAGGGAGTTTGGTTTTCCAGACAGGCTGATGCTGCCTTTCATTACTCACATCGGCACTTCTTCCGACGTTTGAATCTCTGGAGAGTACTTCCTCATCGGGCACTCTTGCCTTGGTCATCTCCTCACTCTCCTCTTGGTCAACCCGTCTGCCAAGCCTGTGACGTGCACTGAGCTTGCCCCCCAGTCGGTCGTGTGCCGACTTCTTCTCTCTGAGTGGCCTAGCATACCTGGATGTCCGATCGTCGAAACAAGGTTTCTTACCTGACCGATCGGCAGCGTAGTGCCCATTGCATTCAGGACAATTATCGGCAGTAGGCAGCTTGGTGCCTTCTTCCCAACAGTGAACGAAGAAGGGACACTTCTAGTGGTTTCTATGTCGAAGCCATTCCTGGTGCTCCTCTTCTTCTTGCCAATATCGCTCTTCACGTGATTGCCGATATTCGTGCCTTGGCTGCTTGTGCGTGATTGCAACACCATGAGCCCTTCTGGCACTGCTACTTTCATCGGCAATTCTCTTGCCTTTCCTGCCATCGGCAAACTTTTCTTCACTACGTTCAACCACTTGATGATCAGGATCTACCGATGCACTTTTCCTGGCAGCTTCCGATGTCAGCACCTTAGTCTTTCCACTGGTTTCCACCATATTATTCGGAAACGGGTGCTGATCAACTTTCATCGGTTTCTGGACTTTAGAATTTTCAAATTTGATTCGTCCAGAGTCAATCTCTGACTGCAATTGCTGCCTGAACATTTTGCAGTCATCGGTACTGTGCGAAGTTGCATTATGCCACTTACAGTACCTAATCTTCTTGAGCTCGTCGGCCGATGGAATCACCTGATTAGGGGCTAGTTTAATTTGCCCTTCCCGAAGAAATAGGTCAAATATCCCATTGGCCTTAGTGACATCGAAGGTGAACTTTACAATCTTCTTCTGGCCGAGCGCACAAGGTACCGGCTCCTTATCTCTTACCCATTCAACAGTGCCGATATTCACCTCCTCACCTGACTCAGAATCCCTTGTCCAACGAAGAGCACCTTTGCACTCCAAGTTTCCTTGGGCTCGAACGATTCAAGATCCTGATCGGCCTCTGTAATATCAAAGGTGAATCTTTCCAATTCAACATTGTTGATATTTGGCTCTTTGTCCGAATCTGAATCTTCTATTTTCTTGGTCGAAGGCACCTTTGTATCTGATGTTGCCGACGCACAGACTCGTCAACCGATTGAGCAGGTTGATGCACCTCTTGATATCTTTGTGGTGAACAGGCCGGAACAATCAACACATCAACAGCACTAATCTGTTGAATATTATGCATCGGCTGATTAACCGATGAGCAATTCTGGACGCCTACTGGCTGAGTAGGTTGATGTACTTCTTCAGGTTTTGACATTAAAGTACTTGAAATGATCGGTGCGTGCACAGTACCAGTTATTAGAACCTTATACATCGGTTGTGTTGCCGATGAACAATTTTGCACAATTACTGGTTTGTGTTGTGGCACTACATTCATCGGTTGCTGTACCGATGTCTCATTGTACACTTTTACTTGCGAGTATTGCGGTGTAGTACTTATCGGTTGATGTACCGATACTTCATTCTGAAGACTCGCCGGATGACACTGCGGAGCTCTTGCCACTTGGTGTTCAGGCTGCACATATTGTTGCCGAATCGGTAATTGACTGATCCAACCTACATTAGGTGTCATCGGCACGTGACTTACCGATGGCTGATAACCAACTGACTCTTGCAACCCTTGTACCCTCGGATGATAGCTTTGATTTGCAGGTACCATAGGCTGAGCAGCCATTGCCGATGCAGGCTGATCGACACTCGACATGCCTTGTTGCATCGGCCAAGAATTTGCCATCGGTTGATAGCCAGCTGATATCTGTCGTTCTTGTACCCTTGGCTGATCGCCTTGACTCGCGGGTACCACAACTTGAGCAGTCATTGCCGATACAGACTGATTGTCCATCGGCATACCTTGTTGTATCGGCCAAGAATTTGCCCATAACCGATAACCGGCTGATGCTTGTTCTTGTGGCGCCGGGTAATTCATCGCCACCATGGGGTGACTTGCAGCTGCTGGGTCTTGTTGTATCGGCAAGTGATTTGCCGATGGTTGGGCGTAAGACACTCAAGGTATTGTCATTTGAAGATTCCCTGTTGGTAACTGCTCCGTCGGAGAAAATGTAGCATAGTGCATCACTGGAACCACCGGCTGTATAGTGTTGCCGATGCCATGGGAATCATCCACCCTGCATGATTATCACTGGAACTCGTTGAAAAGCTATAACTAATGCAATAAAGGTAAATTGCGATAAAAAGTAGAATAAGATTAAAATTGGTTTGTTTTTGATTGGATTGATTGTCCTTTGCGTAGCCCTCGGGCACATATTTATACTCCCGCATGGAGAGTTGTACAAAGACACGACTCGTATCCTTCCTAAAACAAACTCCTAACTTTAAGGAAACTGACTCGCGCAGGAGTCGGATCTAAAACAATAATATTATTTTCCTAAACAAACACACCTATTTTAAAGGAAAATAAACGACTCATGCAAGAGTCGGACTCAAACTGCCATAATAATACCGGTACAAAATACCAGTTTCCTTATACTTCTCCTCGATGGGAACTTTCCATCGGCAGATCCCTTCAATCCGCGCCTTCCTTCTTTGATCACCGGTAGCCTTCTGCTAACATCAAGCGCTAAGTCACCCTGTACTCATCGGCACCCCATGCCCATCGGCATCGGCAATATTTCCCGATCGGCCACCTTGTATTGGTAACTGTCTTCATCAATCAGTCCCTATCGGCAATCGGCAACCACTCTTCATCGGCAATCGACAATGTCTCATCGGCAATCGGCACATCTAAAACCTCTGCCCTCCATCGGCAATACACTTAGTCTCCCCGCAGCATACTCTCATCGGCAAATACTGACTCATGATTTCCCGATGCCGATGGAGAACGGCCGCTGACCAGCGAAGCTTTAGCTCATTTGACACGTGCTGAAAAACAGTGTCAACAGTCCCCAAGTTCAATACAACTACCTGCTTTTCCCCCTCGGCGTTCCACAAGGCAGGACTCCTCCTTCAGAGGATAGCGGTCGGATGACGAACCATCCGTCAAATCTTGAGGGAGCGAAGGCTAACCCTTACATAGGGTTCGACAGCCGCCCTCGAGTACCTGAGGTCAGGAAGGACCCATGGTTACCGGACTCCGGTCCACCCCCAAATCTTGAGGGAGCGGAGGCTGGCCCCACGAACGGGGTTCGACAGCCGCCCTCGAGTATGCGAGTCAGGGATGTCCCGGGGGGGGGGGCAAGCGCGTGCCCCTAGCTCGAGAACGAACTCTCGAGGTCCCCTGGGATATATCCGAGGCATAACCAAGGAATACCTAAGGATCCCTACGCTGGGAGGCATCGAGCCATCAACTCTCATCGAACGAAGTTGGCACCTTGGTAAGCCATACGGTCTTGCTTAGTAAGTCATATGGTCTTACTTAAATGAGAACGCCTCCGGGCTGCTAATCGACCCCTATCGAATGGGGCACGAGTTCTCACTCGGATTTTTACCCGTACTGGGCACCATTTCTAATGGACTCATGCCCGACACCAGCTCACCGAGGACTTCGGGCTCATCCTAATGAGGACAGCACGATGCTCTTCACCCCACAATCCAAACGCAAGGATCCGTGGGAAGGACGCTATGAGGTAGTGAAGGCCTAGCCATTCAAGGGCTCGAGAGCCCGACTACGCACGGCACCCCTCGACGAAAGAGGGTCGAAAACACTCGTGACTTGGCAGACAAAGTTGACCTCTCGGGAGAGGCGCTCTGACTCCAGTTACGCGACAGGGAGCGAAGGCTAGCCCTCGGTAGGGTTCGACAGCCGCCCTCGAGCGCCTCTCTTTTCAGGGAAAGGGACGCGCATAACCTGGCAAATGGAATCAACCCCTCGGTAGGGCGCCATGTCTCTAGGTAACCTTAAATTCCCTCGATACAACATATCATAGCCCCTAGAGGAGTCCTTAATCACTCCTCTGGGGCCTCGGGGGCTACCCCCGCGGGGTGCGCTCGCGCGCACCCCACGGAGAATCGAACCTCTTACTAACCCTGCAGGCCAAGGGCGCCACGTCTCCAGAAGCTCCGGGTAATCCTTACTCCCCCCAAGAAAACACGTGTCATAGCCCCCAGAGGAGTTCTTAATCACTCCTCTGGGGCCTCGGGGGCTACTGTCGGGTACAAAGGTAAGGGGTACCCTAAACCCTTCGATAATTTAGTGCTAAACATAGCAACCATTTTTAAGACAGGAATCAACCAATCGCTCAAGTCAGCGAAGAAGGGCCCATCACACAAAGGCCCCCTGCACCGGCAATACCGACCAGTCGTGGGCCGGCCCGCTCCTGGAAAGATGACGGACGAGGGGTCGAACGAACGACCCCTCCGACTCTACCTCGATGCCGAATGACGGACGAGGGGTCGAACGAACGACCCCTCAGTCTCTACCTCGACGTCAAATGACGGACGAAGGGTCGAACGAACGACCCCTCGGCCCCTACCTCGATCTCTCCTGCTCCGACCCTACCTCAACGCCGAGTGACGGACCAGGGGTCGAACGAACGACCCCTCGACGGGAAGCTCGATCAGCCCAACTGCTCTCGGCATGGGTTAAAGTAAATCCGCCTAACACCATGGGCGCCCACGACCGCAGTCAAATCCATCAACTCCCCGCCATGTCCCAGACTTCCGTCAACTGTGCTGCCACTGTAACCACGTCGCGAGTACGGACTCCAGAAGTGCCCCTCCAGACGTGAACAGTACAGCCCTCGACGACGTCTTCGGGAATACGACAGGGCCACCCCGGTCTCGACCTCACCCCTCGACCGGGGGGCTCGACCCCTACCTCCAACCACTCCGGTATGGGGCCCGTCCCATCCGCCCCGTCTCGCTTCAGCTGTGGGATTCGCGCCCGCCTGCGTAAGCTGTGCCGCGACGTGCCGCGACGACGTTTACTGTCACCACGCTCCGGAGCGCAGGAAGGACGAGAAGGCCACGCCGCCACAGTGCTCGACGTCCCTTCGCCAGCACTATGCCGCGGACACGCCGCCCATGCTACAACAGTTTAGGACCCTATACCCTCGGGCTTCCCCTTGGTCTATAAAAAGGGACGCCGAGGTAGAAGAAAGAGAGAGATCTCTGAACTTTTAGACCACTCCGCATTCAGACTTGAGCTCTGATTTCCACACTCCACATACCCCGTTGCTTGATCGACCCCTCGAGCAACAAACCGACCGCCTAGGGTAGCCCTGCTAGCCTCAGGCTTCAGATCACTCTGAGCACCTCCGTGTAAACCAGCTTGTACCCCCCTGTACGAGCACTTCGGGTGCGAGATAATACAAGTCATCCTCCCCACTGGACGTAGGACTTTCTTTGCCCGAACCAGGATAAATCTTGTGTTCTTCTTGCATCACATCTGGGAGAGGGAGCACGCAATATACAAATTTACTAGTTGGTGGTCTTGACCCCCGGGTCATAACACCGACACGATTCAAGCATGGCCACAAGCGACATTGTTACTTCTGTGCGTCATCAGGTACTGCATGTTATAGAAAAATGAACTTACCAGCGGTTTCTTTGAAAGAAAGCCAATGCTGGTGACATGATCTTTTGCTCACAAGTCACAACAACTATTTACATGTCTATTTCAACGTATGTTCTAAAGTAGAAATACTTAATTACATGTAATTGAAGTTGAAAAGGAGTATGGATATAGTTTTCATGCTTCATTCTGATCAAAGAAACTGCGAACTGGTGCTAACATCTTACACAATCGTGTGCACTTGAGAGAAGTTGAAACCAGCCTTTTGTTGCTTATGATGCAATCTTTATCTTCACGGGTCCTAAAATACTTCAATGCATCTCCAAGGGACTACAAATGTATATTTACATCAGGGGCAACAGCAGCTCTGAAACTTATTGGTGAATGTTTTCCATGGAGTAGAGACAGTTGCTATATGTACACAATGGAAAATCATAATAGTGTGCTTGGGATAAGAGAGTATCCTACCATGATTACGACTCTACTTACTGATTAGTTAATGTATATATCATTATGCAAGTACATGCTCCAATGGTGCAATGTGTCATAGCCAATACATAACTTTATACTCCGATGCCCTCAGATATATGGCAAACCAGCTATTTTTCCTTCCTATTCCCTTCACAGTAGGTTCTATAAAGCTCTCAAATTGATTTTTATTTTCAAAATGGGTTCTTTCATCAGCAGTCTATTTCGAAAGATGAGATATTCATGTTGACACTGTACCAGAATGCACATTGGTGTAGGGCATACTGTAGATTGTGTGTCCCCTTAATGTATTTATAGATATGCGCTAAGCAAAGGAGCTACTGTATCAGCAGTTGATGTTGAAGAGGTTGTTGATCCATCAAAGAATTGTGAGAGTGATAGTTTGTTTAAGGTTTCAAAACACTCAAACCAAAGAAGAGGTGACGATTTGCTTTTGCACAACTATCAGAATGGGAGTTCAGGTAGGAAGTTATATGGACATAATGTGTTTGTTCAGCTGTGATACCTATTCTCTTATCTAATTGAATAACGATTTCATTCTGGGGTGATTCATATTATTCTCTCTCTGTGATGTAGGAAACAGTTTAAATCTATTTGCATTCCCTTCAGAGTGTAATTTCTCAGGACATAAGTTCAACCTCAGCTTGGTCAAGCTCATCAAGGAAGGAAAATTTATGGATTTCTCATCACAACAGCAGTAAGATATTTGATGCATAAGGCTGTACTAGACAAGTAACTGAATTTGTCTAGCAGTCATCACCCCGTTTTCCTTGGACTCCAGTAGCTTTCACATGCTTATTAATTGCATCATTTCCAGGGGCCAGTGGATGGTTCTGATAGATGCTGCAAAAGGATGTGCAACTGAACCACCAAACTTAACCCTGTATCCTGCTGACTTTGTTGTCTGTTCATTTTACAAGGTAATCCATGTGCAGCTATTTTTGTTTTCAAAGCCTTGTCGTAGGCATGTAACGAATTGTTATCTTTTGGCAAACTTGCAGATATTTGGCTATCCAACTGGTCTTGGTGCCTTAATTGTAAAAAATGGTAGGCAAAAGCTGTTATCATGTTCTCTTATTATGATGGTATTTCTTTCCTTCTATTTGGCATATTATAGGCTATAAGCTAGACTTCTAAATGAGAAGATAAATTATGTTGCTACAACAAATTACTACATAGATGCTGGCGATTTACTTCCCAAGCAAGGGGCAAGCTCTCTAATGATTTCTTCCCTATTTTTTATTCAATGGCAGAGGCTGCTAGTTTACTGAACAAGACATACTTCAGTGGAGGTTAACACTTACTAATGCACTGCTTTTAAATTTTAATGTTGTTTTGCTTGTTTGTTTTCTTGTTTTTTAGTAAGCTTTTGGATTGCTTATGACATAGGAACGGTAGCTGCTTCAATTGCTGACATCGACTTTGTTCAGAAAAGAAAAGGCATTGAGCAAGCTCTTGAGGATGGAACAATCTCATTCTTGAGCATATCTTCTCTTCGATATGGCTTTAAGATAATTGATATGCTAACTATCTCGGCTATTGCACGGTACTATCAGAGATAGCTTTTGGTCATGATATTCTGTCTATGTTATACCTCTCATCGGAGTTGTCCTCCTGTAGGCATACTGCATCTCTTGCTACTTATGTGAGAAATAAAATGCTGGAATTGAAGCATAGCAATGGAAAAAATGTTTGCATAATCTACAGGCAAGATTTTAAGGTACTATTACCCAGTCACTTCATGCCTTCAGTTTTTCTTTGCTTTCTTTGACCTCTAGGGAATTATCACAGTCAGTGGAAGAAGTACACATCATGAAGATAATATACACTTATCTCTTGACATTTGTTAATTTGGCATATTTATTGTTCCTTTTGACTTATTTTGTAGGCGAATTATCTGAAAATGGGTCCTACAATCACATTCAATTTGAAAAGAGAAGATGGCACATGGTTTGGATATCGCGAGGTGGAGAAGCTTGCCTCATTGTCAGGAATTCATTTGCGTGTTGGGGGTCTGGGCATACATCTACACCACCCTTGACCACTAAGCTATAGCTCAACTTCTTCTATGGTGCAAATCATATGAGATCAGTAATTTCTTTTGTTAAGACTATTTCGAGTGCTTATGTGAGCTGAATTAGTTCATTTACTGTTTTGCAGACGGGCTGCTTCTGTAACCCTGGTGCATGTGCTAAGTATGTTGGTTTGTTGCACTCAGATCTAGTTTCCAATTTTGAGGTACACAATGCAACCTTGTATGCTCAGTACAACAACAATGGTAATGTTATATGGGTTTTTTTTATTCAAGTCATTACAATTTTGTAAGTTTAGAGATACGTCATTACAATTCATCTATTTGGAGAACTACCATTATAAATTCTTATCTTTCCTTTCTATGCCATTTTCTACGCATCACTCGTATCTGGACCCCTTGGCAGACATGTATGGATACACAGACGTGTACAACGTTAAGTCCCCGCCTCCTCTCCGTTAGAACAAACCTCTGCCGCAGACTAGCGCCAGCGGAACGGCGGCCTACGCCATCGTCCGTTCACGACATCCCCGTTCCCGTCTCCTCGCTTGCGCGGCTGCGCCATGGCCGGAATTCACCCTTGCTGTGACCGTGGCCGCCCTCTAGGGGACCGAGCTCGCCCGACGCCATGGCCAGAACTGAGCTTGCCCGGCGGCGTCCCCATCCCCGCGCCATGTCTGGAGCCTGGAGCCGAGCTCACTCGACTCGACGCCGTCCCCGTCACCTCGCTCGCGCCATGGCCGGAGCTGAGTCCCAAGGATGTCGGCGCCCCTAGCGTGGAGGGGCTGTAGCACACGGTGGCGGCTGTGCAGCCCGGACTATCGGAGTCCAACATCAAGTGGGCTAAGCTATGCAGAGCGACGGCGCTCTCGGCCGGGAAAGTCCTGCGTGCTAGGCGGAGCGGTAGCGCTCACCCGCAGCGGCCTCCGTGAACTCGCCTCGTAGCCCTGCGAGCAAGTCCAGCAAGAAGCAAATCTCCGACTTGCAGTGACCTGTCACCCGCAACTTCATCGGCTGAACACGGGAGCTAGCCTCCACGCTGCTCACCATCCCATGGGGCTCCTCGGCACATACCACTCATGCAGCAGCAGGTGACGAACATCAGCAGGATCTTGACCTCCTCCTGCAGCTAAAGATAAACTAGTACCAAAGGTGCTTGTAGCCAAAGCTGGCCGTTGGCGTGGAGGCCACACGAACATCAGTGCCATCTCCTTCATTCTCCACAACGGCGTGCGGGGGGGCTGCAGGTGCGCGTGCGTGTTGCTCGCATGCGTGCTCCGCGGCGGTAGCGGCTCGCGCACGCACTCGCACGACCGGCACTTGGATCACGCTGTAGACGGCGCACGGGCTGTGCTACCTCCACCACGACTGCACACCCGACGTCTGCTCTCTCGCGCCACGGCGTGTAGTAGCGCGCCGTCGAACACGGTGAAAGCCGCGCACACTTGCGGCGACGGTAACTGAGGTCAGGAATAGCGCGCGCGTCCGTGGCGAGGCGAAGAGGAGGTTCTGGATGGTGCGTTGGCCGGCGAGCGCATACGCTCGGCCTCGCGCGCAAGCCGCCGTGGGCGAGCGCCACTGCTCCCCACGAGCCCTCGGTCTGACGGAGAAGCCGCTGACTTGACGTCCGTGTGGGTTCCTATACGGATTCATGTCTGACAGTGGACCCTTATACGTAGCAGTAGCAGAAATTGGCATGGACCAAGGATGGATGAAATTATAATGGCAAATCTCTAAATAGGTGAATTGTAATGGCGTTTTTTCAAAACTTGAAGATTTGTAATGGCGTGAATCCAAAAATCCCAATGTTATACCTTACATTTTTCCATCTAAGTAAAGCAAATGTGTTGCCTACATGTCAGGCTGGGCATGTTTGTTGGGATGATAATGACGTAATAAATGGAAAACCAACTGAGGATATCATTTGGCTATATGTCCACATATGAAGATGCAGAGGTCTGATGTTTTTTTTGCATTGTATTTATTTTTAATGCCAAACCTATAATTCTTCTGACTTGCCAATTATGTGCAAGATCATCTCTAACCTGTTATCACTCATCTCATTAGCCTTTCTTTATTTTCCAATAGGAATTTCTGAAGTTCCTGCAGTCATCTTTTGTGTCCAAACCTGTAGAATTGAACAATGGCTACATGGTGAATATGGATACTCTTAATTTAGTAGGTAATGTCATAATTACCTTATTACAATATGAAAATGGTGATATTTTTTTTTACCTTTTTTATTCATTTAAAAACTCCAATTCATATGGTTTAATTGCAGATGGTTTGTGCCAGCAATCTATTTCAGAAATTCACTTAAAATCGATAACTATCTATCCTGTGAAATCTTGCCAAGGATTTAGTGTGCAGAGCTGGCCACTGACAACTGGTGGTATGCATAAATTTGAGACCTTCAGAAGTTCATTTTTTTCCATTTGTAGAATTGCAGTGTACTATATTTTTGATCCATAAAATATGCTGGCTCTTTTTACGTAGGTTTAAAATATGATAGAGAATGGCTTCTACAAGGATCAGGTGGTGAAGTTTTGACGCAAAAAAAGGTAACTGCATTTTTTTGTCCTTTTTATGTTAAACATGTAAAATCTGGGTTTCTGTTTTGTGTTCTAAAAATATTGAATCATAATTGCCAATGCAAAATGAGTGCATGATTTCCAACCATCCAAAATGTTCATCAGGGTGTTGTTTGCAAAGGAAGTTTGATTTTCTAAAATATTTTAAATGCCTTATTCTTTCTGGCAGAACATCTAGCATAAGACAGACATGAATAGGACAGATGCTATTTCTTAACGATTCATAAATAGATTTGCACAAAATTATTTCTCAAATGTGTATGCTTCTAATCTTAGGCTATTTTCATATATTCAGGTTCCCGAATTGAGCTCTATCTGCACATTGATTGACCTGAAGCTTGGGAAACTCTTCTTAGAGTCGACAAAATGCAAGGATAAATTGCAAATCTCTCTTCTAGAGAATCTGACTCATCTGACTGCAGAAGTAGATGTATATGGTCAAAGGTGTGGTTGTATAATTGTGTGCATTTTCAACTGTGCTATGACAATAGCAGTTTTCACATTCATCTGTTCTGCCATCTTCTTCTTTTTATCCTATTCCTTTTTTTTCTCGAACTACGCAGGAGATCTGTGTGTCATTTCATTTAGATAGAGAAATACAAGACTTGCTGGATTTAGAAAGAAACCCAGCAAGCCGAAAAAAACAAACACCACAAATAAATAGAAGTAGTGGGTGTGGATTTCGGGGTTCATTGTACCTAGATTTTACGGAAAACGTTCGGCTTTATTGTGACAATAATGACAATTTTGGGCAAATTGTTTCAGGTACGAGGTGCAAAGTTATGGTGACAAGGTAAACTCCTGGTTCAGTGAAGCTATTGGACGTCCTTGTACCTTTATGAGATGCTCAAGTTCCAAGTACCGTTCCTGCATAATTAACGGCAGGAGAGATCGCCTCTGTAGGGATACTCGAAGCAAACTTAGTTTTGTGAATGAAGGACAGCTGCCTCTTGTTTCTGAAGAAAGTATATCTGATCTCAACAGCCGGTTAAGTTCAAGTACGCAGTTTTTATTCCCCCTTTTTCCATCAAAAAGAAAATTGGTTCCTCTTTTGTGCTCTTTGTTTCACTGCAATAGGACCAAAAGACCTGTGATTATCTGTTACTTACAGAACGAACTAATATATCCAGATCGCTTGACAATATCAGTAGATACTGTGTAGTTTGCACATAATTTTTTTTGGATAACCTTGTCATGATAACTCACTTCGTAGTTACACACATGCCAGGTAATGGAAATGTTAAGCAACGGGTGTTTGTTGATGCAATGAGATTTCGTCCAAATATTGTTGTCTCTGGGTCCGCACCATACAACGAGGATAACTGGAAAAAGGCTTCACATAGGGGATGCCTATTTTACTGTAAGTGCCTTTTTCCCCCTTTGGATCCAGTTGTCAGATGAAACTTTGATCAATTGTGTGCTAATTAGTTAAGTGCCTTTGCCCTACTAAGGGGACCATCAAATATTAAATCTAAATTGGCTGCTGGACACATTTGCAGAGACACAATACAAAACTGATCAATATATTTTTTTTTTCTCGAACCACTGTACAATTCATACTGATTTGTTATTTCCTTCAATTCAAAATACTTTATACTTTTTTTAGAGTTATCCACAAAGGTTACAAAAAATGGATCAAATCTTGCCAGCTTCATTTATGCTTAATTTGGAAGATATGTTCATTTATCTGTGAGAGTGATAGCATTTAACTAGCATGGGCAAGAAAGGAAGAAAAGAGCGAAATGTGCATTGAAGTTCTAGGATAAAATGTATTTGAAAAGAAATTGAGAATGCTTAAACAAGTATTTTGAATCAGAGGGAGTGTATCACACTTCACAGATTAAAATAAATATCATTTCAGACATTTTGCTATCTGTCTTGGTAAATGATTATGCCCAAGTGCTGATTTTTCCAATAATAAAATCCTAGAGGAGTTAGCTACTTGGTTAGTGGCTCCTAAACTAGCTTTCAGGCATATTTTGCTTATTTGCTGATTGCTGAATACTTGTCTTATTTTCTGGAATGGTCCATGTGCAGTCTATGGGAGGATGCAACCGTTGTCAGATGATCAACTTATATCAGAGCTCAGGGCAGGTGATCAAGTCAAAGGAACCGCTGGCAACTTTAGCATCGTATAGACGAAAACAGGTGGGTTCATGTTCTATGTCTTGCTCATCTTTGCTTTCCTGATCTTATAACTAAAGGAATTTCACATGTGGACAGGGAAAGATTTTGTTTGGCGTCCTGTTGAACTATGAAGACAGCATGGAGGGAGAAGATGATGCCATTGTAGAGAGATGGCTCAAAGTGAGGCAAGAGGTGTATCCTTCTACATAATGACTTCTGTACATGCGTCCCCAGAAGTCTCCTTCATAACAGGCTGACGGGTAACAGTTGTTACAACACGTGAAAAAATATATACTTTCTGATATACCATGAATGTAATAATTTTCTTTTCATGCCTGTATGTAATAATAACACATAAGGGCTTTGAGGCCTCTATTCAGACACAAATATATAGAAAACAAATATACAGCAAACAGGGGAAGGGGGGAAAATGCAAAGCTCGAAATTGTTCAGATTTAGCAGTTCCTCAGTAATAATCTGTGCTTAGTTCGAACACTGTACCAACTGTCGCACGTCTTGCTCTGGATTACTGACTTCAGAAAGAAATGAACTAGACTGACAACATATGTAAAATATGTAAAACTGAGCTTATAGCAACTAGATGAACCAGAAAGGACATGCCCAAGCATCTAATCTTGCTCAGCAGTACTTAACTGATGGCATTTGCATTTCACTCATGTCAATGTTGGTGCGACCATATAGTCAGCTACAAATCGGTGCGCTTGTGAGCAGTGAGCCAACAATGCTGCATTACCAAGAGCTCAAGAAAGGGCAGCCAGGGACAGTAACTCATATTTTGGTATCATTCAGCAGCTGATGTTCATAGCAGACAGACTTTATCATATACCACTTATACACAGCATCACACCCCACCAGAAACTATGCCATTTGTACACAGCACCCCACCCCAGCAGAAACTATGTCAGCATCCCCCAACAGGCCAACACCCACCACCATCCCAGCAGAAACTATGTCAGCATCCCCCAACACCCACCACCACCACCACCATAGAAAACAGCCAATAAAGTTCAGTGACATGCATGATGGTGCAACTTCAGAGATTAGTTTCATATAGGTGGCTGACAAACTCATCATCACAGTTGGGCTATCCGGCGTCCGCTACTCAGCTTTCTCCTCGAGATGGAACAACTTCCCCCGGATGACTTTCCTGCATTCAGTCACGATTTTACCATGAGAATAAGTAGCATGGTGCCATGTGTACAAACAAAAAGTGGGATAATAAACAAGTTAAGTTTAGGCTAAGTGCATGCTGATACACAAGGAGGGTTTTGATATATGTACGTAAAAAAGCAACACAAGGAGAGTTTTCATGAATGTACGTAAAAAAGAAAAAAGCAAAAGACCTTGGAGGGCAACGGTCCTCATCAGATAACACCTTCAGCAGCCTTTGTTCAAATGGCGTGGTGTGCCAATTGACCCTTTGGTCCTAACAAAGTTACATTTAGATCAAAAGCGCATATAACCCCATGTTAACAAAGGAAGCATTTGATAGATTGACAAATGAGTACCTCTTTGTATTTAGTGGTTGTATTCGGAATACCATTGCCATCCCATGCCTTGGGTAATCTAGGCGTGGGGTTATCGGTATCCAACTTCAGGTCAGATGCCATGAGGACAGGCTTCTCAGTTAGAAAGCTGCAGTCATCAAACGATTGATCCCCTGCTGGACACTTAACATCGCCTTGATTCTCAGCATCTGCGGAGGAAGGTTTCAGCTAGTGGGACAGGCTCAATGCAGCATTCTTTTCATCCGAGTTGGATTCTGGTAGTCTTTTGACATCCAGTAACTCGTCGGGAGACGGTGCTTCTTTTACTGAGTATGAAGCATTAACATCAAGTGCAGAATCTGATGGAGGAGTTTTAGACAATCCTGATCTAAACACTGAAGCTGAAGATGTTTGGGTTGTATCCTTGGTAGAATCTGCTTCCAAGTTTCTCCCTTTAAGAGATGATGCCAATGGTGAAGAATTTTCTGTCAGTTCGGTTTGGCGAAGTCTGTTCTCGATGGATCTGAGGACAGGGTATATGAATTGTTTCCGGGTCTGCACACGCTTTCCAGATATAGAAGTCTCTCTATGTGAAGCATAAGCTGTTCCAGGGGTCTGCATATCATCCCTGAGAACTAGGGGAGTTGGAAAGGGTGAACCACCAGAATCAAGAGGCCTAAGTATGATGTTTTGAATCTGTTTCCTTTCCGAGGAAGCTGAATGAGGAACAAATTCAACTCCATGATGATGGCCATCATCTTCAATGTTCAGTTCAGACCTGAGCATGCGACGCTCCTCGCATCTGGGATTGCATGGCATAAGAGGCATTGATTTTGTAATCTCATGATAATGCATAGTAATCTCAAAAACTTGTAAAAATAAGAGCAGTTCTTACCCTTCTGATGAATTAGCTTCAAACAGCGATTTACAGTTTGCTGGCGGTCCAGAAGTGGGCTTGTTATCACACTGCAATTTCAGAAATGAAGGGCATCAGACAGCCGAGCTAGTAATACGGAGCAGGTTTTGAGAAGAAGGGCAATCCCACCTCATTAGCGTTTTCCAAATTGATTTCATTTGACTGCTCATTTCGAAGTTCAGCTGGGGTTTCAGAAATAGTGCCGCATAGCTTCAGGTAACTTGCCTGGTCAGAGTTAAGAGTGCCACGAAAAATCAACTTAGAAGAGGTTAAACATCTTAGCCCTTGGAGTAAAAACTGACAGTTTAATGAGTTTCACAAGGTCATAAGAAATGAAGCAGCAGTTAATCTGGCACGCGTACCTCGCGTCTAAGCTCCTCATCAATTCCACCACCGTCTGACGCCAATTCCTCATGAACTCGCCCACTCCTTAGCAAGCCTTTCCCAATGCAACAACGACAAACACGTAGTACATAAAACGCCCTGATACCCAAATCCTAACGCGCATCCGAATCCGAACCCGAGGAAGTAATCATCGAAATAGACGACGCAGTACCTTCCTCGTCATCCCAGATGGCCTCCGCCGCCGCGGCCCGATCCCCGTGCACGAGCGCATCGTCCTGCACGAGAGGCGAGAGCACGAAAACGATGACGAACACGAGCTAGACGCCCACCAGATCAGCGGCCAGGGGTTCGTCTTACTCGGCGGCCGGAGCCCCGGCGGGGCGTGCGCCGAAGCATGAGCGGAGGCAGCCTAGGATGACGGCGTCGAGGAAGGCCAGCACGGTCCTCGCGATGGCCTCCGCGCACCGGCGCATCGCGGAGCGCCCGCGGCGTAGTGGTGGTGGCCGTGGCTTAGGGTTTAGCTGCAGCGCCGCCTGCGGGTGCGGGGGGATCGCGGTGGACTGGAGAGAGCCGTAGGCGAGGTGACGGGATGCGCGTTTGAAATGGGGGGAGCTACAGCCTAGAGGAGGAAGGCGGGTGAGCGGCACGGGAATCGTGTCGTGTCGTGTCGTCGTTGGTGGACATGGGCTGGGCCTCGTTTGCTCAGGCGTGGCGTGTTGGGTTTATGGGCTGAGTTTTCGGTAGCGTCGTTCCTTCTCGTCCTGGTCTTTTGATGGGCTGGGGTTATAAATATAATGGGCCCATTAATTTATTTGGGCCAGAAACTACTTGGTCTAGTTAATTAACTGATTTTCTAAAAAAAAGGTTAATCGATCGATCAAAGTCAAAGAGAGAGAGTGAGAGAACAGATTGGATCCCTGACAGGAGGCTGAGGCGGAGGCGGATCGCTATCGGAGTCGTGGTGTTGTTGGCGAGCCTTGACGACGGCGAGGCGGCCACCGTGATCCCGACCGCAAACCGGTCCATGGACGAATTCGCCGGAGCGCGCGGCCACGGAAAATCCGTGTTGTGTCTGACACAAGCAAAGCACCGCCTGTTTGACAAGCGGAGCCCGGGAGGAAGAAAACCATGAGAGCATGCAGCCGCGCGCCACCGCCAGCGCGGACGCCGCCGTACGTGTCAGATCAGCTCGCCTCCTGTGGCGCGACGCGAGCATGTGGATCACGCTGCTCCACCGCGCGCGCCGGCCGCTTCTTTCTGCGCGTCAATCCTGCTATGGCGAACGAAACACTGATGAATTGATCCCCGTTGTTTGGCCTGGCCGTCCGTGTCCGTCGTCGTATCTGATGAACAGGAGACCTCCGAACTTGTCGTCGTCGTCGTCCGTGTATTAATTGCTGGCTGACCTCCGATCCGATCCGATCCGATCCGGCCCGACTCCTACCCGGCCGTCTGAACGCCCTGACCTGGCCACACCGGTCTCTCACGTGTCACTTCGCACGAACTACTACACTTACAGTACCCTGTGATTTTGTGAGAAATTGCAATGTGGTGGTGTGGTCTGTGATGTGATCCCGATCGAGCTCTCACGGACACGCGGGATTTCTTTTTGTTTTTCCACACGCGTTGCGTGTCCGCGAATTCGAAATCGAAGTCGATGGAGTAGTGTGTAGTGGCCCCTGGCCCGCGCGCGCGGTTCCCCGAGAGGGAGAGGGAGAGGGCGAGCGCGTGCACGGGCCATCTTGCAACCGCGCTTACCGACCGGCCGGACAGTCTCACGCGGCTGTCAACTTCGCCGCCGTCGCCGTCGGCGACGACGTGTGTGTATTTTTCTAGAGGAAGAATCGGCAGTGCACTCGCTCTCTGCTTCTACTACTACACCGTCTTCTTCCGGGGCCGGGCCGCCGACAGCGAGCGACATCGAGAGGCGTGTGCACTCGGTGCTCACAGTCATCTTCACGCACTGACCGAAGCCAGCCAGCCTTCCGAATCAACAATGGAGGAAGAAATACAAGAAATATTCCAATTCCTGGTCTAATTTTTTTTTTCCAATTCCAGCGTACGTGTGTCACCGAGTGCAGTGCAGCAGACAGATGGCCGTCACCCAAGGAAAAAACTTGCCATGAATATTATAGTTATATACCGATCGATCGAGATGGTCATCGATGAGTTGGAAAATGCCAAGATGGGGAGAGAGAGACGTATGTATGGAGAATTGGAGATCCTCCAAGGAGAGGAGGGGTGGAAAGTCGAAACGAAGAAGAATCAAACCTACAGTGTAACTTCGTCCGTACGTCGGGTTGACTTCATACTTCTCTGGCGATGCATGGAATGTTCAGATTGGGGCGTGGGTTGAAGACTTGAAGGTTGGAGCCACAGGGTGATTAGACGCTTTGACAAATTCTGGTAAACGGCAGCGGCGAGGTCATCCAGCATTCATTTCTGGAAGAAAAATAAGCTGGAGTCGTCGCTAGCGCGCGCTCTCAATCTCTCTCCGTTCCAGTTATTCTAGCTCCATTTTTAAATCATTTTTTTAAAAATTTTGATCTAAGTTCGTAGACAGTACATTAGCATATACAATATCAAATTAGTTTCAATAAATTCTTTGTAAAATGTAGTATAATACTTCATAGATGACTTTTACAATCATCATCTATTTTTCAGTAAAGTCATAGTTTTTTCATGGAGTTGAATAAAGACAAACTTTATATAAAAAATTATAGAGGTTAGCGAGATCTAAAACTTTTTTAGTTGGTATTTTATTTTTCATTTGATCTAATTTAGGGGCTTCACATACATTTGATCTTCGTTCTAAATCATATTTTCTTTAACTTTAACTAAATTTATATAGAGAGAAATACATTACCATAAACAACATTAAATGAGTTTTGATAAATCCTTCATAAAGATTTTGATGAAAAACCATCCTTCAATAGCTTATCTAAATGGTTATCAAATATACTAGTCATCTTCTATTTTGGATTTTTCGCTAGCCAAATATAAAATACGAGAACGACTCATCTAAATGGTCATCTAAATATAGTCATCTTCTATTTTAGGTTTTTCGCTAGCCAAATATAAAAGACGATAATAACTCTCTAGAGTACGTGTACATGAGATTTAGGAAAATTGTTGGAATATGAAAAGATATAGAAAGCTATTTTTTTATATAACTCTCTAAATGATGATTTAGAGGGTAAGATTTTAGAAAGACTTTTGGAGATACTCTAATATAATCTAATATAATTTGAAACTCGAAAACTCAGAGGATTAGTGTCACATTATTCACTGTTCATACGGTAAGAAATGGTAAATTATAAACACGCGGTTGATGTCAGGTTACAAGGACATGGTAGATGGAAGACATTTTATGGGTTTTGTTTTGACTAGCTACAGCATTATTTCTAGCTGAAAACAAATATATCCAGACAATTAACGTACGCTCGCGTGTATGTCTATTCTGTACTATTACTACTACTACGCGCGTTTAATTCGTACAGGTAACAGATGGTAAATCGTAAACGCAGTTGATGTCAAGATCGAAGGACAACACGTTGTACTTTTTTTTTTGGTTTTGTTTTGACTGTGTACTCTACCGTTTCTAGAAGTTTTGTTTTGACAACGCTTGAGACAATATTGTGCACAAAACTTTGAAGATAAGGCTGTAGGTTAGTTGATGTTGTTTAGCTATTTATTATGAAAGAAAAATACGATATTATAAATGAATAATAAACTGGACTGATAAGGCCAATATAAATACAAATATAGTACAGTACCTCTCTTTATAAAAAGCTCACGCACAAACAAGCACGGTAGCAAGTTTAAAGCTCCTTTTGTATTTTGGGCACACAAATAATGCACGTAACCATGCGAATCACGCGATGCAAATATATGCGTGGTCACTGCGTGCCCTGTTCTATTTTGTTACGCACACATGCGGCGCCGAACAAAAGCTTTTCGGAGTCGCGAGATGCCGCCGGCCGGTATGCACTCCTATTACACTGCACACACGGGCACGACACTGCACTGGACGCGCGACGTCGGCTAGCTAGCTTCAGCTTTATAGGCTTTTGGGCCACGGATGGGCAACCTTTTCCGTTCGATTCGGCAAGGATAAAAAAAAGTCACGGGTAGGTGAGATGGAGAGAATTCGGACACAACACACAACCAAACTTTGCACGTGCACCTGAAAAGAAAAATACTCTACATGCTTTTGATAATCCTTTTGAAAAAGAAAGCTAAAAGTTTCGACCAAACTCGACCCTTAGTTACGTGTGTATGTGTGCTATGGGCTCAGCAGTCAGCACACGTTTTAGATTTCCCATGCACAGCAAGTTTCTAACTTTCTTATTCATTCTTGCGAGGAAAATGCATGGGACAATCTCAAAGGACACGCGCGGATGATGCTGTACATGTATAAATTTCTAACAAGATACAAGATTGTACATTGCATGCGTTACACGTTAACGGACTTTGCGAAAAAGGCGCGTGACGGCCGAAAAGCAGATAGGAATATGTATATATACAAAATGGCGTTGTCACAATATAGGCTAATAGGCAGAGTATTACTCCATCCATTCTAAATTATAAGGGCTTATTTCACATAACTTTTTTTGGAGGGCTTTTTCAGAGGAGTTAGAGGTCATGTTTGATACAACTTATCTGGGACTGCACAAATAGGGTAAAAGCAGCTGTCAAAATAAACTGGTCTAATCTAGCTTCTGCTTATTAATACAAATGGAAGCTGTGGGAATAAGCATGACCAGAATAAGCTGCTGAAAAGCGTTGTGTTTGGCTATTCATTCCAGCTTATTTTGGTCATAAGCAGCTTATAAGCTGTACCAAACAGGGCCAGAGTCGTTTTGAAGAAGCCACAATTCATGACTCCTCTAAAATGACTCTAGGTCCTCTTTTTTTTTTCTAAAGAAAAGCTCCTCCAGAGAAGCCAGGGTCGGAGCCCGAAAAAAGCTCTGTCAAACAGGCCCTAAAGACATCTAAAATTTATGAAGAGTCCAAAATTATATAGAAAAATATAAAAATTTATGATGTATACTATAATAATATAATTGATGAAGAATCATAAGTTATTATATTATTATATAAATTTATTAAATTTGAGATGTTTTAAGTCTTCAATATTTTTGAATGTCATTCTAATTTATAATGAATGGAGTACGGTATTAGCGTTTAGTTTGGTGCGAGGTGTGTGTGCACGGACTGCCCAGCTATAGCTGAGGATCGGATAGGGGCTTATCTGTACTTTATGAATTATCTAATAGCTTTAATTCCCTTCCCGGTACACAGCAGTACTATTTTCGCTGGATTAATTTATCTTATCTCGTTCCCCCAAATTCATTCACTTGCGTAATGCATGCATCGTCTCATCTGATATGGGCATATATATGTGTTTTGAAAACTGTACTTTTGTTCGTATGTGTACGTACGTATATGTGTACACTGTTTATTGATATCGATCCATTCATCGTAGTTGGCCACTACACAGACAATTAATATTGAAGACTTTGATCGACCTCCAATTTCTACATTCATATGTGTACAATTAATATATATATATATATATATATATATATATATATACTATTATTAAAATATCGCATTTTCGATATATTTTTTGTTATTTTTTAGAAGTAAAATGGGTTGGTTGCGGAAACTCTAAATAAAACAATTTACATGTTTCTTTACTGTCCAGGAAAGTTGATGTATATGATTACTTCATGATTGATTGACTAATTTCTTTCAACTTGAGTTATAATGACACTTCACCAAACAAGCTGGGTCAGTAAAGTGTTTTCTTGATGAAACATGCAGGAAACTGCAGTATAATTTTTCTCAGGAATCCCCAGGAAACTACAATTGATCAACAATTAACAATTAAAGTCCAAACAAAAGCTGTTCATATTTATTGTATATACTTCTATGTGTCGTCTGCCCTTGAGGTGATTTGCTACAAAAGTTATCTATCCTAAAAACTACAATTGTATAGAACAATAAACTAGAATTAGCACATATTCATGTAAACTAGTCACTCCATTTCAAATATAAGGTAATTGACTCGGCACAACCTCTAAAGTATATCTTTTACCTATAATAACTTCTCTTATATATATACTGCAATATTTTAGCTACAAAACCACAACCATGAACCATAAGACAATCGATCCACTTATAGCACTTTTGCACAACAAACTTTACTACAGCTTGTAAGGTTAACTATTAGTTAAAAAATGCCTTATTATAGAAATAAAACGGAGGGAATGGGGGATAATGTATAAACTTTATTAATAATCATTACAATTATATATTGAACATATTTAAACACAGTTTCTTGTTCAATTAACTATGTTCTTCCGTACGAAACATGGCGTGAGGCAAAGGAAGGCCTAAGTCTATGGAATTAAAGGGGTCGGCACCGTCTTTAATTAAATGACATGACGATGACTGCACTATAAGCTAGGCAGCTTGCTTCAAATCTCAAACCTTGACTAAAAGATCCTTCTTCATTTCTCTGTGTTACTCGATCTTTGAATTACTACCACCTGACTATAGCAACGCTTATCAACCAGAGAGCTCAGGCTTAAGCCCAAATTAAAGTACATATATGTGATATAGCCAGAGAATAGTTAAGAAGATGGAGACCATTGTTCCTCATTTTCTTAATAATAGCTTTGGGTCTCTCTCTCTCTACACACACACACACTCAAGCCCTCCATAGTCGAATAACATTCAACGCATTATTGGAGCGCCACGCTGCTTGATTATATAAAAAAAGAAACCCCACAATGGTAATAATACTCTAGCGTGTACCAAACTTTACTCCCCTTACATGCAAACATATGTCGTACTAGTGTTAAACCATGACTTAATCCTATAAGATCAAATTTTGGTATCGCAGGAGTAAAAATCAAGATCTCAAAAACATTTAAAGAGTATAAATAGCTCCCTTTTACGAACTCCATCTCTCCCCTCTCATCCCCCCTTCCTTTTCTCCTCACATCCTCCATCTCTCCCCTCTCATCCCCTTCATTTTCTCCTCACATCCAGATCCCACCATCTTCCTAGGTGGTGGCCTCATACCCTGTGGCGGCATCCACCCAAGCATGGGCAACCTCGTCTCCCATATATAGCGCCACCTCTCCCCTCCGGCGGTGGCACCCTTCCCACCCCCTCCCTTGTCTTGCGACAGCTCTCCCTTTCTCCGATCAGTGACAATGCCTCCCTTCCCTAACAAGCAACTATTGACCTATATTTGTGCGAGTTTTGATAAGCTCGCAATATGTCGATGGCTACATTATAATGAAAAGATTCTTCATGCAACACGTGAAAAAATAAAGATCCTGCTATTCATGTGATTAGAGAAGAAAAAATATATTTGTTTGAATAAGAAATCATGTGTCTAGTTGCATTCAAACATCTTATGCAATTTACTCCTATTTTTCTCATCGAATTAAGAAATTACTCATGTATGGTTGTGTGTAGTTGTGTTCAAATATCTTATACAATTTACTCCTCAGTGGCTTATCTGAATAAAAATAATTTACCCATGTATTGTTTGAGTCTATTTGAATTTTCGTCTTGTGTTGCTCATTGGAATGAAAAAAAATCTTGTTTGGCTGTCAGCAATAATTTACATCATAGGTGGCAATAGCTAAGGTTACTACTGTAGAGACACAACTTCATATTATTTCTACAGTTGTGGTGTGTGCTTGTAGAATAAATTACTCTCGCATGCCTTATCGGAATTAATAAAATTGGTGAGAAAAGCTAATAACGCCACTAGTGTGTTGAATACAATTCAACGTGTAACATGAGGATTAGCCCCAACGATGCTGCATGTCACTTGGTTGGGTGGCACCAGGACTACCTTTCGCACAAGTGTAGAAAACCTGTGTGTGCATCCACAAACCTTCACTGTGAGTCATATAGGAACCTCCTGACCAAAAGCTACACCCAGCCCACCTAGTACAACCTGCCACCTGACTCTTACAAGTATGCATGAATTCTTTTTGTTTTTTCCGCAATAATTCATCAAAGAAGCAACCATTTCAAAAATGGTTTTCACCACTAGATAGCTGAAAATTTGTACATAAACTGAGATCCATTTTGAATATATTTTCTTGACACTTTTAAGTTGCACTTCTAGGGACATGCTTCATTTAGTATAGAATTTCACAAATGCGGGCATAGAAAATACTAGGTCATTCCCTTCTTCCTAAAATTTAAAGCTCAATTAGTCTTGTGACCATAAAACATTTATTTTTTCGAGAAACAACATAAAACACTTATACAGAAAGAGTTCTTTTGAAGCATTCTGGAGAAGAACAACACATGTGTGTGTGCATGTGGGTTCCTATGCTTGCATGCATATGTTTCTACACATGCATGATGAATTGTGATTTTGGGGTCCGACTAGAGTAATAGCTACTCCCTCCATACCCATATTAGTTGACGTTTTGAACAAGGTTTGAGTCAAACATTGAGAATATAAATCATGAATTACTTTTAAGTTATTAAGTTTGAAAAATGAAAATCATATCAATAGATTTGTCCTGAAAAA
This sequence comes from Microstegium vimineum, assembly GCA_022036555.1. Classification (NCBI taxonomy): domain Eukaryota; kingdom Viridiplantae; phylum Streptophyta; class Magnoliopsida; order Poales; family Poaceae; genus Microstegium; species Microstegium vimineum. The sequence goes on along the minus strand of CM039125.1, from coordinate 5,888,547 downwards.
TACTTTCATAAAAATATAAATATATTATATTTCAATAAATATTTTTCAAAATATAGACAGTCAAAGTTATCCTTTGGAAACCGTATCATTGTCCTAAATGTCAACTAATACGCTATGAAGGGAGTATTTATGACGGTGAATGTAGGTTCCTATACTTGCATGGTGATAGGGCAGGTGTTCTTTGAAATGTTTGACTTGAACAAATTGTGATTATATACCTTCATGAGATTGATTTTTTTGGATATCTATGAGCCAATGAGAAAAAAGGAAAATATTAGGTTCGGATTTTAAATTTTGGAGAGAAAAAGGAAAAGAACTAAACATTTACCTTTGGTGGCATCAATGTGTTCCTATACAACCACGGTCATTGGTTTTCATACTAGAGCAAAGCCATGTCTATGATCACAATTGTATTAATCAGGACACACAAACTTCCCATGGTTTAGATTTCAAATTTTTCGAAAGAAGAACACATCTTGGTATTTCTATGTCTATATTTGTGGGGTTTGACACAAAAAATGTTTCACTTGTCCATAAAATTCTTTAGTGGTTACACGAGTTGCCTGGTTTCAAATCTAAACCATAGATAAGAATAGAACATCCCAACTTTTTATGCGCGTGTTATACTCGGAAATGCTTATATGGTTGCTCACAGTGAAAATAGCGTTGCCAAAAATGGTTTATGTAGTAGTGATTTATGACCAAGATCATAAGTTTCTATGATTGCTGGCAGATCTAGTTTGGATTGCCATGTGGGCATGTGGAAAATCAAGAGTGGTTGAGGCTGCTGCCAGGGGCTGTGAGGGGCTCCAGATAACTATTAAAACATGTGCTCCTATAGTATAGCGCTAACTTCCAATAGATGTGTTTTGGATGCATGCTTCTATGAAGAGGTTGCTCACGAAGATATTATGCATTCTATGTGTCAATCTTTTTGCTTTAGATGATGCTAACTATCTAACTTTTTTGGGGCATGTTTGGATCTCATTCTCATGGAGAATAATCTGAATTCCTGATCACAGATGTAGAATCTAGATTGTAGATAAAAAATGAGTGCCGATCTTGATCTCATTCTTATAGTAATATAATTATTGCCTTTGCATAGTAAAATACCAAAATATATAGTAGGTTTGGGATAGATAGTTGGATTCTAGAAACTTATTCTAAAATCCAAGTGTGTTTGGATCTCATTCTCAATTTTCTTAAGAGATCTAAATAGAACATTGGCGGAGTAGTATTATACGACCACAAGAAATGTATAACTTATCTCTCCTATTAAATACACTACCACACATTAACAAAAAAAATACCGATGTATCACATAATTAGTGAGTATAACACAACGGCTCATTGAGATTAGCCTTATGGGTGCTATATATTGCAAAACCCTATTGATCACCTTGATCGATTACTTCACTTTTTTTTTCCAAGAACGTACACAATATGGGTTTGTTTGACTACAGGCCTACAGTTCAATCCACCTCATAATATATGGTTGAGATGAGAGAGTTAACCTAGAAAATTTTCATCTTAGTCCCTCTAATCCTACGCGAGTTAAAACAGTGCAACCAAACAAGTCCAGAGGATTTATTTAAAGGATGCTCCACCACCCCGCCCGGCCCCGCGAGCACGCAAGAGGTCGAGAGTACCTATAGGTACGGTGTCCTCACGTTTTGAATGGTTGAGCTTGGCCCTGTGTGTGCGTTCTTGCAACAAGATATAGTCTCATGCACGGCGGCCTGGAATAGTGGTTCTATGTATGTCCTGCGTATGCACGTAAGTACACGTACTGTACCACGTACATGTACGTGCATGCATATGCATGTGGCTGTATATATACCATATGCACAACATTCAAACTGTCATTCCTGAGGCGACAAGTGTACAGGCATGTCGACCATTTCAGCAACAATTCGTGGCAAAGCTCCTTACGAAAAGTCGACAAGGTACTACCTGCCGTCGCATCTTTGAATGTAAAAAGCCCGCACATCTATCTCTAGTGAGCTAGCTGCTATATACATATAGCCATGCACGAAGTCTTCAGTGTATGAACAGTACCTTTCCAGCCACCAAAAGGAGGATCTTGACGTGTGCTGTAAGTAACAAATTATTATTGTAACGTAATTAAATTTGTTAGCAAACACCTCAGATATCCACTTAATTTCTTCGCATGAGCGTGTATATGTAAGTTCACATTTTTTTTCCAGAGTCCTGAATTTTCTCAAAGCAGGCAAACTCGGTCAATCTTGAAACTTATTAACAGATCGAATTTGGTAGGAGAGGTAGTTATAAAAGGACTAAGTACGTGATCGAGAATGCATAGATATCAAATGTTGTGTTGTAGAATAATCTCTTTCCCATTTTCTACAATTGGCAATTCTATTTTTTCCTAATTCTAGAAAAGGCCCACACAGTAGAGTTCAACAAGTTCACATTTAAACAGGGTTAGAATTAGGTAACTCAACAAGAAAGATCCTTAGAATGTTGTCTGTTTTTCCACACGCGCAGAGACACTTCCGTTCACAAGGTTTGTTTATTTTCAAGATTTGACTTGTGAAATTTTCAAGGCATTTTTATCAAACTTTTTCTAGAGCACACGTACACACACATGTATATATTTATTACTGTTTCAAAAAAATGTATATATTTACACCCACACTACTCTAAAAAGCAGAAATGGTTTTTTTTATAAAAAAAATATGCCTGGCTACTATCTAGGAAATTAATGTCGGGAAAGAATTTCAAAAGACCGTGTCCGGGTCCCTATCATATCAAGGAGCTGAAGTGAACCGAGGATGCATCCATGAATTTGGATTGGATGTGATACTTGCAACTTTTCTTGGCCTCCTCCTCCTTTTTTTTGCCTAGGACAAGAATGTGGTCCAAAGTCCACAATTCATTGCCCGTACGTAGAGAATGCTTTGGTCCTTCGATCCTGTCCCATCGTTTTCTCGTGACGACGTCGTCACTGGTGTAATGCTGATAGGTAATTGCAAACTGCTACCTTGACTTCATAAGCATTCTATCTTTCAAAGGTTCCAATACCGACCACAGAATTTCTCCCCCGGTTTAATGCCCTGATCGACCAAACGCGCGCGCATATATGAATTTATCACCAACAATAATTATATTGGAAAGATGAACTTAATTTATGAGATGATTTTATTTTGGCATCTCTTCTGAATCATTCAAATGACGCAACATGATTTGCCAAGTCATACATACGCGTTAATTTCCCGCATACAAATCAACATTTATATAGCTAGCTATATACACAACCAGAATTTATAACTTTTTCTAATGTTTTTTAGTATTCAAAGTTTAGTATAATTTTTTTCTAATAAATGTTTTTAGTGAGGATTTCCATATGTTATGACCGGTGGTAATATTTAATTTACTACTAGGAGGACTCCATTATTTTGGTACGATCAAAATTTGTGTGTGTTATCGATCTATATGGAAATTCGCTGCCTATTTATCACGTTTCCCGCACACACTGCACTTTTCCATATTATGACAAATATGTTAGCCATTTGAACTCTATCACAGACAAGAAGTGATTTCTTTTTTTCTCCAAGAAGGGATCGGATATGCCTATTTCCGCATGCTTTCATACACGCTTTTGACATTGCAACGTACGGTGTCAGATCCACTTGCCGGGTCGATCCACATGCAAGTGTAAGAGTGTTATCTACGCCTATACATCACATTCGTTTCCCATTTCTTGGGGAAATCCAGGGCCCAGCTGAGAGTTGATTGACCTTTAAATCTTTATTATGCTTCAGGTCTACTCCTGAATTAAAATCCTACTACATAATCCAGTACACACGACACGTATCAAATTAAACGTACGTAGACAGCACTAGCTCGCTCCAGGTACGCACACTACACGTACTGCTAATTTTCTCGGATTCTTTTTGTCAAACCTGCTAGCCACATAGATAGGGACTGTTATTTAATGCACGCGTTGAAACAACTGAATTAACCACCGGAAATATCAGCGCAGCTCCCTTTTTGTCAAACAGGAGAACTGTTCACCATCAGCGCCATTTTGGGCAGACGACCTGGACAATATATAATCAATAGAGCTAATAATAGAGCCCATATATATGAAAATGCAAGAACTAGTTGAATTATACTTGCATTCGTTGTCTCGTGAACATGGACAGCGCGGCCAACTTTTCAGAAACTGTGGCCACCGTACCTATCTCTATACTTTCTTCGCAGTGCTGCTCTTTTAGGGCGTCCGCAGCGGGCTTAAACTTGCTAGCTCGGAAGCACAGCTAGCCAATCAGAAGGAAAGAAGTTATCGCGCTAGCGAGCGCACAAGCGCCTAGCTCGCACGTCTCCCCAAATTTTCTCTGTCTCTGACACCCTGTACCATTCAACTTTTTTCTATTTCAATATTTTCAATTGTCCATGTCAGCTGGCGATTTCCAGCTGCTGTTGGGGACGCCCTTAGAGAGCTGAGTGAGCAGCATGTTTGACTGGACTAGGTCAGAAAACTCAGCCTTCTCTTTCTCTTCCTTCGAGTGCTGTCTCTCTTCTTCTCCTTTACATTCCATCGGCCTTATATAGCATCCTGTCCTCCTGCTGGTGCACGGTAGGCAGCAAGCAATCAAGTACTTAAATATATGAATATATATGCTGCAAGGTGGTGTTCGTCGTCATCGTTCAGCCGAACTCTCAACAACATACTTATATATATATATATATATATATATATAACTCTGGTACTTATATATGAGAAGCTAGCTAGCTAGAGTCTGAGAAAGAATTGAGCAGCTAGCTTGGGATCAGAATCGGATAGAGCGAGGTGAAGGCGCTGCAAATTAACCGGAGATCGAGGCAGCAGGGAGAATATATGAGAGGGTTTGAGAGAAAAGGGGTCCGGCAGTACAACCGATCAGAGGTGCCGCGGATGCGGTGGACGGAGGAGCTGCACCGGCAGTTCGTGGAGGCCGTCGAGTGCCTCGGTGGCCAGGACGGTGAGTCCCCAGCTTCTTCCAATACCTTCCTTCTCTCCTCCACTCCAACTGCATATGCAGGGTTTTTTTTTTGAAATCGCGTTTAACACGTGCTTCATTAAGGGAAGTTTGGAGGTTTTTTAATACATCTCGATGAACGATGCCGAGGTGTCTCGTCTCAAAGAGTGAAACACGACACAAATCACCGGCTAGCTAGGCCGGTGGCGCTGCTTGCATGCAGGGCTGCAGGCTATGCAGCAGCATGCATGAAACATGCCCCGAGCTAGCTTGCATGCATGCTTTGACTTATTTGGATCCATAGTTTCTTTTGATATCTTTTATGGGAGGTATAACCGATCAAGGCATAGTTTTTCTCAATTTGTAGTTTTGAGGTTTTGATTATATCTCATTCCCCTTAGTGTTTAGGTTGTTAGGCAGATCGAAGTTTTGTTGGTGGTGGAGTCCACCGGCCGGGCAAATAAAAAGGAAAACACGTGATTTGTATGCTTGAATGATGAGTATCCATGAGATTATTATGCTTTGATTTATCATGTATGGGCGATTATAGCTTTTTGCTGATACATAAGTATTGTTCATGGAAGCTTGAAACGTTTACAGCCAGTTACTAATCTTTAATTAAAATTATTGCAAAGATATGAATTACATACTCAAATTAATAAGCTATATATGATTATCTATGACAAAGAATAATTTCATATGTTACAAGTTTTGTTTACTCATAGTTCTCTTTATTTTGTTCTCAACTTTACCCTTGTTTCGAATTTTCTCTCAAATAAATTTTATTTCATGCTGATTATAGTGTTCTGAGTTTGCATATGGCCTAGGCCTGGTTAAGAGACACACTTCCTATATGTATTAATATTTGTAATTCATAGTCATGTATTGAGTTCATTATATATTTCCTAGCAAACTTGTGTATAGGAAAAATGCACACATATACATAGTTGCATCCATAAATACTTAAATGCGGATATCAATCTGTGGACATGTTGATAAATCTAGGTAGCTGTATAAGCATCCAAATTAAATAGAGAAACTGGCAACGATATTCATGCAATACACCCACAAAATCAACAGAGCAGTTATGTCTCATATAAAAGACAATGATCATATATGGTTTATTGGATATAACAGCATATATGGGCCACCCCATATCTTGTCAGAATTTAATTTGAAAGATAATGCTTCAGAATCAGTTGTATTATTGTGTGTGTTAACCTTTCATTTTCTTTTGTCATGTAGAAGCAACTCCAAAGCGAATTCTTCAGTTGATGGGCGTCAAGGGGTTAGCATATCTCATATCAAGAGCCATCTTCAGGTACTTTAATCTATGACACATATATATATATATATAATTTTTCTTGTGTATTATTACTAGCATACACATCAATTAAGTGCATTTTTCATCTTCATATATGAGATATATATGCGGGCTAACCTTGTTTAATTGTAGCTATTTGAACGATATAACACAACTAACCGTGTTTAATTTCTTCCAATAAAATGACCACCAGATGTACAGAAGCTCCAGCTCCAGTAGCAGCAATACCCATCATCAGTCCAGCCTCCAGAAGTTGACATTGACATCGACCGCGGCGAGCAACAGCAAGCGCGTCTTCTTGAGCCGTGAAGATCACTGCGCTTATGCTTCACAGGATGGCAACACTTCAGCTTCATCAGACAAGAACGTTTATACCATGCTCCGTGGTTCACCATACCAAATGTATGTAAGCGCGTTAATTAGCACAAATCAATCACTTCCTCGCAATCTTGAAATTAATGATCGAACAGGAATTTACCTGAATTCCAGATTCCAGATTTGAAATTAAATTGGACTATTTTTACTTGCAGACCGCCGTCGATAGAGGAAGTGTTCAGAAGCTGCTGGGAACAAAGAAGAGCGCGTGTTCCTTGGAACTCCAACGTGCTTACAACAGAGAAGGTAACAATAAGGCTTTTCCCGCATGTGATTGCTGACAAAACTTACTCAAACAATACGGTTGTACCATTCCCTAGAAGCTTCATTTTGGTTGTTAGCAGGTGGCAGGCTGCCAAACTCCCATGCATACCACTGCCGTGTATTGACTGTTTATGCCCTACTACTAGCTACATGCATGCATGGTCCAGACCCATGAGCTAGCTAGATAACAATGCTGTCTCTGAATCTCAAATGCTTCCAAAGTCGTGATAGTATACTATTAGCGTGTTATTTTAACGTTGATGATGCCTTGATACTTAATTGTAAGTTGTAACACTGCACCTAGCTAATCTGCTATTCTGCTTGTATTATTATTTCAGGCAATTAGGCCAAGTCACACTAAGAAGTCTGAGAAGAAGCAGCACACGGGATGCGACCTCACTCTGTCGATCGGCCTGTGGGAGGACGCGAGCAGCGACGACGCCGACGGCTCCAGCTCCATCAGCGAGGAGCTGCTGCCTGCTCCGGCAGCAGGCGCCGATGTGAAGGAGGAGGAGAGCAAGCCGGCGGCTCTGAACCTTGACCTGACCATCTCGTCGTCCTGGCTGGCCTGACGACGACGCCGGCGCTGTGCGTGACCGGCACCACGTACGACACTTACCTACGTACGCTCGTGTACAGTTATACGGACTCATGCAGAGCAGCAGACTGTGTGATCAGGCCTTCGGTAGTCAGTTCTATGGCCGTGGCAGTAGTCTTGCTAGAGATCGAGGTCGCTCGGATTTTCATGTCTTGCCCTTATTAGCCACTCCATTCTAGTCCCTTCTTTTCCTTTTCTTTTTAAGATTTGTATTACATTTTCGTGTTCGTTCGGTTAGGAACCGGGGCTTCAGACGACGGTGGGTAAGGAATTTCTGCAGCCTTTTTTCTTTGTCCGGGTGAAGGCGCTGTATACCTGAATTCCTCACTTGTCATCGTCTGAAATGCTCTATTTCTGATCGATTGTCTAGACTCTTGGAACAGGAATATACTTAGGGCATGTACAACCCATAGACGGGGATCCGTCTCTAAACGCCTCGAATCTATCATACAGACAGGTATAAAGACAGCTCATACAACTGACAGACAGAGGTCTGTCTCTAAGTTATTTAATGCTTTATATGTAGCTAGGATCAACTATAAATAAATTTTTGTATACAATTGTGTGGCTATTTGAAAAGAGCACACCGTCAAATGTTCACACACAGAAACTGAAACTGAATTTTACACCTGCAGTCTTCTTCAGCACATTCAGAACAAACATAGATGAGCACATTCAGAACAAAAATCACAATAAACAAACATACATAAACTGGAAATGAGCACATTTGGCTATTCATGCTCTCATGTGAAATCATCACATTCAGAAACTACAGTTTAACTAAATCAACTATTAACAGAACATACAGATCACCACCATCTCGTTTTCACAAAAGTTCCTAATACTGCAATGGTCATATTGTTGTCAAGATCAAGATAAAGAATATACTCAGATTAACGCAATAGATGATAACTAAAAAAAATTCTATAGTCAACACTCAGTTTCAGCAAGTAGATAGCAAATCAGAGAAATAAAATAGATCGATATCCTGTGAGTAAAAAACAGCAACTCAAAATACATGCATTGTGAGTAGTATAGCAGCATCAGAGTAGTTCAATACGATACGCTTCTTCACTGCTTCTTGTTTCTCTGCAAAGAAACACATCGTCATCAGTCCACCACAACTCATGCCTGAATCAAACGACAGATGGACAGAGATGTCGTTCGCACATACTGCGACCGTGGGAGCGGCCGAGCGGGCCGCCGCCGATCCACTTCGACGACCGATGGTGTGGAATTCCGCCGCCGCTTCCATCTCTGCCGATGACTTACCTTTGCGCGGAGATCTCAGCACCGTCGCTGAAGACTATTTTGGCGCGATGGCTCCCTCCCGCGCGCGCTGGAACCTCAACTGTGCACACGGCGCCCCGGATCTGTGCACAGTCGAGATGGGAAGGCGGCGTCGTACAACGCAGCTCTGCTCGTCCTCTCGGCATTGGAGCACGGGCAGCCTCCGTCGCCTCACGAGACGACGATGGCTCCGTCTTCAGGCTTCGACAGGGGGATTTTTGTAAAAACGGCGACGAAGGGACGGGTTCAAGAGACCCGTTGTACATGCCCTTATGTTATTAGTGCTAGCAACTATATATTCCAGTGAATGGCACAGGACGACAGCTATATATATACCTATATATACATATATATTGTCTTTTATTAGTGCTAGCAGCTGTATATTTCAGTCAACAACTTGCATAAGCCATTCAGTCCAACAAAATGGGGCAGTTGGTTGATACTTTGATTTTCCTAGTAGAGAGAGAGAGGAGGAGGGAGGAGGAAGATGGATATGGCAGGTGGGTCCCACATGTCAGTGTGCCACATCAACATCAGGTTGCGGATATGGACCCGTTTGGATCATTTTGACACCTGAACAGAGTTTGACCGTTTTGCAACTTCAAGGACCGGAATGACACGTACCGGCACGAGTTTTGAAACATCTGGCGTACTTTAGGGCATGTTTGGTTTCTTTGCCCGGTACTACTTTACTTGCCTAGTCGGGATAGGAAACAAGCAATAATTCATTTGGAAGCCAAGCAAGGTTTTCTCGAAGCCTGTGTAGGCGAGGTTTCAACATTTCTTGCCTTGCCGGTACAAGAGAGCCAAATCGGCTTGCTCAACCCAATGAGCTTCTCGTTTTTTGCACTAGCTAGGCAAGGCCAACTCGCTTATACAAGCTAAACTAAAGAGATTAAATTATATGAAAGGATCAAGATATCAAGAAGGTGTTGAATTTGACTTTTCTAAAAATTACTTGAACTAATTAAGTTCTAACACAGTTGCCCAATCACCCTTTATGCCTGTAAGTGTAGTCTAGTGAATCTACTGCATAAAAGTTTAGTAAGCTAGGTTCTAATCCAATTCTAGAAAGTTAATTCTAGGAATATAAATGCTCAAATCAAAACAAGGAAGGAAGGCAACGATGTTTTGTCGAGGTGTCGAGGAGTTGACACTTCCCCCGCCCTCACTGGCGCACCTGTGCAAGGGTATCGCTCCCCCTTGATCTGCACAATGACCAAGTGCTCTATACATATTGATTTTTTGCTTCTCTGGTATGGTGAATCACCCATAACTGCTCACAAGTCGAGTTGAGTCATCCACAAGTTCTCAAGATGACCACAAGGCTCCCAGTCGCTACCGAACCGTCTAGTTGATATTGATCACCAAGAGTAACAATCATGAATTCTCACTTGACCTCTACAAGCCTAAGGATATGGGTGGATGTACACTTGTTACTCATAAAACACTAATGAGGTCCTTAATCTTGAGATTATCAAATCATAACTCCTCACTAGGCACTTATTGTCCCTTAGCACTCAACGGTGTTCCTCAGCTGATCAAATGAGAAAGAGAGTATGTTAGAGGAGGTGGAGAAGTGAAAGTGCAATCAAGCCCTAAAGTGGGTTTTGGTGACATGACAACATATTTAGGAAACTAATGAGACTTTATGAGTATGACAAGCAGGTTAAACTTAAGGAGGTGATGAGCAGGTTGGCGGACCCCTCCAATTACAAAAGTGCATGACAACAAGCTCAAAGGGTTTAAATTCTTTTATACTTTGAATTTGAGTTAGGTATGTCGTACTATTAAGAGGGATTCAACACACATGCCAACAAGTGAACCAAATGCATCTATCCTTTTACATCACACCTCCACATATAAAGAAGGCAAATCAGCCAGCTTATTGAAGATCAAATCTTTGCTGTTCTGCCCAGGCCGACAGTGTTGGCCTCCAGGCCGGCAGTGCCGGGCAGACCGGCAGTGCCGGGCTACTGGCCAGCACTGTCGTGACTTGTTCAGCCAGTGGGCAGTAAGGAGGTATTTCATACCCCCTCACTCACCCCCAACGGCTAGTTCTGCCATTCACTCATTCTTACTTCGAAAGAACATAAAGAGAAGCGTCTCTCTTACTCTCCCTTCTCCCTTGGTGCTCATCCACTCTCCTTCATTGATTTCCAATCATTCTTTGAGAGATTGAGCCTCCAAGCTTTGAGAAGAAGCCTCTCCCTCGGATCTTCACTCCTACAAGCATTTGGTTTGCGTGGTGGCCGGCGGTTTGAGTTCTTTACTCTTGGAGCTTTGATCCTAGCCGGCTAGAGGTTGCCCTTGAGCTTGCCTCCTTCGTGTGGCAGCCTAGGGAAGTTTGTATCACCCATCATTTGCTAATACACTTCTCTCATCTCAAGGGTTCATTCTCTTGACTTGAGATCGAGGAAAGAGCTAGCCTTTGTGGTGAGCTTGAGCCTTGTGTGGCGCACCTCAACAACGTGGACGTAGGCAAGCCTTGGTGGCGAGCTGAAGCATAGGTCAAATCTTGTGTCACCGTGTGCTTGTTACTTTACTTTCATATATCTTGTGTGCTAGGTGATTTCTAGGGTTTGGACCCGATCTACTCGGTGGGTGTGTTGCTACCACTTTCAAGTGGTGCTAGAGGTTTCCTACACCTCTAGAAAGGTTTCAATTCAAGCACAATTTGCATTCTCAGGTTGTATTTTGAATTGTGCATTTATCTGATCTGGTGACCAGCATTGCTATCCTAAGTCCAGCAGTGTCGGCCACTCCGGCAGTGTCGGCCTCAAGCCCGGCAGTGCCGGCCTCTCTGCTAATAGAAACTTGTCAAGTTGTTTTAAATAGACCTATTCACCCCCCCTCTAGGCTAATCAGGTCCTTACAAGTGGTATCAGAGCAAGGTTGCCTCAAGAAGCACTTAATCGTGTGAGGTAATGGCCGAAGAGGGTAAGGTTGTGGCGGTTGATCCCAAGGTCAAAGTGGTCGACCCCAAGGAGATGGATGTACATGCCACAGATAGTGAGAGTGTGGACTCGAATACTTGACCACCCCTCTCATGTCTGCTGGAGAAAGAGCAAGAAGAAAAGAAGAAAGAAGATTGAGAAAAGAGGGGAAAAGGCTACAAAGAGAGGAAAAGGCTCTCAATGAAACCAAGAGCTTGAAGCTTACCGAAAAGCTTCATAGAAGAGAAGTGAGAGCTCTCAAGAAGGAGCTCAAGGCAAAGAAGGAGGAGCTCAAGAAAAGCAAAGAGCAAGCCTCTCAAGTAGAGGTTGATTCTAGTAGCTCCGATGGCGATGATGATGCATCATACCAAGCCTCCAAGATTGCAAAGAAGGATGAGAAGAAGAAGAAGAAGAAGGATGATGGCAGCAAGAAATACTTCGCCATATCCTTTGATTATTCATCTATTTCTAAACATGAGCATAAATCTTTATTCCATGTTCCCGCGAGCAAATTGCCTTATTTTGATGGACTAACTTTGCCAAGTGGAAACACTTGATGAAAGCTTATCTTGTAGGTCTTCACCCCGGTGCTTGGGAGATTGTGCACAATGGATGTGATCCTCTGGTTGATCCCACAAGCTCCACCACTACCGAGCTCCGGTGCATCCAACTCAATGCACAAGCAACTAGTGTGTTGCTAAGTGCATTGGATTGTGATGAGTACAACAAGGTCATGGGCTTGGAGGTTGCTAAGGAAATATGGGACACTTTGCATCTTGCACATGAGGGTGTGAGCAAAGTGAGACAATCCAAGATTGATTTATTCATGTCCAAGCTCAACCGATTTGTAATCAATGAAGGTGAAGGGCCACAAGAAATGTTTGATAGATTGATGACCATTGTGGGTAAGATAAGGGGACTTGGTGGTGAAGAAGTCAATGATCACAAGGTTGTCAAGATCATGCTTTAAGCCTACTCTCTAAGGAATGAAACCGTGGTGACATTGATTAGAGACAAGAAGAGATTTGAGTACTTCACACCAAGTGATGTACTTGGAAGGATCATCACTTTTGATCTACAAAGAGAAGAAGCACAAGATAGAAAGAAGCTTGGAGAGATGCAAGCAAGGTTGGAGGGCATGAAGATCAAGGATGTGGCTTTCAAGGAAAACAAGAGCACAAAGAAATCAGCCCCTAGCTGCCCAAAAACAGCAAGCTAGCATCTTCAAGCAAAGCTCAAGCAAGCAAAGCCATCAAGCATCAACCCGAAGTTTCAACATCAAGTGATGGTGGAAGTGAAGATGAGCAAGAAGAGAACATTGATGACATGGCTCTATTCATGAGAAGATTCAACAAGGGCATAAAGAGCAATGGGTACAAGCTTATGAAGAGAAGGTTTCCAAACAAGAAGTCAAGGACTTGCTTAGATGTGGTAGCACCGAACACTTCATTGCCGATTGCCCAAACAAGAAGGAAGAAAATAAATTTGGCAAAGGCAAGAGAGAAGACAAGGGTGACTACAAGAAAGGCAAGAGATTTGGAGCTGAAGCTCACATTGGACATAGTTGGGATGAATCAACCGATAGCTCAAGTGAAGAAGAGGAGATGGCCACAATAGCTATTCACAAGTCATCCACTTCACCAAGGCTCTTCAACAACATGTCCGATGATGAATACTTCCCTCACACTTGTCTCATGGCAAAGGGTGAGAAGGTAAAATCAAAATCCAAAGTCAAAGCTCCTCCCCCCCCCCCAAAGACATCTCTAGTAGTGATAGCTCTAGTGATGATGAATCTAGTGATGAAGAGATAAATGAAATAACTAGTAAAATGGATCCTAAGACCAAACTCTTTATTGCTAATATATTGGATGAATTAGAGGCAACCAAGGTTGAGCTAGCATCTAGAGAGAAGACTCTTATTAAACAAGAGGATCTTTATATTGCTAGTGAGGAAGCCCTTACATTAGAAAGGAGTGAGGTGAGCTCTTTCACCAAGGCCTTGGCTAAGGAACAAAAAGCTCATGCTCTCACTAAGAAGGAGTATGATGACCTCAAGCAAAAGCATTGTGGCTTGTCTGAAAAGCATCAAGAGCTTGAGGCACAATACTCTCTTCTTTGGGAGGGCAACTCACATCTCTCTAAAGCAAATGATGCCTCTTCTCCATCCACTAGTCAAGGTTTTGGAAAATGCTATAATGTTGATATGAATGCCTATACCACTAACCTTGCCAACATAGAGGCCATGAAGAAGGAAATAGCAAGGCTCAACAATGTCATCTCAGTTTCAAAGAAGAATGACAAAGACCAAGTTGAGCCAAAGAAGATTCAATATAATGATGGAAGGCATCCATCAATCAAAGATGGTCTTGGACACACTCAAGTAAGTAAAACCAATGGTAAAAAAATGATCAAAGGCATTGGGTGTGTCAAGTTTGAGAAGAAGGGAAGCATTGGTGCAGATAAGCCTGCACAGACAGCAGCTCTGCTGGACCAGAGGCCGGCAGTGCCGGACCTCAGGCCGGCAGTGCCGCATCCCAAGAAAGGGAAGGCTACCATTGCTTCACCTGATCAAGCTAAGCCCCAATCCCATGCCAAGAGGATGCCCCAGCAAAAGCAGGTTTCTCAAAAACCCAAGGACTCAATCTGGGTGGCCAAAAACAAGTTTGCCTATCAACACAAGACAAGGTCACCTCAAGGAAGTTTGTCCTCATGCTACATGTTGAAATGCAATGATCATGATAAAGTCATTGCAGAATTTTTGGGTGATGAGAAACATAATAAAAGGAGCATAAATATATAGGTTCCAAAAATTGTTGTGACTAACATGCAAGACCCCAAGATTGATTGGAGACCTAAATCTAGGAACTAAACTTGTTTTGTAGGCATACTCCTCCGGTGGATCAAGTTGGGTGCTTGATAGTGGATGTACAAATCATATGACCGGAGAGAAGAGTATGTTCTCATCATATTCCCCTACATCAAATGCAAGTGAGAATATTGTCTTTGGTGAACCCTCTAAAGGGGAAGTGATTGAACTTGGTAGAGTTGCTATTACTTGTGACACCCTGTGTCAAGCTTGCATTAGGATCATCATTAGCCACTAAGCACATCATTTCATTGCATTTATGTTGCTTATGCTATCATCTCATGTGGGTGTTTATGTGCTTTGAAACTAGAATTGAATAGGTGTTTTGTGCTTAATCTTGTGTTTAATCTGTTTAGTTACCCTGCTTAGTTATAAAAGAAAAATGGAAAAGGAAATATGAATCGAGACAGGCCGAGCGCCACCCCTCGATCTCGACCCCACCGCTCGATAGGCTCGATGATGGACCGGGTCCGAGCGAACGACCCCAGGCCGAGGCTCGATCGACCAGTCAGTCTATCGACGCCCTACCCTCGAGTTCCTCTACCCCTCGAGTTCTAACCCTCGACGTCTACCCTCGATGACGGACTCCGGTTTGAGCGAACGACCCCACACGGAAGGCTCGACCGAGTCGGAGGCTCGATCAGCCGATCGACCCTACCCTCGATATCGACCCTCTCCCGCACGCTCGACCGCACGCACGTGTCGCGCACGCCCGCGCGCACTCACCCGACCGCAGCTGAGCCGTACGTCGGAGTCATCCGCCGCGTGGCCGCCGATGCCTGACCGCGGAAGTGGAACACGCCATCGCCGCCGCTTCGGCTCTGCGCCGACATCGCTGTCGCCGCTCGCGCTGTCCCACTCAAATCCGAGTTAACGGCGCTAGGACCAAGTCGGCTTCGCTTTTTCACCGCTGACGCTCTGCTTCGCCGCCGCAGACCTGCCAGCCGCCCTGCCGCGCGCCGCGCCGTCGTTTCGCAATAACGTCGCCGCAGTGCCGCGTCCGATCAGCGTCCCGCCTTGTCTCTTTCGCATTCAAGCGCGAATCCGCGCTAACGGCGCATCGACCAAGCCCCGCTCTGTTTCGTCGCCGCAAGCACGCCAGCGCCGCTGCCACCACCACACCTCGCGTCACGTCCCCTCTTGCAGCGTCGGTCGGCCATGACCAAGCCAGGAGGAGCGCCTATACCTTCCCCACCTCCCGCACTCATCCGCACTCGCGCAATCGCTCGCATTGCCTCTGTTCTCGCCAGTCGAGAGGTCCAAGCACCGCAAGCGGCTTCTTCTTCAATCCACCACCCGTGTTCCTTTGCTCATTTCCTCTTGTTCTAGCCTTCGCTTTTGCCCCGCACACACGCTGCTCGCCTCCGTTTCATCAGCCGCAGACTCCAGTCGCCGGAACGCCTTCGCCGTCCTTCGACTTCGAGTCACCACCGCACCGATCAACCAGCGTTCACCGTTCGCCGTCTCGTCTCCGACGCCTCCATCTTCGTGGAAGCTTCGCCGGAGTTAACCGAGGTGAGAACACCGTTTCCCCTAGCTCCAGTTCAACCCGTGTCGTCACAGCACCGTTGGCCGTGCGCCATTGCCGCCGCCGCGGAGCTTGCACGTGGACAGGTTTCCACAAAGCCTCTCTGGCTCAGCTAGCCCTCGAGCCGCACTCACCACTTCACCACGATGCCCACGCACCACAGCGCCGAGTTTCGCTTTGCCGATGATCGTTTGCCGATGATCGTTTTCCGATGATCACACCGCCGTGTTACACCACCACTGCACACCGTCTTCCCCTCTTCCCGGTCGCGCCAGTTCAACCAACGCCACCAGTGGATGCGCGTAAGTCATCCCGAGCCTAGCACAGCCAATCCTACCGCCGAGGACTTCACCATCGGCGAGAAAACGTCGATTAGCCGTTCTCTGTTTTCGATCGATGGTCGCTGGACCTCGAGTAATCGAGGGTCATCCTCGAGTAATCGAGGGTCACGCTTGTCTGTTGCCTCGAGTGCCTCTGCATGCCTCGAGCCCGTTCCCGAAATGATTTCCTATCTTCTGTTTTCAGTAGTATGCCTTGCTTGTTTGTCTTTACCTAGAGTTAGTAAAGTCTTGTTGCTAGTTTCTGTTCAGTTTAGGTTGTAGCCTGTTAGTCCTGCTAGCTAGTAGCCCGAGCCCTAGTAGCTTTGTGGTAGTTCTTTTGGTGTAAGCTTAGACTCTCTGTTTGTGTGTTAAAATCTTGTTCAAGCATCATCCTTGCACCATTCAGTTGTTAATTTGTGCATTGCAATCATTTAGGATCCGTGGAGGAACGTTAGGAGCCCACAGAGACCGAAGTCCAGGAAGTACAGGAGCTGTACGAGGAGTACCAAGAGCTCGACACTAACCTTCCTGAGTGCCCTGACCACCAACCCTCGACCTTTTCTCAAGGCAAGCCCCGGAGCATTCTTAAGCCTCCCAGTTTTTAAAATTTAATCTACTTGAGTATTTTATACTGTGATGCATTAGGTGATAGGAGTTGTTTTTAATCCCAAATTGATGCATTACCTTCCTTGATATTTGTTTTACCTACCTTGTTACCATGTTAATAATAAAGTAAAAGCAACCGCTTAGCATGCTTAGAAATAATGGTTACCTTTCTTTTTATGTTTCGTATTATCCCTTGTGGGTAATACTATCACGGTTGGCTATATTCGCTATCGTGGAAAGAACCTATGGTAGTAATGAAATACGGTCAACTGGAAGGCAAGTGCACCAAGTGGTTTAGACTTGGGAGCAGTCCGTCTGTTGGATCGTGTAGGTTTGTACACGATGGTGGCCCTCTTACATCTTTGAATGCGCCCTTTCGCATAGGGGCCGTCGGGAGTGTCGACCCCAAAGCCGAGTAAACACTGTCCGGGCCGGAGCTCGCTCAGCTGTGAGCACCCCTCTAGACTGTAGGCATGATCTGCCCTGTGGTGGCCATCTATTTTCTACAATTGGGGTGGACCCATGCGAGCCCGCGTCGATTACCACCTGGGCTTTGTTGAGCGGTAACCTAATGCTGACCCGACGGGGTAAAGCATGGGCGTGTGTTAAAGGTAATCTTACCAGCTGGTGTATATCGATTCGAATTGCCGCCCCCCCACTGGATATGGGGGATTATGCTGAGCTTCACCACGGTACAACTCCATGTGACAACATAATGGTTCTACTAAAATGTTGATGAAGGAACTGGATATATGTTATTATATTGTTTGAGTAGAATCAAGTGTGTGCTCTAGTATAGATGCAATAACCTAGAAATAATTAGTAGGATAAAAGATGGCTGCTCACCGCATCATTAAAGTAAACTCCTTTAATTTTAAGCATTTTCGCAAAGTAAAACTTACCCAACTCCAGATACAGCCATGCATACCCTTGGAGTCTTTATTTTCAGTTAGACGGGTAAGTCTAGCTGAGTACATTATCGTACTCAGGGTTTATCCCGTTTGTTGCAGATGGCCAAGTATACATCGGCTATTGTAAGCATTGTCTTTATCCTTTCTACAGAGAAGATGAGTAGGACTTGGGAAAGGTCTTCTACCAGCTCACCTTTTGTTGTTGTCGGATCGGACGTTGTGGGCACCCCTGTCTTTTGAAAACTTCAAGTTCAGTTTCAAACAATGTTTTATTTGGCCGCAAGTGTTGTGGCGTAAGTACTACCTTTATTTGGAACAAAGTTTTGTAATAACTTTATTTCGTTCTTTAAGTATTTCCGTTTGATTTGTGGCTCGTTCGAATGTGTATCCCTGAATGTACGCGATCCTGAGTTGATGTAAGAAATCCTTCGAGATTTCCGGACTACCGGAATTATATGGGCTCAAGTGTTTTAAATGGTAGTTAAGTTAGCTACATTATCACTTGATCTCTTATAATTTGGGCGGTTCCATCACATTACTCTTGATCATTCTATCTCAAATGTATTACATGTGAATTCGTTGAGTTACAACTTGTTGTCCGTTTCTCAATTGTGTGAGATGGGCTTCAATTGTCTCTTTACGGATAAGGGTGTGGAAGTCTTTAAGAGGGAGGATTCCTCTATTGTCTTTATGGGTCGTTTGAAGGGCAAGCTTTACCTAGTTGATTTCAACAAAAGTAAAGCTAAGCTTGAGACTTGTTTAGTGGCAAAATCTAGCATGGGTTGGTTATGGCATCGTCGAGTAGCTCATGTTGGGATGAGGAACTTGGCCAAACTCCTAAAAGATGAACACATTCTTGGACTAACCAATGTTCATTTTGAGAAGGATAGAATTTGTAGTGCTTGCCAAGCCGGAAAGTAAGTAGGTGCACCTCACCCACCAAAGAGCATTGTCTCCACCAAGCAACCATTGGAGCTAATTCACATGGATCTCTTTGGACCGGTGGTCTACATACACATTGGCGGTAACAAACATGGCTTGAGATCACCCTTACTAGACCAGGCTTGAGATCAGAGAGCTCCTAAAGGAGCAAGGCCTCCGGCAGCTTGATCCTCCCACACCACCACCACAGTTCAGTGAGGAGTCTACCTATGCTGGTGATGATGATGAGGAGGATGATGATGAGGAGGAGGAGATTGAGCAGCCATAGACTCGTAGATGTAGCAAGCGTGCATCAACTCCTGGCACTCACTTCGCTTCAGCCCCTGATGATGATGAAGACAAAGATGATGATGACCATATGGAGGAGGACAGCGACTAGCTTGTATCTTTTCTTCTTGCTTCTTTTCTCTTTTTGGTGACTTGTTGCCAAAGGGGGAGAATTACTAAGTGAAGGGGGTACAACAAATCTTCGACGGTCATGGAGGAGCAGCAGCTTCTAGTTATCTTAGTTTTTAGTTTGTGAGATGAGAGAGCAACATAAAACTATTTTATTATAATATTGCCACTTAAGTACTTTATTTGTGTTATATGTGGACATGTACTCTCTCTTTTATATCATGCTTGTCTTAGTGTGTTTTTAGTTTTTGATTCTAGCGCGCTGTGTGGTTGTGCTTGTGCTTCCGCAGTCTTGCTGCCAACAGTTAGGCCGGCAGTGCCGGGCTGCTTTGACAGCAAGTCCTCTGATTTGTGTTGAGACTGAACATACACATCACGTATATATTTGTGACACTTTTTCAGCACCCCACAACAGTCATGGATGTAGGGGGAGTCCTACTTCACTCCAATGTGTGAAAATTGGCCTTTCATGTCAAATTTGGAAATTCAAATTCCTATTCACATATTTAGGGGGAGCTCCTACACCTATGACTTGCATTATCTCAGATTATTATTCACTTTTATAAGTTCTAAGTGTGTTGTCATCAATCACCAAAAAGGGGGAGATTGAAAGTGCAATCAAGCTCTAAAGTGGGTTTTGGTGACATGACAACATATTTAGGAAACTAATGAGACTTTGTGAGTATGACAAGCAGGTTAAACTTAAGGAGGTTGATGAACAAGTTGGCGGACCCCTTCAATTACAAAAGTGCATGGCAACAAGCTCAAAGGGTTTAAATTCTTTTATACTTTGAATTTGAGTTAGGTATGTCGTACTATTAAGAGGGATTCAACACGCATGCCAACAAGTGAACCAAATGCATCTATCCTTTTACATCACACCTCCACATATAAAGAGGGCAAATCAGCCAGCTTATTGAAGATCAAATCTTTGTTGTTCTGCCCAGGCCGGCAGTGCCGGGCTACAGGCCGGCACTGCCGCGACTTGTTCAGCCAGTGGGCAGTAAGGAGGTATTTCATACCCCCTCACTCACCCCCAACGGCTAGTTCTGCCATTCACTCATCCTTACTTCGAAAGAACAGAAAGAGAAGCTTCTCTCTTGCTCTCCCTTCTCCCTTGGTGCTCATCCACTCTCCTTCATTGATTTCCAATTATTCTTTGAGAGATTGAGCCTCCAAGCTTTGAGAAGAAGCCTCTCCCTCGGATCTTCACTCCTACAAGCATTTGGTTTGCGTGGTGGCCGGCGGTTTGAGTTCTTTACTCTTGGAGCTTTGCTCCTAGCCGGCTAGAGCTTGCCCTTGAGCTTGCCTCCTTCGTGTGGCAGCCTAGGGAAGTTTGTATCACCCATCATTTGCTAATACACTTCTCTCATCTCAAGGGTTCATTCTCTTGACTTGAGACCAAGGAAAGAGCTAGCCTTTGTGGTGAGCTTGAGCCTTGTGTGGCGCACCTCAACAACGTGGACGTAGGCAAGCCTTGGTGGCGAGCTAAAGCACGGGTCAAATCTTGTGTCACCGTGTGCTTGTTACTTTACTTTCATATATCTTGTGTGCTAGGTGATTTCTAGGTTTGGACCTGATCTACTCGGTGGGTGTGTTGCTACCACTTTCAAGTGGTGCTAGAGGTTTCCTACACCTCTAGAAAGGTTTCAATTCAAGCACAATTTGCATTCTCAGGTTATATTTTGAATTGTGCATTTATCTGATCTGGTGACCAGCACTGCTGCCCTAAGTCCAGAAGTGTCGGCCACCCCGGAAGTGTCGGCCTCAAGCCCGGCAGTGTCGGCCTCTCTGCTAACAGAAACTTGACAAGTTGTTTTAAATAGGCCTATTCACCCCCTTCTAGGCTAATCAGGTCCTTACAAGAAGTATAAATACCCCCACTCTAAAATATACTTGTTGAGGATCAACTCAACATTTTAAGTGGTGATCGGACGTGTCTATCAGGTCAATTGAATGCGTCCGGTCGTAGCCCAACACATACTGTGTGCCTACATGATCACTTTGACTAGACTCTGACTCATGTTCTGTGATTGCTGCTCCTGCTCTCAGGAACCTCTCTGTGTTTTGATTGGACTTTGTCAAGCATTCGATCCACGAAAACACCTCTCTACAAATGACCGGACTTTGCCCTTAGGCGCGTCTGGTGCTATGCCCAATGCAACTGAAAAAGCAAGTTGAGTACATACTCACGTCTGATGAACACAAGTGGTGTGTCCGGTCACATACCCTAGACACTTTTTTATTGACATGACGTGTTCATTCCCACAAGCATCAACGTCCAGTCGACTGAAAACACTTCATTCAACTCCAAATTAAATTTCCTTATGAATGAAAGTTGTTCCAACTGATCTTAGGGTCAATCCTGAGCTACTTAGTGCTAAGTTTGATAAGTATGTACCACACTTAAACCGTTAGACTCATCTAGGTCAAGCTATCCATTCATATCCTCTTAATAGTACGTTTAAAGTAAAGACAAAGTCTTAATATATTGTAAGTGTCTCTCAACTCCAATCGACACTTAGAGCTAGATTATCGTTAACCTTGTCATCCATCCTTTGAAAACTCAAAGTCAATGTTGATGTTTCTTAGAGCACACAAGTAAATTAATTATCCACAAGCGCACAGATAAACAACGATGTAACACTTCATCGAGATAACCTAGTTTTAAATATCGAACCCAAAGGAACGGTGTATGAGGAAGACTAAGTATATATTAACTTAACCCGTTTCACAACCAAGTATAGATAACTATTGAATAGAGGAGAAAGAACCAAGGACTTTCTAGTTCTGGTCACTGGGTAAGCTTTATCTTTTATGATCTTTAAGGACGATGACTTAAATAAGAGCAGAAAACAGAGTTCTCTCCTACTAAGCACCTTGTTGACATTCGTTAAGTGCAAACAGAATATGAAAGATTTCCGCAAGCGCACAGAATATCAGTGTAGCATTTTACCGGGAGTATTCCAAGATCGTTATTTATATTTTACCACATGGAAACAATGGTTAAAGAATATGATAAGCTACCATCATGTATCTACTAACTTAATAAACCAACTAGACTAAAGCAGAGGGTAAATGATATGTAATAGTAATTAAAGATAACAATCATCACACACGAGAATTCTAAAATAAATGAGTAGATAGCTAAAGTGGGAGGACAACGGGAGAGATCAAAGTTCCTGAATACTTCTCTATTACTTTGGTTCTAAGATAACAAAAGATGGATAAATATAGGAATCACACAATAGCACTTCGGGACATAAGAGCCCCTAGCCACAGAAAGAGATGAGAAGGGGGCTAGGAAGGTCTGACTGTGGTCCTACAAACACCAATCCGAACGTGGTGGAATACGTAGCCAGGATTGTCACGATCTTGAGGCTACCACAACTATTTGTGGGTCTGGGCGCAATCTCAGATAAACTATAGTCTAGACACCACGTCTACACTATTAATTACTACTCCAATTATCTAGAATAACTAGAGCACTCGATGCGAGCGAAGATCCTATGCTAAGTATAACAACTACATTAACCAATGATAATATGCATAAGTAAATAGAGAAGATAAATATATTAAAGCATAAGTACTACAAAGATAAGATATATCAGATCTCTGAAGACTCCTCCAGAACCGGAGCGCAGCTTCGCTCTCCCTAACTCCCAACTAGAACTAATCTACTACATTGGAAAGTCTAGCTCTAATTCTCTAGAGTTGAGAGATCATCCTTTTGAGGGATGCCTCTACAACTCCATGATGATGGATTGAATGAATTAGATGGACTCCAGGGGGGGTCTCTACCCTCTTATTTATAGTTCGGTGGGGTGCAGAACATCTGTTGGATCAAACTGACTTAATGTAGGGCCTGGATGACTCCTCTATGGCGGTGGAGGAAGCTTCCAGAAGGCGGCGGCAGGCAGGCCCAGGGGGGGTGCCGCCTAGCACAAGGTGGGGCCGACCGGCCTCTAGGTGGGCCTCTCGGGCCCCGCTTCCTTCGGGTGCCTTCTGGGTCCTTCCTGAGTTCGATGGAAACTATTTCCCCGTGGATTTATTCTGATATTTTCTCTAATTTGCTTTCCTTTATATGCGTTTCTAGAATAGTCCCGGGAAAATAATGAAACACCAAAACTCGTGGAATTTGTTAGATAACCCCCTATGTTTCTATTATATTCATGTGATTGATCCATTTATCATGTTTATAATTGTATTAAAAGTTAGTGCTAACGACCGTCAACAAGCTCCCCCAAGCTTACCCCTAGCAAAGCCTTTACAATAAACTTGGATCAGGAGTTGCTACAATGCTTTCACACCTCAAAAGTTCACATGCTTTCAAACAAAAATTCTTCTAGGAATTAGAAAACTACTCTAACTTTTGAACTCACCCGTTAACCATGAGACTCTTACTATCACTTGGGTCTTGAGCAATCGAAAGACAGAGTAATCAAATCAGACACTATGTCTCAAACTCTTCAATCTACCAAAATTCTGGGTTTTGTAATATTTCCGAAATAAAACTCAGAGCTTAATTGTACGACACTCTCAAGTCTCTTATGTATGTGGTATTTGTGGATTTCACTGAGGCATAATAATGTCATTCCTTCCTAACCTAGTAAATATAGTGGAGTTCATAGGAATGGCTTAACAAGGTTAGCATACTTACTTTGTATATATTGTAGAGTCAAACAATAGATCCACAGAGAGTCAAGTCTGTTGACACAAAAAGTGTCAGGATCTGCGAACACCTCGGGCTTATACCCAAAATTCGATATCCGGAGGCGTGCTAGTCGATTTGACCAGTTAATCGACAAGGACGATAACTAGAACAAGATTCAATCTAGACAACGGCGATACGCCCGGATGCTGGGATTGAAGCTTGATTAGGATAACTAGAGCAGAGCTGAACGAGGCAACAGCGATACGCCTGGATGCCAAAGCTCAGAGGTACTCCCACGCGGAACTTGCAAGGGTTTGACGGAGATCAAGGTGATGCAGCCCGTCGAAGCTTGAAGAACTCGTTGATAAACTACAACTAGTGCAGTGAAGAGTAAATTGCGATAAAAAGTAGAATAAGAATAAAATTGGTTTATTTGATATTGGATTAATTCACACGTAGCCCTCAGGCACATATTTATACTCCCGCATGGAGAGTTGTACAAAGACACGACTCGTATCCATCCTAAAACAAACTCCTAACTTCAAGGAAACTGACTCGCGCAGGAGTCGGATCTAAAATAACAATATTTGTTTCCCTAAACAAACACGCCTACTTAAAGGAAAATAAATGACTCATGCAAGAGTCGGACTCAAACTGCTATAATAAATACTGGTACAAAATCACCAGTTTCCTTATACCTCTCTTCGATGGACACTTTCCATCGGCAGACCCCTTCAATCTGTGGTTCCCTTCTTTAGCCACCAGTAATCCTCCGCTGATATCACACGCTAAGTCACCCTGTATTCATCAGCATCCTATGCCTATCGGCATCGGCAATACTTCCCAATCGACAACTTTGTACTGGTGACTTGTCTTCAATTTATCAGCAATCGGTATCGGCAATATCTCTTCATCGGCAATCGGCAACGTCTCCTTATCGGCAATCGGCAACAGCAAGTTTAAAACCTAGGCGACCTAACTTCACCAATTATCCCCATCGGCAAGGACCATCCAGCCTCCATCGGCACTACGCTTAGTCTTCCCGCGGCACTCTCATCGGCAATACTGACTCATGATTTCCCGATGCCGATGGAAAACGGTTGTTGACCAGTCAAGCCTTGAAGACATCAGTCACGAAGTTGTTCTCACTTTGTCAGTAGTCCTGCTCTCATACACCTCTAGGGTCCGTCAACATTGGGGTGCCGCAATTGCGCAGCAGCTGAATTCACAAACAGGCAAGTTAAAACACGAGTTAGTTAGGAAGGAACTTTTGTAAAAAAAAAGAGAGAGAGAGAGAAGAGAAAGCAGTAGCAAGGTCAATATTAGTTTTTCTGACAAGTGAAACAAGTCAATTTTCTGAATTGCTCCTGCTTATCTAAACATGTTTGTTACTCCTCACTGACAAGAGCTACCATTTCCTGAAGCGAAGTTGATTCTACAAGCAGCAACTATTGCACACATCTCTTAGAATAGCAACTTGGAAACTATAGAGGTACTCTGAACTGAATATGTGAACTATTTTAGGCAGAATACAAGATTCAGCGTCCATTGTCATCAGTATGACAGTATGATCTACTGAACATGTGTCATATGCAGCTAAAAATTCGAGAAACTAAAAACCACAGAGGCTGTTAAGAATACTAGTTATGCTACAGTATGTAATTGACATTTCCAATCTCATCACTCTATGGTCAACTGAACATCATTTATCATAAGAGAACCATTGAATCATCAACTGACAACTGAAAAGCAGCTCCAACAATAGAGGTACTCTGAACTGGATATGCGAGTTACTTAGACAGAATGCAGGGTTCAGTGACCTTAGTGGAAGAGGTTAGGAAGAGTTGCAGAGGACAACTATATATACTACACTTTTTTACTGATGTGGCCAGTACTGCAGTACTCCGTACTTGGTAGAGCTCGGCAAGCATTGCAGGAGTACAGGTGTGAACGTGTGAGAGACTGAGAGCTTAATCCTAGGTTAGCTTAGCTTCAGTCTAGGATCACGTACGTTAGTTAACAGAATCTTAGTACGAAACCATGCATGCAGTGCAAGTATTATAATAGCATAAACGATGCCCCCTGCTAATCATGGGCTTAGCCATTATCCTACTCCTAATAGCAATCACGAGTACAGAGCCAAGTCAATTAATTTATGGGCGGAACCAACAGTGCTCAGAGGAGCAAGAAGGGAGGCAGCGCTTCCGTTTCGCGCAACATGCCACAGCATAACAGCATGGGATTGGGATCCTAGGAGTCTACAAGGAAGAACCCTTCTCTCCTGCCTTGCTCCCCTGAGCACGGCTCTTGAGTTGAATGAGCTCGATCAAAGAGGACAAGAACATCGGATCCCAAGAGCATAGGAATACAGTACAGTAGGAGGAAGCTTGGATTTCTAGGCATGGCGCATGGCGGCGGCATGCTTTCTTGGGGTTAATTTGTTAGTAGATGGGAAGTCTAAAGAAAAAAGAAAGAAAACGAGTGATCCGATCACTGAAATTAAGCTACGTACATGTTTCTCTCTCCATTCCCTCTCTTCTCTCTTCTCTAGTTTAAGCGGACTGCGGCGGCGATGAAGAAGCTCCGTTGGCGGCGTTGTCCGTGCCGTGTGGTCGGCGGTGACGGTGGGCGCCGAGGAGGCGGCGCCGTTGATGTTGAAGCCGGTGGCGCTGGCGGCCGTCGGGGACGAGGTGAGGACGGGAGGCGGAGGGGGTGATCCTGGACGAGTTGAATGACGGCGCAGCAGCGATGGCGCCTGCGGAGGCGGAGGCGCTGTGGCCGCCCAGGAAGTTGTGCATCCAGACCTTGAAGACGCCCTTGCCGACGCCGATGTCGCGGCACCACTCGTGGACGATGTCCTCGTCGCGCTTCTGCAGCCGCCACCCGAGCCGCTCCAACAGCTCCTGCATCCGCTGCTTCTGCTCGGCGGTGAACTTGGTGCGGAACCGCTGCTTCTGCATCCTCAGAACTTGAGGCGGTGAACGGCGTCAGCTGCTGGGCTGGGGCCAGCCTCTGCGCCGCGGCCGCGGCCGCGGCGGCCCCGGGCGCGCCGGTGCCAAGCGAGAGCAGCATGTGCGGTGCCGGCACGTGGTGGTGCGGCGGCAGAGGCGGGGGCGGGGACACCGACCGCTCCTCGTCGTACTCCGAGCCCTCCGAGTCGGAATCGGAGTCGTCGGCGTCGACGACCCCCGGGTGGTGGCGTTTCCTCCCCGCCGCGGTGGTGCGGCTGGCCGTGCAGCACGCTCACGCTCGGCGGCGCCGGCGCCGGGAGTGCCGGCGCAGGCGAGGAGCCCTCCACCGTCCGGCGGTGGCAGCCGCAGGCCGCGCACTTGAGCGACGTCGGGTCGGCGGGGTTAGCCCCCGGCGAGGGCATGAACTCGCCGCACCCGTCCACGGCGTGGCCGCCCAGGCTCGCGGCGTGGTTCTTGAGGCACTCCCGGTACAGCGGCTCACGGCCGCCGGCTTACAACAGCAAGCGCGTCTTCTTGAGCCGTGAAGATCACTGCGCTTATGCTTCGCAGGATGGCAACACTTCAGCTTCATCAGACAAGAACATCTATACCATGCTCCGTGGTTCACCATACCAAATGTAAGCGCGTTAATTAGCACAAACCAACCACTTCCTCGCAATCTTGAAATTAACGATCGAACAGGAATTTACCTGAATTCCAGATTTGAAATTAAATTATTGGACTATATATTTTTACTTGCAGACCGCCGTCGATAGAGGAACGAAGAGGGCGTGTTCCTTGGAACTCCAACAACGTGCTTACAACAGACTAACAGAGAAGGTAATAATACGGCTTTTCCCATATATGATTGCTGACAAAACTTACTCACGCAATACGGTTGTGCCGTACCATTCCCTAGAAGCTTCATTTTGGTTGCATATTGCATCATACTAGCACATGGGGGCGCGCTACGCTACGTCGGTTCTTACTAAGTATTTGTTGCAAGTGATAAAGAAAGTTAGTTTTTTTTTATATACTGAAACAATAAATGTACAATAGTATGGATAAGTACTTAAAATTGTTGTTATGATCTAATAACCGCCTAATATAAAGATGCACGAGCATGTTAGAAATATTACAAACTCTTTATTGTCATGATTGATATGACTCACCATAGTACATGTACTTTATAGCGTGTGATCGCTGCTGCTTGTATAAAACAAAATATAAAAAAATAAATGAGAAAAAGAAGAGAATAAAAAGTCTAAATAAATTATTGGTTGATTGCATATCAAAGGATCAAAGTCTTGGACTAAGTGATGCACACAAGTAGAGGGAGCAAGCTCATGAACTTGGTTGATTGCATTTGATATGTGCATATATTCATGTGCTTGCTTACATATTACATAAGTATTATCTTTATATGCATGTTTGTGTGATGTATGCTAGTTATAGGATTTACATGATGACTTGATAAACTAGCATGCATAGGTTGGTAAGCTAGATAGTTGTTCTAATAAGTGGTATCTAAAACCCTTGCTTATAATGTTGATCTCACGGGGTTTCTAGTCTTTTTGTGCTATCTAGCTAACCATGGTGGTGCTAAGAATGAACTTCAAAGTGCAACTACATGGGTATCTTCAAAGGTTTATCCTATATCCATTAGCATCACTTAGTAGTGCTAGCACTTCCAAAATTCCTATTTATGCATGTGTGCAAGGCTTAAAATAAATCTTGTTGAGCACACATGTAGGGAGAGCTATCACTACCAAGTCGGATTTTGTGGCATTTATCCAAATCATAACATAGAGCTTAAATGATGGATAAATGGCATAATGTCCAAAATTGATCTTAATTTTCATATCTTTGTAGAGTTGTCATCAATTACCAAAAAGGGGGAGATTGAAAGGTCCTTGTGTGATTTTGGTAATTGAGTGACAACTTAGGTGAACTAATATGTGTTCAAGTGATATATACACAGGAGATTAGTTCACATATGATTGTGTGATGAAGAAGCTTATTGCACATGAGACATGACATGGAGTCATGTGATCAAGGTGGAGAAGATCAAGATGAGGCTTGGCTTGATGGACCGGTTGCAAGTGTGAAGGGCAAGCGGGTGATGCTTGGCGCCGATGGACCAACACAACGGTGAAGAGCAAGTGAGTTCAAGATCGATGAACCAATACGGTCACGTGATGATATGAAGTGGATCATATCATTTGGTGATAGGTTGGTGCATGTGTTGCATCAACATTGGAGAAGGAGATGGAATGGAATGCGCAAGACAAAGGTATAACTATAGGACATTTCATTTCACCGGTCATAGGTGGGTAGAGAAGATTATGACCGTGTTTAGCATAGATAGCCATACTATCAAGAGGAGCAAACTTGTTTGCATATCGGTTATCTAGTGCCACCGTGAGCGATCTAACTTTACGATAAATTAGGATCGAGTGGCGCAGTAAGAGCAAGTGAAAATGCTTTGAAAACGATTGTAAAAAAGCTAACACACATGTACAAGGTGGTGAACACATTTGTGTTAGCACTTGAAAAGCAAAGGAAGAAGTGCGGAGGAGTCTCGGCTGAAAACCGAGCTTCAGACGCAAGGGCCAAGGGGGTCCGGACCATTGCGCGTGGGTCCGGAACCAAACCCTAGGTTCGGCTGAGTCTGCTGACTCCGGACGCAAGGGGCATGGGCGGTTCGGACCATTGGTTATGCGTCCGGACGCCACCCCCACTAACTGTGTTGTGCTGATAGAGATGATCCGGACGTTGTTCGTCGTCCGGACGGTGAACTCCGGACGTGGCGTCCGGAGGTACTGCAAGCTCTCGGGTGCGTTCGAGTCTCGGAAATATATTTCCAGACCCTGTGAACAGTGGAACCGGACCCAATGAACAGTAGCGCCCGGAGGACACGTGGCAGCGATCGGCGCAGGGCGCCAACGGTCGGTTCAACGGCTAGGCAGTCCGAACGCAGGCTGCATGGTCCGGACCCGCACTGTTGAGTGCGCCCGGACCCTCTGCAGGAAGCCCAGTGAGTGGGCAAAACAGCTAGTTTCGTGAGGGAGCTTATAAATAGCTCATGGCCGGCCCTTGGGGCTGGCTGAGCACCTTGGACATTTGTTGCCTCTAGTGTGCCTGGTTTGGGAGCCCTCTAACTCACACACACTTGATAGAGATCATCCGATTGTGTGAGAGAGCGATTACTAGTGCGTTGTTTTGAGAGATAGCTTCGTGTGGCACTAGGTGATCGACTTGCAAGCTCGTGGTGCTTGTTACTTTTGGAGGTTGCCACCTCCTAGACGGCTTGGTGGTCTGAGGCTCCGTCGAAGCACGCAAGAAGATTGTGCGTGGCTCCGGAGAAGAGCTTTGTGAGGGGTATTGTGTTCGCCCCGCGGGAGATCGCGAAGAGCAACTCTAGTTGAGCGTGTCATTGAGTTACCCTCACTTGTGGGTAGATTCTTACGGCGCCCGAGTGAGTGGGCTAGGCTTGTGAACGCATATTAGCCGCCGAATCACCAAGTGAGTGGTCGACACAACGGGGACTAGCTTGGTGGCGACCAAGTGAACCTCGAGAGAAAAATCACCATGTCAACCTTGTACATCTTCTCGGTGGTTTGCATTCTCCAAATCACTAGCTTGTTTTTATTTATTCATACTTGTGCTAGTGATTAGTTATTGCTCTTGTAACTAGTTTAGCTTGTGTAGCTTGCCTAGTTACCTTCTAGCTTGTGTAGCATAGAAGTAGCTCTTGAGTGGCTAATTGGCTTGTGTAGCCTTGTTAGTCACATTGCTTAGTTTATCTAGCTAAGTAAGTTGAGCTCTCTAGTTGACTTGTGTAGTCTTGCTAGAGAGCATTGCTAGTGAGTTTAGGTGCTTTGTGCTTTTCTTACTAGTATGAATAGGAGCTTCCGGTTTGGTTAGAGTACTAGTTGTTTAGGTTTGTGTGACCTTGAAACCTAGACTTGTTTAGGTGAGCTTCCTAGCTTTGCACCTTAGTAAGCCTAATTAGTATAATTTTCTAGGTGCTAAAGTTATAGATAGAGGGGTGTAGTCATGGCTAGACCGATAGTTTTAATTCCGCATTTGATTCGGTTAGCCGGAGCGTTTAAGTTTTAGAAAAGACTATTCACCTTCCCTCTAGTCTGCCATCTTTACCCTACAGTTGCGCCGGCTCTTGCTAAGCATTTGTTGCAAGCGTTAAAGTTAGTCAGTTTTTTTTATATACTGAAACAATATATATACATATGGATAAGTACTTAAAATTGTTGTTATGATCTAATAATAACCCAATATAAAGATGCACGTGTATGGTAAGAATATTACAAACTCTTTATTGTCATGATTGATATGAATCACTATACTACAGGCACTTTACGGTACGTGTGATCGCTGCTTGTATAAAATAAAAAGATTAAAAAAATAAATCAGAAAAAGAAGAGAATAAAAAAGCTTAAACAAATTTAAAAGTAAAAAATAATAAAAGTTTTTGGAAAGTAGAAACTAAAAAAGATTAAAAAATGTCTCTAACAGTTTAATATAAAGCTATACTGACCTAATAGAAAGACTACGTGTTTTTTATTGCTATAATCCCGATCCTTAAACTTTTCATGGGGTGTCACCCCGGTCCATAAACTTTCAAAGTACGTCATTCTTGTGCCTAAACTCGATTTGGGTCTCAAATTAGACGATTGCGGGTCTTGCCCATTTGATATTAGCTGTTAACCCCTCCCTGTCATTAATTTAATTGGTTCAGTTAGCAACGTTTCCTCATTATAATCAGGTTACAATCAAAGAACACCGGCCGTGTGTCGTCAGCATCATAATCATCTCATCAGCCTGACGACAGAGGCAAATATATGTGACCATCGCCTGACAACAGAGGCAAATATCTCATTATCTCATCATCGCAATTCGCAAACATATGTGACCATCGCCTGAATGTCCAACATGTTTTTATAAACGAAAACAAAAACAAATTTAATAAACAAAAATACATATGTGACCATCGCTATGCGAGGAAACAAAACCAAATTTCACAAAGACACGTCTAGGCACTGATTTGAGACAAGCAATCCACGTGTGCTGCCTGATTGTGGTAGACTTCGCCTGCGATGAAGCCGATCACGTCCAGGCGCTGCCTGAACTGAGACCCTGCTTGGAAAACCGGCAGCCGTCGAGAGGAACCAGGCAGCAGCGCTAGCCCTCGCAAAGAGTCGTGAGGGATACGATAGCGACTCATGAACAGTCGAGATACCATAGGGTCAAGGAGCAGAACTGAATCAACAATTCAAGTCAAGGGTCTAATTGCATTATGACGAAGGGCTCTGGCTGCTAATGGATCCTTACCGGGCTGATTTGAGGCCCTAATCGAGTTTAGGCATGAGAATGACATACTTTGAAAGTTTATGGACCGGAGTGACACCCCATGAAAAGTTTAAGGACCGGATTTGTATTTTACTCTTAATATATACTATCACACTGCATGTACTCCGATACATAAGATCGTATATGTATAAAACAAAAGATTAAAAATAAAAATACTGCAGGCTCTTTATCGCTTGCTTTGAAACTTAAAATAAAAAAAATTAAATATGAAATTTGAAAATTATAATAAAAAACTAAAAATAAAAAATAAAAAAATAAATAATGTAAAATAAAAAACTAAAAATAAAAAATAAAAACTAAAAAAAATAAAAAATAAAAAAGTCATATCGATGAACAGTGTCAGAGGGGCCTCCAATTTATTGGAGCATGAGGGATAAAATATCTTATTAGGTGGCGGGCTGCCAAACTCCCATACTACACTACTACAAAAAGGTAAAACAGTGCTGGTTCAAAATCCCGCATCACTACCGGATTTTGAACCGGCACTGAGCTTTCGGCAGTGATGGATAGCTAGATGAAATCGCGTTTTTAAAATCGAAAAAAAAGATTCAAATTTTTGGAGAGGCCACCAGGAACCTGACCTGAGACCTCGCGTATTTTTTTTGCGTATACTACACTACTACAGAAAGGCAAAACAGTGCCGGTTCAAAATTCCGCATCACTGCCGGATTTTGAACCGACACTGAGCTTTCGGCAGTGATGCCGGTTCATTACGAACAGGCAGTGAACCAGACGAAATCGCGTTTTTAAAATCGAAAAAAAAGATTTAAATTTTTGGAGAGGCCAACAGGAACCTAACCCGAAGACCTCGCGCATTTTTTCGCGTAAAATACGTGGACACACGCTCAGGCCGGGATTCGAACCTAAGATCTCACCCTCGCGCGATACCTCCTCTACCACTCCACACATGACTCATTTGTGTTTAGATTCGTTAGTCCTTCCTCATATTCTATACTAACTGAGTGTAAAATGATTGTTTGAGTCACTAAACGAATTCAAATGAAAACGTTGTGAACTACAAAGTTTCAGAACTTTTCGAGATATACAACTTTAATGTAGCAAGTTTTTTCATCCGAGGTCGTTTACAAAAATTTGAAACATTCAAATGTATTTTTCGATGATAAGATGATTTCAAATGAAAAAGTTGTGAACTACAAAGTTTCATAACTTTTCGAGATCTACAACTTTTATGTAAAAAGTTTTTCCATCAGAGGTAATTTACAAAAATCAAAAAAATTAACAGTACAGTATATCACTGTCGGTTTCAGCCACGAACCGGCAGTGACGAGGAGCTTCAGTGTCGATTCGTGACTGGAACCGACACTGATATACCTGTAAAGTTGACTTCGCATGGACTGCTCGACGAAGGAGATGGTCGCAGCTCTGGCAGAGCCTGAAGGTTGGCTGGTCGAGAGGAGGAAGGGAGGAGGCGATGGCTACGACGGCGGCGGCTGCTGCTGCTTGGAGTCCAGAGGCATCGGGAAGTCGGGATCGATATATATTTAATGGGTAACAGGTAAGAATATGCAACTAAACCCGATAGCCAGAACATTTGTGGGGGCAAGATCCGTAGTAGAGGACCGAGCGACCGGCCCGCCGTGGAGCGCGACAAATAGAAAAGGAGGGGAGTAAATACACGCGAGAGTATAAAGGAGTTTCCCTATATATATATATATGCGAACACATGGTTGATATGTGTCCATGTTTGTTCAGTTTTGTGATGAGTGATTGCCTAACACTTGAGTGTTTCAGTTTGAGCGGTTTATACTAATCCTTGCGAAAGCATGTGTGTGTCTGTCTATCGGCTTGTGGTGTGCAGGTGCTATGCCTAGTGACAGTGGTCAATGGCGTGGAGAAGGTCGAGTAGAGGCTTGCCGTGCCGATGGACCGAGAGCGGTGAAGGGCGGAAACGGGACTCGGACTGAGGGACCATGGGCGCCGGTAGACTAGCTGTGGTGGCTAGTGCTTGACATCGGCGAGTGCGACAAGACATGCAGGTAGACCGAGTCGACCAATTCAAGACGGCGGACGAGCGGGTCGAACGGAGGCTCATGGGACTCGGAGTCCGACCGGTCGAGGACAAGGTGGCTCGAGTCGAGAGGTTTGGTGGTTTGGGTCGCAAAACCATCGGAGGACGGTTTCTGAGTTTGGGCCTCAAAACTCGGGGTTCGGTAGTTGAGCCCAAAGCTACCGGTGACGGTTTTCGCGGGTTTGGGTCTCAAAACCCGGACGGAGGTTCCGAGGATGGAACAGGGCGGCACGTGGTGGAATCACGAAGGTTGCGTCGAGGCGAAGCAAATTCGTGAAGGAAGCGGAGCTGTCCGATCGACTGAAAAAGAGTTGTACCATAATGTCCCTCGGGCTAGGCGGTTCGCTATAAAATATTTAAGGACAAAATGAGAAATTGTAGTAGATTCTAAATAACATAGGGGCAGCCCCAAACAGCTCTCCTCTCTTGCCCGTCACTTTCCCCACCCACTATCCTGTCATTTTGGTTTTCCTCTAGGGTTAGTTTTTTCAATTTTTCTTGTGAGCTCAAAAGAACAAATTTGTAGCTGTGTATTCAGAGATTTGGAGTGGGAATGGAGGCCCGAATCCTCCTCGTGCCCTCCGGGATTCGTCACTTGTTCATGTGATTTTTGTTTACAGTATTTTCGTGTCCATGTTTGTTCTTGGCTCCGATCCTTTTTCCCAGAGTTTGGGTATATCTCAGGCAATGATTTCTTGGGGATAGGTTTGTAGCTGGTCGAATTTCATTTGTGCAATTTCTGGGAGCAAGTTTTTTTGGCTTGTCTGAGATCTGGTCGATTCTGGTGTCGCTCCTTCTTCAGTCTGTGTTCCTCTCTGGTTGTGTGCTTAGCTCTACTGTTTGATCATCGGTCTATCTTGTTGAGTGCTCTGATCTGTGTTCCGATTCTTTTGTGGTGTCCCGCTGTGTTCCAAGGGAACATCCACCCTCTCATTAGGGTCGTGAACATCACGGTGTTTGCTTTGTGATTTTGGTGGTGATATTGGGACAGTGGTCAAATTATTTCGCGAGAAATTTGAGGCTCCCATTCACCCTCCTCTGGTCGCCTTTATATATATATATAGTGTTTTATTAGTGCTAGCAGCTGTATATTTCAGTCAACAACTTGTATAAGCCATTCAGTCCAACAAAATGGGGCAGTTGGTTGATACTTTGATTTTCCTAGTGGAGAGAGAGGGAGGAGGGAAGAGGAAGATGGATATGGCAGGTGGGTCCCACATATCAGTGTGCCACATTAGCATCAGGTTGTGGATATGGACCCGTTTGGACCATTTTGACACCCGAACTGAGTTTGAGAGCCTAAACGATTGGTTTGCATCTTCAAGGACCGGGATGACACAAACACAAGTTTTGAAACATCTGGCGTACTTTAGGGCATGTTTGGTTTCTTTGCTCCTATGGTTTAGTGGTAGCGCGGTCTAGTGAGACGCTGAAGGGTCGACATGTGATGGCAGATTGGAGAGGGGTAAATAGTATGTTCTAAATCTAATCGCGTCAGCTAACCAAAATAATTGCGAAATTAAACTATTCAATCTAATTGAGACTACACCCATCTATCTGTAACTCAAGCACCTAGCAAATTATACTAATTATGTTATTAGGGTGCCGGACTAAGGAGCTCACCTAAACAAGTTTAGGTTGCAAGATCACATAAACCTAACCAACTAGTATTCTAAGCAAATCACGAAGCTCCTACACAAGCTAATGATGCAAAGCGCACAAAGCCTAAGCTTACTAGTAATGCTCAATAGCAAGATGATATACAAGCTAAACTAAGGAGATTGAATTATTTAGTTATATGAAAAGATCAAGATACCCAAGAAAGGGTTGAATTGGGATTTTCTAAAAATTACTTGCACTAATTAAGTTCTAGCACAGTTGCCCAATCACCCTTTATGTCTGTAAGTGTAGTCTAATAAATCTACCACACAAAAGTTTAGTAAGCTAGGTTCTAATCCTATTCTAACAAGTCAATTCTAGGAATATAAATGTGGGAACTAAAATGCTCAAAGCAAAGCAAGGATGGAACATGGAAATGTTTTGCTGAGGTATCGAGGAGTCAACACTCTCCTTAGTCCTTGTTGACGCACCTATGCAAGGGTATCGCTTGTGACGGAACCGCCCGAATTATAAGAGATCAAGTGCTAAAGTAGCTGACTTAGCTACACTTAAAACACTTGAACCCATATAATCCCGGTAGTCCGGAAATCTCGAAGGATTTCTTACATCAACTCAGGATCGCGTACATTCAGGGATACACATTCGAACGAGCCACAAATCAACCGAAAATACTTAAAGTACGAAATAAAGTTATTACAACACTTTATTCCAAATAAAAGTAGTATTTACGCCACAACACCTGTGGCCAAATAAAACATTGTTTGAAACTAAACTTGAAGTTTTAAAAGACAGGGGTGCCCACAA
The DNA here is from genome assembly GCA_022036555.1 of Microstegium vimineum. Taxonomy (NCBI): domain Eukaryota; kingdom Viridiplantae; phylum Streptophyta; class Magnoliopsida; order Poales; family Poaceae; genus Microstegium; species Microstegium vimineum. Next base: position 5,851,757 of record CM039125.1, on the reverse strand, counting down.
TGTCAGGTCCGACAACAGCAAAAGATGAGCTTGTAGAAGACCTTGCCCAAGGCCTACTCCTCTTCTCCTTCCACAGGATAGAGACAGTGCTTACAATAGCCGAAGTATACTTGGCCATCTGCAACAAACGGGATAAACCCTGAGTACGGGAATGTACTCAGCTAGACTTACCCGTCTAACTGTAAATAAAGACTCCAAGGATATGCATGGCTGTATCTGGAGTTGGGTAAGCTTTACTTTGCGGAAATGCTTAAATTTAAAGGAGTTACTTTAATGATGCGGTGAGCAGTCATCTTTTATCCTACCAATTATTTCTAGGTTATTGCACCTGTACTAGAGCACTCACTTGAACTACTCAAACAATATAGTAACATATATCCAGTTCCTTCATCAATATTTTAGTAGAACCATTAAGATGTCACATGGAGTTGTACCGTGGTGAAGCTCAGCATAATCCCCCATATCCAGTGGGGGGCAGCAATTCGAATCGATATACACCAGCTGGTAAGATTACCTTTAACACACGCCCATACTTTCCCCGTCGGGTCAGCATTAGGTTACCGCTCAACAAAGTCCAAGTGGTAACCGACGCGATCTCAGAGTAGTCCACCCAATTGTAGAAAATAGATGGCCACCACGGGGCAGATCGTATCTACAGTCTAAAGGGTGCTCACAGTAGGCTGAGAACCGGCCCGGACAGTGTTTACTCGGCTTCGGGGTCGATACTCACAATGACCCCTATGCGAAAGGGCGCATTCAAAGATGTAAGAGGGCCACCATCGTGTACAAACCTACACGATCCAACGGACGGACTGCCCCCAAGTCTTGACCACTTGGTGCCCTTGTCTTCCAGTTGACCGTAATTCATTACTACCATAGGTTCTTTCCACGATAGCACATATAACCAACCGTGATAGTATTACCCCCAAGGGATAATACGAAACATAAAAAGAAAGGTAACCATTATTTCTAAGCATGCTAAGCGGTTGCTTTTACTTCTTATAAACAGGGTAACAAGGTAGGTAAAACAATAATCAAGGAAGGTAATGCATCAATTTGGGATTCAAAACAACTCCTATCACCTAATGCATCACAGTATAAAATACTTAAGTAGATTAAATTGTAAAAACTGGGAGGCTTAAGAATGCTCCGGGGCTTGCCTTGAGAGAGGGTGGAGGGCTGGTGGTCAGGGCACTCAGGAAGGTTAGTGTCGAGCTCTTGGTACTCCTCGTATAGCTCCTGTACCTCCTGGACTTCTGTCTCTGGGGGCTCCTGATGTTCCTCCACGGATCCTAAATGATTGTAATGCATAAATGAATAACTGAATGGTGCAGGGATGATGCTTGAACAAGATTTAACACACTTCAGAGATTCTAAGCATAGGACCAGAGAACTACCACAAAGCTACTTAGAACTAGAGCTACTAGCAACAAGGGTAAACAAGCTATAACTTACAGAATCTAACAACAAGGATTTTACCAAACTCTAGATATAAACAAACAAGCATGGCATACATTACTGAAAACGAGGATAGGAAATCATTTCGGGAACGGGCTCGAGGCACGCAGAGGCACTCGAGGCAACTGACGGGCATGACCCTCGATTACTCGAGGTCCATCCACCGTCGAGCGGAACAGAGAACTGTGCAGATCGACGTTTTCTCGCCGACAGTGAGGACTCCGGCGGTGGGATTGGTTGTGCTAGGCTCGGGATGACTACGCGCATCCACTGGGGTGTTGGTTGAACTGTTGTGACCGTGAAGAGGGGTCGACGGTGTGCGGTGGCGGTGCAACACAGCGAAGTGATCACCGGCAAAGTGAGGCTCGACGCTGGGTTGCGTGAGCATCGTGGTGACGTGGCGAGTGCGGCTCGAGGGCTAGCTGAGCCAGAGAGGCTCTGCGGAAACCTGTCCTCGTGCAAGCTCTGTGGCGGCGGCAATGGCGCACGACCAACGGTGCTGTGACGACACGGGTCGGACTGAAGCTAGCGGAACGGCGTTCTCACCTCGGTTAACTCCGGCGAAGCTTCCACGAAGATGGAGGCGTCGGAGACGAGACGGCGAACGGTGAACGCTGGTTGATCGGTGCGGTGGCGACTCGGAGTCGAAGAACGGCGAGAATGTTCCGGCGACTGGAGTCCACGGCTGGTGAAACAAAGGCGAGCAACGTGGGTGCGGGGCAAAAGTGAAGGCTAGTGTGAGAGGAATTGAGCAAAGGAGCTTGGGTGGTGGTGGATTGAAGAAGAAGACGATTGCAGTGCTTGGAGCTCTCGGTGCGAAGAAGAACAGAGAACTGCGAGCGATAGAACGAGTGCGGATGAGGGCGGACGAGTGCGGGAGGTGGAGGAGGTATAGGCGCTCCTCTTTGCTTGGTCATGGCCGACCGGCGCTGCTAGAGGGGACGTGACGCGATGGCGCGGTGGTGGCAGCGGCGCTGGCGTGCTGGCGGCGGGCGGCGCAGAGCGGATCACGACTTGGTCGACGCGCCGTTAGCGCGGATTCGCGCTTGAATGCGAAAGAGACAAGGCGGGGCGTTGATCGGACGCGGCATTGCGGCGGCGTTACTGCGAAATGACGGCGCGGCGCGGGGCTGGCAGGTCTGCGCCGGCGAAGCAGGGCGTCAGCGGCGGAAAAGCGGTGCCGACTTGGTCCTAGCGCCGTTAACTCGGATTTGAGCGAGACAGCGCGAGCGGCGACAGCGATGTCGGTGCAGAGCCGAAGCGGCGCCGATGGCGTGTTCCACTTCCGCGGTCAGGCATCGTCGGCCACGCGGCAGATGACTCCGACGTACGGCTCAGCCGTGGTCGGGTGAGTGCGCGCGAGCGTGCGCGACACGTGCGTGCGGTCGAGCGCGCGGGAGAGGGGTCGATGTCAAGGGTAGGGTCGATCGGCTGATCGAGCCTCCGACTCGGTCGAGCCTTCCGTGCGGGGTCGTTCGCTCAAGCCTCGGTCCGTAACTTCGAGGGGTCAAAGTCGAGGGTAGAAGTCGAGGGGGGGGGGAGTCGATCGACTGGCCGATCGAGCCTCTGGTTCGGTCGAGCCTCTGGCCCGGGGTCGTTCGCTCAGACCCTCGGTCCGTCACTTTTCTATCGAGCGGTGGTCGAGGTCGAGGGTAGGTGCTCGGCCTGTCTCGATTCTGATTTCCTTTTCCATTTTCTTTTATTTGATAAGACTAAGCAGGGTAACTAAACATGTTAAACACAGGATTAAGCACAAAACACCTATTCAATTCTAGTTTCAAAGCATAAAAACACACACATGAAATGATAGCATATGCAAACATGAATGCAATGAAATGATGTGCTTAGTGGCTAATGATGATCCTAATGCAAGCTTGACACAGGGTGTCACATCGCTCCCCCTTGATCCGCACAAGGACCAAGTGCTCTATATAGGTTGATTCTTTGTTTCTATGGCACGGTGAATCGCCCACAACCACTCATAAGTAGGGTTGGGTCATCCACAAGTTCTCGAGATGATCACGAAGCTCACAATCACCACAGAACCGACTAATCGATATTGAACACCAAGAATAACAAGTATAAATTCTCACTTGACCTCTACAGGCCTAATGAGATGGGTCGATGTACACTTGCTACTCACAAAACACAAATGAGGTCCTTAATCTTGAGATTATCGAATCACAACTCCTCACTGCTCAGCTGATCAAATGAGAAAGATAGGTATGTTAGAGGAGGTGGAGAGGTATAAATATCCCCACTCTAAAACATACTTGTTGAGGATCAACTCTACATTTTAAGTGGTGACTGGATGCGTCTGTCAGGTCAGATGAACGCGCCTAGTCGTAGCCCAACGCCTACTTTGCGCCTACATCATCACTCTGACCAGACTCTGACTTGCGTTTGGTCATTGGTGCTCCTGCTCTCTAGAATCTCTTTGTGTTGTGATCGAACTCTGCCAAACATCCGATCCACGAAACACTTCTTTGGAACCTCTCTACTAATGACCGGACTCTGCCCTCAGGTGCGTCCGGTGCTACGCCTTATGCAACTCAAAGAGCAAGTTGAGTACATAATCACATCTAATGAACACAATGGGTGTGTCCAGTGACATACCCTAGCCACTTTGTACTGATCGGACGTGTTCGGTCCCACAAGAACCAGCGTTCGGTCGTCTGAAAAAACACTCCATCCAAATCCAAATTAAATTTACTTGTGAAAGAAAGTTGTTCCAGCTCATCTTAGGGCCAACCCTGAGCTATTTAGTACTAAGTTTGATACATATGCACCACATATAAACCATTAGACTTATTTAGGTCAAGCTACCCGTTCATAAAGCAAAGTCTTAATATACTGTAAGTGCCTCTCAACTCCAATTGATACTTAGAACTAGACCGTCTTTAACCTTGTCGTCCATCCTTTAAAAACTCAAACCAACCACTGTCTTTACCCGACAACATAAATCAAGAATTTATCCAATCACATATCAAAGAATCAACCAACATAGTCTACAATCAATCAAAACAAGCCTTGAATGGAGTAGGAGCACCAATTGGGAGCGGATGAAGCCGCTAATTTTGTAAATACCGCGAAAGAAATCATAAGAGCAAAGGGCGAAGATCCCTCTCAATATTTGTTAGCACACAACTCAAACAAAAAGGGTTTTATATTTCAATTATAAAAAAGTCTCTGTTACCATCTACTTCTTCCATCACAACACAATGTTTGAATCTATAATCATATAAAGCAAGTAGTAGTCTTATAGGTGAAATCCAAAAGAATTTAGAATCAAGTTTAGCTTTCACTTTGAATGAATGCTTAGAATTAAGAGTGAATTTTGATGTTTTTGGCATGGTCATATCATAGCGCTCCAGTGTTGATGGAATATGATCGTCAGTCTATCGAGGATCATGTCCAGAGTAGTAGATTGATAGGTAGAGGTGTCTGAAACAACAACTAGATGATGACGTAGATATGAGACAATGATTTATATAGGTTTAGGTCGTCAGATTAACGTAATACCCTACGTCATATGTATTTGTAGATTATATTGAATATGAGAGATCTTGTTTAGAGGGGTCCCTACCCACCTTATATAGCCTGAGGGATAGGTCGGTTAGATCTAGATCAGGTTCAATTATATGGTAATTATTTAGAAGGAATACGATATCTAAGTATCTCATCAAATATTTTTTTTTGTTGCTTAGATGTCTTCTTGCTGCCTTGCAATGCACACCGAATAAGGTCGAGCACCGTAAGCCTTCTTCTTGTGGGCTAGACCACCCCTGGTGGTGCTGTGGCCCACGTGTCACCATGTGGGTATCCTTGATTGTACCCAACATATATTCACCCTCTATAGCCATTTAGATCCTATCAACATGGGGATTGGTGGATCTAGACCCCACGAGTGGACCACCGGCTCTACACCCGTGGTCTAGCAATGACACATGCGTGGTCGGTCTTGTCGTAGAACCAATTCTCCCTAGTAGTGGAGCTCACAGGTGTGGCTCTTCGTCAATTGTTTCACAGCCATAACCTACCCTTCATATTGGTTTTGGATTCGTTGATATGAGTTAATCTTTTCTGTATCACATACTTAGTTCTCGTCCCATTCCAAATATCCAAACAAGGATTATGCTCTTCACGAGTGGTGGATCCAGGACAAGATTGAAGGGGGACTGATCGATCTTCTTCTTCCTCTAATCTCTCTATTTTTCTTCTTTTCTCTTCTTTTCTTCTCCCTCAACCTCTCATAACAAGATTGAAGGAGAGACTAATCTCTTCTTCTTTCTCTAGTCTCTCTATTTCCCCCTTTTTTCCTTCTCAACTCCTCTATATTTCTTTGGATACACCGGTTGTAGGGGGGCTGGAGCCCCACTAGCCCCCTTTTAGATCCGCCCCTGCTCTTCACCTCCCCTAATTTTCTATTTGCATTGTTCTTTTTCCACAATCTAAACACCACATAACTTTTTCACCGTCCACTGAAGTTTTGGCTCTAGATCATTCGAAGAAGTAGCTTTGGCTCGTTTGGTTGGGTGAAATCCAACCATGAACACTTCCAGTTGATAAAAACTAGTACAAATTAGTGAAGTATTTCGGGTAGGAATGGATCTAGGGGTTAGCTCCCAACCAAACAAATAGGCCTTTAGAAGTAATGTTGACGTTTTGATAAAATATTTGGTAAAAGAACTTCGTCCGATAAATAATACTCTCTTTATTCTAAAATAAAAGTTATTCTCGCTTTATATTTATAATACATAATAATTAATATCATCGTTAGATAAATTGTTGAATATAATTTTATAATAAACATATTTGGAGATATAAATATTTTCTATAAAATCAAAGTTAAGAAAATCTAAAATTTCTATAATACCCTTATTTATTTATTCTTTTATTTATTTGGACACCGCGGATCCGGCGGCTCGCGAGCACGAAGAACTTCTCACTTTCTCAGTCGTCCACCGCTCCCGCTCGGCCACCACAGCCCCACACCTCCCGTCGCGCCGCCGAGTGACGGCGCGCATCCGCCTCTCTCGCCCGCGCCGTCTCGTCTCTCCTCGCCACCCCGCCTCCCTCCGTCGTCCCAGGCCGCCTGGGCTTCTTCTCCGTCGCCGGCTACGCGCGTGAGGAGGGAGGAGGAGCCGCAGCGCGTGGATTCAGTTTTTGGAACCCTGCGGATAAGTTTAGGAGATGTCGGTGCTCATCGTCACCAGCGTGGGCGACATCGAGGTGGATCTCCACACCGACCGGTGCCCCCTCACCACCAAGAACTTCCTCAAGCTCTGCAAGTAAGCACCCCGCGTCTAGGGTTTGTTCGATCTCTCGGGTTCGTCTGTAGTTTCTGACAACACAGCACGGTTGATGATTTATTTACTGTCCTGTATCAAGCTGTTCAGTTGGCCCATTCGGCGTTGTAGGGCCACTATTGGGTTGATTGTAACTTTTGGGTTGCAATTGCACTAGGTATAAGTTGGTGAAGCTAGTCGCTAGTGGTGATCCTGCATCTATTCATAATTTACATCTAGTTTCGTGGGATTCCTAATTCCAAATGCATTTAGGTGCTTACATTTCTAGGCTTGTATAGGTATGCTACCAGAAATTTCGAAATTATTGCGTTGCAGGCTTAGTACTGGACCTTTATAGAGATGATAGAACCACAGTGATGATCTTAGGCGCCATCAAAGGATTGCATTTTGTTTCTTAAGTTTCTTGTTATCAATTTTTATGGCATTATGGGAACTTGGTTTAACTTCTACTGTGGTTCCTGCACTCAATTTCTTCCACAGAATCTTGAATTTTCACCATTGGTGAAGTGCTTGAAGAATTGAAGATTATGCCTTGCTGCTCTTTTGTCATCACTTGATAATGGAAAATACCATGTCATGAATTTGAGATTATCATTTCAGATAATTAGGGTACTTATTCTCTGGTTTTCTTCTTTGATTGCCCAGAATGAAGTACTACAATGGGTGTCTGTTCCACAAGGTGGAGAAGAATTTCTTGGCACAAACTGGCGATCCAACTGGAACTGGCACTGGTGGTGATTCCGTATACAAGTAAGTGATTCTTTTGATTTGAACTTTTGAAATGTCTCCAAAGTTTCATCTCTGAACCATATAATGTGGTGTCCTGCATCTGGGTATAACTAGTGTCTTCAATGGATACAACACACGTATAGTTTTTGATAGAGCCTTTCTTAGATGTTTGCTCTTTTTCATATGTATACAGTTATGATTGTTGAGGTGTCTTATTATTACATATTGTTAAATGTATGCCTGAAAACTATATCTTATTTCCTCAGATTTCTCTATGGTGATCAAGCTCGATTTTTTGATGATGAGATCCGTCCAGAGTTAAGGCATTTAAAAACTGGAACTGTTTCTATGGCCAGTGCTGGTGAAAACTGCAATGCCTCGCAGGTGCAATGCCTGCCGCAGTGTTTTAATTGATAATGTTGGATGTTCCACTTTTCAGTATTTCGTTTGTTGTTTTGACCTTCTATTTATGTGTTTTTATTGTTTTCAGTTCTACATTACCTTGCGGGATGACGTGGATTACCTTGATGATAAACACACTGTGAGTAGTACTTGATTCTGTTAACTGATATTTTTTTCTTATGAACAGAATTCCTTTATTTGAACAATTCCTGTGTTCTGTTGACCATAGGTATTTGGGATGGTTGCCGAGGGTTTTGATACGCTGACAAAAATAAATGAAGCTTATGTTGATGATAAAGGAAGGCCATTCAAGGACATAAGGTGGAGTATTGATTAATGCCTTAGATACAACATTAAGTTTCACTTCTTCTTCAGCATTAGTTTCCTTCTTTGTCATTTTGATTCCTGTTTGCTGACCTTATACAACTTATTTATTTGTAGAATTAAGCATACATATGTCTTGGATGATCCTTTCGATGATCCTCCTCAGATTGCTGAACTTATTCCTGAGAATTCTCCTATGGGAAAGCCACACAATGAGGTACTTAAGTATCTAATCAATTTTGTTTCAGTAATAAGAGAGGATGAGTCAAAATGCATCGTTCTTAATCACATGCCATGGTTCATTCATTCTCGTTTTGGTTTCTTTTCCTAATTTAGCAATCGTTAAGAATCATTAGATATCAAGAATTCTGCTTCTTTGTCCATGTACCTGTTTTTTATTTTGATTCCAATTACTGTCAAGGCAGACTACACTTTTTTTTTTCATCTATTTCCTTTTGTTGTCTGTGTATACCTCTTAATTTCATTTGAAAGTTTGGCATGGTAGTTATTGAGTGTGCATTTGTTTCATTTAGTGTTGAAATCTTCCCCGTGTTGTATCTATACCAACTTGTGCTACAAGTTGGACATACTTCAACCCTATAAAAGAGATCATATCTTGAATCCAATGGTAACATGAGTATGTCCTCATATTTTAACATTTTTTGTTTCAAAATGACAGGTTGCAGAAGAGCGTTTAGAGGATACTTGGGTTCCTTTGGACCAAACAGTGGCCTCTGAACAACTTGAGGAGATGATCCGCTCTAAAGAGGCACACACAAATGCAGTAATACTTGAGAGTGTAAGTCCTTGGTCCATATGAAAGTAGGCAACTTATTTATTTCTATTATATCATTTTTTCACTGGCTAATACCATTTTTGTGCAGTTGGCAGATATTCCAGATGCTGAGATGAAACCGCCAGATAATGTCTTATTTGTTTGTAAACTCAACCCAGTAACACAGGTTAGTGTTAGTTCCTGATTGCTTGCAGCTTGCCTCCCTTCCACTTCTCCACTTCATTGGACTTTTTAAGATGTACTTGTACATTTCTTCAGCCTTTGTTCATAGAAGTGTTTGGTTTTCTGCTGCTGTGCGTACATTGAGCATTTTAGGCCTGAAAATTTGAACATCTTTTGCTGATTAACTCCAATTGTTGTGCAGGATGAAGATTTATACACAATATTTTCTCGTTTTGGAACTGTGACATCGTGAGTGCCTTCCTTATAACTAATTGTGTGCATTTACTTGCTTATTCTCGTCAATTTCTTAACTTTTGCTTGCAGTGCTGAAATAATTCGTGACTTCAAGACTGGAGATAGTTTATGCTATGCTTTTATTGGTATGTTTTGTTCCTTGAAAACATACGTATTGACAAGTACTATTTGCTATTTGGCTAGATACCTAGTTCCAGTTCGTTCATTGCACTATTGCATTGGCTTAAGTAGTTCGTCGAGCCAACTGTGATCTATTTGGTCAGCTGCGATACACATGTTTAGGATGGTTGGGTATCCTTTGAATGGGCAACTGGGATTGCTGATTGTACGAGGTTGAAAGATGAGCGAGTAGTATACAGGGAATGAAACAATTCCTTGCTCATCTACCAAAGTATTATTTCTGTCTCTCTTTTTTATTTGCTAAATAACATATTCTATAAGAGTTGCACTCTATTGAAAAGTAGAAAACCTCCCACTGTTTCCTCAAAGTTCCATTTGGTACAGTCTGGAGCCATTTCTGTGCTGACACTTTAAAAACTCAACCAACCTAAGAGGAACTAGGTGTTGTTGTAAATAAGAAATATGCACCCAAATTTGAGCCGAAGAGGACATGAACCTAGTAGGGAATGTACACCCACACCTGAGATTCTCACCAATCTAGCTAGGTTCAGTTCCTTATATGTGCTGACAGTATTTGTGAATCCTCCTAGATTCATGATGCTTAGCTCTTAGCTGAGTGGCCTAGTATGACATGCTAACAATTCATCTTGATCTGTCAGAATTTGATACAAAGGAGGCTTGTGAGCGTGCATATTTTAAGGTCAGTATCTCAGATTGCCATGTGGGTTTGTATTTACAGTCTGAGTTTGCAGTCTAACACAATGGCCGTATTAGTTCTCATGTGGTGTTCCATTATGAATAATGTGAAAAGAGTATTATTTACACGGTGTTATGCTTGTAGATGGACAATTGTCTGATTGATGACCGAAGGATTCATGTTGATTTTAGTCAGAGTGTTTCAAAGCTGTGGGGTCAGTTCAGACAAAGCAAAAGAAATGCAAAGAAAGGTAAAAGATCCAAAACTATATTGTCCATAACCCTGTTGTCCATTTTATGTTATTGTATGTTTTGTCATCTTTAGTCTCACATTCAATCATTGTTTCTCACTACAGATGGGTGTTTTAAGTGTGGCGCCCCTGATCACCTAGCCAGAGACTGTGATCAAGATGGCGAGCAGAAAAACACAGGCCCAAATTATGTTCTAAAAGATGAAAACACACAACGTGGTGGAAATCACCGTCGAAGGTCAGTCTCTACCCTCTTTCTTTTGTTGCATAAAAGCATTGAACACTGTTTCATACTGTTATACTCCACACTTATTTTGCAGCTATGATCTAGTCTTTGATGAAGATGAAGCTGATTATTCTGATAAGAGAGATCAGACAAATGGCCACAGAAGAAAGAATCGAAGAACAGATGATCGAAAATCAGAGGTGCCACCTCACGGTGATCGTGATATAAATAGCCTTGAGAGAACACACAGTGATGAGAAAGGAAGCAGGCATGGGAAAGATGATAGGAACCAGGGGGGTAAAAAAATTGATGACTACCACAGTTACAGTAGATCCGGTGACAGAAGCTCTGGTAGATACGATGATCGTGATCATAGCAAGCACCACAACAGAAGCAGAAGTGGGGAGGAAGAGGAGAAGCACCACAACAGAAGCAGAAGTGGGGAGGAAGAGGAGGGCTACAGACGAAGGGATAAATCTGATAGTGAGCGGCGCCATAGAGATGATGGTCACGAGAAGAGCGATCGCCACCGGACATATGAAGACGGCCACAGGAAAAGGAGCCCAGATAGTAGACACAGAAGAGAAGACAGAGGACACCGTGTGAAAAAACAGTCTGATGATAGGTCCTACAAGGAGAGAAGGCACCGAGATGCTAGATAAGATAGGTTTCTGTACGACACTCGGTTTTATTGCCCGCTTTCCACTGATGTCCCTATAAGCTGGTATTCTTAGCTCAATTTTTTCCCGGATGTCACTGCCTGGAACATGTTGAATTGTTGTAGTTTCCAGATCTTAATCTTTGCTGGATAATTTGTTGCAATATTTTTTTTTGCTAATTTTGAATGTTTCCTCTTATTCTATTGTAAGAATTGGCATGGCAAACCTACGGGATTATGTTGCTGATTACAGGGCTGTTTGGGAGAGCTCTAGCTTCTTTCAAGAGAATTACTCCTAACTAGCCCGACGTCCAAAATGTCAAACTGTGCTTCCTAATTCTCCAGCTGTGCTCTCGTTCTTTGGTGAAATAATTCTGAGCCTGAAAAGTGATGTCCCTATAAGCTCGTATTCTTAGCTCAACTTTTTCCGGAAGTCAATGTCACTGCCTGGAGTATATTCAATTGTTGTAGTGTCCAGATCTGATTTTTTTTCTGTGTTTACAGCTTTTGCTGGATAATTTGCTGCAATAAAAAACTTCTTATTTTGACTGTTTCATCTTATTCTATTGTAAGAACTGGCATGGCAAACCTATGGGTTTATGTTGCTGATTACATAATTCTTCATTTGCGCTTTGCTAATTCCTTGCGTCTCTCAAATTGTATTGATCCGCGGTTTGCACGCACCTATTTTACATGTGAACATCAATCTTACTGGGCTAGAACTACAAGACCGGCCCAGTAGTGTCATTAGAAGTCTCATGCGGCCCACGCTGGAGTGTACACACAATCAATCTTATTGGGCTAAGACTATAAGTTCGGCCCAGTAGTGTTCCATTAGGAGTCTCATACGGCCCACGCGGGAGTGTACGCACGAGCACAACCGTGGGAATGATGTTTAATCCCAGGTTGGTCAGTCAAAAAGAGATAACCATGTCCAGGTATTGTTGGAGGATAATAGAAAAGTTTGGAGGCAAGAAGGAAATAAAAAAGTTTGCCGAGTGTCAATGGAAACACTCCACAAAGAAAAGAGACTGGTTTGCCGAGTGTCTAACGACAGCACTCGGCAGACTGCTGACGGCGTCGGCTTCAACGGCGTTTGTCAAGTGTTGGCTATGCCGAGTGTCCGACACTCGGTGAAGATCCATTTTTCCTAGTGTTATTGTTTGTCGAGTGCCGACACTCAGCAAAGAACAATTTTTCCGAGAGTCGAGGTTTACCCGAGGTTTGCCGAGTGTAACACTTGCCAAATCACCACTTTGTCGAGTGCCTGATAGAAAACACTCGGCAAACGATATGACATTCGGCAAAGGGTCTGTTTCCGGTAGTGTATGGTCTTTGCCGAATGTCACAGCCACTCGGCAAAGTCTGCGTTTCCGGTAGTGGTATGCACAATTTAGATAAAAACTAAAGGTGCTACTTTATGCTATCTTTATAATGATTTTGTGTGTGTGAATCTTTTATAATAATATGTGTGGGTAATTTAGATGTAAAATCTTTGCATTATGTTTTGTAATAGCATAGGTGAGTAACTTATATATAAATTTGTCCCTTTATATTAATTCAGTGAGGTTTTTTTCGTCTCGCAACACCGTTGACACGACATGAACTAATTGTTGCAGGTGCGACTTGCAGCCAACTGTTGAGGGTGATCATCGCTCGACAGTGAAGTGGAAAAAGGTGTGAACGGATGATCTTGTCGAGCTTTCATGGCTGAACTGATTGGAGCAGTGGATACCCCCGGTTTCTTCAATTTCAAGGGCCATAGGGAATGGGCATGTTTCAGCTGTACATTTCTTGCTTAAGAATGAAATTAACTTGTCTGTTTGTCGCAGCCATATGGAACAAAGTGGATAGAATTTCCTCAAAAAACAAAGTGGATAGAATGTAGACATGTAGTATTCTTGAAAAGGGAAATGGCATGACCGCGCATGAGTTATGTACTATTTTCCTGCTTTTCTTGAAGTGGTAAACAAGGTAAAATGACAGACAAAAAGTGCCCAAAATATGCACTTCAGACAGTGAGTTGCTTGTTTTCCTTCTAGAACGATCCCATAAAGATGCGACATTTGAATCTGCATAGACGCTAGCATCAGAGATGGAATCAAACAACCAATTTGGACAATGGCTACCACTTCCCCTGCTCGGTTTCCTTCATTAATTACATCAAAATTGATCCTCCACATAGAAAAAGAAATGAAAGAAAAGCACTTTTTCAAAGGAAGAGATAATGAAAAGTAAAATAAATGAATATGTTTTTTTAGTAGTGCAAGTGTATGTAGACCGTGTATAAATGATATGCATACTTGAGACAAGGAAACGTTCAGCTTAATCAAAATACTTGCAAAATGATTTTGAGGGTCATTCTGTTCGCTTGGCTTATCAGCCGGCTTATCACCACTAAAACAGTGTTTTTGTCTCACAGAAAAACAGCAAAAACAACATCAGCTGCGGCTTATCAGTCAAAAACAGCCAAACGAACAGCCCGGACAACAATATATCTACTATAAACAGCCAAAACAAAAAGGAAATAGATATCTAGGTCAGTGCAGTGGCCAAATTAAATGTGTCCACACAACCCCAAACTTCCCATCACAAGTTCACCAGCATCCAATTCCAGGTATGGTCGTAGATTCTCTAATTTGCGGATCAAGTTCAATTTAGTTCCTCCTTTATCAACAAATTTTGTCCTTTTTCTCTTTTGTAACTTTCTTATACGGTCCAGAAATTCATAGAGCCATTCTATATTTTTTCCAAAAGTTTCTCTTAAATAAGTATGGTTTAATATGGGACAAGTCAAGATATGATGACAAAATAAGGTATAGCTTTAATTTGTTATTAGGGAAAGCTTTAATTCTTTTGTTTTGTTATTTGCTAGACTTTGTAATGTGATATCACTCGATATGGCATGATATCTGGTATCACGTTATTTTTATTTTTTCAACAATCATATATAGGATATGTGTGTTTTAGCTATATAAAACCTAAGAGTGGTTTATAATTGCATATCTTTACATAATTATCTAAGCTTGATAATTAAGCTTGCACTATTAAAAAATTGAAAATGTGTGATATGGCATTACCGAAAGGTTCTAGAAAGATATGTTTTCACATATGGGAGAACCCTTTTTGACACATACACACTCCACTAAGTGATTTGTTGGCAGTGTTTTGGGTCAATCATACAATAGATACAACTTAGAAGAAGAATTTGCTAGTGTTAAAGAGGGACTATACTGAATTAACCAAAAGTATAATAAAAAACAAACCAGTTAATCAAAAGGAAGCACGTAGATCTGCTTCATATATTCAATCATTCTACGATAGCACATCAAAATAATCACATATAGGAGATCTTACACTTGAAGAAAAGTTGGTGGAAAAAATCTACCTACCTTAAGTGCAAATGTGGTGGGTGTGATATTGATGAAGTACTTCTACATACCTTGCATGTTGTTTTGCTAGTGTCGTTTGTGACTATATCATGGTAGTGTAACTTTGTAAGCCATTGACAAAAGAGATTAGGTCCAAAGTGATCATGTATGACATTTGATATCTCCTGTCATAAAAAAATGGGTTAAGTACAATATATTATTAAGAGCACAAATCGGCAAATCAACTCAGTTGCCGCAATGAAAGAGAACACATTGTATCCTTGTTGTTCAAAGATTTAACGGGATACAATCAAAGGAATGGAATATCAAAAGCTTTCCACTTCGTTAAGGCATGCTAAAATACATTCCTTCCTTAGAATACTTTAGACCTTAAAATGAAAACACGTGTCTTTTCTTTTCCCAACAATAAGAGTAGGGCACAAGTAATGTAGGCATGGTCATGCTATTGTGGCATGCCACACGCACGCAACTGTTGAACCCTCCCACCCCCATCTCGATCATCTCACCTAGCTCCGATGACAAAATGGTCATGCGTCGCCAACCCTAATCACAACATCCATCTCCTCCCACTCAACTGAACACCCCCACTACTGACACCATCCAGTTGGCATCTCCCACCGCCCAGCAGGCGTTGTTCACGCCACCACACCCCTACTACCATCTCAACTGTGACCACCACTAGTATTCCACCTACCCTAAACTTACCCTTATAGCTAGAGAACACACAAATCCCAAACCCCCAAACCCTAACCACTAACCTGTCTTGGGGTCATCACATCTGCTCAACTCGTCGGAGAAGGCTTGGAGTCGCCAAATTTGCTCAAGTTGTCTAAAGAGGAGACCTCGAGTATCCATGGTTGAAAGTGCATCTAGCCCTTTAGTGGGTTTTGGTGAAATGAATGACAATACAATTAAAGGTCTAACAAGTTTGCTAAGTGTATCAAAGGTTTAACAAGAAAAGCAAACTTGATGGTATTCCACACAATGTTGAATGAAGGTCAATTTCTGTATTGTTGTATTGGAAGATCATGGTGTTGACACAAAAAGCGTCAGGATCTGCGAACACCTCGGGCTTATAACCAAATTTGATGTCCCAAGGTGTGCCAGTCGATTTGACTAGTTAATCGACAAGGACGATAAATAGAACAAGATCTGAACGAGACAACAACGATGCACCCGGATGTCAAGGCTCAAACTTGATCAAGATAACTAGAGTAGAGCTGAACAAGACGACAGCGATGTGCCCGGACGTCAAGGCTCAGATTGCTTAAACGCGGAACTTGCAAGGGTTGACGGAGATCGAGGAGATGCAGCCCGTCGAAGCTTGAAGAACTCGTAGATAAACTAGATCTAATGCAATAAAAGTAGGATTGCTGGAAAAGTAAATAATAATAATAGATTTGTTTGATATATGATTGTCTTTTTCTTACGACCTCTACGTACATATTTATACTCCAGCAAAAGGAGTTGTAGACAGACACGACTCGTACCTTTCCTAAACAAAAACTCCTATTTTTAAGGAAACAACTGACCCGCGCAGGAGTCGGACCCAAATAACAATAATCTTTCCCTAAACAAAAACTCCTATTTTTAAGGAAATAAATGACTCGTGCAAGAGTCAGACTCAAACGATAAAATAACACTGGTATAAAAACACAAGTTTCTATATCAAGCCCTTCCACGATGAACCCTTTCATCGGCACACTTCTAGTCTGCAATCTTCTTCCATCGTCATCGGCAATTTTCTGCTGACGTCAGCCGCCACGTCATCCTATGCCCATCGGCAATATTTTCCTATCGGTAATTTCCTCCAATCGGCAACAATTTTACTCTCACTGGCAACTTACTTTTATCAATCAACTCTTATCGGCAACAAACCTGCTTTATCGCTCAGCTTCCATCGGCAACAACCCTTACCCTTATTGGCAGTATTCATCCTCATCGGCAATCTTAACCGATGACCTTCCAATGCCGATAGAAAACGATCACCGATCAACGAGAGTCTTAGCCCATTTGACATGTTGAAAAACGGTGTCAACACATGCCCCCCAATTTCGGAGTGCAAAATATTTTATGCGCCGAAATTCTCTCTACTGTAACCTTTTCCTCCAAGATACTTGCACGACCTCCTCGATTACCGCGCGTAAAAATCGCAAGTTACCAACAGAACCCTGCAACTGTAGCGCGAACAGTCACAAATCCAACCTCAAAATCCCTCGATTGCCACGCGAATCCATTACCATACTCTTCCATATTCCTGCTCAGTGCAAAGAGAATTCCAAAATACCCCCGACCGGGCCTATAAAAGTTACCACCATCCAATCTGTTCTTCATCCCGAGCCCGCATTCACTTTTACTCCTTCATTTCACCGGCGCCTTCGAAGAACACTCGGTGATCCTCAAGCGGCGGCGTCTCCTTCCTTCATCAAGGCGCGAACCACAAGAATCCCTCTGGCTCTAATGGCGATCAACTTCAACGTTCCTGAGGTAATTCCTCCTTCCCTCGCTCTGCATCTCTCTATTTCCTTTTCGCATTGTTCCATAATTCCCCTTTTGCTTTCTTTTCATCTTCCAAATCTAGGAACTGCGCAACAAAATATCAATCCCTATCGATCAATCACACTTTCATTGCCTGGGCCCAATGGGGAATACCGATCCTATTGCGCTCATCAATGCAGAGACCAACCGCATCCCCTTTAGATACGAGTGTTTCAATCTAGGGTTGTGGAGGGATGCTTTCCGCTCATGGCCCAAACCCACTAAAGGTTGGAAGAATTGGTACCTTAGGATGTCCAGAACACAGCAAGTCTATTGGGCAGAACGCGATATAGACCAGTGCATCAAATTGTCACTTGCCGACAGGGCCAGGAATGAAAACATGATGATCGCTGCATCTTATTTTTGGTCCGATACAATGAACGCGTTTCTATTCAGACACGAACCAGCCACTCCTACGCTTGCCGATGTACATATGCTCACCGGCCTTGACGTCTCTTCTGCCGATCCTTCCACCCTCTTCCATAGGAAGTCTAAACATCGGGTGAACACCCGTAACATCGGCGGTTGGACTGGATACATCCAAGAAAACCAGAAGACCGGATCGGTAGGCCAGAGGGAACACGCCATCTTCCTGAACATGTGGCTGGATAAGTATATTTTCTGTGGCAGGACAGTCGGACCCACAACCACATATCTCCCTGCAGCAGAATTCTTGGTCAACGAAGGATTCCCTCTTGGCCGATATCTCCTTGGTTCTATATATCATCTTCTGCACCAAGTATCCAGAAAGCTACTGCTAGGTGAACCCATCGGCAACCTTGGAGTCCCCTGGTGGTTTGTGAATATGTGGCTGAATGCACACATGCATAAGGTCCTCCAGTTTGACCTATTCAGTCAACAATTCCCAAGAGATATATCGGAGGAATATGAATTTGACGATGATGAATCGGCAACCCGTCCTCCACTCAATTTTGGAGAGGCCATAATAGTGCTGCCAGGGACCGATGCTAATGAAAGTCAATTCGGCCTGTTCTTTCAGAGATTTTACTGTGGAATCCCTGCTGCAGAACGGGTTTGGTGGCCTTACGTTGACCAGGACAACCAATTCCCACTCTCCTTCAATCTTACCGATGGGAATATACCACAGAATGAGATGATCATGAAAGTTACCATCATTCCACAGGCCATTCCAGTTAACATCTTCGGGACTGGGAAGAATGCTCCATCTTATGAGTTCTATTATCCATCGGCAGCAGCAAGACAACTAGCGTTTGGTCAGTTGCCGATCAAATTCAGCTACGCCAACGTGATCAAACCAAGAGAAACCATCTCCAGTGCCATGGATTGGAACAAGATTATCAATCTCCCTCCTCATGCTGATGTATCAAACATTGACTTATCCTCTTGGGCACCAACATCCTTCATCACTGAGTCATACAAATCTTGGTGG
This sequence comes from Microstegium vimineum, assembly GCA_022036555.1. Lineage (NCBI taxonomy): Eukaryota > Viridiplantae > Streptophyta > Magnoliopsida > Poales > Poaceae > Microstegium > Microstegium vimineum. The sequence continues at coordinate 5,833,030 of CM039125.1, read as the reverse complement.
CAAGAGTGGAAAAATCAACTGTTCGCCGCATCATCACACTACTATCGGCATTTAATTGACGATGAGCACGTTGTTCCTGATGACGCAGTAAGTCTTACTTTTGACTTCATTCACTCTTATTTTCTCCCGGATTCATCGGTACTAACTTTTCTGCCAACAGGTCAACGATCCAATCCCACGAAAGAGCAAGAGCGGCAAACACTTCAATCTGCACTTGATGAATCCCATATCGATAATCGGCAGCAAGGCTCCCTCGTTGGCTGCCTTCACACCTCAAAGGGTACCTAAGGTTACCCTCAAGCCTAAGCCGACACCAGCTAGGACCACCGCTACTCCATCGGCCGCTGCCGCCATCTTGGAGCAAGCTTTCGTAGTAAGTCCTTCTCGCATTTATACCGATCACAAATTCTCATCGGCAACATTCACTTTATTTAACTTTCACCAAATATCTTTTACAGGCAACGAGCTCATCGGCAGCTGCTCCAAATGTACAAACCTCCCCGACTCATGCTGCCGATGCCCCCCAAGCTTCATAGCCAAAACGCGCTGGTTCACCAAGCGTTGCCCCAAGGAAGAAGAAACGCCTGAGGCTAGCTACTCCATCTGTGCCACCAACCCCAGCTACGACATCGGCTCCAGCCTCGTCACCGGCTCCATCTTCTCCCGCTCACACCGATGCACCACCACAGGAACCAGCACTTGCACCGGTGGAAGTTCCTGATCAGGAAACAACACCGCCTCCGCAGAGTCCATCCGCAACAACACCGGCAACAACATCGGCACCAGCATTGACTATGCCTCCCACAGAAGCAAGCTCATCAGCAACCATTGCCGATATTCAAGACACTACTGCGCCAACTGCTTTCCCGAGTCCGAGGTAAGAAATCCGTTTTAAGATGGTAAGCCGACTGTCATAAAGCTTGCAATATAAACTTATGATCGGAAAACTCTAATTTTCTTCTTTTCAGGCCCAAGACTCCCCTGATAGCTTATTCTCTTTTGCCGTCATCGTTCCCGATGAATATAACGAAGAAGAAAGCTCTGCTCCAGCTCCAAGCACTACATCGGCAGACATCAAGTCTAAGCTCGAAGCATTGCTACTTTCACTGCAACAAAGCACATCTCTCCTAGTTCAAGATTCCACTGCAGCGAAAGTGGCTTTCAAGGAGATTCAAGGTCATCTGCCTGCCGATATCGAAGAAACAATCTTCCAAGCAGCATTCGTTGAGATCCGACAACTTCAATACCAACGGGCCTCACACCGTATTGCCGATAGAGCCGCTCAATCAAAGCTCGAAGAGGAAATGCTCCAATTCAAACAAGCTGCCGATGAAAAGCATAAGAGCATCGGCCATATAGAAGCCTCTGGCATTGATCTTGAGCAAGAAATCACCCATTTATCAGCAAGAAAGGAAGAACTGCTGGCGGAACTGAAGAAAGTCGATGAAGCCTTAGATGTGGCCAACCAAAAGAAAGCTCAACTGCCTGATGCTGTCAAAGCCCTGCAACAAGAAAGAGATGCAAACGCTCGGCAAGCTATTCTGCTGAAGAGAAAGATCAAGCCAGTCGAAGGATCTGCTGACGATGACATCAGGGAGATAGAAGAAGCAGATCAGATTCGCCTGTGTGCGATAACATCCATTCAATCCCTATTGTAATCTGTTGTAATTTGTTATGTCGTCAACTGTGAACTTGGCAACTGATTTTGCATGTAATATAACGTTAATACGCTTTCTACCGATGTTTCGTATGATCTTTCCATCATCGGCATTTATACTTACATTGCTTTATGCATCTACCCAGATACTGGGATAATATTTCTTTAAATATTTGCCATTGATTGCTCTGGGAAACGCAACCCCTTCAAGTGTTTCCAAAATATAAGTGTTTCCAGGAATAGACTGACTTATCTGAAAAGGACCTTCCCAATTAGGAGACCACTTCCCAAACGTCAAACTTTTAGTCCCAATCGGTAAAATCAGTTTCCATACTAGATCACCATCGGCAAACTCTTTTACCTTGACTTTTTTTGTCATACCACCTGGCAACCCTCTTCTTGTTCTCCTCAATGCTAATTAGAGCCCTCAACCGATGACTCGCTAAATCTTCTAACTCATCCTTCATAAGGACATCATATTCATCCGCTGTTAACTGATCCTAGGAAAACAATCTCCTAGACCCAATTTTAATCTCCCAATGTAAAACAGCGTCGTGCCCGTACACCAATTGATAAGGTGACACTTTAGTAGCGCCATGGCATGCCATCCGATATGACCATAAAGCTTCGTTCAACACAATATGCCACCTTCTAGGGTTTTCTTCGATCTTGCTCTTGATAATCTTAATAATCCCTTTGTTGGTTGCTTCGGCTTGACCATTAGCTTGAGCATAATAAGGATAAGAGTTTAAAACCTTAAATCCCATACCGATAGCAAATTCATCAAACTCACCCGATGTAAACATCGTCCCTTGATCAGTGGTAATAGTCTGAGGAATACCAAATCGGCAAACAATATGCTCTTTTACAAAGTCTATCATATTAGTCGATGTTACCTTCTTCAAAGGAATAGCCTCAACCCATTTCGTAAAGTAATCGGTGGCAACAAGTATGAATTTATGCCCCTTACTCGATGGCGGATAAATTTGTCCAATGAGATCAATAGCCCATCCTCTAAACGGCCAAGGCTTGATTATAGGATTCATCGCCGATGTAGGTACCCTCTGGACATTACCGAATTTCTGACAATCTTGTCATCCCTTGAAGTATTTGAAGCAATCCTCAAGAATTGTCGGCCAGTAATACCCATTCCGTCTAATCACCCACTTCATCTTGAATGCCGATTCATGCGCTCCACATACCCCTTCATGAATCTCACCCATCAACTCTTCTGACTCTTCTTTAGCAAGGCATCTGAGCAACACTCCATCAATTGTTCGATAATACAATTCATCATCAAGGAGCACATACTTGGTAGCTTGAAACCTCAAACGCCTTTCAACCTTTTTAGACGGATCTCTTAAGTAATCGGAAATTTCTTTTCTCCAGTCATCGGCAACCATCACCGATGTCATGACTTCTTGAATTGACTGATACCCTGAAGTGTTCTGTGCTAATCGATTAGCCTTTTCATTATGAAACATGGGAATATGTTCGAGGCGGCACTCTTTGAATTCTTTTAATAACTGTAAACATCTCTCATGGTGTGCAATCAACACTTCACTTCGGCATTCATATACCCCAATCAATTGATTGATCACCAACATAGAGTCGCCAAAGACTTCGATGGCATCGGCACGCACTTCCCTGAGTAACTCCAACCCTTTTATTAAAGCCTGATACTCAGCCTGATTGTTTGTCGACGTAGAAGCAATCGGCAACGAAACTTCATATTTCTGTCCTCGGGGTGAAATTAAGAGAACGCCGATACCTGCCCCTTCTTTGCATGTAGACCCATCAAAGAACAAAGTCCAAGGAGCAATCTCTACATAGCTTATCACATTGCAATGCTGAGTAACAAAATCGGCCATCACCTGACCTTTAACTGCCTTAGCCGATTCATACCTTAGATCAAATTCTAAAAGTGCTAGAATCCATTTGCCGATTCTCCCACTTAATATCGGCATCGACATCATATACTTAACCATATCATCTTTGCAGATAACAGTGCATTCGGCCGACAATAAATAATGCCTTAATTTTATGCAAAGAAAATATAAGCATAAACATAATCTTTCTATGGACGAATACCTGGTTTCGGCATCTACCAGCCTTCTGCTCAAATAATAAATCACATGTTCTTTCCCTTCAAATTCTTGGATTAAGGCTGATCTGATAACGCCGTCATCGGCAGATAAATACAACCTGAAAGGCTTCCCGTGTTGAGGTGGAACTAAGAACGGAGGGTTTACCAAATATTTCTTGATCTCTTCCAAGGCTAACTGTTGTTCCTCTTTCCATGTAAACTCTTGATCAGCTTTCAGCTTTAACAACAGGCTAAAAGACTCAATTTTACCAGACAAGTTGGATATAAATCTCCTGATAAAATTAATTTTGCCGATCAAAGATTGCAGCTCAGTCTTATTGGTAGGAGCAACTACTTTGTTTATTGCATCAATAGATTTCCTATCAATCTCTATACCTCTCTGATGTACCATGAAACCCAGAAATTGACCTACTGATACCCCAAACGCACACTTATTAGGATTCATCTTTAACCCATGTTTCCTTGTGCATTCCAGGATCCTTCGTAAATCGGCAAGACGCTTCTCAAAATTTCCAGACTTGACCACCACATCATCAATATAGATTTCAACTATCATGCCGATGTACTTATGAAAAATAAAATTCATCGCTCTCTGATAAGTATCACCGGCATTCTTCAAGCCAAAAGTCATTACAACCCACTCAAATAAACCGACATGACCTGGACATCTAAAAGCAGTCTTGGATATGTCTTCTTCAGCCATGAATATTTGATTATATCTAGCATTACCATCCATGGAACTAATGATTTGATGTCCAGCAGCAGCATCAACCAGCAGATCGGCAACGGGCATCGGATAACCATCCATCGACGTAGCCTTATTGAGATTCCTGAAATCAATGCAAACACGTAGTTTTCCATTTTTCTTATACACAGGAACCACATTAGAAATCCATTCGGCATATCGGCATTGCCGAATAAATATAGCTTCAATTAACTTTGTAATCTCAGCTTTAATGTCGGGTAAGATAATAGGGTTGTATCGGCGTGCTGGTTGCTGATAAGGTTGGAAATTAGACTTAATAGGTAACCGATGTTCAACTATTGATCGGTCCAAACCAGGCATCTCTATATAATCCCAAGCAAAACAATCTTTGTATTTCTTTAATAAATCACTCAACTGTTGTTTACATTGGGAATCTAACTTAGCACTAATGAAAGTTGGCCTGGGCCTACTGCCATCGCTGATATCTATCTCTAGTAAATCATCGGCGGATGTGAACCCTTGTCCCAGTCTTCTATCATCGACGAATCGATCCATTAAAACTCTTCTTCAAGACCGACTGCTTGGATCAGTGTAATGCGGTAATCGGCAACTTTGAGGAACTCCGTGTCCCAAGATTCACCTAATTGCACCTGGTTTGCTCATAAGTTTCCGATTCTGTCGATGCAACAATTGACGGAGTTTCACTCCGGACGACTTCAATCTTGTCTCCAACCCATTGCACGAGGCTTTGGTGCATTGTAGAAGGAATGCAGCAATTAGCATGGATCCAATCCCTTCCTAGGAGCAAGTTGTAGGTGCCTTTGCCACTGATAATGAAAAACGTTGTTGGCAAAGTTTTACTGCCGATGGTTAATTCAACACATACGGCTCCCATAGCTGGCGACACATTGCCTTCAAAATCTTTAAGTTTCATGTCCATCTTGACCAAGTCTTGGTCACCTTTCCCAAGTTTCCTGAACATGACATATGGCATTATATTGATTGATGCCCCACCGTCCACCAGCATCTTCGTCACGGGCTGCCCATTCACTTTACCTTTGATGAACAGAGATCTTAAGTGTTTCCTTTCATCATCGGCAAGCTTCTCAAAGACAGCTGTCATCGGATTTAACACCAAATGTGCCATCTCAGCAGCTTCTTCCTCCGCATCGACAGGTGCCATGAATTCCATCGGCAATATGATGACCATATTGACTTCTGCCGATGGATCCCTATCCTTGCGCTTTGGCCTCCACTGCTTGATTGGAGACTTTTCCATTGAAGAATTTTCACTGTCATATAAATCTCCTTGGCGTTCGCGCTGAATCCTTCTTTTCTGAGTCTTTGTTAGACCTTTGGGGCACCATTGAGGAAACTTAGTTTTCCAAACAGGCTGGTACTGTTTTTCACCGCTTGTATCGGCACCACGCCTTATGTTTGGATCTCTAGAGAATATCTCCTCATCGGGTACTCTTGCATTGGCCATCTCCTCAAGCTCCTCTTGACCAACACGCCTACCAAGCCTGTCATGCGCGCTGAGCTTGCCCCCCAGCCGATCACGTGTTGACCGTTTTCCTCCGATCGGCCTGCTATAGTTTGATGCTCGATCGTCAAAACAAGGTTTCTTTTCTGAACGATCGGCAGGGTAGTACCCATTACATTCAGGGCAATTATCAATAGTGGGTAGTTTGATGCCTTCTTCCTAGCAATGAACAAAGAAGGGACACCTCCAATGATCTTTATGCCGAAGCCACTCTTGGTGCCTTTCTTCTTCCTGCTGCCGATATTGTTCCTCCTGCGATTGCGGATAATCTTGTTGTGGCCGCCTATGCGTGATCATGACGCCATAAGACCTCCCGGCGCTACTGCTATCTTTGGCAACTCTCTTGCCTTTTCTATCATCGGCAAACTTCCTCCCTGTTACTTCATGCGCAGCTATTTGATGTTCAGGGTCTACCGATGCGCTTTTCTTGGTAGCTTCCGATGTCAACACCTTAGTCTTTCCACTGGTTTCCACCATGTTATTTGGGAACGGGTGCTGATCGATCTTCATCAGCTTCTGGGCTTTAGAATTTTCAAACTTAATTCGCCCAGATTTGATTTCTGACTGCAACTGCTGCCTAAATACTTTGCAATCATTGGTACTGTGCGAAGTCGCATTGTGCCACTTGCAATACCTGATCTTTCTGAGCTCTTCGGCCGATGGAATTACCTGGTTAGGTGCCAACTTGATCCGCCCTTCTTGAAGCAATAGGTCAAACATCCTATCGGCCTTGGTGATATCAAAGGAGAACCTCTCAGCTTCTTTTTGGCCGAACGGACAAGATACCGGCTTCTTATCTTTCACCCATTCAACCACCTGTTATTGAATCGGTGGTGGAGCAGTCCATCCAGGATTGTAAGTCATCGGCATATAATTCACCGATGGCTGATGACTAACTGGAGCCTGTTGCTCCTGCATTCTGGAGTAATCAACAAATTGACCACCTTGAGGCGCCGATACTCCAGCTTGAAGATTCGCCACAACTATAGGCTGACTTGTATTTGCGGGGCCTTGCTTCATCGGTAAAGGATTTGCCGATGGTGGCATAAGAGGCACTTTGGGTATCATCACCTGAAGATCTTCTGATGGCAGTTGCACAACTGGGGAGGATGTAGTATAATGCGTCATAGGGATCATCGGCTGTGAAGGCATTGCCGATGCTATAGGACCCTTCCACGCTGTACTATCACATCAGATCAGATTAGAATCAACAGATGGATTTGGAGGCATACCGTATCCCCACCAGTTGACGGGAGTTGGCTGACTCTTAGTTGCGGATCCTGACATTGCTGACGCCGCCAGATCTGTGTTCAATCGAATAATACTTGCAGGGCTCGATCTTGGCGGTGTGGCCGTATCGGCAATCGAATCCACAGGTTGGGAATACACCATGGGAGCCGCCGATGGGGTTATAGTAGATGCCGATCCAGGTTGATGATAAGCCGGACCAACATACTGGGGTGCATGCCCTTCTTTGAAAGATTGCATAACAGCATTGTATATGGTATTGGACAACACGTTAGAATGGCTAACTAATGCATGATTCAATGTAGAATTAACCATCTCTTGTAATTTACCAGGATTGGCGTCAAACGTGACCTGCCGCGGCAACGGCAGATCTTGCTTCTGGATAGCTTCGCCACTCCTGCTTAGGCTGAAGGACTTCAGATATAACTGTTTATAATCCTCCATAGCCTGCCTCTGATCATCTCTCAGATTCGCTTCAGAGACTTCTATGACGTTGCTTGGATTGACGTCGGTATTATCACCCATTGCAGATGTATAATTTGTCCCGGATCAGATTAGAATCAACAGACGGATTTGGAGGCATACCGTATCTCCACCAGTTAGCGGGAGTTGGTTGACTCTTAGTTGTGGGTTCTAACATTGCCGATGCCACCAGATCTGTATTCAATCGAGTGACACTTGCAGGGCTCGATCTTGGCAGCGTAACCTCATCGACAGATGGGCCCACAGGTTGGGAAGAAGCTGTTGGAGCCGCCGATGGGTTTGCAATAGATGCCGATCCAGGTTGATGATATGCTGGACCAACATACTGGGGTGTTTGTCCTTCCTTGAAAGATTGCATAACAGCATTGTATACAGTATTGGACAGCACACTGGAGTGGGTAATTAATGCCTGATTTAGTGCAGAATTAACCATCTCCTGTAATTTACCCGGATTGGCGTCGAAAGTGACCTGCCGTGGCAACGGTGGATCTTGCTTCTGGATGGCTTTGCCACTCCTATTTAGGCTGAAGGATTTCAGATACAACTGCTTGTACTCCTCCATAGCCTGCTCCATAGCCTGCTTCTGATCATCTTTCAGATTCGCTTCGGAGACTTCGATGACATTGTTTGGATTGATCCCAGTATTCTCCATGAAGCCTGATGTAGATCAAACTGATGATCCAAGATGTATGATTGGTCCCACCGGGTGTACCAAAAGAGGTGTTGACACAAAAAGCGTCAGGATCTGCGAACACCTCAGGCTTATACCCGAATTTGATGTCCAAAGGTGTGCCAGTCGATTTGACCAGTTAATCGACAAGGATGATAAATAGAACAAGATCTGAACGAGACAACGGCGATGCATCCGGATGTCAAGGCTCAAACTTGATCAAGATAACTAGAGTAGAGCTGAACGAGACGACAGCGATGCGCCCGGACGTCAAGGCTCAGATTGCTCAAACGCGAAACTTGCAAGGGTTGACGGAGATCGAGGAGATGCAGCCCGTCGAAGCTTGAAGAACTCGTAGATAAACTAGATCTAATGCAATAAAAGTAGGATTGCTGGAAAAGTAAATAAGAATAATAGATTTGTTTGATATATGATTGTCTTTTTCTTACGACCTCTACGTACATATTTATACTCCAGCAAAAGGAGTTGTAGACAGACACGACTCGTACCTTTCCTAAACAAAAACTCCTATTTTTAAGGAAACAACTGACCCGCGCAGGAGTCGGATCCAAATAACAATAATCTTTCCCTAAACAAAAACTCTTATTTTTAAGGAAATAAATGACTCGTGCAAGAGTCAGACTCAAACGATAAAATAACACTAGCATAAAAACACCAGTTTCCATATCAAGCCCTTCCACGATGAACCCTTTCATCGGCACACTTCTAGTCTGCAATCTTCTTCCATCATCATCAGCAATTTTCTGCTGACGTCAGCCGCCACGTCATCCTGTGCCTATCGGCAATATTTTCCTATCGGTAATTTCCTCCAATCGGGAACAGTTTTACTCTCACTGGCAACTTACTTTTATCAATCAACCCTTATCGGCAACAAACCTGCTTTATCGCTCAGCTTCCATCGGCAAAAACTCTTACCCTTATTGGCAGTATTCATCCTCATCGGCAATCTTAACCGATGACCTTCCAATGCCGATAGAAAACGGCCACCGATCAACAAGAGTCTTAGCCCATTTGACATGTTGAAAAACGGTGTCACCACATGGGAATTAATCTAGTTCAAGCAAAAGACAACAATGCAAATGGAATCAATGAAATGGCTTCTATATTGTGGGATATCATAGTATCATGTGAAAGCAAGCATACTTGACAAATGACAAATGAGAAATGAGTTGATAGTTATGGATTGGTCTCTATATTGGATTGCTTTACATGAATAAGAAGAGTTAGATAGTAAAGTAGTGTTGATCAAGGATTGAATAATGAATCAATAGTGCATTAGTGAGAAAACACCAAGCAAAGGTCAAATGACGAAGGAGACAATGTATATTGGATATAATATGGTCTCTACTTTAGTTTGCTTGTATGGACAAAGATTTGGAGAATCACTTTGCATTAATATGATCAAGCTAGAAGTTTGAAGATAGAGATTGAAGTGAGTGATAGGAGTGTGAAGCCAAAATAAGGAGGATCTAAGGAATTGTGAATTGTCTTGACCATATTGATGTGGAGTCTCATATATCAAAGCTTGATTGATCTCAACATTCATATCTATAATATATTCAAGCAAGGATCACAATATTGAAGAAAGGGTTTTCAATCGGTGCTTAATATGAGGTGACTTGAGTATGGCTTGATAGGGTGAAGATAGCAAGGAAAGGACTTCGAGGTACTAAGCGAAGGTGAAGGTCAAGGAGACCGAGGTACTATGGCTAAGGTGAAGAAGAGAGTACTTGCATTGAGTCGAAGTACTAATCAAGCTATGAGGAGTCATATTATGTTGAGGATCAATTTATTAGTGGTAGTGACTTGAAGCCATGGGCTGAACTCATATGTATTGGAAGATTCAAGTCACAGGCTCTAAGGTGTGTTTGCTCAAAGAGATGAGATAATGATGATTGCAAACACATGCTCAAGGTATTATAAGAATGAGGACAATACATTCAATGGTGCAGCCCCAAATTATCAAAGGATGTGGTGACCAACTCAAAAGCATTTAATTTATTTGATGTTTTGAATTTGAGTTTAGGAAAGGCCGTACTACAAAGGGGGATGCAATGTGCATGCTTAAATGTGCAACCAAGTGCTCAAATTCCACCAAACATCCTCTCATACCTTGCCCAGACTCCCTGCAAAACAGTTTTTCATTCGAAGCATTTTTGGGCAGCGCAACGGTGCTCTTCCCCTGAGTAGCAATGTTGCGGTCCAGCAGTGCCGGGCTTAAGTCCAACAGTGCCGGACCAGTCCAGCAGTGCCGGACCTGAGTCCAGCAGTGCCGGGACTTAAGTTACCGTTGGATGGCAGGGAGTATTTCTATTCCCTCCCTGCTGCCCCCCAACGGTCATCTCGACCATTCCAACCAGTGCAGCAACACAGAAAAGCTCTCTCCCTCTCTCTAACTCCATTGGAACCCCTCAAGCTTTCTCTCCATTGATTCCTCTCCAATCCTTTGAGAGATTGAGCCTCCAAACTCCATTAGAGAGCAGCCCAAACTGTTCTTCAGTACCTAGAGCACTTGGTTCGCGTTCAAGCCGGTGGATTGCATTCGTTACTCTTGGAGCTTGCTCCTAGCCGGCTAGAGCGTCGCCCGTGGAGCTTGCCAACTTGTATGGCAGCCCCGGGAGGTTTGTAACCATCTCATTGAAGCTAAGAAATTACCCCTTACTTCAAGAGTTCACTCTCTTGATTTGAGAACGAGGGAAGGGCAAGCCTTGTGGGGCAAGCCTAAGCCTTGTGTGGCAAACCTCAACAACGTGGACTTAGGCCAGCCTTGGTGGCGACGCTGAACCACGGGATAAATCTTGTGTCACTTGTGTTTGTGTTGTTTGCCTTACTTACATTTGTCCTCAAGGTGATTTCTAGGGTTTGGTCCCGATCTACTTGGTGGGTGTGTTGCTACCACTTTCAAGTGGTGCTAGAGGTTCCCTACACCTCTAGGAAGGTTTTCTTTCAAGCACAATTTCATTCTAGTTATAATTTTTGAATTGTGCTCAGTTCTGTCCTAGTAGCCAACACTGTCGGGCTTTAGAGCAGCAGTGTCGGGCACCCCAGCAGTGCCGGACCCAGGCCGGCAATGCCGGACCTGTGCTGACAGAAAGTTTGCAAGTTTATTTTAAACAGACCTATTCACCCCCCTCTCTAGTCCTGTTGGGCGACATCAAGGTCCTTTCAATGGTTTTGAGGGGGGTAAGAGAAATGAGAAAGATGGAGAAATATGGAGGAAGATGGGAGGACCGGTTCGCACGAGAAGAGGTAAGGTGGACTCACCCACCGTTGGCCCGGTGCCATTGAACTGGCCTCTCCCATCGCCCGGTGGGCGATGTACCCATGACACTCCATAATTATTTGATTGTCACCACCGCAGGTCCACCAGCCTCCTTAAACCTCCTTTTGCAGGCAAAGAACACACATAAACTCCCAACCCTAACCACTAACTTGGCTCAGGGTCGTTGGATCTGCTCAACTCATCAGAGAAGACTTGGGTCGTTGAATCTTCTCGACTCGTCAGAGAAGGAGACTACGGTCCTTGGTGGCCATGGATCTAAAGTAGAGAGAGAAATGATGAAGATGGAGAATGGTCGAGGAAGACAGGAGTACCGGTTCTCATGATTAGAGATAAGGCGGACTCATTTGATGTTGACACCATTAAACTAGCCTCTCCCAACGCCCAATACGCAGTGTTCCGGTCGCCCCAACATGCGGCGTCCCAGTCACCCTTCCCCATCGTCGTCTCGACTGTCACCAATGTCAATCCACTAGCCTCCTCAAACTACACAACCACAGAATACATAAATCCCAAACCACAAAACCCTAATCACTAACCTGGTTCGAGGTCATCAAATTAAATCTTCTCTCAGCTCATTGAAGGAGGCTCAATGTCGTCGAGTTTGATTCATCGGAGAAGGAAACCTCGGGTCCTTGGTAGCCATGGATTTGTGGGAGAGAGAGGCTGGGAAGATGGGGAAGAAGGAAGGACCGGTTTACGGAGAACAGATAAGGTGGACTCACACTCGTGCATGTTGTGCGACAAAACTAAAGATTTCCAAATGGATCAGGCATGTTGGGCCGACACGGGCCTAGCCCGAAAAAGCACGACACTAGCACAGCCTAGACACAGAGTCCATAGTGCCAGTGCTGGCACGTGCACAATGTAGGGCCGTGCTTGGGCCGTAGGTCTGCTGGCACGGGCACGACACAGTTAATGTGCCAACACGATGCGACCCGTTAGATTTCAACTGTTGGATGTCCTTGAATCAACAAAAACCATTAGATTCATTATATATATATATATATATATATATATATATATATATATAAAATATAGACATCAAACCCTAACTCCTCTCCTCATCCTCTTTTTTCGACTCCTCCCAATGGCGCCATCTTCCCCGCGACTCTCTCCTCTCCCGCGCCTCCCTCCTCCTCCCAGGATCCGACGCTGTCTTCCCCGCGCCTCTGTGCCTCCCTCCTCCTCCCAGGCTCCGACGCCGTCTTCTCTCGTGCCTCCCTCCTCCTCCCCCACATCTCACGACCTCAAGCATCCAGGGCGGCGTGGCGGCGCAGCAGCGGCACGCACGGCACGTCGCGGCTCATGGCCTATAGTGACGTGTCTGGGCCGACATCCGACACGGCCATGCCTGGTCATGTTGTGTCGTGCCTGGTTGTGACCGTGACGTGTCGTGCCCGGGCGGCCTATTTGGCCATCTTTAGTCAAAACCACGCGGAAAAGTCGTCGTTACCATAAGATTAATCTTCCCAAAATAAAAACTATAGTAGTCTGGTCTAACATAGTTAATTTCACCTTACAGGATATATAGGTAAACTTCACCAAAACTCAGAATAGAAAGGCTGATATGGAAGGTATTAGCTAGAGTGACAGCAAAAGAAGAAAGAAAGAGCAGTTTCCTTTTTTTCAGCAAATGAAAAATAACCATGGTTAGTTGGCCATGGTGGGCCCCTCCTGCACAATACACGCAGGCTTGTGCATGCAGCATGCGCCCCTCTTCTTTTCGTGAGGTCACCACGTTTTCCCTCCCCCTTAACTGCTTCGCTCCTTCCTCACTGATCGATCGCTCAGTCGCTCCCGACCTCCCCACACTCCATCGTCGCGCAGTGCGTGGTTGCACGCAACGCAGCCAAATAAACTCCCAGCAGCAGCCCACGCCATCGATCGATCCGGGCGCCGTCGTTCATCGGTGGGGTTATCGGGCAGATGGACGTGGAGGATGGTGGCCGGCCGGCCGTGCAGCTGCAGTCCACGACGAAGCGGGCTGTGAGCTCACCATGGGTATGTAAGCTCAGTTTCATGCGATTTCTTCGTTTCGATTTGGAGAACCTCTGTCTCTGTGCTGCGCGTGCGATGGTGTCTCAAGTAAGGAGCAGTGCGTTTGGTCTCCGGACTGGTAGGTTCTGCAATGCATCTCACGGTTCTTGGTGAGTTCCTCTTCCTTCTAGCTGTTTGGTTCCTTTGGTGTGTGTTTTGTTCTTCTAGCAAAGGAGTGAACTGTGAACCTTAGTCTTTACAAGCTTCTGCTACCGTGTGATTCCTGCGCACAACTGGTTGGATCATTCTTAAGTTCAAACTGCAGATGTTGTGCTAGTTCTTCGTCCAACATTGAATCTGAGAACGAAAAGACCGTGCAGGCTAAGAGCATCTCCAAAAGTCTTTCTAAAATCTGTTCTCTTAATTATCATTTAGAAAGTCATCTGACTAAAAAATTGCTTTCTATATCTTTATAGTCTTCTATATCTTGGGTGCAGTCTAGATCGAGAGTCAGCCTTAATTACTCGTCACCTTTAGCTAGCGAGAAATCCAGAATATAGAATGTCTATATATCAATATCCAATTGATGAGGCTGTTGTAGGGTGTTTTTTCAACAAAAATCTCTATTAAAGTCTCCTAGAGATGCTCTAAGGTTCATGAACGGCACAAATATTATTGTGCTGAAATTTAGTTGTCAGTTATCCTCCTTTTGGTGTTATATAATACGTTGGGCATAAATTTCGTGTTGGCTTTGCTGTAAAAGTATTGTCGTTTTGAGCCATGTTCATCTGACTGATATCCGCAGCCCATGAGCAATCCATGGATGAAACGGTAAATGCCAACAATCCTGTATAATTCTTTCGATCAGCCCGTTTTTGCAGTCGTATATTTCTTGGAAGTATGTACGTAGTAGCTTATTATGGTGCACAACAAATATACTGGTTTGTTGTCACTTCACTACTTACTCCGGTTTGTTTTGTGTATCTTAACCATCTTTGTCCCTTTTTTGAACTTACTTCAGACTCTTCTGTGTTACTTTCAATGCCTTTTGGCTTACTACCTACCTGCACTATTCAAATGCAGTTTGTTATTCTTTTTTTTCCTCAAAATTGCATCTACAGTTTGTGTTACTAGACTGATAGTTACAGTAGTAGGGAGGGGGGAGAGAACAACACTGCAAACTTATTATACTGTTCGTGTTGGTTGGTGCAGGGACTTCAGAAAGCGACGCTTTTACTGGCATACCAGAGTTTCGGAGTTGTGTATGGTGATCTCTGCATTTCACCTGTCTACGTGTACAAGAACACCTTCTCTGGAAAGCTGCGCCTGCACGAGGAGGACGAGGAGATCCTCGGGGTTCTGTCTCTCGTCTTCTGGAGCCTGACACTCATACCACTGCTCAAATACATCATCCTTGTTCTTGGAGCAGATGACGATGGAGAAGGTACATGCTCTTGTTTGTGTCTCCAGTTCTTTCAGCAGATCATTCTTGGTTCAATTATTATCGTTTTAATTTGACAGCGTTTTCCATGTGAGAAAAGTGGCCCATGGATCGGATGCTGACAAACTGCCTGAGTTTTTTTGGCAATGTGCTGTGTATGCACGCAGGTGGGACTTTTGCGTTGTACTCGTTGATGTGCAGGCGCTCAAGGATGGGGCTCCTGAACAATATAAACAATGGGTGTTTATCAGCGTACAACCAGAACCAGAAGGAACCTCGTGAGGAGCTGAAGAGTAGTTTGGCAATAAAATGTTTCATCGAGAAGCATTACTCGCTTCGTGTCATGCTGCTGCTCTTCGTTCTCATGGGTACTAGTATGGTTATTGGGGATGGCGTCTTCACCCCAACAATGTCAGGTAAAGAACCTTAGGTTCTCGTGTTCATTGAAATGGTTTAAATTTGCCTGGAACTACCATTTTAATGTAACGTTCTTACTTCTTAAGGCCGACGCCTGCGACACCTTAACTGAACTCACATTGTAAAACTTTATTTCTCCTTATTAATACAAAGATGGTGCAGTACAGTTTTCCTGCATATTCCAGGGAAAAAAAGAATAAGTGCTCTGCTTAGTTCAAATCATGAATCTCTCTTCAGTGTACTGTACTCCACATAATTTCCTTGTGTGATTTATCTAACTGTCAGACTGCTACTCTTTTTTTCGGGGAAAAGTTTAGTAACCTAAGCCCGAGAAATCTTACTGCAACTGAGTAACTGACAGAGATAATACCCCTTTTGTGCAGTTCTATCGGCAGTTTCTGGACTCAGAATTAAGTTTCCAGAACTACATGAAAGTAAGAGGCTGCTTATCTTATAAATATTGCTCATAATTAATTATTCACTTCTGTTAGGAGCAGATGCTAGTTGATAGTTTTCAGGTTACTTGCTATTCTTTGGCATTGCATTACTAACTACAAATAATTGTTTTTTTTTTTGTGCTTGTGTACAGATTACACTGTGCTTTTTGCCTGTTTCATTTTAGTTGCCCTTTTTGCGCTGCAACACTACGGAACCCACCGTGTTGGGTTCCTATTTGCTCCAGTTTTGCTTGCCTGGCTTGGCTGCATTGGTGGTATCGGCATATACAACATATTCAAGTGGAACCCTAGTGTCATCCGTGCTCTGTCCCCATACTACATATACAACTTCTTCAGGAAGGCCGGCAAGGATGGCTGGAGCTCACTGGGAGGGATTGTTCTATGCATCACAGGTTCACATCTTCTTCTGTCTGATTCTGTTTTGACTTAAGGTTCAGTTAAAGCTGTGCCCTGTATTTGGACATTTCTAAGGCTTCTATAATTTCATTCAGGTGCTGAAGCAATGTTTGCAGATCTTGGGCATTTCTCAAAACTTTCACTAAGGGTAAGTACTATCTTATTTTTATAATAAATAAATGGTAGTTTTGCTTTACTTGCTGGATGTGCCAATTTCCGTCATTAACTTTACTGAATCTCTTTTGTTGCTTTGTAATGGCAGCTTGGATTCACAATAGTTGTGTATCCATGCTTAGTCCTGGCTTACATGGGTGAGGCTGCTTATCTGTCTGAACATAGGGAGGACCTACAAAGCAGCTTTTACAAAGCTCTCCCAGGTGAGGTGGCAATGTTTTTGCCAGACTAACTGAAGTTTAAGTTTTCCACACTCATTTCGTATCACTCCTTTCCACAAACATGTAGCATCACCATTACTTTGTTTTATGAATTCTCTAATATTAAGGGCATGTCTGGGACTCCTTCGCTCCATGTTTTTCAGCTTTGCACCACGTTTTTTAGCCAAACGGTTTCAGCTCCACGCACACAACTCCAGAAAAAAAGGTGGAGTTATGAGAGCCTAAAGAGGTACTCCACAAACTCCAGTTTTTTGTGGAGCTGCTCCACAGTGGAGTTTGCAGAGCAGAGTTTGTGGAGCAGTCCCAAACATGCCCTAAATCAGATTTTAGTATTTAAAAAAAACGGTGGGGTTGGAAACACCGTGAGCAGTCAACAAGTAAAGAAAATAATGAGGAGCGATTTCGACCTTTTCGCATCCATGTATCCATCGATCAGGGATAATGGATGAAGTTGAGAGAAAAAACATAAGTTTAAGGGTCAAAGTGGTCGTTTTGATAGTTCAATGGTCAATTTGAGTCTTTGGTGATACTTGAGAGGTCAAAGTGACCGTTTTGATAGTTCAGGGCCAATTTGAACCTTCAGTGATAGTTGAGGGGTCAAAACGGCTATTCTACCATATATCTGCGTAGCTTGTTCAGCAAAAGAATGTAATGGTAATCATAATAAGGACTAAAAAGACATTGGGGAGGGGGCTATGGTTGGGGCGGCTAGGGCAGGGGTTTGGGTGTGCGTGGGATGGAGTGGGGCGGCTCAAGGTGAGGGCGGCAGCGTGGTGGTGGCGTGCGTGCGAGTGGGATGGAGGGGCGGCAACGGCTGTGGAGAAGACCGCAGAAGTCAGAGGGAGAAGCAGAAAGGCACTAGGCCTATTCTTTGCTTAGATTGAAATAGTTACACTATCTCTATATTTATAGTTTCTATACGACTTACCATCCAAGAAGCTATAACAAGACTTCTTATAGATTTAGACTCTCCCTATTTAAACAAACTATTATATTTTCTAAATAATCTCAATCTAATTTCCTAGTCAATTCTTTATTTATTTTCCTACTTTTCCATGGATTCTAGATTTTTTCCGGATTTGAGGGAGTGCCGTGGTGCTACAGTATGAAAAAAAAAATTGTATGCGGCAGTGCCGCACACAGTCATCTCGTATGACACTGCTTAATCTCCGTCCACTGGGTGCATCGAAAATCTCATGGACTTAATGGGCCAGATTTAGATGGATAAAAAAACAGCAGCCAAAACGCGGTGCCGCACACAGCCTCCTGTGCGACGGTGCTACATACAAATTTTTTTCCAGTTCGGCAATGAATTAAGTGGCTAGCAGCTGGCTGCATACTTATCAGTCCATCACGAGGAATAAAAATGTGTGAAAAGAGATGACCCCAAAATCACATATCAAATGAAACAGGAGAATCAAAATTCCACTTGAAATCTTGAAAAGTAGATCATATAAATAGGAAATAAGAAAACATACTAATAAAACAAACTAGAGAAGGGTGAAATTGTGATGCTTAGAGCATCTCCAAGAGTATCCTAAATCAACTTTTCATTCCTTTTTTTTTGGAAAAAGAAGAAAAATACATCTCCAATGGTATGGCAAATCTACTTGGCAAAATTGGTAAGTTGGCATTCCTCCTCTACGCACATGTATCTTCACGCGCGCGGATTCGCGTTGCTATCCCGTCGGCGCGCGGCGTCGAGTGAATTCCCGCGCGCGCGAGGAGACTTCATCGTTTCCCGCAAAAAAAATTGTCGATCCTTTTTAATTTGTATCGCGCCGCCGCTTCATTTGTTCCCTTCAACCAGCATCCCGACGAGACGCCGACGCCGCTCTTGGACCGTCTCAGGAGCTCCGTTCCAGCTCGGTGGCGGCGGCGTCTTTTGGCGACCGCGATACCTCAACCGCCAACCGGTCATCAACGTGGGCCCTCCTTTTTTTGATTTTGCAAAGTCCAATTTACCAAACCATTAAAGATTACCTAATTATTTAATTGTCATATGCTTTTGCAAGTTGCTAAAACACAAGATATACCAAGTCATATTTAGGATACTCTTGGAGATGCTCCTGCTGAAGACGGGGATTGCGGTCAACGACAGCCAGCAGCTTGGAAACGTCATCCCAATGCAGCTAGATGGAGTTCGATGGGCCTTCACAAGCCCTATCCGTGTTGTAGAATCCAATTATAGCCCAAAAATATGACTAAAAAGACCAACCAATACTTTTCTTAGAAAATATAAAAAAATGCAGATTTTAAGAGAAAACAAAAAAAGATTGTATGATTCATAGACCAAAATACAATTGTCTTATACTCTACCAAAATGACCACCATTAAAAGCGTTTAGATGCACACACCAATTGAGTATGTTGGGTTCATGGTATCTCTACGGTCTGTTCGGCTGATCGTTTCTTTTGTTGTAAGATAAAAACATTATACCAGGACTGATAAGTCAGACCGATAAACCAACAAACAAGGTGATTGTTTTTTAATAATAGATAGACATCTCACCTCTCTATCCACACATGAATGTACACAACCAAAGTTTGTAAGAGCCTTTAGACTCCAAGCCTCAAAACTGAGGTACACAAAGAAAACAAATTGTGGGATGCTTGTATCTCTATTGTAGAAGGTGGGTAACAACTCTTTTGTCGGTGGGTTGCCAATGCAAGGTACCCCTAGTTAGACAGTCCCCATTGGTGCTGACAAACACTGACAATTAAATATTGAAGCTAGCATAATAATTGTAATCCATGCAAAATAAAAAACGCAAGGGATTCCAAGTAGATTAACATAGTTTCTTACTCTACATCTATTAGAGAAAGGTTCACCATGCTGACAAGATATGTTCAAGCATCAAAAAGTGGTTTCATCACCAAACCCACCCTTGATTATCCTCTTATTCTAGATGGGATTAGCATTGTGCTAGACCTTTGTGGTTTGATGATCCTCCTCTTATCTCATGCACCCTACTTAACTCATGTTGCTATTGTCCTTGTCTCCCCCATCCCCTCGATATTGCTCTTTGGCCCTAGCTCACCAATGTCGCTTTCAACATAAGCTAGACGACCATCATAGTATCCTTAAGATTGTTTCTTTTGTCTGTTTGTTGATGACTACTATATTCCCTTGAGCTATTATACGAGTTAATATTACAATACATGTGTTCCCATATTGGACACTAGAATGCAATATCACAATGTATGTTTCATTGTAAACAACCTCCAAAAGCTGCCTGGAAATTAATGTGTGTCCCTAAAGAAAGTGGAGGGATTGGTGTTCTCAGTATTTATACTCAAAATGAGAGTTTTATACTTAAGCATCTTCATAAGTTTTTTCAACAAACAAGACATCCATTGGGTACAGCTGGTTTGGAATTGCCATTACCCTAATGGTAATCTACCAATCAACGATAAAAAGGGGTACTTTTGGTGGAAGGATAACCTCAAGTTTCTGGACTCTTTTAAGGGCATGCCCTCAGCCACAGTCAGTGAGGGGCCCTCCTTCCACTTTTGGTTGGATATCTAGAATGATAGACTACCTTGTAACCGATTCCTAGAACTCTTCTCCTTTGTAAAGGACAAGCATATTTTAGTCCAGAAGTTCTTCTCTGTTATTGAGGCATCAGAATTCTTCCATCTTCCTCTATCAATTGAAGCATTCGACTAGTTTTAGGAACTCTCATATCTTTTGCATGACACTTTCCTATGTCAAGGTTATTTGGTCTTACCTCTGGTGTTCCACTTTGTTTGCTTCAAACAAACCTTATTTACATCTAATGGGTGACAGACAACTTGCCTTTGGATTACACTTGGCATTGGAATTCTTAATGACAGTCCAAATGGAAAAATCTTCTTTTGGTTATTATTCAAGGATAGACTTAGTATTCGTGAGCTTTTAAGGATGAAAAATATGGTACTAGAAAGTTATAATTGTGTGCTATGTCACTTGGACTCGGAAGGAACTCTACTTCATCTTTTTCTGCACTATCCTTTTGACATGTCTTGTTGGAATGCTTGGGACTGGCACAACTTTTTCAAGGTGACCTCCAGGTTATTTGTTCAAAGATCAACTCCAAGGACCTTTATGGAGATTATTGTGTCTATGAGCTCCACGATATGGACTGCCATAAATGATTTGATTTTCATTAGTCTACAACACTTGGTGGGTTCGTGCAAACGCACACATTTGTTAATTACATAGGGGCAAGTGTCAACATTTGTTTGATACATGACTAGACACCCTTATGTAATTTTGTTAATTTTTTATTTCTTTGTTTGTTTCCTGAACTATCACCTTTGTACACACTTTTTTTATATTGATAAACCCTAGTATGGGGTAATCCCTCTTGTTTCATAAAAATATTTGTTAGGGCATGTTTGGTTCCCCGAATTGGCCTGAATTAAATTGATTTCTAGAATGTGGCATGTTTGGCGGCCCCTAGAATTGAAACATCCAATTCAGCCAGTTTCTAGTCACTAAAACGGTGGTTTGCTCCCATTTCGGACCCCAACCTATATGAAACCTTCATAATCGCACTATCGTCGCTTTCTTCCCCTCCCCGACTCCATCCCAACTTCGTTCCCTCCTGACTCCATCCCACCGCCGTCGCCACGACGGGTCTAGATCGGAAGCTTATCCACACCCTCGACATGTCTACGTGCCATCCTCGACTTGCTTGTGCACCCACGTTGTTTCCGTTGAGATGTGCCTGCCTTTGCCCCAGGTATACTCATTCTCCCCCCACCTAGATATGATTGGAATCAGAAAAAGTTCACTGAGGACCACTACCGCTCACAGATGAAGAACCTCCAAGAGCACAAGGAGAGGTACTGGAATCAAAGGTCACTTCCATTTTTTCTAATAGGAGGTCTTGAGCTACCAGTGCTTGCCTACGATTTGGCTAGTGCTTGAGCGCTTGCAATTTAGCTAGCTAGATCTCGCGTGAGGTGGACTGATCTCGTGTGCTTGGATTTTTGTGTGCTTGCTGGCAGTGATCAAATTTAGAATACAACTAACAGATAGTCAAACATCATTTTGATTTTAATTCTTGGAAATTAATTCTATGATAGCCAAACAGGATTACTAGAAATGAATTGGTTTCAATTTGATTCAATTCAAATCAATTTATTTCCTAGAATATGATTCAATGAAACCAATTCAATTCTAGAGATCAAAACGGGCCCTAAAGTTAATTCCACCAATGTGTTGTTGAAGTTCAAGTTCCCCATATGGATCTTTTGGAACAATCGCTTAAAACAATTCCTAACCTTTCGCACAAAACCATCATCAAGCGAGACGAGCAATTTTATCCAAGAATCCCAGTTTTTCGAAGTCTCAGATAATACATTCCTCTTTCTTCCTACCAACATCATATTCATGTAGTGTTTATGTATCCTTGTGTCACCCCTCTCCTATGTGGCAGGCATCCTTCATTGTCCATCTCTCTCTAGAGTTTGACTATATATCATCATGGTCTTTGCTCGGAGAATGTGGAATACTTGTAACAAACTTAGATTTCACTCGGAGCAATGTCATTCCCACCATCCCATGGTTACCCATCAAGAACATACTTATCGCCTTATGTTGTCTGCATAGATGGCAAGATTTGATTCTCTTATATTTTACCATGTAATTTCTCCCTGGTATGCCAGGATGAACATTTGTAAGATTGTTCAATCAATTTTAAGAAATCTCAATGACACCTCCCCTTAGTTATTGTTAAGGTCAAATGGTGGGGGCATTATAACCACAAGCCCTCCCATTTCCTTCCTACAAAATCAATGACAATGTTGATCTATTGCACTACTACCACCTTTGATGTTGGGAATTGCAAACCATTCTTCATCCGGTTCAAATTCCAGCTACTTTGCCATGTAGGAAGAAATGGTTTGTTAAGGCTAGAGCTAGTGGAGTGGGCCTCCTAGCATAGCATGGCCTAGGCATAGCTAATATGTGGTGTCGATTGAGCTAGACCAACCACTTGCCATGACTACGGCTCATCAAAGTTGTGTCATGCCAAGCCGGCATGAGGCCCATTTGGTACAATGGGCCCATGTAGGCGCACCAAGCCTAGTGTGCCAAGCGTCGTTATAGCATGCTACCAGTTGTAGGCCCATGTTGTGTCATAGAAATATTTCTTGCACCTCTAGAGCTTAATTTTTATAGGCACACTAGAACCAAATCCATTTTGCTTTTGCATAAGATTTGGTGGTTGGGCTCATGAAAGAGGGAGTAGCTAGAGAGCATAGTGTTGTTGTGTGAAAGTTGCCACATGTTTTTCGCAAGATTAGGAGTAGCTAGAGAGCAAAGTGTCGTTGTGTGCATGTATCTTTGCTTGTGTGAGTCATGCCACATGCCTAGAGGACTAGAGCAGAGACATGGATTTGCGTGCCATTGGTGAGACATTGAACATTGTCATTGGGCCATCCATGCTATTGTATTGCACCAGGCATGAAATGTATTGTGCTAGGCTCAAATCATGCCATTTCGAGCCACTTATTTTATGTCATGTCTAGGCTCATCTAGCCTAGGCATGGCCTGTCATTCATGTCAGTCCATGTTTGTGTTATGACAACAATACTAGGTCCTTTGCCAAACCACTAGCCAACACTAGTCAAGGCCACATACTAAGATTTACATGGTTTTTGGTATCATCTCTTGTTTAAGGTCATGAAGATGATTGGCTTCACCTAGTAACCATCCTAAGTCAGCACTAACTCAATCACATTTAGGACAATGCCCAAATGCCTCACCTAGAGCTAAATGAAATATCCTCGATAATGCCATATCTGGATACTCAATTATGATGTTCTTGCACCTATACATTGTGTAATATTTGGTACTCATAGTACATCGGCAAAAGCATGATTTCTCACTATATTTGTCATACATGATTGGATATGGTATGAAATTTGGCAAATCGAAGATTGAAGAAATTTGGTGGGTAAAAAATCCTTGACCTTGACCTTTCTCCCTTTGAAACTTCAGTCATTATGTTATGAATGTGTGGAAGTTGATCAACCCATGGATGATCATTAGGCCCCTCTACAATGAATCACCATTGCTTATGGGCACATGACCCTTTTTTAACATTGAAATTGGCTTGGCACGCCTCATGCAATATTTGGTACTTAGGTGCAAATACAAGAAGGCATGCTTGTTATGAATGATTGGATCAAAATGTAACTGAAAACACAAACCTAATAATTGACATCATCGAGGACTTTGAATGAAAATTCAAGTTGGTATTGTCTCAACTTGTTTCCTTAAAAATAACTTTTATCACACTTTTATGATTCATGCCAATCAATTTATAAGGTATGAAGGGAAATGATACAAAGAATCTTTTACTTTTAGATTGTATAGTCAACATATGTGAACTCACATGGCATTATTTTGAAATCATGTGCTGTTTTTGATTTTTCAATACCATCTTGAAAGAATTTGCTGGAGATTGAAGAGAAGTAGGCCAATCTCGCCTGAGTTGGAGTAGGGTGAAGTTTGAGTGAAGAAAAAAAAAATGGGTGCGGGTAGTTGAAGCCAACACCCGGATGTCGATGTCACATTCATGTAGCAAATCTGTTTGTTCAAGTAGCTGAATGGAAGTACCTCAACTTTTCCTTCTAATTTTCCTGAATCTCTTTCTGTTTCAGACAGAGTGTTCTGGCCTGTTCTGATCATCGCAACACTAGCCACGGTTGTTGGGAGCCAAGCCATCATCTCAGCTACGTTCTCCATCATAAGCCAGTCCAGGGCATTGGGGTGCTTCCCGCGGATCAAGATCGTGCACACGTCAAGCCATGTCCACGGCCAGATCTACATACCGGAGGTGAACTGGGCTCTCATGTTCTTGTGTCTCGCCGTCACCGTCGGCTTCCGCGACACCGAAATGATTGGAAATGCCTATGGTATAGTAGGAAATTTAATTTCTACGTACAATCTTTTGAGATGCAGCAGATCAAACTGTACACGTATACACAATCAGCTGGTGTAACATACATTTTGAATCTCTTGTTGGATCCAGGGCTTGCTGTGATCTTGGTAATGTTTACAACGACATGCCTGATGTTCCTCGTGATCACCATCGTGTGGAACCGGAGCGTCCTACTAGCAGCGTTCTTCACGGTGGGGTTCGGATCCATGGAGCTGATGTACCTATCGGCGTGCCTCGCCAAAGTGCCCCACGGCGGGTGGCTCCCACTGCTACTATCGCTGGTGACGCTACTAGCCATGTCGACGTGGCACTACGGAACGAAGAAGAAGCAGGAGTACGAGCTGCAGAACAAGGTGTGTCTGGACCGGTTCCTGGGCCTGAGCTCGGGGATCGGGCTGGTACGTGTTCCCGGGGTGGGCTTCGTCTACTCCAGCGCCGCCAACGGCGTGCCTCCGATGTTCGCGCACTTCGTCACCAACTTCCCGGCGTTCCACCGCGTGCTCGTCTTCGTGTCCCTCCACACGCTCACGGTGCCCAAGGTTTCCCCCGACGAGCGGTTCCTTGTGGGACGGGTCGGCGCGCCGGACCACCGCCTGTTCCGCTGCGTTGTACGGTACGGGTACAAGGAAGGGCGCCGGGACCACTTCAACTTCGAGAACCAGCTGCTGATGAAGGTGGTGGAGTTCCTGCGGCGGCAGGACGACGACGCCGAGGCCGGTGACTACTACTGCTCCGGGTCCAGGGAGCTGTCGGTGATTCCCGCGGCGCCGGCGCACGCGCAGCTCGCGGACGCGGACTCGGCGCCGCCGATGGCGTCGTGCAGTACGACCTCGTCCTGCGAGATCGACGCCGGCGGCGGCAGGAGGGTCCGGTTCGAGGAGCCGCGCGGGGCCGGCGAGGAGGAGGTGAAGACACTGCTGGAGGAGCGGGAGTCCGGCGTGTCGTACATGGTTGGGCACACCAGCGTGCAGGCCCACGAGTCGTCGCCGGGGTGAAGAAGTTCGCCATCAACGTGGTGTACGGGTTCCTCCGGCGCAACTCGCGGCGGCCCGCCGAGGAGCTCGGCATCCCCAACAGCTCCCTGATCGAGGTGGGCATGACGTACAAGGTCTGAGTCTCACTCTGACTGACGCCTCGCCGATGAGCATGCACCGTAGCTAGCTAGCTGCTGAAACCACCGTAGTTGCAGGCTTCTGTTGCTCGCCGATACATTTGCATATATAGGATTCTACATTTCTAGATGGATAAATGGTGGAAGAAGAAGAAGAATAAGAACCAAACCAGCACCCGGCCGGAACAAAATAACAACTCTGTGGCGTGGTTTTTACTTCTTACTACTAGTGTTAACTCTTTGTTTTAATCCAATGTGGATCAACAGGATGGAGATTAGGCTGCAAACAACTGCCATTTGGTTGGCGTGATACTTTTGCACGCTCCTCTGGAATTGATCTGCTTCGTTCGGAATTCATATGTTTTAAAAAAAATGCCCTGAGCTTTAGATATGTATACTAGAAAACAGCGCGGCAAGCCGCGCCTAGTGTTTGGCCACCTTCAGATGGAATGTTCAAGCATATTGTGCACTTCTTAATTTAGTTGAACCTTGTGATGGATATTAGAGTGGCCAATGCAAAGCTTGAAACTTGGAACATATTATAGGTATACATGTAAAACAGATCACTTTCATCAATACAGTTCTAATATGTCATCCCCGATCACCCTGCCATAAATTGCACGTTTCCAAGTGATGTTGCTTCGTGATCATCATGAGAATATTCTGAAGAAATCGATCCAGGCTGCAAGAATTCAAATGTTCAAAATCTAATTTGTACAGTTATTATGATAACCCACCAAGTATTACTTGCAAGTAACGACAGCTACATGCATATGGTACATTAACCTATTTAATAAGGACAGATACCTTAGCAGGTACCAAACCTTAATCGGGCTAAAGCATAGAATATGAGGAATGTTATAGAAACCAATAGGTGGAAGAAAACCAATTTTAAGCTGATTTTACATATAGGGCGTCTTGCAACCCATTCAAATTCAAATTAAAAAGGTAGCAACAAGTAAAGATGATAGTTGTAGGATTATTACTTGAGAAACCATTATTTTTCAGGTAATAATCTGTACACGTTACATGTATTAGTTTTCAGTTGTTAGAAAAAGACAAAGAACATAGCTTGACATACGAGTGAGGTATCCACGTGAGGATAAGATATTTTAAAAAGTGCATTCGACTTATATCATCAATGCCTAGGATGGTGAATATCATGCATTCAATTGATCACAACAAAATTCAGGCGAAATAAATGAATAGAACTATGGATTGATAATTTCAGTTGTAACACAATTTTTAGATATATTTACAGCATGCCCAATCCCTGAATTCATAGCAATTTCTAAAGATGAATATTAAAATGAATACAAACCTCGGTTTGTTTTCTTGTATATTCCTTTTGGTCTTCTGCTCGTTTCTAGAATAATCACAAATGCCATAAAGATGATGGTGTTAGCCAAAATAGTCATATGCAATGCTTAAGTATGTGAATTAAGGATCACTAATATTTTTCTTGGTGCATTGTTTCATTGTGAAACAGTGCAGAAACTATTGATTATCAGGTTGGCTGATTTTGCATGGGAATAATCATAATGTCACCAAAGTGAGACCTTAGCCAAAGTAGTAAGTGAGCAGCCGGGAATTCTGAACAGGGGCTTCACTTATTAGCCTATTTGGTGTTGCAATAACCAATCAATCTGAGAAAGCATCACAACTGATTTTCCAAATAAATAAATTAGTGAAGTTCAAATCCGACAGACTCATATAGAAGAAAGGATAAGCATATTATTTTGTATAACTTAATGTGGACAAAAGCTTTTCTTTAGTGTATGAATGGACTATGCAATATTAATTAAGATCTAAAAATCCATTATAGTGAGCCAAATAAAATTGTCAACCCAGTACTGAACAGAGAGAGAAAGGACTTAGCAGGATAGTAACAACATGGCTCTAGACAACACGGACTGTATCTAGTAATCTAGATCAACCAAACTTCAGTTCGGAAGAGTTCACACCATGCGAAGAATGAGCATAATTTTCTCTCTTAACTTGAGAAAAAAAACACTTACTATGACAATTGTAAATCAGAGAAGAACATCATTCCATAAGTCCATATTAAGCAGACCTCAGGTGAGCCAAAGCAATGGAATTATTTTAGGAGAGAATAGAAGTAAAGAACACACAAAAGAGCTAATAAGGAACATTCAGAGCAATATCAGCAGAGAAACGCTGACATGATATACATAACATAAATCTTCTTAGGCTTAACATTTTAATCAAGTAACTGAAGTGACAGAGAACTAAGACAAGTCAAAAGCCCACTACACTTGGTGGGACTTCAACAGCACATCAAACTCCATCCAGCTTGTTTTGCCGTTTCATCAGGCAACCCACATCATTCCAGGCAAATGCATAGCGGCATCCCAATCACAAAGCATTTTACTGGTAATTTGCCATGCTACCCTTGTAGTTTCAATACACACGAAACTAAGAACACCACTTAAAGAATTCAAAATTATGACGCTCTATTCACAAGCTCTATAATTTTAAGGCTACCACACTAAAATAACAGAAAAAATACAAAATTCAGTCAAGAATTAATATTAGTCACGAACAACCTTCCTAGGAAAATAAGCCCATTCAGTGTACAATCCTGATGGATAGTGCCCTCGAGCTGCATCCAACCAGAAATTGACAAGGTTACACTAACGAAAAAGTAATCGAACGTTTGAGCTGGGTCAGTTGACGCTAATTTGCCACCACAAAAAATCAAATAAAATCAAGCAGGAGAGCCAGACAACTGCTGAGGCCTAGGAGGTGTTGCGGCAGCTTTTCTTCAGGTCCTTCACCGCTGCGGTGCCGCATGCGCGGCCGACCACAGGCGCCCGGACTCTGGCGGTGCGAGCTCGATGGGCCCTCGGCGCACGCCCCGACGTCTACTCCCCGTGATGGGCGCGGCCGGCAGCACGACGCGGAAGGCAAGGAGAGAGAGGGGGGGCGGTCACAGGCGGTGGAGACTCACGCCACGCCGTGCAGGCCCGGGGTCGCTGCCACCGCCCCCGGCCCACTGTGGCCTGTGGGGACCCACTGGCACGGGGGACGAGGTGCCGGTCGCTGCCGAGGCCCGCGCGGGCGCGCCGCGTCGCCTGAGGGCGGCTAACGTCGGGGCCCGGCGCGCCGGTGAGGCAGGCGGGGCCACGGCGGCCTTGCCCGGGGTGGTGCGTCCGCGCCGGAGCTGGGTGCCTACCACCGCGGGGGAACGCGTCACCTGCAGGGGGAGGGGGGCGGGGGGGGGGGGGGGGCACGGTCATGCACGACCGACAACGCGGGCTGTGCTCATCCTGGCCGCGGGCAGACGCGGGAGAGGAAGCCGGATGCGGCGGCGGGGAGGGGCGAAGGCGTCGGTCCTAGCCTCGCGGAGGCCACGATTTGCGAGCGCCCCGGTTCTCCAGCTTATCGGGCAACTAACGGGTCGACGCCCGAACCGACCCACAATTGAACGGACAAGATCTTATGATCACTCGATCTAACGGCTGACGGGTTTTCGGGCGACGTGGCCTTATCCACCGGGCGCGGTTTCTCCTGAAGATTCGTTATTAGAAGATAAGCTGATGGGCATCATTTAAACTGCAGCAGGTTTACACAGGGCAATTAGGTTCTTGTCGTGTTCGAAACATGTCTGTGGCAATGTTTTGATTGCTCGTTTGCTATTTGGGCTTGGGCTGTGGAAAGATGAGCTGGCCACATTCTCAAAAAAAAAAAAAAAGATGATCTGGCCCAGGAATCATGGGCTACGATTTCGTGCATAGCATGGGCTGTCAGTCCCGAAAGCGAAAAAAAGGTGCTGGCCTCTACCCTCCATACACTGCACAGTACCTCCAAAAACCACTGGTCTGGCACCTGTTGTTATTACTCATTAGTTATTACCATAAAAATTGTGTGCAAAACCGCAAATGTATTTGCTTCCGAAAAGCTGCGCCGGCGTATGCCCGTATCCACCCTGTCCGTATCAGACAGAGAAGCGATAACGCCACTGTTCACCACTGTCGCTACAATGGCTGCTCCCATGCCATCCTATCCTATCATACCAGCTCGCTCAACGCATTAGGATTCAGAGGGCAACACACATGGCACGCCCCAACAGTGCCGCCTGGCTCACGCCTGTCGCCCGCGCCGCGCAGCACGAGTTGCAACGACGACGCCGTCGTCGTCCTCGATGCTGTGCAGGGCGCAGACGCCACGCCACGGGCACGGCCACCGCGCGTCGACATTTCGAGCGCCATGTGGTGACGCCGGCTGCAACGTGCCCCACTGCCAGCAGCAGGAGCTGAGCCGTCGCCCGCGCCGGTCGACACGGGCAAGCAGCGATAGCAACGCGGCATGGCGCCTGCCCCCCGGCAAGCGTTTGGGCACCCGACACGCGTGCCGCGATGTGGCCTTCACTCCCTGCACATGCTTCTGCTTCACATCAGTTGGGATCGAGCTCCAGGCGTGCATGCGAGCGACGCGGGTCCTTATCGCCCCCAAGCCAGCTGCATCCATCCATCCGCTCGTGCCAAAACGACTCGATATACATAGTAGACCTGCAGCTGCAACTGCAAACCTCGCTTCGCTTTTTGTGGCGTTCGGGGCATCTACATCGCCGACGCGCGCGCACATTTTCTCTGTGCTGCCTCGGGTTTTCCTACGAGAACGATACACGATTTCTCCAAGACAAGAAAAAGGGAGTTGGGAGGGCTCTGTCAGCATGTGACGCTAGCTGCATTC
This sequence comes from Microstegium vimineum, assembly GCA_022036555.1. Lineage (NCBI taxonomy): Eukaryota > Viridiplantae > Streptophyta > Magnoliopsida > Poales > Poaceae > Microstegium > Microstegium vimineum. Next base: position 5,802,465 of record CM039125.1, on the reverse strand, counting down.
AAGCCCCTCTGGGATATGCTCGGCTGACTTGCGTAGCTCAAGTGCAGAACTGAATTCAGCACGGCATGCGCATGTGATGTGTGTGCTGTGTGCTACGTCGCAGAGAATTTCTGCCCCCCCAATTTGGTTTCTTGGACCACTGGCCTAGATTAGATAATCCCTTTTTAATATAATATATACATATAACTACTCTTTTTCTGCCCGCGTTTCGGTTTTCCGGTGTGTGTGATATATATCCTGACGGCGGGCGCTGCATTCACACGCGTCCAGATCGACACGCAACATGACATTCAGCTTATCAGCTACGTAGATCACCGTTGCGACTCTCGCTCGCCAGGGGTTTCAAATGTGCAGATTAGGCAGCACATGCGTATATGCATCATTCGCCACATATATTCGCGTAAATCTTTCTCAACATCATGCAAAAGACGATACGGCTGGTTTTCGCTCTAGGCAGCACGATGATTCCGAGGAGAATGTGGTGGTAATACCAGCGCAGGATTAGTAGTGCCAGGAAACCTTTGCGGTGGCTGATCCTCTGAAAAATCTCCTCCTATCCATTCCAACCAAGGCGATGCATGCGGGAGGGCGCATCCGTCTTCGTCTCCGTGAGCTCAGCCACAGTGAGGCTGATCGAGGCGCAGTTGCAGCTTGCAGCCGCACTGGGCACTGGGCTGGCCCCGGCCCCAGAGAGATTTCTCTGCACATGCCGCTGCTTCCCATTTCATCGTTTGACGACGCGGCATTATTGCACCCTCAAATGTACATTTCAGGCGTCAATTATTAGCTTTACGTATACATACATAATCTCCTCTCCTTTTTGTCCCCCCCCCCCCCCCCCCCCCCCCCCTTCCTTCTTCCTTTTGTGTAGATCATGGAACAAAAGGAGAAGAGATTTGATAGCGAAATTCAGCAGTCGTGAAAAGAGAGAGAGAGAAGGGCAGATATAGTTATTTTGAATAAAACAACAAAAAAAACAGTGCTGTTTTCGGCTGGGGAAGGTATATCCTGCAAAGGCATTCGCATTTCACTCGTCCCTCTACGTAATAATCAGTAGTAATTCTTACGGGCATCGCATCGCCCATTTATACTGGTGAAATTCCTTTTCAGTTGTCACTTTTGTCCGCATCCAGCGCTTAGCTGGAAGCTGGAAGGCGAGAGTGAAATTTGTCAACTCATCGCCCTCACTGCGTTCCGGTACAACATCCACGTTATAGTAGCAAGATGGAGACCATTGGAAAATAATTGCACAGCAAAGTCCTTCCACTTGTCAAGTTGTTGTAGCTCTTCCCACCGAGCTTCCATGCATCATCTCGCAGGTCCTTAATTTGAGGATTCCACTTCTTCACAGGAATCAAAACAATCTCTCTTTTTTTTTCAAAAAAAAAAAAAATTATTGCAGACAACAGGGAAATTCTCCAAACATTCAACTCAACGAGGGCCTCCTGAACATAGCATATGATAGTTTGCACAGATAGCGGCAATCTGGTCAGTTCATGACGGAGAAAGGCTGACGGACATGCAAACTCCCGAGTCAAAGTTGCTACAACTTGACAAGTTGAAGGACTTCCAGTTTGCAATTGTCTCTCGAACAAATCAAGCTCAAGCGACACACCTTCCTCTGAACATCCAGCATCGCGCATCCTTTGAAATCTAGGCTAGTCTGAAAGACACTAAAAACATATATAATTAAAAGAAGTTTAAAAAAACAGGGAGAATCGCACATTTTTCGCCCCGCTTAACGCACGCAACTCTGAATCCTGCCACTCCCACAATCCAGGCGGGCAGACTGGTCGCCGGCCGGCCGCTCGTCGCCAACGTGAGCAGCCTGCCTGACGCTGCCGACCGTCAGCTCCCAGAGATGCCGGCGCCGGCGCCCGCGGCGAGGCCGTTCGTTTGGTTTGGTCGCGTGAACTGCATTGCCTGGCCGGTGCTCGCTGCTGTACAGGTACAGTGCTTAGATGCCATTTCGGTGCCGGCATAGCCTCTGCTTTTCCGCTGCTCGCGCGGCGCCACCGTTCACCAGCATCTAATTCTTTTCGCAAGCTCAGCAGCAGCAACAGTAACTAACACCGGATCCTAATTCCTACAGTACGACGAAAACGGCAGCGGCGCACAAGGAGAGGACAAAAAGTTACGGAGAGAAACTCGGCACATCGCATCGCATTGCACATCCGGATGGATCTTGGAACACGGGGGAACGCAAGAGGAATTTTTGGCATTTTGCACTGGATTTCCTCGGTCTCTTCAGTCACGAGATCAGTCACCAGCCTTGCGGCTTAAGTTCAGTACATTGGAGTATTGTTAACCCCCTAGTCGAAAAACAAAAGGCAGGTAGTCACTACTAGTCCATTACAACCACCACTAGAGCTAGAGCAAGACTGCCTGGCCAGAGCTAGATCTAGACGAAGACCCCAAAACACGGGAGGAGCAACCAAAAAAAAAGAAGAAAGAAAAGAAAATTCCTACTACTACTACTACCAGACAGCAGGCACTAAAACTGTTGAGCTGCAGGAGAGAGAAAATCCCCGTTGTACCCCCATCCATCCAAGGATCCACCACAGTTAACTTAACTTAACCCTCCCGTATGTACAGGCACAGGTGGGTAATTCAGTAAGACGAAGACAAAGCGCTGCCGCCGTAATCTTCAGTTTTTACCGAGGGCCGAGGGGGCAAGGGCAAATCTCAATTACGCCCTCCGCGGCAAATGCGTCTACTGTTTTTTTCCCCTCTTTTTTCTGGGTACCCTTCTTCCTTTCCGCCGGACTGAAAGGGCGGGACGCCGGGACGGGGTGGCGGCAGCGGAGGGGGTGTTGCCGCCGTATCCGAAGCCTAGTAGTAGTAGCAGAGCGCGGCGTCGTCATCGGGGTGGTCCGCTGCGGCGGCACAGGCAGCGGAGGAGGAGAGCTGGAGGAGGAGGTCACGGAAGTCGGCGACGGGGCAAGGGATACGGAGCGCGCCAGGGTGTCCGTACCCGTACTCCTGTGCGGCGCGTCGGAGCAGCGCGGCGAAAGGCGGGCGGCCGAGGAGCTCGGCCCGCACGGCGTAACGCTCCATGGGACCGCCTTCCTCGCCGACGCACACGGGCACGTGGCCCTCCGGCACGCGCGCGCCGCCGCCTAGCCTCCGCGCCCCGGAGAGCGACGCGGAGGCGGACGCAGCCTTGGCAGTGGCGTCCGGCCGGAGTGGCTGGTACCCCGCGCTGGCTGCGGCGGCGGCGGCGCAGGCGTCGGCTGCGGCCACGCGGGAGAGTCGCCGGAGCAGGCGCTTCATGCTGGACACGGTGCGGGACCTTGCGGCGGCGGGGTCGGCCGGAGGTGCGGTGCGGTGAGGTGAGGGGCGGTGCTTGGAGCGAGCAGCTGATGGCAGGAGGAGACACTGGACACAGCGCAGCAGGCAGCACGCGATGCGTTTGTACTGGGGCTGGGAGGTGGTGGCCATGTGGCTCCCTGCCTGTCTCCTTTTATATAACGGATCGGGCAGACGGGAGTTATTGTTGTTGAGTTGTTGCGTTGCTTGGCAAGGTCTTTTTTCTTTCTTGGGATTATTTTTTCTCCCCATTTGCCAGTTGCAAATCCTCTTTCCTCAGGGTGGGCTGGCTTTGTGGGCACTTGATCCTACCCTTTTATAAAAAAATACTCCTAGGCTCCGGGGACACTTGATCATACACCAAAGTTGTATTATGTTTGAAACATACAAATTGCATGCTCGTATAAATACAAGTCGCTTAACATTAGGAGATGCTCCGTTAAGAAAATGTCAGAGATCCAATCTATACATCGTATAAACAAGTTTCACCATAAGAGGCTTTAACCAGTCTATTACGTCATGTTCGCTTGGCTTATCAGCCATTGAAATAATAACCCGAACAGAGCATTAGTTTATGATTTTCAGTCAAAATCGTTCTCTCTTTTACAAACTATTTTTGGCTCCAACAATTATATTGGCACGATTCCTTGGACCTACGGCGATACATAAATATTTAAACCACAAACTAAAACAATTGAAAATATGTTCTCATTCAGACATGTGACATAGACTTAAAATTAAGTATAATCAGCATCAGTGACAGAGTTAGAGCAAAAATAGGTGGGTGTGCTAGCATTATTACCATATGAGTGAAAATTCAGTATAATAAAAAAATTCTCAATGTTCGTGGGTGCGGATGCGTCCCCTACCATGAATATAGATCTGCCTATAGGCACAAGGAAATTGAACGAGGGGGCGTGGAGAGATGGCAGGAGATACGAGTGGCGGGTACAGTAGGAGTACCCGGCAGGTACACCGTACAGCACGGAACGGGAGCATCACATTCATGTCGCGGCAATTTGCAAAGCCGGTTGGGTTGGGTGTGGCCCGTCCCGGGCGAGCGAGTCCCGACCGATCGGACCCCCGGTGCACACACACAAGGGCCGGGACCGCACGCGTCCCAAGGCAGGCAGGACCGACCGTGACCGGTGGCCGCTTCCGTAGCTCCACTGGTACGGTTCCGTAGGGCCAGGGTGGACGAGAGGGGTCAGGATTGGAACGAGAGCGGCGTCGCTGTCGCGGGGCCCGCTCACTGACCTGGCACATGGAGTAGTAGTGGAGCGCAACCGAGAAGGCGGAGCAGTGTGATCGCCTGTATCTGTATCTCTGCCTTTCGTTTTGTTCGTTCCTCGTCGTCTATTGTTTTCCTTTTCTCCTCACACACGAGCCAGGTGTCAAGAGAGAGTGGATGGTGCGTGTCCGTACGCACAGTGCGTTAGGCGGTGGGTTTTATAAGGTAGCGTTTGACATGGTCAAGCTTCTCAAATCGCACTAGAAGTACGTATCGTATCGTACCGTACCGTACCGTATATTGTCCACACCGTCTTTTAAATAATTGAACCCTGATCATAAGTATAATAAGTAATTCAAACAGGAAACGGGATATATGCCATGCGCTAATTGCAATTGCATGAGAAACTGGTGCTGGTTTTTCAGACATGAACAGCACGCTCTGTACTGTGTGCTTCATGCATGCATGTGCCAAATTGTTGTAGCGCGCATGTTGTGCCGATGATAAACGAGGAGGGACGTATACGTACGTACGTACGATGTGCATCTACTGCCAGCAGCATCTACAGTATATATCTTGGTAGCTACCTGCCCACCAAATGCAAATTACGAGTGCGCGACGAGACCACGCCGAACGCATCCTCCACGTTTCCTTGTGTCCGGAAATGGCGAAGCGCGAGGACCCCGGCCGGCCCCGTGAGGTTCGACCTAGCTCTCCTTCCTAGGCTAGCGGTATGTGTTGGAGTTGGTACGGATCGATCATGTCCACGACGCAAAACGTACCAACCCCGCCCGCCTGCCACCCCTAGCTAGGATTTTTCGGCGGCCACGAAGAGCCGAATTCAGAGAGACACGGGTGCGGTGAGTGTCGTTTGTAGGGGTAGCAGGTGCTACACCAGCAGCAGTAGCTTGACTTGACCGAGAAAGGTAATCGATCACGGACGCCGGGCGGGGTGTGTAGAAACCGAGAAGGATCGTGCGATCTAGGCAGGCATGATGGCACCACGTGGTGTGCTCGCTCGCTCGCTCTCTCTTCGTTCCCGCAAGTCACCAGGGCAAAGTGTCCTGTGTCCATGTGAACACCCCCAAATTTTTACAATATATTTTTTTTTGAATTTTTTTCACGTTTGGACCCTTGGAGAAAGTAATTGTAGAAATGGACCCAGGGGCCGGGCCGAGCTAACACAGCTCGGCGCCGTGCCCCTTAGCCCCCATTCAGCGTGGATCCGACGTGCCTAGGGGCTCGGCGCCGTGGGGCATGACGCCGACCTCGGAATTTGAGGTGAACTCCTCGGTCGCGACCTGCCCCGATGCCAGGTGATGCCCCGTCGTCGCCTCGTCGGTTTGACGGTTTCTTCGGTGCATCCGAGATTTTTTTTCCCCTCTCGGGGGCGGGGGCATACGCCGCAGAGGGTACAGTGCCGTGCGGCAGGGCCTGCATGGTTGCTGCTGCGGCCGTGGCAGTGGCAGCGCAACGTTGCGGGCGGGCAGACAGGCTGGTCGCGACACGCAGGTCCCTGCTCTCCACAGCTCCCGTACTCCCTGTCCTATCGAATGCCGGCGTGTCGATCAGTGACAAACAAATACAGTACTCCGTACGGTTCTGTACCATCTTCTATACGGAGTACATTACGTACGGATGCTGTACTCGTACTTGTATACGGATGTGGATCGAATCTATGCATCTGGCCGCCGCCGTCGGGGACGGTAACGGGGTTTTGACTCGACACAACGGCATCAGCATGCATCATGCTCGATGCCGGTTGTCCCGTTGTCCGCTTGCATTTGCATGCATGAGTCACCCCGCCGCGGTGGCTTGATTTTGACTACTACTACACTACTCCGTACTATTTCAGGGTCAGATTGCCATGTGCAGATAGCCGGATCATGGGAGGGAGATCGAGGACTATAGTGTGTTTTATTTTTTATCATTCTCGCATCGCATGCGGCCAAGTTGCTCTAAAAACACGCACAGCTAGCGCCACTTGACTTGATCATCATCACTTCACGAAATATTCCATCCGCGTCGTCGCTGTGAGTGTGAGGAAAAACAGTGGCACGCGACGACTCCTGCATGCAGTCGATCGGATCCTTCACGTTCGATTCACAAATGACCATAAACTCCCACTTTCTTGTCAACGACGTTATTAGCTGGTTTAATTATACTCCGTAGTATATACACTGATTTCTTATTTTATATGCAGCGTATCGGAGCCAGCAATTTCCTTGCTTAAATTACAGCCTGCAACTTGGTCATCAAATCATCATCATCCCGGCATGATCCGCATCTCGTCCGCGCGTATACGCTGGCCGGTGGCGCGTAGCCAGCCTCGCCGTTTGGGTTGGGGTGTACTGTACGGAGCAGGTGGGCATGCCGAGCAGAGCACATGCCAGGACCCCGACCTGACCTGTCACGGCGTGCCCCTCCTGCTTAAACAATTCGATCAGGGAGGGAGGATCGCACTACGACTACCAGCCCCAGTCCCAGTACAACTGTCATGTACGGAACGGGAACGGTGCCAACTGCCGGTGGTAGGCCCCATGCCGTATACGGAGTTCCGGAATCACTTGCCGTCCTACTCTCCTGCCGCGCGTCACGCCCCTCTTCGGATGGATATTGAACACCAGATATCATATTCGTACCCATTGCTTTGAATTTAGGGTTTCGTTTTGCGTTTTGTGGTTTCGTTTGTTGACTGTTATTATGGCCGACAATATTGGTCTTCTTGCTAAGATTGGGGTATTTCGAACAGATCCATGTGTATGTTCATTTGTTAGTTTTTCGTATGGTCGATGATGATTCTGTTCAATGCACTGGAGAAATGTTAGTTTACCGTATAGGGCATTTATGTTGAGGCTAGCTAGGGTCTAGTAGAACTAAGTTGTACATTTAGATGCTGAGTGCGTACGTGCTGAATATATAGCGTGAGATGATGGCTAGACAAGCCGCTGACATGGTTGTGATGATGCTATCTTTTTTTTTTTTTGCTCACTAGACTTAGAAGAATTATTAGGGCACAAGGAGATGATGTTGGACGTGAGTCCGATCGAGCCGACGCTGCCCGGTGGCCGGTTAACCGCCAATGCCCCGCACCGCTGGTTAGTTACTCCCTCCATCTCAAAAAATGAATGCAATTATAGCTTTGAATTTGGACAAGCTAGCTAGAGTTGTACTTTTTTTGGGACGGAGGGAGGATGCAGTAGTTTCCGCAGGCCGGGCTGCTGCCGCCGGCACGGGCACCCAAGTTTATGTGTTTTGCGAGTAGCAAGTTGAAATCTGTGGTGTCGATCGTGTCTCGAGAGACTGAGAGCGTGTTTGGATGCCGGCCGATGTCTGCCACGCCTAAAGTGTGTCAGGCCATGGCGAGCCACAGGTGTGGCGAAGCTTTCCACCGCCACGGTCTGTGGCAAGATTTTACATGTGGATTCCTGTGGCGGCCTGGTCTGTGTCGTGAACCAAACACAAAAGCTGATTTCTGTGGCTCGCCTAGGATACGGCAAGGCGAAGTGCGGCGGTAAACCAAACAGACCCTTGATCTCTCGAGGGCGCCGCGGCAATGCTTCCTGCCTCCCGTGCCCGATTCCTGACTTCTAGTAGGCTGTCGAGTCACCGATGCATGCACGCGTAGATCGCCATATATGTGCGGATCGGATGTATACATAGCATTGTGGACTAGTTGTTGCTTTCATTTTAATCATTTTTGTTGTGGCCAAGTTGCTGCAACGACCTGCGCAATCCTTTGATTCCTCCATTGAGGTCATGTTTGGAACGCGGGAATTTTTCTTTATTTCTACGTTTTTTTTTTGAAAATGAACTGATTCCTGTGAAATTGCTGCACAATTCCTGTGAAAATACTGCGTTCCAAACAGACCCTGAATAAATATTCTTATCTGTGTCCGCTGTGAGGAAAAACAGTGTGGCAGGCGACGACTCTGCATTCAGTCCTCCCGTCCGCTTGACAAACAACCGTTGAGAGTTGCATATTATTTTTATTATAATATTCATGATTACTATATATATAAACTCCCAGTTTCTTGTCAACGAAGTTAGCTGGCCTGTTAAAGTATAATACTGGCCGGTTCCTTTCCTGGATGCAATGCAGCGTATCTTTTTTCTTTTTGCGACTTCGTATCTGAGCCAGCTATTTCGTCCTTGCTTAAATTTAGCTCATTTGCATAGTTTAGCATATGCGATTCATCATGCAACACCAACCACAACGAACGCCTCTCTATCTGTAGTACTACTAGTATTAGCATCTTGACCCAACAAACTAGTAACAATTTGCAGGCAGATTATTTCTCTCTGTTTGAGTCGAATGGATGACGACATTATTAACGCGATTTTTTTATAATAAAATAATAATACATGCATACAACTTGGCCTGCCATCATCGTGTCCGCGCGTATGCGCAGCAGGCCGGTGACGCGTACGTAGCCAGCCTCGGCGTGGCGGTTACGCGTAATAGTACTAGTTGCAGTCTTGCAGTAGAGGAGGAGTACCCTTTTGCCCTTTGGGTTGTGGGCGTACGGAGCAGGTGCGCATGGCGAGCCGAGACGGTCCCGGGCACATGCCAGGACCCCGACCTGACCTGTCACGACGTGGCCCCACCGTACCCCATCTCCTGATTAAAAAAAACAATCCAGGGAGGATCGCACCGTAGGCAGGCACAACTGTCAAGTACTGTACCACGGTACGGGAACGGGACGGTGCCCAACTGCGCAAGACGAGCGAGCCTCCCGGCGGTGGTGGGGGTCCTATACCGTACCGTCCGTAATCACGGGCCGTCCTTTGTCTACTCGTGCCGTGTCTCCCGCCCGTCCGTCCCCGTCGTTGCGGTTCCGTTCCGTTGCCGTCCCCTACATAATTGGGTTGAGTGGTGGATTGGACTGGATGGTGTACGATTCCATATACTCTCGTTTCTACTTATGTCAGTTATTTTTTTTTAATTTTGATTAACTTTATGAAAAAAATATAATGATAAATCTAAACTTTTAAGATAAATTTTAAGATAAATCTAATGATACTAGTTTGATATCAAAACTTTTAATGTTTTTTCTCTACAAACTTAGTGAAAGTTTAAAAAGTTTAATTTAGGATAATGTCACCGACCAAGACCAAGCTACGGTGATCAAGCATCGCCGTCTAATGACGACAAGGGAACAGAGGAGCTAGGAATTCCTGAAGCAGTGGGCCGACGCACTTCGAATCAAGGAAAGAAGCTCAACAAGCTATTTACTGGGCCGTAGTGGAAACTGTGAATGGCCCTGCGTGGCCCATGTCGAGAGGCAGCTGTTGCTCCTCTATGTAACGGCCGAGAGAGAGAGAGGAGAACTCGAACTTGGTCACGATACTGAACTGTACCCAGTGGGTGACGGCGGTGGCGGACGACCGGTGATCACCGGCGGCCGAGACCTTGTATCCACATTTATCCGGCTTAATCGATACTCGGTAGTGAGAAGGTAACAATTGGTATCAGATCTCTAACCACCCAACCCATCATCGCGTTATTTTTCCCCACCAGAAATTTCGCCCCCATCGCCGATTCAGTGATTTCACTTCCCATCGATCGGAAGTCGCAAACGTTTCGGGTCGGATTGAGATCATCGATCGGTAGTGAGCTGCTATCGCCGATGCTTTCTCTATAATTCCCTGACACGCGAACCGATTTGTGGTGAAATCCTCGACTCTGGCGGCGCACACCTACAGTACACGCATCCAGATGGCGAAGATCTCACCGGAGGAGCAGTATGGCCGCATCATGGCCATGCTCGAGGAGAACAAGAAGGAACAAGGTGCTATGCGATCTGACATGCTATCCGTGAAGACGGAGATGTTCACATGGAAGCCCGATGTCACGAATCGGGTCAACGAGTTGGAGAGCGTTGTGCTCGAGATCGGTGCTCGTCTCGACAAGGTCTTCAACCAACCTCTTCCCCACGCCCAAGTCGTCGACCCAACCACTTCGGTTGATTCTGGTGCTGCGAGTAGACACGGCGTGGTTACGGTCGCCAACAACAACATGGCGTCGCTCTCTGCATCTCTGACGGAGAACCATTTCACTCCTACGGGTGTCAAGCAAGGACAGCCGAGCTCCGCCCACCTGGAGCTTCACCCCAATGGGGCGGCGTCCGGGTCGTTAGACCGCAGCAAGCAGGCCTGCAGGGTGTTGTACACCACTGCCCCCGGAAAACATCATCTGTCAGGTGATGTTCATACTACCCCACCTGTTACTGCTTTCAATGGTGCCTTGGTTCATCAGTTTTTGCCATATCCACACCCGCCTTACTCAGCGTATATTGATGTCGAGTTTCACAAGTTTGATGGTAACAATCCTAGGTTGTGGATAAAACGCTGTGAGAACTATTTCGATATCTGCCAAACTGATAAGTCCTTGTAGGTTAAATTAGCTGTCACTAGACTTAATGGTTCAACAGCTTTGTGGTACCAAACCATGCAAGATTCCTTGCGTAGCATGCCTTGGGAGCAGTTTGTTGTTAGTGTCTGTCATCGTTTTGATAAAGATGAACATAATCACCTCCTCCGACAGTTTTTCCACATGAAACAGCTTACTACAGTCACTGATTTTGTTGAACAGTTCAGTGATGTAGTTCACCAACTTTTATCCTATGATCCCACCATCACACCATATATGTCACACCCCAAAATTTGCTATTTTGGATTGTGCTTAGAAAACACTAAATAAATAAATGATTTCTATCTTCATATAAATTTTTCCAAGATTAGTTTGAGTTTGCACAAATTTAGTATAGGAAAAGTGGATTTATAAACTTTTCTAAATCAATTTGATGGGCTTTGATTGTTGTGGTGTTTGTTTGTTGCTTGTCTTGGTGCATGTGAGAAAGTTTTTAAAAAGCGATTAGTAAGTCGTTTATCGGTCCCCGGTTTGTCTATCTTTTTCCATAATCCAATTCATGTTCTCTCAATCTTAATCTTTCTTTTGAACTTTCTCAAGATACTTTGTCTCTTGATTCAAATCATTCCCTTCAGTTCATCATTCATCAACATATCTCTAAATTATTTCCGGGAATTTTTCTGGCTTTTTCTGGATCTTTTTCCTATTTATCTATGAGCATATTCTAATTTTTTTATATGCTCCAAAATATCTTTTCATGAGCTCCAAATACTTTATTTGGGTTCATCGTATTACAAAGTGTCTCCTAAAATTATTACTAAATTTTTGGAGCTTTCAAAGTATTTTTCGTGGCTTAAACATCAATCCTAGATTTTTTTCTAGAATTATTTGTATACACGAAATTAAATAACTACGAAAATAATTAATCTTAATCCTAAATCACCTTCCACCAAATATTTTCTTTTTTTTATGAAGGCCCGTGCAATCCTCTCTATCGTTGATACTTGCCATATCTATTCTTTTCTTTATTTTCTTTCTGGTTCTATTTCTTTGACGTGATGATCACATACCAAACGAGAAGCCAGGCTGATCCGATCCTCCTATCAGATACCAAGTATACGTATCTTTTATCCTTTTGGGTCACGCACGCAAGGACTATGCCATCAGCATGCCATACCTACCTCTCTATAAATATCGTGCTCCTGGTACCCTAGACCCCTTGTCGCCGCCGTCTCATCTTCAGCCATGCCGCCATGCTCCTTTCTGCCGAGCAACAGCCGAGCAAAACAACCAATGCCACCACCGGAGACTCGTCATGTGCACCTTCCTGCACTCGATGCCGCTGACGTAGGCAAGGTCTTGTATCTGACCAGTTTCGAATTCATCATCGTCCCAATATGTTCCAAGATAATCAGTGCCGTGCTTTGGTAAGAAACCATTCACGGAGATCGTTCGTTGTCCATCTTGTCTGTTAGCTTCTCCAGTCGCTGCTCTTCCTGCTCCTCATCAGATACGCTGCATACCATGCAAGCTTATTATTGTTTATACATCAGGCACAATTGATCGAGTCACGCCGGAACCACCCGACCCTGCCATGTATCTAAGCACTGCAGTCAACGGCACCGTTGTCCCTGCCGCCACCTGGTCAGCAAGCACTGTTGCCGATCCTCTTCGCCCTCCCCTTTGCGAGAACAGCAGCAACACCTGCAATTTCACGTGAAGAAGATGGAGCAAGATAGAAAGAAGATGCTCTTAATTACAAGTTTGTCACTCGGTTTGTAATCTCCACAGTTTAATCATCATAATTCCGTTTCGCCCCGTTCTAGTTGCGTTAGAATCGTGTCATCATGCTCTATGCCATAGTGTTACTGTTTTTCATATAATCTAATTATAAGCTTTCGTTAACTTAAATATTAACTTAATTAATGTTTATTTTCTTTTGCAAAGATAAATTTTAACTTGTTTAATAAATCATGTGATAATGCTTATAATTAAAGTATGACTACATTACCTTGACTTTTAAAATTACAATGTGATTAATGGATGATGTTAATATGCTATAGAATTATAATTTTGCCTAACATGTTAATTTTGAGTAAGATGCCCTCACATGATTGTTTCTTTTGTTAAGTAAAGTTTAACTTGATTAAAGTTATGTGGTGTCGTTATAAATGAAATATGAGTAGTTCCAATTGAGCTTTTATATTAATTTATGATATCACTAGTGTTGACATCGTTTTTTAGCACGTGTCAAATGAGCTAAGGATTGACTGGTCAACAGCTGTTTTCTATTGGCATCGGGAACTCATGAGTCAACATTGTCGATGAGGGTGCTGCGGGAAGACCAAGTGCGCTGCCGATGGAGGCTGGATGATCTTTACTGACAAAGGTTAATCGGTAGAGTCTTGCTGATGCTAATTGCCGATGAGGAGACATTGTCGATTGCCGATAAGGAGACATTGTCGATTACCGATGAGGCGTGTGCCGACTGCCGATGAGGAGTGTTTGCCGATTGCCGATAAGGACATTGGTGAAGATAGTTACCAGTACAAGGTCACCGATCAGGAGGTATTGCCGATGCCGATGGGCATGAGGTGTCGATGAGTACATCATAACTTAGCGTTTGATGTCAGAAGGCTACCGGTGGTCAAAAGAGGCGCGGATTGAAGGGATCTGCCGATGGAAAGTTTCCATCGAAGAGAAGTAAAAGAAAACTGGTGTTTTGTATCAGTATTATTATTATAGTAGTTTGAGTCCGACTCTTGCATGAGTCGTTTATTTTTCTTTAAAATAAGCGTGTTTGTTTAGGAAAATAAATATTGTTATCTGGCTCCTGCGCGAGTCAGTTTTCTTAAAATTAGGAGTTTGTTTTAGGAAGGATACGTGTCGTGTCTTTGTACAACTCTCCATGCGGAAGTATAAATACGTGCCCGAGGGCTACGGAAAAATATATCAATCCAATATCAAACAAACCAATTTTACTCTTATTCTACTTTTTATCGCAATTTACCCTTTTTTGCATTAGTTATAGCTTTTAACGAGTTCTTCAAGCTTCGACGGGCTACATCACCTTGATCTCCGTCAAATCCTTGCAAGTTCTGCGTGGGAATACCTCTGAGTCTTGGCATCCGGGCGCATCGCTGTTGCCTCGTTCAGCTCTGCTCTAGCTATCCTGATCAAGCCCCAATCCAAGCATCCGGGCGCATCGCCGTTGTCTGGATTGGATCTTGCTCTAGTTATCGTCCTTGTCGATTAACTGGTCAAATCGACTGGCACGCCTCCGGATACCGAGCTTTGGGTAATAGCCCGAGGTGTTCGCAGATCCTGACGCTTTTTGTGTCAACAACTAGTCTGATGTTAATCTCTTTCACATGGTTTTAATCAATTAAATATAAATCAAGCATGCATGTTTTTCTGTCATAATATAGTAAATCTTTCGGTAGTCGTTTCTTTGTAATGATAGTTTCATAATCGGCGTTTCTTGCGTTCTCTTGACCGTAGTACCGATCTATCTTTTGTATGTTGTTATCTCTCGTGTGGTGTGTTCTTAGTTGCTTCTATTTGTTGTTTGTATGTTTGTCTATGTGTGGTGTTTGTTGCAAGTAGAACGAGAATCGCTTGTGAGCGTTGAAGATCAGAAGGTGATGACCCGAAGCTGATGGTGTGAGAGTTGAGCAAGTGTTTAAGACAAGTATAGCATGGGATAATCCTTGTTACCTACTCATTATAATGTCACTTTAATCATACGCATGTGCCTACCTTGATAACCGTAGTTATGTATCCTAGTTGTGTTGATACCCTGTTTCCTTGTTATCCTATGGTTATGCATTGGGTAGAATTGATGCTAGTGCTCAAGTAATTATGATCATGAACTATAACTTGATTAATAGAATATGCAACGAGAAATAAAAGATGTTTTTTACCAACATGGAATCTAAGAACTTATCTGTCAGCAAAAGCTGGGACATACAGTACAACCATGAGGGCTATATGGCTCTGGCTTTAGTCAAGTATGAGGGTTACTCTCTCGTATGTGATAGTTCATGAAAGTTTCCATTGCCGAGCGGTTGCGGGGTACGGCCGGAGTGGCTACCGCTGCGCGTGTGTACCATCGAGGGGTCCCCATATACCCCTTGCCCGTGGATCCGTAATGTCTATTGTTTGTCAGCGAGCCCCTTTGAAAAACTTCATAGTGAACCCTGCCGACCTTTCTTGGAAGTGGGTCAAGAGGCTGACCCCCTCGGGCGAAAGGGTAAATCACAACTCGTGGGTAAAGATGTACAACCTCTCCAGAGTGTTAAAAACTGATATATCAGCCGTGCTCACGGATACGAGCGGCCCGAAAAACTCACAGACTAATGGAAATTAATTGAACATTGATAAATGATCTACTGTGTTTTTTAATGCTATTCCTTATTCATGTTATCAGTTTCATGTGATTAATTGGGGCATTGCTTTTTTTTTGCTACTAATGCTAAAATTATGGCTCATTAAAAGCTAATCGCAGTAAACCAGTGTCAACCTTTTGAGCCTCATGAACCCCATGTCATATTGCTGAGTACGATATGTACTTACGCTTGCTTTACTTTTTAATACTTTGGATAAAAATCCCGGATGGGTAACAGAAGGTGGATCTAGTGAGTTTTCTGAGAAGGGCTAGGCGTATGCAACCCCCAGTCAACAGTCCCTGTGAAGTTGAAGTTGAAGTTGAAGCCTGAAGAAAAGATTAGTGTCGTTCTTCTATACTCTGATGTAAGTGTTAATATAAGTATGTTTTCCGCTATATAACATTGATTCTGATATTCTCCTATTCTGTTGTTGTATGTGTGGACTCCCTAGGCACACATATGATGAGCCTGGTTTTGTTCTTAAAATCGGGTGTGACAATATACCATAGTAAAACGTTTTGTAGATGGTCTTAAGAAAGAGATTAGAGCTGTTGTTATGATGCATAAACCTGTCGACCTCGATACTGCTGTATCTCTGACATTTTTACAAGAGGAGGCATTACAGGATGAACCTGTCAGATGACCTGAGTTTACATCTAATTACAAAAGGTCACATGGTGATACTAACAAAACTCCAGATTCTTTCAAATCTCCAAATGATTTCAAGAAACATAATGAAGCTCAGAAGTCAAAGACTCCTGATGGTGCACTTCAAGCTCTGAAAAACCATAGAAGAGCTAAGGGTCTCTGTTTCAAATGTGGTGAAAAATGGAGCCACAATCATAGATGCCCAGAACATATTTCTGTTCATGCCATGGACGAAATTTGGAGTTGTCTAGCTGATGATAATGTTTACACTCCTCAAGTGTCTCTTGAAGATTCTGACTCTGGAGATGACTTGATGGACTTGTCTGTTCAGGCAATCCAAGGAGTTGAGGGCATTCAAACTATGAGACTCAGAGGTCACATAGCTGGCAAAGAGATGACAATGTTAATTGACTCTGGTAGTACTCACAGCTTTATCAGTGAAGAAATGGCACAAGGAGTATCTGGCTGGTCTCCACTACACCACCCAGTACTAGTCAAAGTAGCAAATGGTGAACTATTGTAGTGTACACATCATTTGCAGCAACAGGTGTGGGGCATTCAGGGTCACACATTCAAGACCAATTTCAAAATCCTACCACTGAAAGGATATGATGCCATTTTGGGCATGGAATTGTTAAAGTCTCACAATCCTATGGTTGTAGATTGGGAAGAAAAATGGTTACAAATCCCAATTCACAACACAACTGTTAGGCTCTTAGGCATTCAGAATCAGACAGTTATGGGACCACCAATTAGCTTTTCTCAGTTGCAAGCCTTACAAAAGACCAAGTCTATATTGTATATGGTACAATTGCATTCTATTGATATATCACCTGCAGCACAGTCAGATCATCTGTCCCTGTTACCAGCAGACCTGCAGCTAGTGCTACAAGAATTTGCTCCTGTCTTCTCTGCACCATCTAAACTACCACCATCCAGAACTAGTGACCATGCTATACCTCTTTTACCAGGTGCTCAACCTTTTAGCCTCATACCATATAGATATACTCCAGCACAGAAAACAGAGATAGAAAAGCAAATCAAGGACATGTTGGAAAAAGGGTGGATTCAACCTAGTACCATTCCTTATTCTTCCCCAGTGCTCTTAGTCAAAAAGAAGACAGGTGATTGGAGATTATGTGTTGATTACAGAAAACTCAATGCTCTCACCATCAAAAACAAGTTCCCTTTACCTGTCATTGAGGAACTGCTGGAAGAGTTACATGGAGCTAATTGGTTCACATCATTGGATTTAAGCTCAGGTTTCCCCCAAATAAGAATGAAGGCTGGTGAAGAGCACAAAACTGCTTTCCAAACACATCATGGTCATTATGAGTACAAGGTCATGCCATATGGTGTTACTGGTGGACCGCCTACATTCCAGTCCACCATGAACCAACTCTTAAAGCCCTTACTGAGGATATGTGCAGTAGTTTTCATTGATGATATATTGATATATAGCAAGTCTTGGACAGAACATTTGGCTCATATCAAGACTGTGTTAACCCTGTTGCAACAGCACCAATTCTATGTCAAGCTGCCCAAGTGCACCTTTGCTCAGAGACATTTATCTTATCTTGGCCATGTCATCAGCAAAGAAGGTGTAGCAACCGATCCAAGCAAGATCCAGACTGTCAAAGACTGGCCAGCTCCAAACAGTGTCAAGGACTTGAGAAGTTTTCTAGCCTTGGCAGGCTATTATAGAAGGTTTGTTCCACAGTTTGGAGCAATTAGCAAACCTTTAACAGAGTTATTGAAGAAAGATTCTTTGTTCATTTGGACTTCAGCTACTGAACAATCCTTCCAAGCTTTAAAACAAGCCCTCATATCAGCCCCAGTCTTATCTCTACCAAACTTTAAGTTGTCATTCTATATTGAAACAGATGCATCAGCTTTTGGCATAGGGGCTGTTCTCCACCAGAAGGGTCACCCAATAGCTTATGTAAGCAAGTCACTGGGACCTAAATCAAGGGTTTGTCGACATATGAAAAAGAGTACTTAGCAATTCTTATGGCTATTGATCATTGGAGAGCTTATTTACAAACATCTCCTTTCATCATCTTGACTGATCAAAAGAGTCTCACTCATTTGGGCGACCAAAGACTGACAACACCTTGGCAACACAAGGCTCTGACCAAGCTCATGGGACTCAATTATCAAATCATGTACAAGAAGGGTATTAACAATAAAGTGGCAGATGCACTTTCCAAAAAAATATCCACTGAGACTTATGATATTTCTGCCTTGTCAGTAGTGAAACCAGTGTGGTTACAGGAAGTCCAAAAATCCTATATCTCTGATCCAAATGCAAAACAACTGTTGTCCCAGTTGTTAGTGACTCCTTCTCAAGGCCATTACAGTCTTACAAATGGGATCATCAGATATAAACAGAGAGTTTGGCTTGGCTCTGACCACATTCTTCAGAACAAAATCTTGAACTCTCTCCATTCTAGTCCAATTGGAGGACATTCAGGCTATGAAGTTACTTATAACAAGATCAAAGGCATTTTTGCCTGGCACAAGATGAAGGATGCGGTCAAACAATTTGTGGCCTAGTGCACTGTATGTCAGCAAGCCAAGAGTGACAGAGCTGCTTATCCTGGACTTCTGGCCCCATTACCAGTTCCTGAAGGTTCTTGGCAAGTCATCACTATGGATTTTATAGAAGGTCTTCCAAAGTCTGCTGTTAGAATTGCATCTTGGTGGTTGTGGACAAATTCTCAAAGTATGCACACTTTATTCCACTATCACACCCATTTACTGCATATCAAGTAGCACTGGCCTTCATGGATCATATATTCAAGTTACATGGTCTTCCACTAGCTATCATTTCTGATAGAGATAAGATCTTCACCAGCAGTTTGTGGCAAGAATGGTTTGACAAACTCGGCACTGATCTGAAACTGAGTACAACCTACCATCCTCAAACCGATGGCCAAACCGAAAGGGTTAATCAGTTTTAGAGACTTATCTCAGATGTTTTGTTCATGCATGTCCAACCAAATGGTCCAAATGGCTATCTATGGCAGAATTTTGGTACAATACATCATTTCATACATCATTGGGCAGTACACCATTCAAAGTCCTTTGTGGTCATGATCCTAAACATTTTGGATTGGATATATCTCAGTCTTGTCAATCAATTGATTTGGAGCAATGGTTGACTGACCGAGAATTGATGCAAGGTTTAGTCAGACAACACTTGCTTTGAGCCCAGGCTAAGATGAAACTACAAGCCGATAAACATCGTTCTGACAGACAGTTTCAAGTTGGCGATTCTGTATACCTCAAATCTCAACCTTACGTACAGTCTTCTCTGGCACCCAGATCCTCCAACAAACTGACATTCAAGTTCTTTGGACCATTTCTTGTTCTGCAGAAAATTGGTGAGTCTGCATATAAAATACAATTCCCTACTGACTGTCTTATACATCCTATCTTTCATACCTCCCAGCTGAAAAAGGCCATACCACCATCTACCGAGGTGAGCACTCTCCCTAATGTGACTCACGAGTTTCAGGTTCCCCTGGAGATTCTTGATCGTCGTCTTCTTCGCGACAAAGAAGCAGTGAAGCCTCAAGTCCTTGTCAGGTGGTCTGACATGCCTACAAGTCTTGCAACATGGGAAGATGTCACATCCCTTCGTCAGGCGTTCCCTCAGGCACCAGCTTGGGGACAAGCTGGTTTTCAAGAACGGAGGAGTGTCACCGACCAAGACCAAGCTACGGTGATCAAGGTGGCTGGTGATCAAGCATCGCCGTCTGATGACGACAAGGGAACAAAGGAGCTAGGAATTCCTGAAGCAGTGGGCCGACGCACTTCGAATCGAGGAAAGAAGCCCAACAAGCTATTTACTGAGCCGGAGTGGAAACTGTGAATGGCCCTGCGTGGCCCATGTCGAGAGGCAGCTGTTGCTCCTCTATGTAACGGCCGAGAGAGAGAGAGAGAGGAGAACTCGAGCTTGGTCACGATACTGAACTAGAGGGTGGCGGCGGCGGCGGACGACGGCGGACGACCGGTGATCACCGGCGGCCGAGAGCTTGTATCCACATTTATCCGGCTTAATCGATACTCGGTAGTGGTAGTGAGAAGGTGACAGATAATTTGAGAAATCTATTTTTTTAAAGACAAGGGGAATATATTCGAAGGCTCCGTGGTCTCCTCCCATGGTTAAAAAATCATGGCGGCTTTGAAATGATGGTTCGTTCGTCGTTATCAAATTAATCGCGGCATGTTACTACTTAACGAGTATTATTTTGGTATATTGCACTAGTAGTACTTTGAATGGAGCAGTACGGTTGTGGACTAAGAATTTTGGTGCTCGTTACGTACACCGAGTTTGAACGAGTTTTCCTGTCCTATATATATAATGAATTGAAGGTGGAACCGTCAAGTTCAGGATATCGATCGATCGAGTTCCAGTCTCAACTGTACAAAAGTAAAAGTCGTTTCGGCACGCAAAACACCTACATGCATGTGGAAAAAGAACTCCGTCGGTCACTGTTTGTGCTCGGGAAAAAAAATATAGTACGGACCGTGCCCATTCATTCCTACTTGTTGACCCGTTACTTGTTGACCTGTTAATCTGACAAACACCGTGTGTCGTATTTCTAAAAATATGAGATGAAAGCTACCGTCAGTGTCACCAGTGATAGCAATGTAGCAGTAGTAAATGTGAGTCAGTTAACGAACATAACAAGATGAATGAAAGCTACCGTCAGTGTGTACGCGGACTGATCAGAGATCGGCCGGTTGACTTGACGGATGTTCATATTTTTATGTATTTTTTCTAGATTTTTTTTGGATTTAAATGTGCCATGCTTTTGGTGGTAGTTAGATGATATCTCCGTCAACGATAGTGTAGTGGATTCGTAAATCTCGAGATCTGTGGGCTCAATTCTTCGAAGATATTCATACGGGTAATTAAGTGTGTGTGCGCGCGTGTATTGCGGACGACGACGTCGTTGTATTAGTAATTCTAAAAATAAAAAATCAGTGTGTAAGTCTTAAACGGAATAAGTAGAGGTAGGGTGCTTAAGTGTTTCCGAGTCAAAATATTTAGTAGTATATGAATTTTGGGGCCGATGGATCGATGGTCCTCTCTAGCTACTCTCGTCCTCCATTGACAAGAACGTTTTATGAGAGGTAGCACTTTCAGACTTGGAATTGAACACACACACACGGTGCATGCATATGCTGGACTACTGGTACGTACTGCTTCGTAATTGCATCGGATATCATCGTCACCGTCGTCGTCATATTGTTGCCATGCACTGAGCTGGTGCTGACAGGGATACCATGATGTACATATACAGACACGTGCTGTTCACGCGCGCCGTACGTGCCACACGTATACGTATATGCGTACAGCATTAGTATCATGTATGTAGTACCTTTATGACTGACCAGCCAATGCAAGTACTGTATGTACTAGTAGTATTCCTAGCTTATTAACAGCTAGTAATAATATAAGTAATCAGTGTGCGTGTCGTACGTACGAGTACGTCGTCCTTTGTTGCGGCGAGGATCATGCATGTCATCAGTCAGACCAGCTGCTGACGCGGCAGGACGTTAACACAGCTGCCAAGTGCCAATCATGCATGCATATGAATGCAGCTAGCGAGGGCCGCAAAGCAGCTGAAGCCACTTGCATTGCTTGCTCGCTTGTGATAGCGCGCGCAAAGGCCAGAGCCAGACCACTTCGTTGTCACCGGTCACCCCTGCCGGCCGGCCGGCCCCAGCTTCCCAGCTTGGAGCTGGCCAGAGACCCCATCAATTTCCATGGGAACACAACACAGCCAAGACGACAGACACGGAGAAGAAGAAGAGCTGATCGAGATACCAATGCAAGTTGGGTCTCGGCTTGTGAGTTGTGACTAAAGGGGTTTTTACATGCTTCCAAAAGGGGTCCATGGGGCTATGGATACAATCAGGGCTAAGTTCTTTTGGCAAGGGGTCCATGGACGGAGCTGCATGAAACTATTCAAAACCTTTCTGTAGAGGAGGGAGAGGATAGTGTCAGATGGGTGTTAAATAAGTCTCGATTTTTTTCTACTAAGTCTCTTTACAGGTGTCTGACCCATGTGGGGGTGGGGGGGGGGGGGGGGGGTTGAGGATAAGTTGTGTGATTATATCTGGCAGTGTAGGATTCCTTTAAAGGTGAAAGTTTTCTTGTGACAAATGTTCCATAGAAAACTTCAAACTGCTCTAGCTCTTAAAAAAGGGGATGGCAGGGCAGCCCTCTTTGCTGTCTTTGCAATAAAGTAGAAACAATAGATCATATTTTCTTTGAATGTGTGTTTGTCCAACATGTGTGGTGCTGTATAAGGGATGCTCTTGGTTTGAGTGGATTTCCAGTGTCAATTCATGATTTATCCATGGTGTGGATTACAAAAAAACTGGGTTATTCAAAAAATCTGTGCTTCACTTTGTTTGCG
This sequence comes from Microstegium vimineum, assembly GCA_022036555.1. NCBI lineage: Eukaryota > Viridiplantae > Streptophyta > Magnoliopsida > Poales > Poaceae > Microstegium > Microstegium vimineum. The sequence continues at coordinate 5,780,079 of CM039125.1, read as the reverse complement.
GGGATTACTTGGAGTATTTGGAAATGCAGGAATAAAATGACGATTGAGAGGATTTTCCCCACAAATACTGATGATGTGATCCATATGATTATCAACTTTTTGCAGCTATGGGTGGATTTGAGCAAGGAGAAGGATGGACTTGTCCACAAATAATTGGCTTTCTTAAAAGCCGAGTAAATCTCCTATTCAAAAAAAAAAAAGTTGTGACTTGTCCGGGTCCCGCGCAGCAGATGCAAACGCGTAGAAAGACCAGTTGATTGATCGATCAGCGGATCACTCAATGACTCAATCATTAGTGAACCCACAGAGACCTAGCTAGCTAGCCCAATGTAATCATGCAGTACAACTGATGTTATGATCCAGCAACAAGCTTCTTCTTAATTGATGGGATTCTTTTGACACTTGTGAGGCTGAAAATGAGTGACGGAGAGCGCGCGCGCACACTCTGCAACTGCAACGTTATCATCAGATAACCTGTCCCTAAAACAAACCTAATGAAACTAGTTGCACCAAGCTAGGCTTCCAACCTGTCCCTGCTTCACAGCCAGCTGATGGGACTATGGGAGAGGGCCGTACTACACTCTAGCATCAGGGGAAACAAACACGCCGCCCTAAATTGGTCGAGAAATCCTCCTACCCAACTAGATTCAAGCCTTAAACTCAACACGGTGCATGCTTGCATTGGAGTTTTTTTTTTCTTCTTTCTCTTCCTCCTCCCTCGTTGGTTTCATTCATCAGCATCATGATCTGTCCCGTTCGCCAAAAGGAATTCATGATTCTTAATCAGAAGAACACCAACGCGGGGGGAGCGACGGACAGGACGGACAGGCCTTATTGTGGTTGGCCTGCGCTGCGCTGCACATGGCGCCCAACCTGGGATCCGCTTTTTGGCATGCGCAAAAATACGCAGGAATGGCAGCGGGCGAAATCAGCAAGCGAACGGCTGCTGGATGATTGGCAAGATTCTCTTCTCTAGCTGTGTAATATATCTTGTACGGTCTCGCTCGTTTCGGAATTTGGGATTCTTTTTTTTGACAAGAAATTTGGGATTCTTTAGCAGCGGCGTGAGTGTGTGAAGGGGGACCTTTGCATTGCAGGCTTGCAGCTGTTTGTGGAGTCCGGACAGGGACAGCCGTCCCCTCCCCTAGCAGGACAAACGCACACGGATTAGAAAAGAAAAACAGGGGGCAGGAATGTGGTTTTCGGATACTAATAATGTCTACTGTAGTACGAAATGTTTGAATTTTTTCTTTTTGGTGTGTGATCTGCTTGGGTATCAAAGTAGCAGAGTGTCAGTGGCAACCTACTGTACTCCTGTTTTCCGCTGATGTATGCAGCCTCGGTTCTAAGGTTCGATCTCGCACTTGGGCCTTGGGCCGAAATGGTTGGCCAGAGATCGGTTGATGATGGGTGAAATAGCTTGGGCCTGTTTTTTTTTCTCCTCCTCTCGGCCTCTGCCGGTTTGCTTGTCCTGTGGCATTGTGAACTGTTCTATGTGTCTGGACGAAAAAACTAAAAAGGGGGATTATTATTACTAGTATAAATATATGTCCATGCGTTGCTACGGATGTATATTATTACTATGTTTATTTTTAAATTTTTTTTAGTATTTTAATTTTTTTGGTTGTTTTAAAGAATATACAAATTTTTGAATTTTTTAGAAATAGTAGTTTCAAGAAATAAGTTGACCGTGATGTTTTCATTTTCTTTTTTGCCTTTTTTTTATACGGTTAAAAAATTTTCATTGTACCCGTGCGTAGGTACAGGTGTATATTAATTTTTTTAATTTTTTTAATTTTAATTATTTTGTTTGTTTTAAAGAATCTATAAATTTGGTTGTTTTAGAAATTATATTTTCAAGAAATAATTTGACCGTGATGTTATCCTTTTTCCCCTATTTTTCCTTTTTTTGCTACGTTTAAATTTTTTTCATCACGAAAACGTGCAAAACAACACGAAAACTCTAATCTCATTTTTTTCTTTTTTTCTCTCTCTCCATGCCTTATCTCTTCAATTTTTTTTCCTCCCTCCCTCCACGCCTTATCTTTCCCTTCCGTCTCCGGCTAGCTACACATCCGCACGATCGCACATAGCTCCGCGCCGTCCTCTGTAGCTCGTCCGCTCGGCGTCGTCGTCGGTTCTGGACCGCGCGCCGGCCAGGCCCGAGCTCACCCTCACCGCAGCGAGGCCAGTGACCGTCCTCGCGACGGTGGCAGCGCGCATTTCGCCAACGCGACGAAGGCGGCAGCGCGCATCTCGCCTGTGCGGCGACAACAGCGGAGCTTCCCCACGATGTCCTGCCTCTTCTTCTTCCTTGTGGAGCCCGCTTCCTTACCGTCCTTGATGAGCAAGCTCGTCCCACCGGGGGCGGAATCCGTCTGATGCCCCATTGCATCCTTTGATTTGCTCTCTCATATCGAACGCCATTTGAGGTCCTTCCCCATCCCTGTACATCTCCTTCCCTTGCTCCGGTTTCTCCCCTTTCTCTTCCACCACCGTCACAGCATATGTCCGCTCGAGCGTATGTTTTTGCATGCATTTTTCTTTAAGGTAAGAGGGAGATAGGAAGTAAAATAGAGATTGAGTACATAGTTTGTTATTGTTTTTAGATTTATTCATAATCTTCTTTTATATATTAGTTAATTTACTGCAATGGTTATTAGTCTAGCATGTTTTGGTGTCTTTCTGCTATCTGATTCCTTCATGTCCACGATCCATTGTTGCAATGTCTATTTTGTTGGTGTTGTAGTATCTTGCCACTTGCAGAGAATATTATATTTTTAGGTAACTATTAGAAATGTAATGTTAATCAGATATTTTTATTCGTCGGTCATTACAGATCACAGACAAATAGTAGTGTAAAGTTCACCTTGGGAACTCGTAGGTAGTTAAAAATTTTCCTCAGGTTCAGCTTTAGCTTTCAACCCCCTTCACTAAACTTTTTGCTCAATTTCATGCTGGGTTGAACCTCTTCGTTCAAATCAAGTCCTGTATATAACACAAATTTAAATGATAATTAGTGCTGAAATTGAATGAGGAACAAGATATATACTGTAGCTTTACAGCAACAAACCTTTACAGATTCCCTTGTCTTCGATGATAGCTCCAATGACAGAGATCACAAGGACTTATTTGGTTAGGACCTCCGTGTAGACGATATTCTTAGTGTATGTCTCGCTTGTACTGTTTTTCTTCGTTTCCTTCTTCTTCTTGTTGCCCTCGACCTCTTCCTCCTCTTGATGTTTTTGTGTGAGGACCTTTATGTTCTTTGTTGTCGTCGCTCTAGAGAGTGCGACATACAATTGGCCATGAGCGAAAACGGGATCTGGCAGGTAGATTCCCATGTTTGGTATTGTTTGCCCCTGTGATTTGTTTATCGTCATCGCGAAGCTTAGCCTTACTGGGAATTGTTTCCTCTTGAAGCGGAACGGGAACATCTCATCGTCCGAGGGACATAGTGGTATTCTTGACAAGAAAACCCGCATCCCTGAGTGCTGTCCTAGCACGATATCTGCATCGATTGCGTTCTTCTGAAACCCTCATACGACCAATCTTGTGCCATTGCAAAGTCCGTTAGCTGGGTCGATATTCCTGAGTAGTATGATTGGACAGTTAATCTTGAGTTTGAGCATATGCGGAGGTAGCCTATTGGGTGTTAGGCTGTTCAGGAATTCTAGGGGATAGTAGTTGTTTGGGTCGTCTTCTACAGAATCGAAGCTGTGATACACCATCTCCTTCCCTCGAAACGATCAATCATCTTTAGGTTGATGCTGTCTACGCAGTCGTTCCTTGTGGATAGAATCGCTCTCGAAGTGATGTATTTTGGATCCTTCAAGGAACCGCTGTCCTTTAGGTAGATATGGTCGATCAGTCTATCCAGTCCATTATCATCTGCCTTTTGTTCCACGCATATACTCCGAGGTAGAAGGATTTCGCCCATTTCATTCGTCTCTTCTGTGCCATTTCCAACACGCAGAAGGAATTCTGCGAACCACGTGTCGTTTTGAGCCCTCATGTTCCGTAGAAGCTTCAAACGCTTCATGCAATTCCATAGATCGGATCTGCGCAGCGATGTGTCTACTATCTGGGCTCTTGAACCCTTTCGGACAACAAGGAGTACTTGCCTGAAATCTCCTCCGAACACTACTGTCTTGCCACCGAATGGTAGATCTGGTCTGTCCATTATGTCTCGCATGCTTCTATCTAGTGCCTCAACAGCCTGCCTCTTTGTCATTGATGCTTTGTCCCAGATTATTAGCGAGGTTGCCTATAGCAGCTTGGCTGAACTGCTTTGTTTAGTGAATCCACAGGTTGATGAGTTGTCTATTCTTAGTGGTATCTTGAACCTCGAGTGCGCGGTTCTTCCTCCGGGCATTATGGAAGCCGCAACACCGGAAGTGGTTGTTGCTAGTGCAATCTTACCTTGGCTGCGCACGGTTGCAAGGAGCGCCCTGTAAAGGAATGTTTTCCCCGTGCCTCCTGGGCCATCGACGAAGAATACTCCTCCTCTGTTGCTATTAGCAGCTGACAGTATCTTCTCGTACGCTATCTTCTGCTCAATGTTTAGTTGCTGATGCAAAGATGGGTCCTCTGGGTCCACCTCTATCGAGGATTCCTCGATAATCTCCCAGGGTACGCTGTCTGCTGTGTAGTGATATTTGTCAATATCTGGAAGTGGAAAGGATTTTATGTCCTTTCCCATTGACTGCAGCATGTCCCTGATATTTCTTAGCACCATCTGCTGGACCGTGTGTTTGCATTTGCATTGTCTGCTATAGTCTTCTGACATCGCCTCAAGGTGATTGTTACAAAGTCCATGTATATTGTTTGGTTCACAAAACACCAGTATTGTTGCGAACAGTCTTCTTAGCGAGGATGGCATCCGAAACAGCTCGGCCTCGGTCATGCATTCATCTATGTTGTTGTCTGCTTCAATGAGTCCCATTTTTTTTCTGTGGCGTCCCTGAAGGTAGGCATTATTTGGCCGTCAACCTTTTTGAGGTCATTGTAGCTCGTTGCGCCCGGCACATGGTTTAGTAGTACCCGAAGATAGTACCGCTCTCCTTCAGCCGGATGTGCTGCGACCATCCTTCCAATCTGGTATTTAGTTTTCTGTTTCCTCGGCTTCCATAGTTTTCCCTGTGTGTTCCAGGTGTAATATTCAGGAAAGTCTCTGTATAGAATGCCTCTTGCTTTTTCATCGTTTGCGTTCCTTTCAAAGTACGATGTAAGCATTGACCTTTCTATGTCTCCACGGTTGATTACATCCTTGATCTTGTCTTTGCCATCGTATGAAACCATGTGCATGTTTGGGAGGTGTAGCTGCAGCTGCATGACCGGCGGGTTAATTTTGCTCAGTTCGAAGCCATATATTCTCCATAGTGCTTCTGGAGGCGTCACCCACCATGCGTCTCGAATTTCGTCGACTTGTACTTCGTTCTCTGCCCCAGTAATAGATATAGATGCCTTGTCATGTCCCTTGTATAGGTATTTATACAGGTACTTGACTGCTTTAATGCTTGAGCATATCTCAACATTTATGTGGCAGTTGAACATCATCAATAGGTATGGGTTGTAAGGAACAACCCACGTTATCCAGTTCGCATTTTCTGACTTTTGCTGTCCTTCCGTCGTTGCGTCTCCTGTATAACGGGTATGAGTCCTTGTCAGTTATCGTCGTTTCAATAAATGGCCTTGGGTAATTGTTCTTGCATGATGTGCGGTTCTTTGTGCATGGACAGTTTCTATTCAGTGCTCCGCAGAGACCATGCATCATATGTTTGACTACCAATTTGTATACCTCTGGGTATTTGTGCTTGTTAGGGAGCTCGGCGGAGATGACTCGGTCGTACTGTTCTGGGGATGTGTACTTGTACTTTCCTGTCATGATGAGCAAGAAGTGGGCATGCGGTAGTCCCCTCTTTTGGAATTCTACCACATAGGTATATGCCTTGACCTTTCCGAGGATGTCCTTTTCAAATAGTTGCTTCTTCATTTCTTCTAGCTTTGCTCTAAAAACACGAACAACCAGGTTTGGGCAATGCTGAGGCGTTTGTCCAAACTTCAGTTCATTTTTTATCTCTTCCCAGTTGGGGTTGCATGTCATCGTTAGGAATATGTCTGGTTTTTCCGTATTTTCTGACCAGAGCCATAGCATCTAGATACCGACGATGTTTATCTCGTGGACCTCCAATAAACGATGAGGGAAGTATTCTTTTCCCGATTTCATTTCCCTTTTGCTCGCCGGCTTGAATGCTATCCAGAAGCCCTTGGTATAAGTCTGCTCTTATTTCTTTCTGATGATGATACATGTAGTCCAATCTGCATTTTTCTATCTTGATGTATGTATCTACAGCAAACTGCTGGAATAGCCGTCCCCCATGTAACACTGGATCGAAAATATTTGGCCGCACATGGAACTTGTAGCAGTAGTATTCTCTCATTGTTACGCACAGCCTGCTGTTTGAATCTGTTTTAATAAGATTGTAAAAATGAAGAGTCAGCTTCATATGGATGAATTTTTTATATATAATAATTTAATTTTAGGAATACAGAAGTATATGGTATACTGACCTGGGTCATCGCCCTTATCTTTTTTTCTTTGCACGAGCCTTTATCACATCTTCCATTCTTACACCGACTTTTGGGATATCTGGGTGCCAACCTAGTTCGCCTCTTGGAAAGTATATATGATATGATAATGGATCGTAGCATCCATGATATGATCGTATTCCCTGTATTTCATTGTTTTTGCCATGCAGTATTATGTTCTTGTCAAAAGTATTCCTTCTTTCGTTTCCTTCTATCCATACTGCAGCTACCTCTGAAGTGATTGGCGCGTTGTATACTCTCTGATCCAATCTCTGGTCAAGGTTTAAGATAACCCTGTAATCGTCAAGGTTTTGGGTCTGTCCCAAACTCCTAAACTGTTTCGAGTATGGGTTTTCACGTAGAATGTCAGTGATTAGGGCCATGATGTGCTTGTCTTGCTCGTATATTTCTTTACGGCAATGACGGAAACGATGCTCTAGGCTTGGATCATCATCGTAGAAGTATAGTTCTAGGTGCTTGGCATTTGCTGCAGTATTACCAATTGAGTGTATATTGTGATAGATCTGACCATGTGCTCGAAAGGTGTAGATGCCACTGCTACGGATGTCCACTGCTACGGATGTCGACCGTGTCTCTGTCAAGTTGGCAGTATAGAGTTGTAAATGAGAAGTGTTTGTTGAAAAATATTATATTGTTCCTAAAATGTATTGAGTCAGAATCGTTGCTTGTCCAAAGCCTCATGAGTTGGGCTGGTGTCTCTGGATTGGCTATTTTGATATTTCCCTTTCTGCAGCATAATCCTTCCGATTCGTACTCAAATTTCTTTGCATTGCAAAATCTGAAATTTTCTACGGTTTCTAGCATGTGAGCCTTTTCTGGTATGTTGTTGTAGACGATCTCATATGGGTCAGGGATGTTTGAATCCTCAGCTGTTGTTTCCTCGTCGTCTGAGATTTCAATTTCCTCATCTATGTCCCACTCTGTTTTGAGTTTTATAGATTTTTTAATCAGCAAAGTATATATTAATATAATGATTCAAATATATTTCAATTTAATTTAACATACCTTGAGAAGGGAATATATATTCTTCTTCGTTTGTGTCTTGTTCATATATCACACCATCATTGTCTGCACAATTTTTTATATATATTTCATCATAATTGCATAAGAGCATATAAATAATAATTTGATTTACTTACCATGATCTTCACCGTAGGCTGATCTTTGTGCATCTTGGTCTTTCTTGGCTGGACACATTGAAGAGGGATTTTCTGTCCAAGAAACATGTTTAGTTTCATATAAATTTGTATATTGCTTTGTGATTTGATGCAAATATATTTCGATTTAATTTAAAATACCTTCAGCAGAGAATATATGTCCTTCCTCGTTTGTGTCTTGTTCATATATCACTCCATCATTGTCTGCACATTATATATATATATATATATATATATATATATATATATATATTGCATAAGAGCATATAAATAATAACTTGATTTACTTACCATGATCTTCACCGTAGGCTAATCGTGGTGCATCTTTGTCTTTGTTGGCTGGACACATTGAAGAGGGAGTTTATGTCCAAGAAACATGGTTAGTTTCATATAAAGTTGTATATTGCTTTGTAATTAGAGATTATTGCATAAAATTATATTATTATATTACCATTAGTCATCACTTGATGTCGCAGATGCTCCGTGACGTTGTCTTTGTCTTCCAGCAATGTTTGCCTTTCTTGCGGTGTCTGTTTTACATTAAAGGTAGATGTTCTAACCTTGGTTTCTGTTTCTACATATGCAGGGTTCTCCATAGCAATGGAATCTTTGTTCTTTGTGCTGCGATTCAGTTCTTGGTTATTTTTAATTTGTTCTATTCTTGATTTCCTTTTTTCTGGCTGCATCTCTGCATAATACTCCCTTTGTCTTGTTTTTTTATGTTTTCTTGTTTTTGCTCTTTTCCTATTGTATCATTTGTTTTGTTTTATTGATAAGCTTCACGGCGTCTTTTTAATTTTTCTTGTTTTTCTTCATCAGTCATCCGTGCGTAACGGTCTCTCTCTCCTTTCCTTTTTTTCTCTTTGGCAGTCAGCACTGGACTTTCTTTGCAAAAAGAATTATCTGCATGTGTGAATCTATTGTTGATTAAAAAAAGTTTGATTAAAAAAGAATTTTGTATTGATTTATAATTTTCTTGTTTGAATTGAAGGTTTGTATTAAAAGTTTGAGTACTGTACTAACCTGGATTTATATCTCGTTCTTGTTCATCGGCAGCATCAATGTTTAAGTCAAAAGGATGTATATGTTGTTTCTCATGTTCCTCCATGGCATCTCCTGGAAGTTCCTGTTGAGAGACGTCAAGCTTGACGGCTACCTGATCTGGAACCATGTCTTCTTTATCGGATCAGTTATTATGTAATCTCCAGCTCACGTATATATATAAGATATGCAGTCCGTGTCCATGTTATATTCTAAATTCTAAAGGAAATTAAAGTTCTATGAGGATTCGGTCTTCTAAAAGGACTCGGTGTGAAATTTTTCCTTTTTTTTTCATGGAGTTGGGCTCATATCACGCCCTTGAGGGTCTGTGTAGCGTCATCTTGCTGTGTTTTATCATGACATGTCCCAGCTGGTCGGCCACGTCCTGCGAGACATTCGTCAGCGTGGTTGAAAATGTTGCACTTTGGCCGTGGCAGTGCGAAGGCAGGAAAAAAAAAAGGATGGCAGCCGCTCCATCGCTACTCACTGCAGCGTCTTTTTTCCGCACTCGAGAAGCAAGGGGCGATGTCGGAGTTGTCTCCTTCCGGTGACAACGTGAAATTTTCAATTACTACCAGGTGGCACACTCTGATGTCCTTCTGACCTCACTATGTGGTCGCCCTTAGTCTCCCATACCGGCTGTCAAAACTCAGATTCCAGATGTGCCATCCATTTATTTTTTCTGTTCTATTCTACTAATTAGGATCGTCGATTTTAAAAGACACTTATATATGTATATTACGATGTGGCATCTAATCTCAAAAGACTATAAATAACTTTAAAATGCCGCAGAGGAGGCATCTATCCAGGGTCTCAACCAAAAGCAGTCCAGGCAATGTCCAAACAGCTATCGGTTCAGGCAAATTTGTTTCAGGGTGCAAACCAAACAACCCATCTCTGAACTTCTTTTATTCTTTCCTAACAAAATAGAAAATTTAAAACAAACTCCTATTCAAAAATATAGAGCCACTGCTGATAGACTGAGATAATAATGACGGTTCTCAACTGCTTTAATAAATGTACGTATAAAATGGTTTACATTATTAAAATGAGCAAGCTATTTGACTACTTCTAAATCTGAGTATTTTTGATACATCTAATGAAGTCTCGAACTCCAGTAGGTAAGTTGTCTTCACATTGATTTTCCTTGATAGTCAAAATATGTCCCAAAAGTTGCTTTCTGAGTTCATAGCCATCCTGTTTGCAATGAAAATTAAACATATAGGCTTTATAAGTTAGAAAACTATATAATATAAAACTAATATAGACATTTATATGATTTGTACCTTTACTTATGGCAATTTTAGTTCCTCATCTTTCCATGCAGACATGAACATGGAAACAAAATAACCAGATAGTTCCCTAATAATAACATCACAAATATTAAAAGGCAAAATTAGTAAACACAATGTTTGAAGATAGTAATAACATTCAAATAAAAGAAAATTATCTATTGTAAATGGGAATATCAGTTAAAATTATTTGACGCCATAAGAAAATATCTTCGTTCCATCTAGACCCAGGACATGCTTTTGCCATGGCTTTTCGTAAGTATTCAGAAATGCATAAGAGTTTCTTGACATATTTTGCGCTTGGGTTGTACTTATAAACTGGATTAGGAGGATTAGGGTCCAAAATGTAGAGTGTTCTGATCTCTTGATTCAATATGAACAGAATAAAGGCGCCACTCAGTTCCCTGATTGGTATAAGTATCTGCAAAACGGTAATAGTTAGAATATATAGTTAAAACAATGCCATTTTAGAGACCAATGTGCAAGTCATCTTACCGTTTTGCATCTTGCAATACTCTATTCAAAATCAGGCCATTTACACACGGACTCTTTTAGTTGTTCCACATCTAACTTCTTACATAAGTTTGGATGTCGTCCAAAATCAATAATCATCTAACATATTAAATAAGATTTTAAAATTAGATATAGAAACATTGAATATAAAACAATTGTGTATATTAGAAAGAGAAATTATAAGATCATACCCAAAACTGCAAGTCTAGATAATGCTTTGTTATTGGCCCATTGGTTTTTTTCATTTGCTGGATGTAATCAGACATGTTCTTTCGTATGGGCCAGATTGAAACAATTACAGTCCATGGCTTCATTGTCCTTCAATATGCATTGCAGTTTCTTGAGATTCAAGCTGATGGAATATGGCTTGGAGCTTTGTACCCATATTTCACTGTAATAGATTAAGGAATATAAAATTGTTTGTTACTGTGTTAGAAATTGACTTACAACTATACTAATAAAAAATATGGTATTAATTAAAAACGTACTTTAAGGCGTCTGCACAATTAATTGATTTGATATGGTCGCAAAGGCAGCTTATCAACTCATGTCCACTTATCTTTGAAAGAACAGACATCAGTGACTGGTACTTTGTTTCGCATGATAATAAGTCTGCTGATTTGGATTCCTTTGAAATGTATTGATTTTCCATAGGTATAATCTCATTGGAACTATCTTCGGCGGCAAGACTTTGTTCATCATTTTGAATCAGTCTTGTTGTGTTTGTTTTCCAATATAATAGTATGTCAGCTAACTTGTTCCTAAAATGATTAATATTTTCATGCATGGTATCGACATTAGCACATGTCTTGCAATTTAATAAGAGATCAACTTATTATTCAACTAAGAAAAGCAATATATACCTGTGTAATATGTTGAGATAGTGCATCTCCGGTCCAGTGTTCCATAAACTTGAGCATAAACAGCCCACAAGATGAGCTACAAAGTTATAGAAATTGAGAATTAGAAAATATATAAAAACATATATATTATAATCTTAGTGTGTTGTACAAACCCATCTTTCTGGATTGGTTCTTGAAATTGTTCTTTGACTGTCCATTTAGTAAGGTCAAGATTTTTCCACTTTTGGACTAACAATTCTTTTTTAATAATAATGTTTAAATGAGATTGTAGTCCTTCCGGCTGCACAAATACAAAGCATATTATAAACAAAAGAAGGATAAAAAAGAAGGATTAATGTAAAGTAATAAGAAAAAGTTAATGCTTTAATGGAAACTAACCGTAGTGATAAGGTCATCTCGATTGAATTCCCAACACAATGAGTCAAGTACTTGTACCTCACAATTTTTTGCATGAAGAACAACTAAATACCAATGTGTGTTCTTGATATTAATTGGAAGTAGAATCTAATAAAGACAATGAGATAGTCGTAAAACAACATAGCATAAAATTCACAAAAGTCTCAGACATATGTAAAACAACACAACATAAAATTCACAAAACATTTAATATATAGAGACATTTGTTACCATGTCATAGCTTAGATAATTCTTAACCATCTTTGTAACGAAGTTTCCATCTTCATCTATTGTAAGGTTGCCATCCCGTTTAATCAGTCCAGAGTTAATAGGGTTCTCAAAGTACACCTTAACACCATCTCTAACTTGTAGATGTCCTTGCTCCCTTAAACAACAGATATATGCACTTATGACCTACAAAGAAAATATCAAAATACAAAACAATGATATATTAGACTATTTACAGAAAAGTAATATGATATATATATATATATAATTTAAATCACAACGGTACATACATCATCATTCAGATATTTTTCTGAGTCTAGCAGACATGTCAATTGATTTTGATTCACAAAAATATCATCTATCTTCACAAGTATATCAGTGGCCAAAGATGTCTCTATTGCTATTTGAGCACAGAAATCGTTATCAGTCATCACTGTATAATCTGCAATAAATAAATGGTATTGTAAACCATTAGACAAACATTGTGACAAATAATATGTGATAGTACAGTTAAATACCTTGTGGAAATTCAACATATGTTTGGTCATTTTGTTCTCAAACATGTGTTCATTTGTAGAAGATTTCTCTTTTTCTGAGTACTGATCATTTGAATCCATATCATTGCCCAAAACAATCTACAAAATGTAAAAATAATAAATTTATTATAGATTAATTTCTGCAAATAGCTGCAAGAAGAGAGTAGGTTATTTGTGTTTGATACCTGAATGGATGGTGATGGAGTTGGGGAATCCTCATTCACATCCTTGGTAAACTCATAATCCACTAATTTTGAACATTTGGGTCTCTTTAAATCTCGTTCATCTAAATTATCAACATTGTCTGTACCAATGCCCAAAACAGTCTGCAAAATGTAAAAATAAAAATTAATATAGATTAATTTCTGCAAATAAAAAAGTACCATCAAAGATCTGCATGGATTAGGCTGCAAGAAGAAAGTAGGTTATTTGTGATTGATACCTGAATGGATGGTGATGGAGGAGTTTGGGAATCCTCATTCACATCCTTGCTAAACTCAGAATCCACTAATTCTGAAGAGTTAGGTCTCTTTAAATCTCGTTCGTCTGAGTTAACGTTGTAAGAATCCATATTCTGTGAGACCAAAAAAGTCAAAATTAGTACAATTGTAAAATTAAGAGATAATGGAAAATATATATAGCGATAAAGTTCAATCAAATACAAGCTCAATCCTCCAAGCCGAGTTGTCTGCTTTTCATCAAAACGAGGAACTGCTACTGAACGTGGATGATATCCAAACCATACCTTTTAGTTTTATACTAAGAAACCAGGAATCCGTGTCGAAATTGGAGTAGGAAAAAAGGAAAAAATTGGAGAAGGAAAAAAGGAAAAATTGAAGAAATCTCTTTCGAAATACAGTAAAAAGGAAAAAATTGGAGAAGGAAAAAAGGAAAAATTGAAGAAATCCCTTTCAAAATACAGTTCATCTGAAGGATACCTTTTTGTGTTATAGGATCTGGAGCCTTCGAATCCAATTCCGACTTGCTCGAACACTGACAATCGTGACATTGTCGCTGCCGCTGGGGCTGGGCTGGATGCAGCCCCGCTGCGCACGCGCAAGGCCATGGGTGAGGGGGGGCGCCGTATTGCCCAGAGAAGACGAGGAAGAGGATGCCGTGCTCGCTCGAACCCTGACAATCGCGACGCTCGAACCCTGGCCGCCGCGCAAGGCCATGGGTGAGGGGGCGCGTCGTAGTGCCCGAAGAAGAGGAGGAAGAGGAGGGAGAGGATGTCGTGCGGAGCTGCTGCGCCGGCGGACGCCACTCGTCGTAGTGCCCGAAAAAGAGGAGGGAGAGGATGTCGAGCGGAGCTGCTGCGCCGGTGGACGCCGCTCGCATTTTTTTCTCGGGGAAAAATCGTCGGCGAGCGCTGCTGATCCGGCGGCCGCCGCTCGGCCAGAAGGCTAGAAGCCAGAATTTTTTTTTTGCGGGCCGAAAGAGAGCAAGTGGCCAGCGCTAGGAAGTGGGCCGAGAGGAGTGGGCCGATAGTTAGACTTCAATTAATGGGCTGGACGAAAAAAGGGCTAGAAATTTTGGCTCTTTATTAATAGGTATAGATTATTATCTTTCCGAATCTAGAAATAGCTGGTTGTATGAAAGGCTTCTCATCCAAATGGTGTAGGTGGGTTCAAAGTATGGTCATGGGATAAAGTGTGGGGATTAAAGTTAATGACGATATCGTCCCATACTTCCAAACCAAATGTGGTCTAAGACAGAGAGATCTGATGTCGCCTGTCTTATTTAATATCGTTGCGGATATGCTAGCTCTTCTCATTAATAGAGCAAAAAAACGATGGTCAAATAAGAGGAGTCCTCTCTCACCTTATTGACGATGCTTTATCAATTTTACAATATGCAGATGACACCATTATCTTTATTGATCATGACCCGGAGCAAGCAAAGAATCTAAAACTTTTGCTATGTGCTTTCGAACATTTATCGGGACTTAAGATCAATTTTCACAAAAGTGAAATCTTTTGTTATGGTGCAGCTAAAGGGATGGTACCCTTTTATACTACTCTCTTTGGTTGTAAGGAAGGAGAATACCCATTTAAATATTTATGGATCCCAATGCAACATAGACAACTCTTGAATTCTGAATGGAGGAAAGTTGAACAACATTTTCAACAAAAACTCTCTCGTTGGAAAGAAAAATACCTATTGAAAGGATCTAGATGCCCAAGAAGGGGGGGGGTGAATTGGGCTTCTTTTAAATTTCTAAAGCAATATTAAAACCTATTAATGCCAATCACCCCTTAGTGCCTACCGCAATGTGTATCCTAACTAGAAAGCAATAGCAAGCCAAGGAATTGAAAGACAACCTAAGAAATTCTAGTAGGAATTGAAAGAACAAGGCAGAAAGTAATGCAAGTAAGTAAAGAGCTAGGGAAAGGAATTCTTGACGCAACGATGTTTTCCCGAGGTATCGAGGTGTCGACCCCCCCCCCCTAGTCCTCGTTGGAGCACCTCGCAAGGTATAGCTCCCCCTCTACCCGTGCAAGGGTAGAGTGCTCTCTACGGGCTGATTCTTTGCCACTCCGGCTCGATGAATCGCCCACAACCGATCACAGAAGCTTGGAGAAGAGCCGCCGACAATCTTCTGGCGATCACTTTCTCCGAACACCACCGAACCGTCTAGGTGCTGTCGAACACCAAGAGTAACAAGCACAAGACCTTCACTTGACCGTAAGGCTAGGAAGGTGGATGGATGCACACAAGTCACTCCTAATCACTCTAGGAGGGAAGAACAAGATGAACTCTCTCAAATCTCTCCCTCACTAGGCACTTGGCTCTCCAAGAAGTCTCTCAAAGGTTCCTCAGGTGAAAACAATGGCCAAGAGCCCTCTCAAGGATGAAGAGGGCAACTATAAATAGTCTCCACCTCCAAAACTAGCCGTTTCTTACTTTTTCTCTTTTCTGCGAAAGCACCGGACTAGTCCGGAGCCTCACCACCGGACCATTACTCCTGGTCCGGAGCATGCAGTCCAAACCAAAACCAATGCTGAACAGGGACCACCGTACTACTTGCGATAGTCCGGTGCCTAGTCCGGAGCCTCTGGTCCGGAGCCTAGGTGCATACTGCAATCTGCTGAGAACCGTCGGACTACCCGTCGGACTAGTCCGGAGCCTCCTTTGAGACTCACTGAAGAACACAGTGGCCACCAGACTACTTCCATTAGTCTGGTGCCCTCCGGACAGGTTGTCCGGAGCACTGTCTGATAGCCTTTCAGAACCAGGTGGCCACCGGACTACTTCGATTAGTCCGGTGCCCTCCGGACAGGTTGTCCGGAGCACCTTCCTCAGAGAACTGCCTAAGGCAGCACCACTAGACCACTTCCATTGGTCCGGAGCCTCCTGGGAAAACTGGTCCGGAGCTTCTTTCTCCTCCTGTTTCAACTCTTTTCCCTAAGTCTTCTCTAGAGGTTTTGCTCCTACCAACTCAAAGGCTAACCAGGGGCTGATAGCAAGTCTCTAGGACTAGTTGTGACAAGTGTGCATACACCACCATTCCCAAACTCTCCTAGGTCAAGCTACTAACCTCATACCCCCCTTTATAGTACGGTCAAAGGAAAAAGAAAGTCCTAGCCTATACTTAGTGCCCTTCTCAACCTCGTGGCACTAAGAGCTAGCCTAGTCTTCAACTTGTATCTCCATCCTTTGAAACCGAAATGATTTCCATCTTGGGGGCATGAATATCCATTAAGCTCATTCAATAAGCATCACTTATGACCTAACTCTAATGACTTTGCCTCTGCAAAACACACGTTAGTCATAGTGACCTAGTGTTGTTGTTAATCGCCTAAACACAAGGGACCATGATTTTTCAATCTCCCCCTTTTAGGTGATTGACGACAATACAAGCTCGAGTAGAGAATAAGAGAGAATTTTGATTAGAGAAACATGACTTGACATGATCTAGGCATGGGTTAATAATAATAAAGACATAAACATGCATAAACCATTCAAGCCATGACAAGCACAAAAGATATGAATTGAGCATAGAACTTGATTTGAAAAGGATATGATATACCAAAAGATCAGAGATTAGCGCGGAAGCAAAAGCATAACCAAGTGACATGATATATATATATATGAGGTCCACACATGTCACACAACCATCAAGTCTCAACCATCACACACATAGCATACAATGCAAAAAAAACGGTAAACGTGATGCATGATGCGATAGAGTATATTACACATCAAAAGAACCAAATCCTACTAGCTCCCCATGAAGCTAGCCCATCTACTCGACTCTCCCTCTCCCCCTTTGGCGTCAAAACACCAAAGCTAAACGTCTGGAGGCGGAGTGGAAGCAGTCGCGGCACAGTCAAGGTGGCGGAAATCCTCAAGATCATCATCATCAGAGTCCTCCCCCTGAGTCTGTGAAGCTGGAGGGGAAGCGGTTTGGAGGACTGGAGCTGACGAGCTGACGGCCTCTGCTGCCGTAGAGTCTGGAATTGTAGCGGGCGCAGGAGTAGGAGTAGGATCCTCTACCACTGTCTGTGTCGGTGCCTCTAGAGCTGTGGAACCCGGTGGTGCCTCGTGCACTGACTCAACTAGAGTCTCAACTACCGGTGTCTGCTAATGCTGCAAAGGACTGGAGGTAACGGCGGTGGCATCTGTCACTATAGCATGTGGAGGAGTAGAACCAACTCGAGCCCGAGTATCAAGTGTAGCCTCTGACGAAGCCACTGAAGAAAGGTGCTGACCCGCGGTCGGTGACACGAGCTCCGCTGCAATCTCGGCTGCTATCTCCTCACCAGTGGGGGATGGCTGCCCAATAACGTCACTGAACGACGTGGAGAGGTCACGAGCAGACAATCCTTGGGAAGCTGACATCGGCGTGAAGCCGGTAGTGAGTGGAGTAAACTGCTGTGTCGGCCCAAGGGTGTCCAACCACTGAGTAACCTGTGTCGCCGGAGACTGGAACAGGGTGATCGATCCGGCACCCTGAAGTCCACTGGACTGTACGGCGGGGGTGGGAGTGACTGACAGTCCGGCTGACACTGGCGGTGCCACTGAAGGGCCACCTGTCTGCTGAGATCCCATAGCGGGACCAAGAGCTGGAAAGTGAGGCGCTGAGGGGCCGACTGACTGGGACGGCTGAGTCTAGCTCATCATCTGGATCTGTGGAGCACCAGGAAACTCAAACTACAGGCATACCTGTCCACTTCATCATCTGAGCCATGATATCCATGTTCTGAGCCTGGAACTGCTATGACTGAAGCTGCATACGCTGGGACTCAAGCTGCATGGCTAACATCTGCTGCTGAACCTCTAGGTGACGCTGGTGAATCTGTAGCTGTAGCTCCTCATGACGCTCCTGTGACTGTCGCTGAAGCTCGTCCTGTCTCTGTTGGACCTGGGTGACGGCTGTCACAAGGGAGCCCTGCTGCTCCTGAATCATGTCGAGTAGCTTCAGCATCAAAGTCTCTGAGGTAGACCCAGTACCTGAGCCACCAGCCTCTGCGTCGTGAGCCCTTGCGGGCATAGAGGGAATAGGCTGGTAGTCGGCGTCAGAGCTGTCAGAGGAGGTGTCTAGAGCTGTATCATCACCTGCATGAGTGGCTAACTCCTCAAGCTCCTACTGTTGCACGCCTCGGATCTCCTCATCCTGAGCATCAACATCTGCCATGTCAGCTGGTGCAGTCTGAAGTCTGACCTGACGAAGTGCTCGGTTCCCCAAACGACTATCCACTGAAGATATGATCTTGTACTCTGGGAATTCAGACTCTGATTGATCAAGCATATCTCGAATCCCAGGGTGTACTCGCACAAGCCACTGAGCTAGGATGGAACTGATCCAGTGAGCATAGGGCATCTAACGCCTAGCTCTCAAGCCATCTGAAATACAGTCCTCGATCTCTGCCACTATGAAGTCTGCAATGTCGAACGGTGTATGAGTGACAAGGGCAAGAAGAAGGAACTGTTGTAGGTTTGTCAAACCTTCCTTGAAACCGGTGCGAGGCAACAGAGTGCGGCGAAGGATCTCATTTAACCGATGAGCGAGGGGGGTAAGCTCAGCTAGAGTGTGGGGACTGCCTTCCCCAAAGGGCTGCCTAAAGATAGGAGCAACTCTCTGAGCTGGAAGAGTGATACCCCCTCGAGCATGACGTGGCAACTGAAGGCCTGTGTAGCAATCATCATGTAGGCAAGTATCTGACACGGTGAGATGGAGTGTCTCTCTGAGCTGAGTCAAGTACATTCTGTAGGGAATGCCTCTGAAGGTATACTGCATGTAGTTATGATTAGGCTCAATCCAGACAAAGTCATAGAACTCTCTGACCCAATGCTCAACAAAACTGCCTAAACGACCAAGAAGGTCGGCAAGTCCTTGAAGGTAGGTAAGGTGGTCACGGATCTCTTCTCCAGCTATCGCCATTATGTTCTCTAAGGAACAGACTCTATGTGGACGTAGCTGGATGTTAGCAAGTCTCGCTGTTGTGTAGAAGTCCTCCATAAGAGGTGTGTGCCATCTCGGTGTAGCTCTGGGGTCATGCTGATCTGGGCACCACCTCTCAAGCTCAATGAACCGAAGTTTCTGAACCTGCTTGGCTGTGATCCCCTCAAGTCAAGGTGAACTGCGGGCTCTAGAGCTGGAGTAGGAGCAGCTGCCTGTGGTGGACGATCACCACGTTTCGGTGCCTCGGTGCGGGAAGCAGCACGAGGTAACCGAGCACGGGTGGGACAAGAAGAAGTATCCACTGCACGAGTCTCATCCATTGTCACTGTCGGCTTTATCGGAGAGGCAACTGTCTCTGACTCTGTCTGAGTAGGAGGAACCAGCGGAGGGACGCCGATACGCACTGAGCCCCGGCGACCACCTCACTTTGCGCGGTCCATTGCATCTGCCACTGCCTTTGCCTGCTCTGCCTCTGTGAGCTTTCGCTTCTTCTTCTTTGGCTTCTCAACAATCTGTTTCTTCCCCTTGTCCCTAGGAGGAGGACGAGGAGGAGGAGGAGCATCATCACCGCCAGAACCACTGACAGCTGGAGCTCGACCCATCTCTGACAACTGCAAGTATCACTGTCAAGTGACCACTGCCCACTGATCAACTTCAATGGACCCAGAACCACTTCCTACGGCTAGAATCACTATCACAAAGCAAATATCAGACACTGATCCACTGACAGAGAGTTGGACTGACCCTTATGAGGGTTTGCCTCAATCCATACTCGCGAGCTTTGCCCCGAGTTTCACTGCCCCTGACGCTGCTAGATAGAATAGATAGGATATATAAGTATATATAAATTCTAGGGATGAGATACCATATGGAAGCAAGCATCTAAGATAAGAGATAGAATGAAATACTGCCATGGTACCTAAGGGAAGCGAGCGTACTAATCAAAGCAAATCAAACTCCGAATCACACTCCACAAGGGGTTTCACCAACTGAGAATCACAATGAGTGACAAGTATAAGTGATGTGGAATTGAGTTGAATTGAAGTGTCAAGGATAAAGGACTAAGGCATGGCATGATCAATAGCTAGACAAAACGCTAAACACTATGATCAAAGGCATACCCTAGTATCAATTGCCGCAATGGATGAACACGTCCAAAGAAACCCAAACCTAGGTTAGGCAAATCCAAGGGGATTGATGGCACTTTCTCGGTGGAGTTGATAAAGGGGGAAAACCCTTTGCTTGGCAGGGTGGTGGAGTAGAGCAGGGGTGGATCGTGGTTGCCGGCGGGAGGGCTTCCTCGGCGGCGAGCTCTGAGGAGAGGTGGCGGCGGCAACTCTGCTACTGGCGTGGAGCAGAGCAGAGGGGGGAAAGAGTAGTGGAGCGGGCGGCGCGGCTATGGTAGAGCTCCGACGAGGAATGCCGGTGGTGAGGAGGGCGAGGGCGGCGCGAGGGTGAGGGGCGACGGAGTGCGGTGGCGCGGTGTACGGACGACTTAAGGGGTAACTAGCGAACAGTGAACGCCTGGGCTCCGGACTCTGGTCCGGAGGGTGAGCGTCAGACTAAAGCAGGTGGTCCGACGGTCGCCTTGGAGAAAAAATTCTGAGAAACCAGTGAGTGACCATGCTCCGGACTCTGGTCCAGAGGAGAGCGTCGGACTATCATAGGTGGTCCGACGGCTGACTTGGAGTTGAGTTTGAAGAAACAGTGAGTCACCAGGTTCCGGACTCTGGTCCGGAGGTAAGCGTCGGACCAAAGGAAGTTGTCCGGAGGGTGGTCCGGTGCTTGTTTTGCTTTAAATTTTCCTGTTTTTTTCTCCTATCTTTTCTATTAGCCAAGTACCAACACAAAAGAGCAGAAAGAGACACTTGTTGGACTTAGGATAAGAACCATCTCTTAAACCCTCGATTTAAAAATAGTTTGCCATAAGCTAGATTTAGTTTTCATAGGAAAATATTTCAATAAAGCTCCAAGGATCACCATAGGGGCACAAGAGGGGTATTAGCCGAATGCTAGAGCTTTGAATGCTCCCCCTAAGTGACGAACCTAGAGGATGATCAAACTTAACCGAAAAGGAAGCAACTGGCAACACACATGCGTATGCTATGCAATTACAGAATTTGAATCTAGGTTGCTTGCACGTTTAAACCGCAGTAAGGCTTTGTCACATGCTTAAGGGCGGTTATCCTTACCACGTTAGCCAAGTCTATGTGCATTACTATAGATTAAACATGATTATATTACAAATGAATGCATGGTTCACACAATCTCATTTTTTAGTGAAGTTTGAGTGATCAAGCACATTCAACTCGCTTCTCAACCTACAAAAGGTTGTTTCATCGAGTGGTTTAGTGAAGATATCCGTCAATTGATCTTCGCTCTTAACTCCAACTAGTGTTATGTCTTTCCTAGCCACATGATCTCTAAGAAAGTGATGACGGATATGAATGTTCTTGGTGCGAGAGTGTTGAACCGGGTTGTTAGCAAGCTTTACAGCGCTTTCGTTATCATACAAAAGCGGAACATCTTTTAAAACAACGCCGTAGTCAAGAAGTGTTTGGGTCATGTATAAGATTTGTGCAGAACTTGCTCCCATGGCTATGTATTCCATCTCGGCGGTAGACAATGCCACACTGTTTTGCTTCTTGGAGGTCCAAGAGACAAGAGATCTTCCTAGCAAATGGCAACCGCCGGAGGTACTCTTCCTATCAACTTTACACCCGGCATAATCCGAATCGGAATAGCCACAAAGTAGGAAGGGAGCTCCTTTGGGATACCAAAGGCCAATGCTAGGGGTGTGCCTTATGTACATAAGGATTCTTTTAACTGCACATAAATGCGACTCCTTAGGGTTTGCTTGAAACCTAGCACCTTCCTCAGAGAACTGCCTAAGGCAGGACCACCGGACCACTTCCATTGGTCCGGAGCCTCCTGGGCAAACTGGTCCGGAGCTTCTTTCTCCTCCTGTTTCAACTCTTTTCCCTAAGTCTTCTTTAGAGGTTTTGCTCCTACCAACTCAAAGGCTAACCAGGGGCTGATAGCAAGGTCTCTAGGACTAGTTGTGACAAGTGTGCATACACCACCATTCTCAAACTCTCCTAGGTCAAGCTACTAACCTCATACCCCCCCTTTATAGTACGGTCAAAGGAAAAAGAAAGTCCTAGTCTATACTTAGTGCCCTTCTCAACCTCATGGCACTAAGAGCTAGTCTAGTCTTCAACTTGTATCTCCATCCTTTGAAACCGAAACGATTTCCATCTTGGGGCATGAATATCCATTAAGCCCATTCAATAAGCATCACTTATGACCTAACTCTAATGACTTTGCCTCTGCAAAACACACGTTAGTCATAGTGACCTAGTGTTGTTGTTAATCGCCTAAACACAAGGGACCATGATTCTTCACCTATCATACGGGGGAAGGTTAGTTCTGCTTAATTCTGTTTTAAGCTGTCTACCTATGTTCATGATGTCCTTTTTTGAGATTCCTAAGGGAGTCCTAAAAAGACTTGATCATTTTAGATCAAGGTTCTTCTGGCAAGGATCTTCAGATAAACATAAATATAGACTTGTCAGATGGAGCATCTTATGTTGTCCTAAGGACCAAGGGGGCTTAGGCATCCTAGACCTAAACCTTCAAAATAAATGTTTTTTGGCCAAATGGGTGGTTAATTTAGTTAACACGGACGGTATGTGGCAGTCCATGTTAAGTAATAAATACCTAAGATCAAAGTCCCTTACTCAAGTGTCAGCCAAATCGAATGACTCTCATTTTTGGAGAGGACTCATGCATATCAAAGATGAGGTGCTGGCTAAAGGCTCTTTTGATATAAAATATGGGACAAATACGAGGTTCTGGGATGATATTTGGATAGGTGTTAGATCTCTAAAAGTTAATTATCCTTCCTTATATAATATTGTGTGTGATCCTCACGCAACGGTAGCGAAAGTGATGGCTACAAGTGCTCTTAACATCTCTTTTAGGAGGGTTATGGTGGATAACAAACTCATAGAGTGGATTGATTTAGTAGCACAGATTTCTAATGTTGAATTGGTGGAAGGGGCAGATTACTTTAAGTGGAACTTAACCAAATCAGGGTTTTTTTCGGTTCACTCTATGTATCTTCACCTTTTGGATGCACAACCACCTGTCTTTCATAGAAATATCTGAAAGTATAAGATTCCTCTAAAAATTAAAATCTTTCTTTGGTTCCTACAAAGGGGTGTCGTCCTAACCAAAGACAATCTCGCTAGGAAGAACTGGAAAGGGAGCCAGAAATATATATGTTGTAACAGAAATGAGATTATCCAACATCTTTTCCTTGATTGTCCCTTTTCTAAAATGATTTGAAGGATTATCTTTTTTCTACTAATTTAAACCAATCAAGATCTATCAGCCATATGTTTGGCAACTGGCTTATTAATCGACATAAAAGGGTTAAAAGTTTGATCTGGGTTGGGGTGATTGCTATGTGTTGGGCTATCTGGCGATGTCGGAATGATGTTATTTTTAACAAATTAAAAACTAACTCTATTATGCAGGTTATTTTTAGTAGAGCGTATTGGTTACGCTTCTGGGCCCAGCTACAGCGTGATGAGCAAGCCAAGAACGCACTCTCGTTGATAAGCAAAAGATTAGAAACGATTGCTTTAGAGATCTCGAATAAATGATGAAAACATTTATATTGTTTAAACTAGTGTCTTGGTCCATGCTTATGACCCTAACTTTCTTGTGTTTAATATTCAGAGTCGTTGTAATAATTAGCTATGTACATCCTCGGAAATAGAGACTGGATATTGAATATATCTTTTATCTAAAAAAAAGAAATAGCTAGTTATCTGAACCGAAGTGGCAGATACAAGGTACTACGGAGCAAGTGAATTTGCACGAGTGTGGCATGCAGATATCAAATGCCAAGTGCGAGCTCCATCATACGCCACTCGGACGACGGCTATCTCTGTCATTTGGCTGCAGAATTCCCCGTCGTTCCCAAGTCATGTTACTTTTCATTTTTTTTTTCAAGCTCTGCAGTGCATGCAGAGAACAGAGTACACTAGAGGCAGTGGCACACCGCATCCACATGTGTTGTTATGTAACTGCTGCCATGCATCTCTACCTTGGATTGTTGATTCCAAGAATTTGTAAAGCCTTCACCAAAGCGCACACACATAAAACAGAACAGAAACGTGCAGATCAATGTACTAGTAAGTGGCCACTCTATCACGAGCCATTCATTCCTTATTAATCTAAAAACTCAATCATGAGCCACTCACTCAGACTCATCACTCCAGGTAGAAAGTCCTGTCACCGTCCGAAAAGACTGTCATCATGGATGTCCTACTTGAGTATTATGTACTTGTATATTGATCTGCACGGTCGCAGCAACATGCATGTGAGCTAAAGAAAAATGGAAATCCTTCACTTTCAGTCCCAAAAAAAAAACTAAACAAACCGGTGATGAAGTGAGCGGTTAAAAAGTTTGACCACAAGTCCACACGTACTATACCTTTTCCAAGTGATCATTTTTTCTTCTTAGACCCTGTTTGAAACACACAACTAAAGTTTAGCTAGCTAAAAAGTCTCATAGCTAAACTTTAACTGAGTATTTCGATGTAACAGCTAATAGATTCAGCTAAACTTTAGTTAGTTTTAGCTATGTTGAGTTGTGCATCCAAACAGACAAAAAAAACAACAACCACACACGTACACACACAATTGCACGACCGATTTTACTGACCGCGCGCGGCAGCTGGACCGACGACGGGCGGGCGTGTAGACTGCGGCCGTCAGGATGGTCAGAGTCCTCCCACCCGGCCATTTCCATGAAGCTACAGCTACAGACGTACGTACAGGTCCGTCCATGGATACGAGAGAACGATTGCATGCCTCGATTGGAAAGTCAGCATGCTGGCTGTTGTCGTGTACGATCAGACCAGACATCCCGGCCTCTTCAACAGATTTCAGATTGGAGCAGCAGCATCTATCAGATTTCACCGCCGTCCCCGGTCAAAATTGGCTAGCATCCGAGCCGGCTGGTCTCCGTGGAAATGCCTCCGCTTCCGCTTGCTCTCAGGGCCGGGCTTTTCCCGTATACTCCTTACATTGCTCTGCAACGGCACAGCAGCACGTACGGTTGTTTTCTAGAACGGTGGATGGATTTGATACGTGGATTCACTTTTCACTGACGCCTCTTCGGAGTTGGAAAGGCCGCCGGGCCGGACCGGAAAGCGAATGCCTTTCAACTCTACTTCTACTTGAAATGAAAGGTGAAAGCTAGCTCTAAGGTAAAAAGAAGGGAAAAAAAAAAGAGGCGGGACTTTAGTTGTGCGCCACGGACAAAGCAAAGACGCGATCGGCGAGTCGAGGCACGGGCACGACGCGCGTCAAGCGAGAGTCCTTTTATTCGCTTTGATTTGATTTGAATCCAATGCTTGCTTGTTACACATATACGCACTTGATCCCCTTCGTTCCAAATTACAAGTCATTTTAGAAATCTTGGAGAGACAAATATACCAATAAGTTTAATATAATTTATATGATAATATTTATTATGTCATCAATTGTATTTTATTTGATTTTTTATAAATATAATATTTTTTATAATTTTAGTTAAACTGGAGATGTTTTGACTCTTCAAATTTTTTAGAATTATTTATAATTTAGAATGGAGGGAGTATATATATGGCATGTCATGAGAAAGTGGCAGTAATTATTCACACGATCGACCTACTCTTGACGATGATACCTAGCATATAAGACCGGCCGATCGAGTGCAGGCCGGGTTAATAATTAATAAAGTGGTTTCATAATTATACCCTGGAACATTAATGTTAGAATTGATCTGTTGTTGATGAGAGCGAGATAACTACGTCGTCGTCAAGAACTTAACTGGACGGAACAGAAATTTGCAGATCGACTGGGTACGTACGCGCGCGGCGAAAAAGGAGGAGGACATTTTCAATAGAAGTACGTAGCGGCAGCAGCATCTCCTCGATCACCTGACGGACGAAGGAAGAACGAAAGAACGAACGAAAGAACGACTCAAGAATCAAGAAGCTTGAGCAAGAAGCAGGTAGGTCTCTGGTTAGTAGAATCACTTTGAACACTTCAACGAGGAGGAAGAAGTATGTACTACCAAGGCCAACAACAAGTCTATCTGCACGTGCATGTCGTAGTCGTCACGCACGCTCTGGCTAGGACGACAAGTTTTTTTCTTATCGATGGCACACATATATATGCACGTGGTTTTGGCACACGTGCTGCTATATATATAATAAAATAAAATAAAATAAAACAACTCTTCTTCTGAAAGTTAATTAGCTAGAGTCGCCAAGGAATCGATCGATCTCGATCTGAGTCGATCGGATCGTCGATCGATCGCGAGTTATTAGCTAGCTAGTCTCGTCGACGGAGATGGAACGACGATCGGGATCGAGATAGCAACACTACGTACTGATCGATGTGCCCGGCCTCTCCTGGGAACGGGAAGCTCAGGTGAAGCTTCGCTTCCGCGCGCAGGGAGCTGGCAGACACATGCATGCATGCATGACGAAGGTTTCGTGACGATTTGAAGCAGGGTATATGCATGCAGTAGCAGTGGATAAAAATCGCCGGTGGAAGTGGAAGTGGAATAGCTAGACGACGGAGACGGACGGACGTACAAATCGGCGGTGGGTGACTCGACTCGACCGACCGGCCGTGTGGCGCGTACATACGGATGGGATGCGCGCGAATGGACGTATATATCGTACGCGCAAAGGACGTACCACCACACCACTGTTGTGCGTGTACGTGGTGATGGTAGTGGTAGGCAATATATGCAGTTGCAATCAGCATCCAGCAGCTAGCGCGCGAATGAATAAGGACGCCGGCCGCCGTGTCAAAGTTAATTAGGCCAGGTCGATAGGGTTTGGACGACGACGACGACGACGACCACGAGCATTGCATACCGACGGACGGACGGCCGAGACTGCATGCAGCAGGGCCACAAACTGTGCGTGCTGGTCGTCGTCGTCGTCGCTGCATGCCGCGCGTCGTAGTACGTAGGTCCTACGTGCGTTGCAAGTGGTGGTGGTCCTGGACAGAGGCAGCAGGAATAGGATAGGTAGGAAAGGGGGGAGAGCTGCGGTCCGCGACTCCGGCGCCGCAGCCCGCCCGCGGTTGCAGATCGATCGGCTCCAACGATCAATCGTCGACGACTCGACGTCGACGCGTGGGGGCTCGGGCCACTTGGATCGGAGTCGGACGCTAATACTTCCCCAACAGCAACAGGCCGATCCATCCATCGCAGCACCTCATAGTGGAAGGTGAGGAAATGCATGAGAGCTTTTAAGACATGCGATGCGTCCCGTGCCCGCATCAGCCACCACATCCTGATCTGATCGTCCGATCTCTGCCCTTTATTCTCAACCGTCCGTGTCTCCGTGAGACAGTCACACAGCATCATCGCTCTCCCTCGATCGGTCTCAAAATACAAGCCAGACGTTCTTGTTTCCGGACAAGACAATCTTTATAAAATTTGACCATTAATTTCTTCTTCTTATATAATATAACATAATATAAAGTCAGTGGCTAAAACAATAATATTACCTCAGAGATATTTTTAGTATAGATCTACTCCCTCCGTCTTTGAAAGAATCAATTCCTATAATCCGTGTCTGTCAAATATTTTTAACTTTATAAAAAAAATAATAACATCTATGATTTAAAATAAGCACCATGTAAAAATATGTTCTTAGATAAATCTAATGATGATACTAGTTTGATACCACAACTTTTAATACTTTATTTTAAAAATTTGGTCAATGTTTAAAAAGTTTGACTTAGGACAAATCTAAAAATTTATTCTTTCAGAGACGGAGGAAGTATTTTTGTAAGTTCTATGATCTAAACATTCATACACTTTGAATAATTGTTTGTTAAAATTTATAAAGTTTGACTTTTTTCCCCCCTAAGGGAGTAGTTCTGTATTCTACAAGGAGCATCCCCTCTAAAAATTGTTCAAGCTGCACAACTATGCACCACCATCAACATTGGTCACAATCATTGTGTTCCCGGCCAGTAAGTAGTATCACTACATCTATATATGTTAGGATGTGATGTCCACAAACCCCTCCTCAGCCCTCCTGGCTGAAATTATTTTATCATTTGCTATATCTGAGCCCTACTCATGTTACTTAGAAATTCAATTATTTCGTCGTGTATGTTTGACCTTTCCAGTTTTTCGTGTGACATTTTTTAGGTTACCCTGGAGTGGGGCCGTGGGTGTGGGGCTCAGGGCTCAGGGGTGGATATCTAGGACTACTACGTACTACAGTAGTACTACTTGCAGTACTTCATTGGCCTTAATGGGCAGCAACCACATGCAGCATGCTTACGATTATTCGTTTGCCGGCCCTTCCAAAAAGTTGCTGTCGTTGGCTAGCTTGCGAGAGTTGCGGTCGTCGCTCGCTTTGCGCCGGCAACAATTTCAAGCCCACCTTAACATACCAGATCGCACGTTCAGGTTTCAGAAACCCCAAAAGTCCACGCTACGCTAGACCAAAAGTTAGAATTTCATGGCCCAAGATGCATGTGCAGCAGCAAGAGCCGATCGACGACCGACTGTCCTTTAGCTGCTTGCATTGGGGTTAGGCCGGTTGCTGCTTTCAAATCCACTAATCCAGATCCATGCAAGATTCTGTTGCTATGTTAATCTTGTTATTTACTAGTAGTTTAATCGACTGAAATCTTCCAGGCCGCCCGCTCAGTTTAGTGTGAGATCACTCATCGTGCATTTCCTTAAATAACTCTCCTGCTTTTTCAATCGGTCGTCGCTCGTGTTTATTGAGGCCTATTTGGATCAATTGAACTTGGAAGTATAGTAAATTCAAAAAAAAAAATTAAATCATTTGTAGTGATGACGGGTTAAGACTAGTTCATTTTTCGTAGGAGAGATACTGTTCTTCTGATCAATATTAAAATGATGGACTTATTCTAATGTTTTTAAGCAGTAGTAAATTTAAACACTATCACTAATTATAACACATGAGAATCTCTATTGGAAAACATTTATTATATATCAAATTAAAACACTAGGAGAACTTATAAAATTCTGGTTGTGAATTGGATCAATTCCTATACTAATTTTTGAAAAAAATAAATAAATTGATTTGTTGCAGTGACCGTGCATTAGCCCTGTTTATTTTATTTCCCTTCTATCTTCAATTCAACTAACTTTCCGTGCGTTTGTGGCAGGAAATTCCGGCTCTCTTAACTTTCAAAGATGCTCATGATAGCCAACATTTTTGAACCCACTCCGATCCGTGGTCTGTCTGTTGACCCCCGAGAGCAACCGCCTGCCCCCACGCACTTCTCAATTCTCTCTCGATCGATCACGAGTCAGGTCTCAGCTGGGCGGACACACTGGTCCATGTCCATCCTCTACTTTCTTTCCCATCATCTCCGATTCTTGGCAGCTATAAAAGGAGCTCCCCAGGCCAGCCAGCCAAAGCACCCCATCATCCACACGCATGCATGGAGATCAAAACTAAAACCTAGCTAGCTAGCAATCTCAGGGTACGTACGTGCATTCGTACACCCACTTCGATCAGTACTCTACCGGCGACCGATCGATCACATTCACAAGGTAGAAGGTACGTACGACGACGACGATGAGGGAGCTGATGCGGCGCCTGAGCTTCTCGGACCGCGTCAGCGACGGCAGCGGCGGCGTGCCCCGCGGGTGCGTGCCGGTGCTGGTGTGCGACGGTGGCGGTGAGTCGGAGCGGTTCGTGGTGCGCGTGGAGGCGCTGCGCCACCCGTCGTTCGCGGCGCTGCTGGAGATGGCGGCGCAGGAGTTCGGGTACAAGCAGGAGGGCATCCTCCGGGTGCCCTGCGACGTCCGCCACTTCAAGGACGTCCTCGCTGCCGTCTCCTCGCCGCGCTCTCGGAGCTGATCGATCCCATATCATGCATGATAGATGATTCCAGTTCATGATCTCAGACATCATCGTCATGTCAATCCGGTTCCGATATCCACCTAGCTTCTTCTCTTTAGCTTAGTCAGCCATCCCTGCCTCTGAATTAAGTGCCTAACCAGTTTATTACGTGGCCAACCAGCTGCGGGCTGCATGCATGCTCATCTTTATATACTAGTACTGATATTGGTTGGGATGCCTATTTTCATCATCATCTTCTTCTTCTTCTTCTTCTTCTTCTTCTTCTTCTTCTTCTTCTTCTTATTAGCCTTTATGTTCATTGGTTT
Source organism: Microstegium vimineum (assembly GCA_022036555.1). Taxonomy (NCBI): domain Eukaryota; kingdom Viridiplantae; phylum Streptophyta; class Magnoliopsida; order Poales; family Poaceae; genus Microstegium; species Microstegium vimineum. The sequence goes on along the minus strand of CM039125.1, from coordinate 5,749,790 downwards.
CTTGCTGGGACAAGACGGCGAGGGTTTGCATCCGCGCATTGCAGTGCTGTGTGTAAAATTCAGATTACGCCTCCAGCCAGATGTTCTGAGAAAACAATGGATACTATTGTTCAGTCTGCACATATACACTTGTTCTGTTTTTTTGTTAATAATACGGGCCAGATTAGTTCTTCGGTTCTATTCGTTTAAACTTCTTTCAGCTTGTTTCAGTTTATTTCAATTTTACACTAATCAACCAAAATCAGTCGCTTTTGTACCAGCCAAACAGAGCCAAATGAACTCTGAAGGGATTGATAATAAAAAAGCATATGTTTTCGAGAGTTAGGAATATCTAGCAAGCGCTAGTGCGCAGTTGAGAGTCAACTTTTCAATAATTTCGTCTTAGCCAGCGCGCACAGCCCGGCGTCAATTTGATAAGTTGTGTTTGGTGAGCAGATTCTCCTATAGTACATCTGGGAGAGTGTTGCCTGCACTCCTATATTTAAATTATTGGTGAAGACTATTCATCACTATTCAGAGTGGAATCCAGAAAATATAGAAGATTTTTCTCAAGACTCGCCGACTGTATCGATCGACTTTTAAGCGCCGGAATAGTCGACAGCTAGGTTACCTTTGTTACAGTACGGTTCTTTTCCGGTTTCCCCTGAAACAAATCCCAGGTTTATTCAAATAAGAGGATCTCCAATAGTTTTGTATTTTTTATTTGGTAAAATTAGGAATTTGTCAAGTCTCAAATGAATATAGCAAAGGTAAAAAGAGTCCATCTCCAACAGTTTCTCATTATTCACTTGGCAAAACTAAAAATTGTACATGCAACGGAAAAATATCCTACGGGAGTAGCGCGAGAGGCGATTGCCAAGCGAACCGCAGTTTGGCATATATGTCAAATATCACCCGGTGTTTGTCAAGTTAATAAAATGTCAAGCTCATTTGTCAAACCGTTGGATAGGAGATTTTTAGATTTTTTTAAAAAAACAAGAATGTCAAACTCATTTGCAAAACCGTTGGAGATGCTCGTACTTGTACCGCTATCGGTCTTTTTTAAATATATGTACTAGTAAACATACGGTAGGTTCGCGAGTTTTTTTAACTTTTTTTTTCAGATTTATGCAAACGATCTTTCGTCGTTTGACCTTAATTTTACCACAGTTCTTTTGGAAGAGAATATCAATAACTATTTAGCATGCATACCACATTGATCGTCAGTACACATGTCGTCCGGGAAAAAATATAGTTCTCTTCTTAGTCAAACTATTTAATTAAGCTTTGATTTAGTTTTTTATGGCATGATCACATAAACACTAAAAATCTCACGTGCACACATTTGGCCATATATCTTCCTGTTTTCCTTCCCCTCACTGTAGTTTATAAGTAAATAGAGAATTGAACCCATTTATTAGGGAACATGATCTTTTGATATATTCGTTGTAATCTTAAAATTCTATAAAAGTTGAAACAACAACTTTAATTGCCATCTCCATATCTAGTGTACATGTAAGATTTATTAGCAGGGTAATCCGCCTTTCAACAATTAATTAAGAGACCCAGAACATGAGCCAAGATCCAAGTAAGAAGTTTCCGCTTCATTTCAATGAAATGATTTATTTTCTTCAAATAAATTATTTCACTTTTTTAGGAACAGATCACCCTGATCAAAGTTGTGTTTTTTTTAATTGTATAATAAATCATTCTCCAATTGGCCTAAAGACTAATCATCGGTCAATACTCTATACTCAGTCGTATTGGTCATTACAAGTACGATCATGAGTGTTTATTATATCAAGGGACACGAGGAAAAAAACCCAGGACTAGGACTAGTACGTAGGAGCAATAATACACAGATGATTTGCAGATCAAACCACCTACTTGAGTACCAAGGCATTTCATTTACTTCTTTTATTTTAATTTAATTACTCCCTATTATTCTCACTTCTCGAGAAGTTAAACATACTTAACTTTTATTTAAATATAAAATATATACCATAAATAATATCATTAAATAGATCGTTAAATCTACTTTTGTAATACTTATATGGAGATACAAATATTTTTAATATTTTCTACAAACATAGTCACAATTAAAAAGGATTGTCAACATGAATATCATAGCGACACTTAAAAGAGGACAAAAGGAGTAGTAGGTCGTTTTAGTTTTACTCTATATATGTCAAACACTTTAATTTTAACTAACTTCTAAAATATATACATCAACATCTACAAGAATGAGGTTAGTTTAATTGGATTTGTTTATCTGTAATATTAGTAGAGTATTTTTTTTATAAACCTAGTTGAAATTAAAAAAATGACTTTAACAAAAACGGAACATCGTAGGTTTTAGAACGGAGAGATCGACATTCCTTTTCAAAACTTAATTAAGCGGGAACATTAAATATATCTGGTACTAACGCGTGTTATTTATACATATAAAAATATCTAGACTTGCAATTGTGTCGTCGTCTAGCTATCTCATTCTAACTGTTCGTACGACCGTAATAAGGAACTTTCCAGAGCACACAGCTAGCTAGCTAATAATCGTTGGACCTTGCGCGATTTCAAACGTTCTGCACAATCGTAGACCGATGATGCCGTACGTACCCACTCCGTAGTACATATGTATACGTACGTACATCTGACCCTGTGGATGTTCAATGGGAGATGCAACGTTTGACCGGGCCGGCGCTAGCTAATGTCAAGGTCAACCAATATGAACAATCAGCGTTGCTACGTGTTTCAGTGTCGTACATATATATTATTGTCTGACGACGACGTACCATTTGAAAATGGCAACGATGAGCTAGTTTGTAAGACTCATCATGCATGCAATAAATAAACACGGTAAATAGCAACAAAAATGGTGAGTCCTGTAAACGGCAAAACACAGCTGCCGTCAGAGCTCCTGTGGGCCGCAGCGCGCGGGGCGGTGGGCAGCGGCCGGGAGGGGATCGGAGAATCTCTCCGATCCAAATATCTACTCCCCTCCAATCAGGTTCAAGTATTTCGAAAAAGTGATATCATCTTACATTAGCTGATGTCATCAGTCCACTAACCCTCATTTATCTCCCCACTAGCTATTTCATTTTGAAATAGGAAAAAAAGTCATAGCACCTAAACCAAGTATCATAATTAAAATTCAATTGCACCATGGTGTTTTCTCGCAATAAACTTTTCAAAACAAGATGTCATATGGATATATTTCGATAACTCTCTCATGTGCCTCCAGGGCCGAAATCAATGTTTCTGAGTAAAAATGTGGTAAAACTACATATCACATGGATTTTCTGAGATCCTCCAAAACGCCTCAAGGAACCATACACAAAACTACCAGAACTCTTGGGAGGGGAGATGTCCCTCGGGTATATTATGGGAAGAGGGTTTGTTTGAGTGAAACCTCGGGGTGAAGTGCTTCAAAACCACTAAGGTTTACGATGACCCTCTAACTAGGCTCCACCGAAAGTCGGTCACTCCCTCGGCCGCCGTAGTTGTCCCGTGGCCCGCTGTGGCTTTGGAATACCTGAAATCAGAGTTTCTGAGAAAAACGTGGCAATACTGCATATCACATGGATTTTCTGAGGTCCTTCAAAACGCCTGAATGATCCATACACAGAACTTTTAGAAATCCTGGTAGGGAAGATGTCGCTCCGGTATATTAGGAGGAGAGGGTTCGGTTGAGTGAGACCTCGAGTGAAATGCTTCGAAACCACTAAGGTTTACGATGACCCTCTAACGAGGCTACACCGAAGATCGGTCACTTCCCGATCCGCCATGGTTGACCCGTGTCCCGCCATGGCTCTGGAATACCCGCAGCAAGGCGTGGGTATCCACCTAATTAGAATAACAGTGGAAGACTCTTTTTTAATGATAAATAATGAACGTCACGGGTGAACATAATTTGTTTGGAATCGTCAAGCTTATAGTATTTCGTAGGAGTAGGACACACGGGCGGTTGAATGTTTGAATGGACGATCCCCGGCCGGGCAGGCATCAGGATCATCTTCCGCCCATCATATCATCGATCGACGACAACATATAGGGGTGTTTGGTTTATTCCCATAAAGTTTAGTGGTTCCTAAAGTTTGGTGTCCTCTAAAGATTAGTGGATCAACTAAAGTTTAGGGGATACTTTAGGGGGGTGTTTGGTAATTTAGGATCTAAAATCATCTAAGTTTAACTACTAAAGTTTAGGGGGCAGTAACCAACACCCCCATAGACACGCGAGACAAGACTAGCTGAAGCAGTAGTCCGCCCTGGTAATATAAATATGAGCACGTTTCGAATTGACGGACGGATGAACTAGCTGTGCATTTATTTGGAAAAAAAGATGTGTGGTCAACTAAAAGCTTTAGGCTATAGCTAGCTACTGCTACGGTCGTGGTCGACGGCGACGGGTCAAGAAAGCTGAGCGAAGCTAGGCGCTTTCCTGATGAAAACGACGACAATGGCGCGCGGCGGTCATCATCGATCGCCGATCGATCGATTTCACCCTGATAGATGCTGCCTAGTTTCTACAGCCGCCTTGGCACTTCGACGTGATCTATTCGTTCTCGATAGGATAAGAGGAAGACGAAGACCAGGCCGGGGTGAAAATTTGTAGAGACAGAGAGACCAATACGTTAGAAGCAGCTTTGATCACGTACGTACTTACTACACGATTCGACCTGAGACTGAGAGAGAGCTAGGAAGCTGGAGAAGAAAGAAGTGGTCCAATTCACAAGCGCGTGGGCGTGGCATGCGGGGAGCCTCGGCCGTGGACCGTGATTGGCAAGTCATTTTTAGCATGGGCCGTGGTTCCAAAACTCGGCAGGCCGGACGGAAGAATCTTTCCCTTTTCTTTTGGTTTTTGGGTGGACCAGGCCCAGACCAGTAATGTTGTGGCCTTGTTGGCCCACGTCGCCTGTTGGAAACAAGCAACTTCTTCTTCGCCTCCTTTCACTCTTGGTGCTATGCGCAAACCTTTCTCATCATTTTTTTCTACTATTCAAATTCACTGGCAGCATCTTTGGTTCATGTCATAGGACATCGTCTTTCGCCCTGTTCGTTTGGTTTATCAGCCACCGAAACAGTTTTTCTCTCACAAGAAAACAGCCAAAACAGTCTTATCAACCACCAAAACGATCAAGCGAACAGACCTATCTCTCCAGACAACCAAAACTCCCCTCGCTCCTATTCTAGAGAAATATATGAGATAAGTTTTCCATAATCTACTATAAAACTTAAAAACTATGCATAAAGAACATTCAGGTCTAAGGGATAGGGCTAACGTTTTCCTAAAACTAAAAACTTAAAAAGAAAACATGTTCAAATTGAAAATATGCAAGCTATCTACATAGAACATATTGAAAAATATCTGCCCAAATTTCTAGGAGTTTAAGAATTATTACAATAATTCTATGGAAATTTAGCGGTCCAAAGACAGAGTATATATGGAAATAGGGAAAATAAAATGCAGCAAAGATTTTAACAGGAGGCAATACCTTTCATTAATCAGGTTCCTACCATCTCTCACTGGAGAGCGGGACCCACCCGTAAGACACGGGGCAAAACCCCCGTTACGCCGCACGCGAGGCGGCCGATGTGCAAAACCCTAAACCCCGCTTCCACCCAATCTATCCTCTCCGCTCCGCTCCGCCCCTCTCTTTCTTCTTCACCAAGGCCCCCACCCCCAAAACCCTCCTCCCGTGCTCCGCTCCCTCCGTCCCATGCGCCCGCAACCCTGACCAACCAGGCTGCCGGAACCGTACCCGGCGCCGCGTGATGCCCCCGCGGTCGTCCCTCCACTCGCTGCTCCTCATGGCCGCCTCCGCCTCGTCCTCCGCAGCCGCGGCCGGCGGGGACTCGGGCCTCCTCCTCGCCGCCCGGCGCCGCCTCGTGGCCACGGCCGCTGCGGGCGGTCACCGCATCCGGCTGCTCCACTCCGTCTCGCCGGCACGCGTCCCCAGGCGGCCCGAGATAGCCTGCTGCCTGCGCGGCGCCGCCCCGGACGCGCGGCGGTCGGTCCCCGCCACCGCCCCCGTGCGCTCCAGGAATGGTAATGCCCTGTGCCCGCCCTGGAGCACTTGTTCGTTGTTCTGTGTGTTTCCTTTTTTCTGTGTAATATTAAAAATTTGGACTAGAAATGTCACGGCATTGGATTGCAGGAAAGTATGCTAATTTTTTTCCATGTTTGATGTTTTATTTATTGTTTTATGGCCAGCTCACACTTAAAAATGCTTCAAGCTCCACTTCTTCCTATTGTAATTGTAGCATAACATCTGATTGCCTTTTAAACTTTAAGTTAAAAATAGTGTTAGCCTGCTTGACATATATAACTACTCCTCAAACTGCAGTTCTGGTGCTCTCCTCTGCTTAGACTGCAACTTTTTTTTTCAATTTCATTCTGCTTATAACAATTGTATGCATAATTGCTTTTAAATCGATATGCTCTGTTTTTTCGCGTTACAGTCCATTCAGCAAGCAACAACACAGCCGCTTCTGAGCAGAGAATTGGCAAGCTCATTCAAAAGTTGAAAAACGAAGGCATTAATCCCAAGCAGTGGAAACTTGGAATTTATCAGCGCATGATGTGCCCACAGGTACGGAGCATTTGTTCGGATCATTGAACTATCTAGCGACAAATAACGAAGTGTAACTTTCATTCTGTTCGCTAGTGCAATGGTGGATCTAGTGAGGAGGTTAGCCTCAGCGTCTTCATCAAAAAGGACGGGTGAGTTGTCCACACCTGAATATCTGGTTCTGTTGTTCTGTTGTTTCTTCAGCTATATATTTCAGGATCTAACTATCATCTGACATTCCTTGTATGTCATTTCTTCAGTATGAATGCATCATGGAACTGTTTTAGATCTAATTGTGGCTGGAGAGGTTTTATCCAGGTGGGTACATGAATCGAATGAAACAAAAATTGAAGTTAGAAACCATCTTGATCTCTCTCTCTCTCTCTGCAGCCTGAGGGAGTTACCAACATATCCCAAGGAAGGACTGACATAGAAAGTGAAACTGGTCAAGAGGTTGAAGCTAAGAAGACGGCAAATAAGGTTTACAGAAAAGTCGTGGAAGAGGACCTCAATCTTGAGCCACTTTGTGACGAGGTAATTAACAATTGCTGCTTGTATCGAAGTGGTGTTTTGTAAACCATAAAACAATAAAACCCAGTTGTATATTATTTTACTTTTGATGTATACTATTAAAAGCATCTGTGATATGTACATTGGCATTCTGTAAAATGATGGCTTTGGCAGCTTGTAGACTACTTTTCTACGCGAATGATATCAGCGGAAACACTTCGAAGGAATAAAGTAATGCAACGTAACTGGAATAATAAGGTAACTGTTGTGGCAGTTCTACTTTGGTTCAACAGCTGTTGCGATAGGATTATAAATATGGCATCCCATTTGCAGATATCCATTGCTTTTACCTATAGACGTGATGGAGTTCTTGTTGGCTGCAAATACAGGGCAGTTGATAAGATATTTTCACAGGTTTGTGGTCCTCATTCCTTTTGCAATGCATGAAGTTTTGTTATATTGTTATTAATATGCATTTTGTTATGTATCAGGAGGCAAACACGGAGAAAATTTTTTATGGTCTGGATGATATAAAGCGTGCACATGATGTTATCATTGTATGTTCATGATCTCCGTTTGGATTTTTATAGCGGCATTTTTTCTGGGAAAATTTGCATCAACCCTTTGATTCCATGATTGCAATTTTATTCTTTTTTTTTTGGCATTTCAGGTGGAGGGTGAAATTGATAAGCTGTCCATGGATGAAGCTGGCTATCGTAATTGTGTCAGTGTGCCAGATGGTGCACCACCCAAGGTGTCCAGTAAAATCCCTGACAAAGAACAGGTTAGAACTATTTTGTATTTTCCCATGTTGCTAAAAGTTTTGGTCTCTGTGATGATCTATATTTGCTTAATCTGTGACCTAATGCCTGTGTATCTTCACTGTAAAGCTAGGATAAGAAGTATAACTATCTTTGGAACTGCAAAGACTATCTCGACTCGGTGAAGACTTCCTTTAGAAATCAATTTATTAACTTATTTTCTGAGGCTAGCAGACCACTTTACTGATTTTATTCTGGCACATGGGAATAGGCATCTAGGATAATATTAGCAACCGATGATGATCTTCCAGGTCAGGCTTTGGCTGAGGAACTTGCTCGTCGACTTGGTAAAGAAAGGTTTGTGCATCAGCATTCTTTAACTATTGTGAAAAAAAATGTTATGCCTCATTCATTTTTTTCCCCATTTGATTTTGGGATGCAATCAGATGTTGGAGAGTCAAGTGGCCAAAGAAGAATGAAATAGATACTTGTAAAGATGCAAATGAGGTTTGTTATGGAATGCATGGGTTCATTTGACATATTCATGAAATCAGTTCTTGGAACTTGGGTAGTCTTTTGTCATTATGTAAGCAGGCCATGTAACACATTTTTTGACCTACAGGTACTGATGTTTTTAGGTCCACAAGCATTGAAAAAGGTTATAGAAGATGCAGAACTGTATCCTATAAGAGGCCTTTTCTCATTCAAAGATTTCTTCCCAGAGATTGATAATTACTTTCTTGGAATACATGGTGATGAGCTTGGTATTCCTACTGGATGGAAATCTTTGGATGATGTTTACAAGGTAACTTTAGTTGTATTGCATTATTCCATATTCCTAAGTTTATTGGTGAAGGTGGGTTCTCAAGAAGAGTTAACTTTCTTCTTCTTTATTATAAGAGTAATGCTTTTGCATACCTCATCGCAGGTCCTTTGCTCAAAGAAGTTGAATTTAGCAATCTGTTTTCGTTGTTTACCATATGACACTATTTCATTAAATTTACTGTTGATATGTTCGGTACAGCAATGCCTTGCTTTTGTCCTATGAATCTGTCTGTACTCATTTTTTATCTGGCTATTTTTTTATTGAAAAGTGCCTCAGCCATTTATTTTGTGATCCTCAAGTACTTCCTGAACAAACTTACATGTCTAGTGAGCATACAGCATAGAAAAGATGGCATATAAGCTATGTACCACACCACATTGTTCAGTTTTTTCCTCTTTTTCTCAGGTTGCACCTGGGGAATTGACTGTAGTAACTGGAGTACCAAATTCTGGTAAAAGTGAGTGGATAGATGCTTTATTATGCAATATAAACAAACAATGTGGGTGGAAATTTGTTCTGTGCTCGATGGAAAACAAGGCAAGCCATTGTAGTATTTGATTGATGTCAGTTAATTAACTAAATGCCATTGGACACTTCCAAATAGTTTTTCCTTTGGTGTTTAGGTAAAGGAGCATGCTAGAAAACTCTTAGAGAAGCACATTGGGAAACCATTCTTTAATGCTAGGTAAGTCAGTCTGCAATTGGTATTTGAGTTTGTCTTATAATTGATCCCTAAAGAGAAGGATTATCTTTTAGAGGACCATTAGTATTTCACTGTGTTTATTTGGTTACAAGATGGCTAAGTTTTGTTGGCTAAGCAATACTTGTTTTTGTTAGTGCAGGTATGGTGAGTCTGCACAGCGGATGACTCCTGATGAATTTGAAGCAGGAAAACAATGGTTAAATGACACTTTCCATCTTATCCGGTATTTGTCAAATCTGATAGCAGAAATCACTTTCTAGAGTTTCTTAATTTTTGTAGTAATGCAACAGTTACCTTCTCTCCAGTCATATGGCTCTCTTGAAGGATGACATATGTCTCAAATTTAGAGGTTTCTTGTTACAGGTGTGAAGATGATAGCCTTCCATCTATTAATTGGGTTCTTGACCTTGCAAAAGCTGCAGTTCTAAGACATGGAGTGCGTGGTCTTGTGATTGATCCTTATAATGAACTTGACCATCAGCGCCCCTCAAACCAGTAAGCATTACCTTGGCTCTTGTAAGCATGATGGCCATTTACAGATTTGCTGATAATTGTTATTCACATGCATTATTAAAGATAAACAACTTTTTCCCCAGAGTTTCTACTTTTGATTGATGGCTTTGTATTTTTCTGTGCATTTCCTTTTTTTCTGGTGCAACTCAACAGGACGGAAACAGAATATGTGAGCCAGATTCTTACCAAGGTTAAACGCTTTGCTCAGCACCATTCATGCCATGTATGGTTTGTTGCACATCCTAGACAGGTAATCAAATTGTACATAACACTTATCAGTCTTGGTGACATAAAATGAGGTCTTATAGTTGACGTTTTGTATAGCTTCATAACTGGAATGGAGGCCCACCTAATATGTATGACATAAGTGGAAGCGCACATTTCATAAACAAATGTGATAATGGGATTGTTGTCCACAGAAACAGGGATCCAAATGCTGGCCCCCTTGATGTTGTGCAGGTTATTTTTGTGTTCATTTTTACCCTTGCTTCCATGGGATTTGTTTCCTCATTTTTGTTGCAAAGAAATCTAAACATGTGCCTACCTGTTGTTCTATTACCTGGGGTGTTATCGTAGGTTTGTGTGAGGAAGGTGCGAAATAAAGTGATGGGACAAATAGGAGATGCTTTCTTGACATATGACCGGTGTGTTTTTATTTTCTATATTGAAGTTTCTTGAGCATGGATTTTGTCATTAGCTTTGATTTTATATTTACCAACATTTTTTTACCCAAGTCTTTAAACAGCATGTCTCAGTGAATCACCAAATTCAACCTTTGTTTCCTCCACAGGGTTACTGGACAATATAAGGATGCTGGTAAAGCCACTATAGCAGCAGTAACAGCAGTGCAAAAGCGGCAAAACAGTTATGCAAATAGTAAAAAGGCCAATGTGGCATATGAGATGCCATTTCCACCTCCTGCTGAAGATGACTCGGTTTCTGCTGAAGACGGTGGTAATATTTTGGGTCTCTGACAGTGCATAAGAAAGACATGTTCCTGCTGATTTGCTGTACTTGTATTGATGAACGCAAGCGAGATTACATGATTGTTTCTGGGGATGGCCTGTTGGAGCTAAGGTAGTCCTCATTGATGAAATGGATTGGAACCCCCGGGTTTCCTCTGATTCCTGCTGCCGCTGAAGTTGAGAGCTAAACTTACTCAGATGCACACAAGACATTGGCGGGGTGGTGTATAGTAGTAAGCTTTTGTAAATTGATTGATTTCCACAGCAGGTGCTAGGCTATGAACATTTGGGTGGGTGATATCAGTAGCTACAGTTTAGCTGCTAGGATAGTAAGGTTAATCACGCAGGCCTTTCCGAAAATTGTAGCAGTTGGAAGGGTTTTCATGTTCAGACTTCTCAACACCTGACCAGGCACCTATGTCTTCAATGTGCCCCAGCTACGAATCCAGGTCTTCGTTTAACACATGCAAAGCAATCTACCGACCATGTGCCGAACATTTTAAATTGGGGACCGCCTCCGTCAATCTGTTTTGTAACTGGACTGGCCCAGCTGTGCTGTGCTGCTGGAACAATCAGCATGAATGAATGCTTCCAAAATCTCAAATCATTTGCTCCTTTCCCCCCTTTGCATTGTTTAGATTAGAATTGTGGATTCGGTTCTTTTCTTGTCATTTTTGGCTGGCTCTGATTGGCAACCAGCTGGGCATGAGAGCAAAAGCCAGCACTGACAATGGCAATACCACAGGCAGCTCCTGGTCAGTGCTGTCGCTAACTCGCTATGCACAGATTGCATACATCTTTTGCAGCTGTGTAATGTGCTAATCTGGCCAATAGGCAACTGTCACTGGCAAACCAGGCCAGCTTGGAAATCCACCATAATTCCACTCTAATGATACGGTACTATGAAGCTGTGAACGACTTTGATGTCTTTGCCTTTGAACTGCATCGCTGTCCAGTCAAAGAGCAAAGCTGTCAGATTAACAAGCAGCCCCCACAAAAAGCGGTGAGACAACACACAACAGGCGCAGCCACAACTCTGCAGCAGCCTTGTTGTTGCCTGCCATGCAGGACAAGTAAATAAAATAAAAAAGGCATCAAGCAGCTAGCCGTTGGCAGGTTGGCTGGCTGGTATGGCTGGCCATGCACCGCAAAAGCAAAGCCACCACCCAGCCTGCCGCAGCCCACGGGCCCCACGAACTCAACGGCCCGACCCAACGGCTCCCTCCCTCGCCGTCCGCCCACCTTTCGCCACCCCATTGGCTTCCACTCCGTAGCCGTTGCGCCCTCACTATATAACCGTTTCTTCCCTCTCCTCCGCTCCCCCACTCGGCTCCTCCACTCTCTTTCTCTCTCTCTTGCTCCTCTCCCCTCCTCGGCCCCGCCCGCCGTGTGCTTCCTGCCGAGTTGTGAGCTGTGCCTGTGAGTGAGCACCATGGCCGTGGAAGCTGTGTCTGGAAATGGCGCCGAGGCGGTGGCGCCGGCGCCGGCGAAGGAGGTGACTGCGGTGCCCAAGAACGCGTCGTTCAGGGAAGAGAGCAATTTCCTGGACGATCTCAAGGAGAGCGAGCGTAAGGCGCTCGCCGACTTCCGTGACAAGGTCGAGGCGGCCATCGTGGAGGGCAAGCTGTTCGACGACGGCGACAAGCCGGAGGTGAAGGAGAAGAAGGAGGAGGCCAAGAAGAAGGCCGTTGAGAAGAAAGAGGAGGTGCCCGAAGGCACCGAGAAGAAGGGAGAGGAGGACGACGGCAAGAAGGAGGCCGACGACGCCGAAGAGGAGGAGAAGGAAGGCGAGAAGAAGGAAGCCGAGGAGGAGGCCAAGAAAGAGGAAGCCACCGAGAAGGCGGCGGCGAAGGAGAAGGAGGAGGAGAAGCCGGTGGCGGCCGTCGTCGTCATCGACAAGGACATCACGCTATGGGGCGTGCCTCTACTCCCAAGCAAAGGCAACGAGGCGACCGACGTGGTACTCCTCAAGTTCCTCCGCGCGCGCGACTTCAAAGCCAGCGCGGCGTTCGAGATGCTGCGCCGCACGCTCCGGTGGCGCAGGGACTGGACCGGCGGCTTCAGAGACGACACCAACGCCGACCTCCCCGAGGAGCTCGACGGCGCGTGTTACCTCGACGGCGTGGACCGGGAGGGCCACCCGGTGTGCTACAACGAGCTGGGCGTGTTCGCGGACGACGCCGTGTACAAGAAGGCGGCGCTGGGCACGGAGGAAGGCAAGGCCAGGTTCCTCAGGTGGCGTGTACGCGCCATGGAGCGCCACGTCGCTGAGCTCGACCTGACCCCCGGCGGCGTCGCGTCGCTGCTGCAGGTGACGGACCTGAAGAACTCGCCGGGACCCGCTAAGAAGGACCTTCGTGTCGCTGTCAAGCAGGTCGTCGATCTGTTCCAGGATAACTACCCCGAGCTCGTCGCAAGAAACATCTTGATCAACGTGCCGTTCTGGTACTACGCGTTCAGCGCCCTGTTCTACCCGTTCTTGACGCAGAGGACCAAGAGCAAGTTCGTCGTTGCTCGCCCGTCCAAGGTCACCGAGACCCTCCTCAAGTAAGTCGTACTAGAACATATCTTGTCTTGCAAGAAGCAATGTGGAGCATTTTTTTTTGTGCGTAAATTTGGACGAATTTTGACAAACATCATGCACCTTTTTTTTTCTGAAGGTACATTCCGATTGAGGCCATCCCGGTGAAGTACGGCGGCCTGAAGCGGGACGGCGACACCGAGTTCTCTGCGGATGACGGCGAGGTCACGGAGGTCACCGTGAAGGGAAGCTCCACGGAGAGCATCGAGATCGAAGCCACCGAGGTCCGTACAAGAAGTGTTTCTTCAGACAATAAGTATGTGTTGTGTTGGGTTCGTTCGCAGAGTGGTAACAATGACACGAAATGCCTGGTTGGCTGTTTCTTTGCAGGGTGACGTCACGCTGACATGGGACGTGACGGTGCTTGGGTGGGAGGTGAACTACAAGGAGGAGTTCGTGCCGGCGGACGAGGGCGCATACACCATCATCATCAGGAAGGGCAAGAAGATGGGGTCCGGCGAGGAGGCGGTTCGCAACTCGTTCCGCGCCGGCGAGCCGGGCAAGGTGGTGATCACCGTGGAGAACAACTCGCATAGGAAGAAGAAGGTGATGTTCAGGCACAAGGCCAAGAGCGCCTGCGCCAAGAAGTGCTGAGAGGAGGTTCATCAGTAGAGAAACATGGATGGATGGGGGGGAATCGAGTTGTTTGAGGCTGTGTGAGAGAGTTGGGAGTGAAAATTGATTGTGGTTTCGGTATCATTCATTCATTACATTCTTTGTATGTAAGAGAGAGGGGAGAGAACATTATTTGGTGATTATTTGAAGTCGTTGCTGCGGCAAAAATACAGAGTTTCGATTGAGGAATTGTTTCATGTGAAAGATGCCGGAATTGTGAAAACCCCCAAAACCTTGCATTCTTGTTTTCTCTCTTGTCGTATGTTGTATTCGCGCTCATTGGCTCCAAGCCCTCCCCAAATCCACTTTCAAATGCAGGCATGGAAGGAAGCTGCAAACCTCCCCTGCACTAACAAAGTGACCAGTCCAGCTAAAATGACCCTTGAAAGTTTCTGTATAGATAAACTGTGATGGAGCTTTCAGTCAAAGAAACGGCAGGGTGACCAGTCCAGTAAAAAAAATCCAGCCTAGGGAAGAAGCAAACTGGTAGCTGGTGGTGGGGCACGGGCGAACGGCGGCAGCATTGCGTCGGACAAAAGCAAAGGAAACAAGCCTGCCTTTGCTCGCAAAGTCGCGATACACACAGGCCAACAAGCCTGCTTCTGCTGGCCACCCGGGCCCAGAGGAATTCGTGCAACCAATCAAACCACGGCCCATTCAACAACTGCCCAAATTCTCCTTCTGGAGTTCTGACCTCCTGGAGATTTAGTTCAGAAGTTTCGTGTGGAGCGAACACCAACAGAAGACAGTGCTATTTATATGCCATGTTCTGGTTCCAAAAACGAAATCGAAGGAGACGAAAACATACGGACATAACACGTCAATCAAAAACTTCAGACGGAGGCAACCATCATTGAACACAGCTGAATTCTCTAACACCACATAAATCACTTGAACTGCTGCATAAGGCATAGCAACAATCAGTTAAGCTACCTCACCTCATGGTAATAACAACTCGGTCACAACCATAATACAAAAAGGAAATGCAGTTCCGTCACAGCAACATCGCATCCATAAGCAATACCACCCAACCCATCTAGTACCTAGCATCACCACCACACACCTCAATCGACTCGTACTGACTAACAGAGATACAAGAGATATCATATCTGAAGCAAGCACACGGCTATTGGAGGTCAGGCTTAGGCAGCATCATGTTCCTCCTCTTCTTCCTCGTCGTACTCCTCCTCGTCCTCAGCCGTGGCGTCCTGGTACTGCTGGTACTCAGCCACCAGGTCGTTCATGTTGCTCTCGGCCTCGGTGAACTCCATCTCATCCATGCCCTCGCCCGTGTACCAATGCAAGAAGGCCTTCCTCCTGAACATGGCCGTGAACTGCTCGCTGACACGGCGGAACATCTCCTGGATGGAGGTCGAGTTGCCGATGAATGTGGAGGACATCTTCAGGCCGATGGGTGGGATGTCACACACACTCGACTTCACGTTGTTGGGGATCCACTCCACAAAGTAGGAAGAGTTCTTGTTCTGCACGTTCAGCATCTGCTCATCCACTTCCTTGGTGCTCATCTTGCCACGGAACATAGCAGACGCCGTGAGGTAGCGGCCATGGCGAGGGTCAGCAGCACACATCATATTCTTGGAGTCCCACATCTGCTGGGTCAGCTCTGGCACCGTGAGGGCGCGGTACTGCTGGGAACCCCGCGAGGTCAGTGGGGCGAATCCAACCATGAAAAAGTGTAGGCGCGGGAAGGGGATCAGGTTCACTGCAAGCTTCCGGAGGTCGGAATTCAGCTGACCAGGGAAGCGAAGGCAGCAAGTAACGCCACTCATTGTTGCAGAGATAAGGTGGTTGAGATCACCAACTGTGCACACACAAAAATATAATGTTAAAAGAACATGCTTATGTCTGTACAGAAATAATAACAAGCAGATTATGATAATGGCATATTACTCAGGATTTTAAGACAACATGAACTTAAACACTGTAAAGTTTGAAGTAAAAACATCAGCACCCTTATATTACATACAGGTTGAACGATTTACTAGCTCAATGAATACATGTATAACAATAAACTATGAAACATATGCTGGAAATATACAGGAGTACAAGACAGACAGGTAATAATGCATTTGCTACACTGCAACAACGAATAACCAATAAGCATGGCTACAAAGTATATTCAAAGACAACTCTACCTATACGTACAAGAAATGAGTGCTATGCATTTCATAACACTTCTTGCTGAGTGTTTACAAATTACATGTATATAACAAGCAGAATAGTAAACGTACCAGAAATATACAAGGTACATAATGCATATGCTACACTACAGCAAATGTATCAATAAACACGTTTCCCTATGCTGCATTCCAGACAAAAACAAATAAGTGCTATGCATATCAAAATAGTTCCTGGAGTTACAACTCATGTCTGTTATGATTTAGGTTTTTCTGCATCATTTTGAAACTGATCATTTACATGTATATAACAAGCAAAATGGAAAATGTGTACTGGAGACATACAAGATAGAATGTATGTGCCAAACTATGACAGCAAATATAGCGAATAAACAAGTTAGCAAAACACAGTGAACAACTAGTCTGCTTGTGCTGCATTCCAGATAAAAAGAAACATATGCTATGCATATCATAACACATCTGCAAGTTACAACCCATATGTTTATTATTAACAGGTTTTTCAGCATCATTTTGTAGCTGATCATTTACATTTACATGTATATAACAAGCCGAATGGAATATGTTTACTGGATACATACACAATAGAATGTATGTGCCACACTAACAGCAAATAGTCAATGAACTTGTTTGCAAAGCACAGTGAACAATAGGTCTGCTTGTGCTGCATTCCAGACAAAAAGAAATAAGCACTACCATGACACTCACGCAAGTTACAGATCACATATATTTATATCAATAAATATTATTGGCACAAAGCATTAATAGATAAATCACTGTGTCATCAATTTGCAAAACAGAAGCAAACAGTTATTATACTATCAACTAGAACATGCCAAATAAATATCAACAACAGAAACTGATGGGATACAGATACAAGAATGGAATGTGTAACGTCAAGCAAAAGGGAATTCAGCACGTACAGGTTGGTGTGGCGAGCTTGAGTGTGCGGAAGCAGATGTCATAGAGAGCCTCGTTGTCAAGCACCATACACTCATCTGCGTTCTCAACGAGCTGGTGAACAGAGAGCGTGGCGTTGTAGGGCTCCACGACAGTATCAGACACCTTGGGCGACGGGAAAACAGAGAATGTCAACATCATCCGGTCCGGGTACTCCTCTCTGATCTTGGAGATTAGCAGGGTGCCCATTCCTGAACCAGTACCTCCTCCCAGCGAGTGGCAGACCTGGAACCCTACAGTACAAGGGAGAAAATGCAACATATAATCGATCAGTAAGGCTGTCAGGCATCTAACTCAGCAATCACTGAGAGGTGGGAGAATTCTACGAAAAAATTATGACAGACAATAGAATAACCGCTCAATTCGTCGAAAATGTCACGAAACCCTTAGATCTAGGCAGAATTGTTCAGATCTACAGGCTCAGCGCAAGCGCAATGACGCATAAACCCTAGATCCAGAAGGGCACGTGTCTCCACAACCACGGAGGGGAAAGGGGGGAAACCTCAGATCCGGTGGGGATAGATCACATAGACAAGGCATACCTTGAAGGCAGTCGCAGTTCTCGGCCTCCTTGCGGACGACGTCGAGCACGGAATCGATGAGCTCGGCGCCCTCGGTGTAGTGTCCCTTAGCCCAGTTGTTGCCGGCGCCGGACTGGCCGAAGACGAAGTTGTCGGGGCGGAAGATCTGGCCGAAGGGGCCCGAGCGCACGGAGTCCATGGTGCCGGGCTCGAGGTCCATGAGGACGGCGCGCGGGACGTAGCGGCCGCCGCTTGCCTCGTTGTAGTAGACATTGATGCGCTCGAGCTGGAGGTCGGAGTCGCCAGCGTACTTGCCGGTGTGGTCGATGCCGTGCTCGTCGCAGATCACCTCCCAGAACTTGGCCCCGATCTGGTTCCCACACTGCCCGCCCTGGATGTGGAGGATCTCTCTCATGGCGACGGGTCGGCGGGGGGCTAGGGTTCCGGCGAGGGTGTGGGCTGTGGGGTTTGGGGGGTGGCAGGCTTGGAGGCGGAGCGCGGAGACGGCGAACTGTCGGAGTGTGTGTGAAGAGAGGGCTGCTGAGAGAGAGCCTTTATTACTGGGAGGAAGGCTCTGTGCGGTGGGCCCGTTTTGAATCGTTTCGTGCGGGGCGCGTTTGCAGGCACGTCCCTGTAGAAAGCGCTAATTCCCATTCCATCTAGACAAAATAGGAGTAGCAATTGTCTGTTTCGAACTGGAGACAAATTGTCGGATCCGTACAATTTGAAAATAGTATGGAATTGATATTTATGACATCAAATAAATATCATCAGGTTTGGCACGCAATATATATTCTCAAAATGCATCTGTTTGATTTTTTTTCTTTATACAGAACTGAAATTAAATTGCAGTACGTAGGATAGAGGGTAGTTGGTGGTGCTCGTGCTCCATAGGATATTTTTTCTGTACAAACCAGAATTCGAAGCAAAGGAACAAACAGTGATTTATTAAGACTAAAAAGTAAACATGCAAATGAAAGGGGAAGAAAGAAGCACAAGAATTGAGAAACAAAGAAGGAAGGAAAGAAAACAGGTAGAAAGAGAACTCTGGTTTTAACTTTGACAATAGCATCTGTGTGTCCTTAAATAACTGCTTATCCATTCTTTGTTCCATAAGACTTTCTTCAGCTAAGACCCCAACCAAAATCTAAAATCCAAAATCTCAAATATTTATTTTGGGTTCTAAAAACCAGAATGTAAAATATTTCAGTGGACTATTTAGTTCCAACCAAAATTTGACTTATATTGGATTTCAATAATGGAGATTGTGAGGATGACACACAAACCAATACAAAAAATCCTTTATTTTGGCCTCTTGACTCTAAAATTCAAAACAGGGAATGTATCACTTTTTGGTAACTATTTTGGGTGGTATTTAGTTTAATTTTACAAAATGAAGAGCCAAAACCTAAAATATTTTAGATTCCATAGGGAACTTGTCTAAATTCGACTATTTCAATAGTGTTTTATGAGAAATAATAAACTGGAATAATGCTGAAAAACTGAAGCAAATAGGTTTTGAAGTCTTGAGTGATAAATGGTTTCTTTTGGTACGATAAGACAATGTGTCCAATTCATCGAATAAGATCCAGGCAGCCTGTTGCTTGAATATCTTTGTTGTTTCTGGTGATCCAGACAGCCCAACGTACCAGAGAAGAATATATGATCTCCATGAAGAACGTTTACTACAGCCTATATAGCCAATATATATGCCAATAATATGGCTTCACCAGAAAAGGTGCTAGTGACCCTATCGTCGTTTTGGATCGTGACCGTTTATTTATATATGATTATTTCCCCTGTGCACTGCAATGCAATGCAAAACGAAAGGAACACTCTGAATGAAAAGGAAAAAAAATGCACGCGTCAGCTTCTGAAAAGAACAAAAGGTGTGTCGCCGACGATCCGACGGTGATGCGCCAGCGACCGTACGGTTAGAAAGGCGCAAGGCGCCACCAGTGGCATCACGATCCGCATGAACGAGCATCGCAGCATGGAGATCGAGCAGGAGGCCAAAGGGAAGAAAGCCCACGGGGGCCCAGCGGGCCGCATGCATCACGTGCGCCGTGAAAGCGGACGGGCGTCGGACCGGTGCACGTATCTGTAAATTGTATCGCCACGGCCAGGCGGGCCGGTGAGCTGTCCGATGGACATGGACTAGATGGTTCTCTGTGTTAAATGTAAATGGAACTTGAACATAGTGAATGTGAAAACCAGTAGTCTTTCATTGATCGATGTATACAGATATATACATCTGTACGGACGCCATGGATAGGCACGCAGACAACCGTCCATGGCGCCGACGGTTCGTTCGTTCGTGGGAGCGTGGGAACCTAGGAGCAATTCCCAGATGAGATTAATATGTAGTTGTAACACTCCCCCTTTGATCGAATCCATCTTGAGATCATTGAATAGTATTAATCCTCCAAAAAGTCCTGTAGGATAAAAACGAGGAGAAATACTTGATCGATATGTTGTTAAAAACTCCTTGAAACCCAGTGCGAAAATAAGGAGAAAGTGATACAACATATAATGATTATTGCCTCATTGTAAACTCATATGAAAAAACCTTTGCAGGAGAAAACTCATAGATAGTTTAGAGGACAATATATGTCATTGATATCTCCATAAAAACCCTGCTGGGAAAAATAGGAAATACGACATATGCTAATGTTAATATTGTCTCATTAAAAACTTTATATGAGAAACCTTGTAAGTAAAACTCATACAAAGAAAAGAGTGTAATATGATGGTTTGGACAGGCAATATCTAGGGAATTTCTCCCCCTGAACCTTGCAAATCTCGAAGTCGTCGCATACCAATTCCTTGAACACATTTCTGAAACGAGGAAGCTGGTAAGGACTTAGTGAACAAATCAACGAGGTTATCACATGATTTGGTTTGCAAGATGTCTATTTCACCCATTTGTTTCAACTCATGGGGATAAAACAACTTAGGAGAAAGATTCTTGGTGATATTGCTTTTGATATAGCCTGTCTCCATCTGTGTAACACAAGCAACATTATCTTCATAGATAATGGTTGGCGCATATATGGCCCCAATGCCACATGTTTGTTGTATGTGGTTGATCACTCTGCGAAGCCAAACGCATTCACGTGAAGCCTCATATAGTGCAATTATTTCAGAGTGATTAGTGGAGGTAGACACTAGGGTCTGTTTTGAAGACTTCCATGAAATGGTTGTCCCTCCATGTAAGAATACAAAACCAGTCTGGGATTGGCCATTATGGGGATTAGATAAATAGCCGGCATCAGTGTATCCAATCAAATTATGATCTGGGGTCCTTTGGAAAAATAATCCAAGATCTTGTATACCATTTACATATCTGAGGATATGTTTTACTCCCGTCCAATGACGTTTGGTAGGAGCGGCACTATGTCGAGCTAGCATATTTACTGCAAATGCAATATCAGGCTTGGTGCAATTTGCAAGATACATAAGCGCTCCAATGGCACTGAGATATGGATAATGAGGTCTCAGAATCTCTTCTCCATCATCCTGTGGTCTGAATTGATCGGTCTCAATTTCTAGAGATCGAACAACCATAGGAGTTTTGGATGGATATGATTTGTTCATGTTGAATTTCTCCAACACTTTCTGGATATAGGCTGATTGATGCACTAAAATTCCAGTGGGAAGGTGCTCAAGCTGTAGACCTAAGCAAAATTTGGTTTGACCCAAATCCTTCATTTCGAACTCCGTCTTTAGATGTTTGCGTGCTTCATCAATATCTCGTGGGTTGCCAATGATATTTAAATCATCAACATACACTGATATGATGCAAAATCCCGTTCAAGACTTCTTGATGAAAACACATGGACAATCATCGTTCTTTGTGTATCCCTTCTGCATAAGGAACTCACTGAGTCGGTTATACCACATTCTACCCGACTGCTTTAAGCCATAGAGTGACTTTTGAAGTTTTACACAATACATGTTGCGATTTGCGTTCGAATCCGGTATAGAGATTCCATCAGGAACCCTCATATATATGTTCGAATCAAGTGACCCATAAAGATATGCATTCACTACGTCCATCAACTGCATAGATAGACGATTTTGAACAGCCAGAGATATAAGGTATCAGAATGTTATTCCACTCATAACTGGAGAATATGTTTCATTGAAATCAATGTCGGGTCTCTTCGTGAACCCTTGTGCTACAAGTCTCGCTTTATGTCTCACTACCTCATTGTTCTCATTCCGTTTTCAGACGAAAACCCATTTGAATCCCACAGGGAAGATTCCACGAGGTGTAGGTATTGCATGAGTGAATACCTCTCTTTTGGAGAACGAGGTTAATTCCGCTTGAATTGCATCTTTCCATTGATTCCAGTCCGAGCGCTTTTTGCACTCTGCCATGGTCTTAGGATCTGGATCATTTTGGATGATTTCTGCAATTGATTCTGCGAAATAGATGTCGACAAGTGTAGACTTTCGATCATATGATTCTCCAGATTCAATGTAATTGATGGAAATTTCAGGCACCCCTGGTGATGTATCATTATTTCCCAATATGATTGCATCAGGGTGTTCCGATGTCCCAGCATCAGTAATTGAGTGCACTGTTGATGTGGGATGTGAAGGTCGAACCTCCACTGGGTGTTTCTCAACTTGATGTTGAGTTGCATTTACTGGGTTAGAAGATTTTTTCTTCCCTTTCCTTTGCTTGCTAGAAGTTGCATCCGTAGAAATAGTCGTACTTCTCCCCCTCTTACTGGGGAGATGAGTAGTTTTGTTTGGTACCTCTACTCTTTCCGGCACATTTCTTGCGGGATTATAGGATTTTGTAATACCCTTGTAATCAGCAAATGCATCTGGCATGTTATTTGCAATGTGTTGCAAATTAATGATTTTCTGAACTTGAAGTTTAGCCTCTGAAGTACATGGATCAGAATTGGAGATGTCTGTGGCATCCCAATTGATTTCCTGGCATTGTTTGTGGTCTTCAATTCCTCCCCCTAATGCCGAGAAATGATCTTCGTTGAAGATACAATCAGCGTACCGGACAGTAAATAGATCCCCCGTAAGGGGTTCCAAGTATTTAATGATCGACGGAGATTGATATCCCACATAGATCCTCAATTTCCTGTGTGGGCCCATAGATGTACGCTGCGATAGTGAGATTAGTACGTATGTGGCGTAACCGAACTTCCGCAGATGGGAAATATTTGATGTATTTGCACGTACTAGTTGCAACGGGGAGGTTGCATGATATGCAGTTGGACGCAATTGAATCAAGTCTGCAGCGTGTAAGACTGCGTGACCCCAACATGATGTTGGTAGATTAAAATTCTTTAGTAAAGTTCTTGCAATAAGTTTCACTCGCTTCATGAGTGATTCTGCCAACCCATTTTGAGTATGAACATATGGGACCGAGTGCTGAACTTGAATTCCTAAGGCCATGCAATAATCATTGAAGGCACGTGAGGAAAATTCAGTAGCATTATCCATTCGAATGGATCGGATTTGATGTTCAGGGTATTGTGCTTTAAGTTTGATAACTTGTGCAACAAATTTGGCAAATGCATGGTTCCTTGTGGAAAGGAGGCACACATGAGACCATCGTGTAGATGCGTCTATGAGGACCATGAAATACCTGAATGGCCCAGACAATGGTTGAATGAGATCACATATGTCACCTTGAATGCGTTCAAGAAACTTTAGAGGTTCGACATGAATTTTGAGGTAAGAGGGCCTCAAAATTAATTTTCCCGTGTGAGAGTCCCCATGTGTTTTGGTTTTGAGTAATTGATGAAACCCACCTAAGTACTAACCTTGATCTCTAAGTGTGAATCATGAGATAGGTTGGTACATACCATGTGATGGAGCAAGGTGGATCAAGTGTGGATGGCACAAGCTCTAGCATGGTGGTGGAAAGGAAAATGGTGTGAAGGCAAAGGTGATTGCTAGGAACCATTTCGGTTTGGTGATCAAGACATCATAGAGGATGTGATCACATTTAGGATAGATAGCCGTACTATCAAGGAGGGAGCTCTTAAGTATGATTACGGTTATCATGTGCCACTAGGTTCATATGCATTGCATTAAAATCAATTGAACTAGTGAAACAATCAACTAATTCCAAGATAATCATGAACTAAAAGCTAACACACGAGCACAAGTGTTGGGATCACTTAGTGTTGGCTCTTGGAATCTTGGAAGAAGTTAGAGAAGTGTTTGGGCAGCTGGAAGCAGTCCGGACGCAGGATCCGGACGCAAGTGTTCTGGCCAACCGGACCAGCGGAGATGGGTCCGGAGGCAAACCCTTGCTGGCTGGCTGGAGGAGCAGTCCGGACGCAGTGTGCTGTCTGGACGCAGAGCTCCGTACACGTGTCCGGAGCCTGACGCTCTCTGTAACTCTCTGTGGAAGAGGGTCCGGACGCAGTATGATGGTCCGGACCAAGGACCGGACTTGGGTCCGGAGGTGCTAAGGAGCTCAAGCGAGCTCTCGGGTGTGCTCGGGCGTCCGGGTGCAAGGAGCAGTGACTCCGGACCCTGTGAACAGGTGCGTCCGGAGCCACGTGGCGCGCTGCAGTGCGCGCGAGAAGAAGCAAGTTCAAACGGAGGCTCGACCGGACGCATGTGTGATGGTCCGGACTGCACCTTGGGTGCGTCCGGACCCTGCGACCGGAGGCTGGAACAGAGCCGTTGGCTCTCGGCTGGAAGAGGGTCCGGACGCTATTGATGGTCCGGACTCCTAGTGAAAAGTGTGTCCGGAGTGGGCGCAGAAAGCGTTTTTCAGGGGCAAAACGGCTAGTGTTGAGTGTGGGCTATATAAAGTGATATGGCCGGCCCTTTAGGGGCATCTCTTGCACATTCTACTCACTCACACATTTGTGCTTGCTTGAGAAGCTTCCACCACTCATCCTCTAAACATATTTGACATATTCTAGAGAGATAGAGTGAATCCAAGTGCATTGCTCTTTGATTGCATACTAGTGGCACTTGGTGATCGTCGTCATCGCGGAGCTCTTGTTATTCTTGGAGATTGCCATCTCCTAGACGGCTTGGTGCGACGAGGATCGTTGAACGGAGGAAGGTGATTGTCTCCGGCTCCGATCGGTGGATTGTGATGGGTTCTTGAACCTACCCCGCGGGAGATTCGCGAAAGGTATCTCTAGTGGATTTCGCGTAGCTTGGGGATCCCCATATTGTGTTGGTTGTGCGGCACCCTTGAACGGGTTTGGCTTTGATTGCCAATTAGCGCGTGAACCTCCAAGTGGGTGTATCGCTACAACGAGGACTAGCTTGTTGGCAAACAAGTGAACCTCGGTAAAAAATCATTGTGTCAACTTGTCTCTGCCGAGGATTCATATTGTGATTGGTTATCTATTGGTTCATCCCTTCGTGGTGGTATAACCCTTTTATCTCTAGATTTGTATTACTTTCTTTCATTCTTGCAAAGTAGAGATTCTAGCTTAGCTTGTGTAGCTTAGCTTAGTAGCTCTAGTTGTCTAGCCCCTGTGTGTGACATAGGATATATCTTGCTAGTAACTAGACATTATATAGGAGGCTTACCGACCCTTGTAGTGCTAGAGCAAACTTGCTTATCGCCGTGTTTTATTCTAACAAGTTTGGTAGTGTTGTTGTAGAAAATTTAATTAGGCTATTCACCCCCCCCTCTAGCCATTCCTAGACCTTTCACCGTGGCACATGCGGTGCACATAAAATCTGAGGATTGGGGAAATTTTGCATCACTTAAAGTGTGACCAACAGAATTGCTTATAATTTTTCTCATCATCCCGACACCAGGATGGCCAAGGCGATCATGCCAAGTTTGGAATGTGTTAACATTCTGAAAAATTACTTTGTAAGCAACATGTGGTATGACTTGATGTATGTGTAGTACAATCCAGACGGAGTGAGAGAACTTTTTCAAGTGTCTCTTTGCCATATCCGTGGTCTCTTGTAATGAGAAGGAACTCCTCATTGTTGTCCGTATGAGTTTCAACATGGAACCCATTCTTACGGATATCTCTATAACTCAATAGGGTACGCGTTGAATCGGGATACAATAATGCATCCTCAATTGTTAACTCGGTGCCAACTATTACAGCATCGCGTCCAGTGATTGTTAAAACATTTCCTTTATTCTTAGTGAGAGTTTGGAAATGTTTTATCTTCCTAAGTATAGAGTTAGTGGTACCACTGTCCACTAGGCACATTTCCTCATCCATCAGATTGACTCCCGTACAATCTATACAAAATGGAGAATTTAAACATGTAATTCTCAACAAATATATATAGAATACATACAATATAAATATATAGGTATCAATTGTGCATCATACAAATTACAATACCCATTGTTCTATGCAATACGAACAACAACTAGCTTATTACAACATTCACAATTAAACATCATCCACAACTAATTGTAGCAAGGTATTTCAAAGTGCTGGAGCCTAGTTAAAGTCTCTAAAGAGGTCGCCAGAGGTGTACTCCACGATCATATTCTCCATGTCATCAATGTTCCCATCAAGAGGTGGCAGTGCCTTGGTGTTGCTTGGTCCCACAGGAGCGGTGTAGGGGCACCCAGGGGCATCTTTCATAGGGATGTCGAGTTGGAAAGTTTCTTCCATGTTGACACCTTGTTGGGAATTGAAGTGTGCTTCAAATTTTCCACCTTGATTGGAACGTCCTTGATTGGAGCGTCCTCGTCCCACGAAATTCAGGTACAATTCCACTAAGTGCTTTGGGGTGCAACATTTCTTAGTCGGGTGGCTGTAGCAACCACACTTGTCACAAGTGCTAGACTTGTTAGACTTGTTATTGTTTGACTTAGAAATATCCTTTCCCTTTTTAGCATCATGAGACTTACGCTGCCTCTTGCGCTTGTTCTTTCCTTTGAAGTTTCTGGGATTGCTAGAGTTAGTAGCATTCCCTTGCTGTTTGTTTTGAGTGTTAGCATGTACTTCTGGCAAAGGCTTACCACCCACGGGGCGCAAGTTGGAGTTCCAAAGAAGGAGCTCATTATGCCTTTCTGCCTGAAGCAATGTTTTAATCAACTCAGAATAAACAGTGAAACCTCTTTCATGGTATTGTTGCTGGAGGATCATCTGTGCAGGAAGCATGGTAGACAATGTCTTCTCAATTTTCTTTGCATCAGAAGGTTCCTTCTCACAAAACCTCAGTTTAGAACTGAGTTTATGAACAACATGGTTGAACTCTCCCACAGATTTAAAATCTTGTAGACGGAGATGGTTCCACTCATTTATAGCCTTCGGTAGGATGACTGTTTTTTTGCTGTTCATGCCGTGTTTGAAGAGCAAGCCACAGAGTGCGTGGGTCTTCCTCCATCAGATTCTCAGATTTAAGATTTGGATGGATGTGGTTCCTGTTGACACCGTTTTTCGGCACATGTCAAAGGAGCTAAGACTTGCATTGATCGGTAGCTGTTTTCTATCGGCATCGGCAGGTTATTGGTTAACGTTACCGATGAGAATGAAGTTTGTTGCCGATGGAAGCTAAACAACAGCAGTGGTTGCCGATAAGGATTAATTGGTGAAGACAAGTTGCCAGAAGTGCAAGGTTGCCGATTGGGAAATATTGCCGATACCGATAGGCATGGAGTGACGATGCCGATGGGCACAGGGCAACGTGGCGGTTGATTGTCAGCAGAAGATTGTCGATGGCAATAAAACAAAGTTGCAGATTGAAGAGTCCGCCGATGGAAAGTTTCATCGAAGAGAAGACATAAGGAAACTGGTGATCTCATACCAGTATTGTTATAAAAGTTTGAGTCCGACTCTTGCACGAGTCGTTTGTTTCCTTAAAAGTAGAGATGTCTGTTTTGGAAAATAGTATTGTTATTTGGGTCCGACTCCTGCGCGAGTCAGTTATTTCCTTTGAAATAGGAGTTTATTTTGTTTAGGAAAGGTATAAGTCGTGTTTGTTTACAACTCCCATTGCCGGAGTATAAATATGTACCTAGGGGTCGTGAGAAAGACAATCAATCATACATCAAACAAATCTATTACTCTTATTACTTTTACTGCAATTTACCCTTTTATCGCATTAGTCTTAGTTATATCTACGAGTTCTTCAAGCTTCGACGGGCTGCATCACCTTAATCTCCGTCAAACCCTTGCAAGTTCCGCGTGGGAGTAATCTGAGCCTTGACATCCGGGCGCATCGCTGTTGTCTCGTTCAGCTCTGCTCTAGTTATCCTGATCAAGTTTGAGTCTTGATATCCGGGCGTATCGCCGTTGTCTTGTTTGGATCTTGTTCTAGTTATCGTCCTTGTCGATTAACTGGTCAAATCGACTGGCACACCTTTGGATATCGAATTCGGGTAATAGCCCGAGGTGTTCGCAGATCCTGACGCTTTTTGTGTCAACAAATCCTTATGATGAATAAGGCATTGTACCTGAGAGGCTTAGCCAGGGGGTCTACTCCGCTTGGGGAGGGGCCACTGCCTCGTACAATCCGCGCAACGATAGACTCACTTTGAGATCCATCGCCCATGTCAGGAAGTTACGGCCATCAAGAGCGAGAGACTCGAACTCTTTAGCAGCCATTGTGCCTACATATGTAGGGCCATAGATTTGTTAAAAATCCTTGGCATTGTTGAATAAGCGATAACAAATGCAAATATTCAAGGTAAACTTGAAATAGAGGGACATTCTCCATTGTGGAATAACATAGTTAAGCACTAATAGTGTTAACTTTGTTTAATTCATTTTTCAACATTGGGTACGCACGTTGAGGATAAAAATCTCATAGTAGTACTAGAGTACTACCTTGTGTATGGTCAATGTGAAAAAGAATTACGGTAATCACTTAGGTGTAGACCTTGTATAATTTATATCAAATTGGGTACACACGTTGAGGATTAAAACCCCACAGTAGTACTATGGTACTACCTTGTGTATGGCCAATTCGAATATAAATTAAAAGGTAGTCATCCAAAAGTGTAGACCAAATTGTTTCAAAAGAAACGTGATGTTATTCCACCAATCAGAGAAAATCAACCAAAAGCATTTGCATTAATAATATTATAATATTAAGTGTTTGTATGAGAAGCTAATAAACTTAATATGTAAATTGTATAAAATAAATTGCAATAAATAATGTGGAATATATTTGTTATTGGGAATGCTGAAGGCAACACTTTGAACAATATATTCGACACAAATTGTTCATGTTATTGGGAATTGCACGGGACAAACACTTTGAACATGAACAAATATGTATAATACATGGAAATACGTATGTACAATACATGATTACATAAGGAGTCTTAAAACTGTAAAACAATTTAGACTAATACACTGATGGAAGGTACTACTAATTAGCAATTAACTTGATAGTTAACAAACTAAAAATAGTAGGAAATAAATAGATAACTATTCCACAAGGTAACTAGCATGCAACATACGTGCTATAGCCACGACTGAGTGCTAGACAGCATGGGTGCTGTACGAGTGTTAGTAAGACAAGAGCACATGGGAGGCCTTCGAGTCTTCAATAAGGAAGCAGGCGGTGGACTGCTGAACAACAGATACGAGTACATAAGTAGCACTCGCACAACTGCAAACTTCCCGGTAGAGAGCTCCTCCAGACTCGCAAGTAGTAGTGCTACTCCCAGTAGCGGAGCCATCAATATGGTAAGGTGGGGCGGCTGCCACACCTAAATTTGGTAAAAAAAAATAAAACAAGTACATATTGTATGTATAAAAAAAATAAAACAAGTATATATTGTATGTATATACGTGAATACAAGTTGTCCTGCTTAGTCTTGTAGGTCTACGTAACAAACTCAATATTAATCCATCTAACAACCTATAGGTTCATTTTAGAACAGAGAAAGTATATATGTTTATATAATTTCTTAGTGACCTTTATATAGTTATATTACATATGTTTGATTTTAAGAAACTTCGCCACACCTAAATTTTTTTTCTGCCTCCGCCACTTGCTACTCCCTCACACCAGCATGGCCGCCGCTCCCAGTAGATGCTCGTCCTAGGCCGGCGGGGGAGCGCAGCCCTCGTCTTCGTCAGAAGAGAGGTGCCTTGCGCTGCCATTCTCGCTTGGCCTCGCATGGCCGTTGGGGAGGGATCGAGCGGAGTCCCTGTGAGGGACACAGACCCAAGTCCGACGGAGGCGGGGCGGCGGTTGGCGGCGTCGCTGGCGTAGACGCGGCGTCGAGTCGACGCAGGCGGGGCAGCGAGCTCTGGGTCGTCGACGGCGCGGCTGCTCGAAGCCTCGCCGAGCGCAAGGCCGGACAAGCGCATCAGGGCCGAGCGGCGTGGAGAGCGGCTCCGTCTCCTCCTCAATCCCGCCACGGTGAGGGACGGAGTCGGCGTTGGCAACGCCGGCTCGACGTCCATCTGCTCGGGGGCGGCCCAGTTAGAGGGGCCGGCCACATCCGGTGGAGGTGGCGCAGAAGGCAGGCAAGCGCCGTTGTGGCCGTGCTCGACGCAGTATGGCGGCAACCATGGCGGACACGGTCCCGGGGCGTGCTCGGGGCAGACGGGTCCTAGCGGTGGCGCAGGGGCCACTGGAGCAGGAACGGCGTGACGACGTCCACCACGCCCGCCAACTCGCATCCGTAGGCCTCGTCCCCGACCCCGTCCCCTTCCCCGACGTTCACGAGAAGGTAACGGAAGGTGTCGAGGAGTTCGCCGCGGATGTAGTTGTGGTTGTGGGGAATCCCCATCTCGAAGGCGCGGTGAGGGGTGGTGAAGACAAGATCGACGAGGAGGCTCGCCGGAGGTACGTAGCGTAGAGGCGGCATCGTACCTATGGATCTCTTCGGTCTTCTTCTTGATCCTCGATCCTTGATCCGGTTTCCAGAACTTCTCGTTCTTCTTCTCGACTCCCTTCCGAGAGCGCAGAAGTGTGAGCGTGTGCTGATAACGTGTTAAATGTAAATGGAACTTGAACACAGTGACCGTAAAAACCAGTAGTCTTTCATTGATCGGTGTACATCCGTACGGACGCCATAGATAGGCACGCGGGCAACCCTCTATGGTGCCGATGGTTCGTTCGTTCGTGGGAGCGTGGGAACCCGGGAGCGGTTCCCAGATGAGATTAATATGTAGTTGTAACACACTTGCAAGTTAGGTATATACCTGGATTGCACCCCAAGCTACGCTACGTCGACGTACGTACTATACGTACCATTATATTAGCTGAAGGTTCAGCCCTCAACAGCCGTACCCGTACTTGATGGAAGAGTGTCAGCTTCTTTACTGTGCAAATTTGCATTGATCGGTGACGGTAATAAAGTAATTTTTCTTTTTTCCATTCCATCAAGAAATTAATTAATGGGTGTCAACAAAATTGTAGTGTTTGCAGCTCAGCGCCATGCTCTTCATCTTCAATGTGGACCGAGCCAGCGTAACCAAGAAACGCCGTGACGACTGACGACCAGCAGCAGTAATTCGCCGGTTTTGGCCGGGCATTTGATGAGCTACTGGACGTTAAATTCTGGATTATGTTTCGACGCGCGTTACAAATTTTCCCCACGCCTTCTCTAGTATAAACCACGCCCGCCGAGTCGCATGCACTGCAATGTACTGCCTCGATCGATCTAGCTGCACTGCACCGGCGACAAATCGTATCGGTCTCGATCGTTCTCGTCGTCGACGTACGTCGAGGGCTACTAGCTAGCTCGGTCGTCGAATACCCGCCGCACCGGCAGGAACCAATGGCCCGCGCCGCCGCGCTCGTGCTCTGCGCGGCCGTGCTCGTCGCGGCGGCTCACGCGGGGCGAGTCCTCGAGTACCAAGCGCTCGAGGCCGGGTTCGACGAGGCCACCGCCGCCGCGGCTGCTGTCCTGGCGCCGCTGGCCGGCGCCGGCAGAAGCGGACGTGGCCGCGGATGCGGGCGGCGGCGGCATCCGCCGGGACGACCGGGAGAGGAGCGGTGGCGCGATCTCCGACGTCCTGTGCTTCGTGCTCCAGTGGGCCAACGAGGCCGCCGGCGGCGACAGCCGGAAGGCCTACTGAAAACTGATCAGCGAGTGGCGTGACTGGACTACCGGGGTGTGTGCATGAAAGCAGATAATAAACGCGCGTGTCATTTTGACGTTTCAGACTGCGTCTTCTTAATTAGTTTTCAGTAGCAACAAATAAGAGCTGATATTTGCCTTCTGTTTATACCTCATTCATTCATTCTCTGTGTTCAGTTTATTTGATTTCGTACTTCGGTGCTGTCACTTGGTCTACAAACTTTCCATTACCAACAAAAAAAAAATAGAGTGCAGAAGGCAAAGTGGAGTTGCTGTGCGGCTGCTTGTTATTTCCTCCAACAAATTAACATAAACTCTGTAGCACGTACGGTGCAGTTTATGCACAAAAAAATCGTTTAGGAGAGAAGCCTGTCTTTTGGTAATTTGATTTGATCATAATAATACTACTGCACCCTCCATCTAGAAAATGGATGCAATACCTTTCAGTCTCCTCCGATCTCAACATAGTAAACTGATTGGAGATTTAATTCTAAGCAAGGGTGATGACTGCGTTGATAATGACGTCATCAAGTGTCGATTTTTAAAAAAATGGCGCTCACCATAGGGGAGTAACGATCGGCCGCGTATGTTTGCCCCCAAATGCCTACGGTTTTCCAAAAGTGAATATGCTGTGACTTTGGATAGAGAGTTGTTAGAGGTAAATTTTTACGCTTCGTACCGAAAAAAAATCAAAATTAATATGTAAACTGTAACTATTGGAGATGCTCTTGTCCTTATTTTGTCTTACTATTAGACTGACTGCACCGCTCTACGGTATCCCGTACGCGAGTATGCATTTGCAGGAAAAAAAGATTCACCGCTGTCCGCTACGAGGCACGGTAAGCTCAGTCCAACTCTATTCCCGCCGGAGGATTTGCTCTTTACCGTAGAGACAAAGTACATTACATGTGTGACCCTGCCGGTACTATCATCCTCGAACCACGTGCAGCTTCTATTTCAACTATTATAAATGCTATAACTGACAAACTAAAAACTCAAATTAAATTTTATTTACACCATTAAATTTGGTTCAATAAATCCTTCAAAATAAGATCTCATATGGATATATTTAGATAAATTTTATTTATAAATATGTGGGTATCACTGCTAACCGTTGATATAGAGTAGACAATATAGAAAATGATGAGTGTAGAAGAAATATGTATAGAGAAAAGAAACTACAAAATATTCTTTTTAAAATGAATATAGAGGAATAGCAGTCTTACCCCCAAACTAAAGCGAGGGACTTTTTTCTGATCCCGGGTGTGCCAAAACGCTCCTATTGACCGAGCGATCTACGACGGGGTGCGTCGGATGGGAGATGGGCCGGGCCATATTGACGAGTTAAGGAGGCCAGCAGTGTAGCTCTCAGCCCAATGGGCAACACCGCAGTAGCCCAATACAACACATTCGTTCGTCGTCCTTTCCCGCCGTTTCAGCACCGCACAACAGAGCAGTCTCTTCAGTCGCTGTTGTGGCCAGGGGTCAGATGCCTTCTCAAATGTGCCCTACTTTTGTCCCGAGCGTGTATTATTATAAATAAACAAATGCATTAGCCAAAGAAATCTTCTGTCTTTTTTCTCGTTAATGATTTATATGCTACCGTTCCTATTGCCACAATTATGGAAGAAGTCCGGTGCCATCTCGTAACATGAGCATCCAAAGTAAAATCAGAATATGACATGCAAATGAGGAGAACAAGTCCCTCTTGCATTGACTCTTTTTTTAAAAAAGACTCGAGGGGTTTGCACCCCTACAACATTTATTAAGAAAGAAAGGACAAGTTGATAGGTTTACAAACGGAAAAAACAAAAGAGGAAAGACGAAACAGGAGAGGAATTAAAAAACAAAGAAGGAAACAAGAAACAGCAGCAAGAGGACTGCTAAAAAAGAGTTAAGCTCTCTTGCATTGACTCTTGATCGCAACACAAACTCATCGTCAGAAACAGGAGCGCTGCAGAGTCCCGCAATGGTACATCCGACCGAGTTCAGGCCTTGACGGCAGTATCTAGAGCCCTGCACGCCGAAGGTCGTCCTCGGCCTCGGGGTCCAGGAGGACGAAGAGGTCGACGGTGGCCGTGGCAGCGGCGACTCCGGCGTGTGGCGGCCCATCTGTCATCTGGCGGTGCCGTCGACGACCCCGCTAGCAGCACAAGGTGTAGTGATGACCGATTGACCGTTGCGTATTGCGTGTGTGTTCTGCTTCCCTGTTGGATGCAACAGCTGAGACCTGAGAGTCCGTGACACTTGCTCGAGTGGTGGGGTTTCATGCGTTCTTGCCGCCAATGTTTTTTTTTCATCAATTAATGTAACTGAGGCAGTGCGTTTGTAGAATCGTTTTGAGTTTCGGAACTTCTTTGCAATGTCATATTTGGTGGGCTGAAATGGAATTCATATACTAGGCAAAACAAACAAACAGTAAAGGTGGTGTGGCATCTGAGTATGGGCCGAAAGCAAGGTTTCTTAATGGGCCGTGGTACGCTGAACGATAAGCCTTGGGAGCTCCAACCAAAAGTGGATTTGAGAGACAAGGTGAAAAAGCGACTATCCAATGAAATAGTAAGCATATAACCTTTAAAAAAAACAACCCAAACCCAAGAGACGCTTGTCCGTGCGTCGCAGTGTTTTTATTACAAGAAAAACTGTAGGGGAGTTTCCCATAGTGTTTTTTTGCGACGAAAGAAGAATTGTATTATATGAAACCTGAGTACATCAATACATTACAAGCACTTTGCAATACGAGATACTACCCACGCTGTGAATAGCACAACTCAAATTCTAATCTGTTAATCGCTTTGCAGTGTAGATGACCGCACAGGCAAACACTCGACAAATAGCCTGAGAACAATTGCCCAACGAACGACAACCAACATTCTTGTAGGTGGAATTGAAGATCTTTTTCTTCTTGCTGCCACCGAAGAATGAGGAAGACTGATCTGAAAGATATTCTCTGTAGTATTTCATTGTGACCGGATCTAACCACAATGCTTAAGATTTTCATTTAATTAAAAAAGGGGATAAAGTGTACATACATAGATTAACTGAAGGCATCTAATCACACACATAAGGATGATTTAAGATCACCCCTTAATCTAAGGGATTGTAACAAGCATTGACTTTTAAAATTACAAAACCATAACTAGGGGGTTGGCTGGATATCGTTGGAAAACCTTCCTATTTCGATCCTTCCATAATTCCCACGCTGCTATAAAGGTTGCTTCTAGGAGGCAAGGTGTGTTGTGAGTGACCTTTGCTCCGATGAACCTTTCAACCAGATCTACTGATTTCATCCCAAGTGATACCAATTCTGTGCCAACATTGCTTGGCAAAAGGACAGGTGAAGAATAAGTAATCAATTGTCTCAAATTCACCTGTGTTGCACATGATGCAAACTTGGCCCCCTGCACGTTAAGATTTCTTCAATGAAGCATTACCTTAGTGTTCAAACGGTCCACAAGTACGAGCCATATGAAAAACTTGATCCTCGGTGTGCACCTTGACTTCCAGACCTCAACACCCTTGAAGGCATATTTGTAGAACTTTTTGAAAGTGTATTTGTTTCGCAGTGTTGTATGCGTGTTTTGTACTCTATATATGTCCCAAACTAGAATAAAACAAACCCTAAGAAAAAGTTCTAACATATATGCTACTCCCTCCATCCCAAATTATAAGTCATTTCAAGAATCTTGGAGAGTCAAAGCATCTCAAGTTTGACCAAGAATTATAGACAAAACTATAAAGATTTATAACATTAAATAGGTATACTATGAAAATATAATTGATAACGAATCTAATAATACTTATTTGGCATCATAAATATTATTATATTGTTATATAAGTTTGGTCAAACTTGAGAAATTTTGACTCTCCAAGATTCTTGGAATGACTTACAATTTGGGATGGAGGGAGTATTCTTTTTGTGTAGGATAATTTTAGAACTTTTACTGCAAAATTAAGCTTGAACAACTTTGCTATCGTGTGTTTTTTTTTTGCTATCTTGTTATTCATGAAACTTCGGTGGCCCAAGAAAACAAGCCGGCAGCTCCGCTTGACATCTGCCAAAATTGCTCACCACATGAGCATCCGCCAACTTATGTGAGATCTTCCCGCCGCAGGAGTTGAACTATTTGACGCGTGATTCCACCGGAAATACTGTTCGGCCGGTTCAGATTTTTCATGGTACGCTACGCACATGACGTGACTAAAAATAGCTAGGCTGTTGTATAGTCCGGTGGTCCTTTTTTTTTTGAAAAAAGTTTGTATTTAATTATGATGGTTAGTAGTAGTAGTACTCGTACACACGTTATCTTTCCTACTATTGCGACGACGAGCCGACGACGACCGTTACATTAAAAAAAACCAGCGCAGTATCGTAACTTGAGCACCCAATTCCAATTCCATGTAGGAGGAGTATATAGAAATAGAAAACTCAAGAGGCACCCGTGTTTCATGGTTGGCGGCACAACTGGAATTGGAACGGGGAAAAAGAAGCACGACACGACAGGATCAAGCTCGCTGCACTCCAACGCGGCCAGCAATTGCTGCCTGCGCACGAGTCCAAAGTCCAAACCAAAAGATACCCGGGCGGGCGAATCGTATCGGCCACCGTGCGTGCCGGTCGAGCCGGGCACCTCTCCCGTCCCGTCAGCCGCAATTGTTTATGCCGCCGCGCGATGTGGCCGCCCGGAGTCCACCCGCTGCCTGCATGCGTCGCTGGATATTTTTTCGGCGACCCGGCCCCGCGAGCGAGCCTGCCTCCATGATTGGAGACATGACCATTGACCTCGACCCCGGCCGGCCTTTCGTCGTCTTTCCCGGCCGGCGGCCAAACCCCCGGAACGAGATCCTCTAACTTGACTATTTCTACTGCAGAGGACGTAGGGCCTCTGAGGCCGTCTATTCCACATCGTGAGGCACAGAGAACCCTGTGAGTCTGTGACAAGAGTACAATATGAAGGATGGAGGTTTTTTTAATGCAATTCAGTTATCTTTGACCACATACACTATATTAGTGTTTCAATTTAGTCTTGTATAGTCAAGTCGAAGGCATATAAGTGTATAGTATATATGTTAACTACAACTTAGTAAGTATCTAGATATGTTCTAAAACTAAAGTGACGTGAGCACTCACTTTTCTGTCAATTTCAGAAACTGAATGATGCACTTTCATCATGGAATTTCAAAAAACACATGCATTTCAGAGAGCATATGTCAATTTCAAAGGACATGTATTTGGAGAACATTATATATTCAGACAGCACTCCAAATAAAATACATATAAAGAGGACAGTGTTATTACAATTGTATTTCAAATAGCACTGTCATTACATTGCATATTCAGAGAACATGGTAGCTAAGAGTACATGTGCATCACAACAGCTCTCTATGTCAACGACACCAGGTGGGCTGAGATGCGCATAGGGTCATCGATCACCGCAGTTGTTCGCTCATGGATGGTCGAGGCGATTCCGAGCTCGTCGGTGATACCTGTGATTCTGAATCGGGTCCAGAACTCCAGATACGCGTGGGCTCAAATTGACCGAGTTGTTGGAACGAACAGTTTGGCGCTTCCGGCGGCGGGAGTGCGGCCTTCCCTGGGGCGGCAGTGATGCGCGTGGGCTCAGATTGACCGAGCTGCCGCGAGTTGCAGGGACGAGCAGTTTGGCGCTTTTGGCAGCGGCAGTGCGGCCCTCCTCGGGCGCTTCCAGCGGCGGCAATGCGGCCCTCCCCGTCGGCTGCTGCTAGGGACCAAGCGACGGCGAAGCAAGCGCAAGCGACTAGATGCCATTTTTAGGACTGGATGCCTTGTTATTGTTTTTTCTTTTATCCTTTTCTGTTTGCTTCCGCAGGATGCGGAATGGACGACATCCGAGGTTCTACGTCCTCTGCAGTAGAAGGAGCCCCAAGTTAGAGGATCTTGTTCCAAACCCCCACGGTGGTCGATCGCTGGCCAGCCCAGATCTGACGACAAAAGCCAAGGATTCCTTTCCTTTGGACTGAATTCCTTCAAAATTCCTTTGCAAATCCTTTGATCCAAACAAGCCAGTTGTTTCAACAACAACAAAAAAACCCAAATTCGTTGTTTAATCTAGTACTAGATAAATGTCCGTGCGTTGCAACGGGTACACATAATATCATGATAGCATATGTATAAATGTGTGTTATACTATATCCAAAATAGATTGCAATCATGATTATTTGCAATACACGCGCATTCACCTTAATCATAATAAATTTGTGTTTTACAATATATTATACAATTGTTTCCATAATACGTGCATTTTTGTTACATAGATAAGCCAAAACCCAACTTGTCTTTTCATAACATCTCTAAAAAACGAATTACCACGAAGGAAACAACTTTCTGCTATACTCAGGAACCGAATGGACGAGCCCAACAAGCAGGAGTCGCAGTAGTATTTCCCGTGAAGCAACTGATTATAGCAGCAGGTGCTCCGAGTTAGGCATGTAGGGGAGCATCTAGACAAGTGAGCCAACTACTGAAAATAATCATAGCTACTTCTTGTTTCTAGATAAAACAAAATCAATTCAATTAAAAATCTGTATTATTCAGTCTGGGCAATACCTATTGTTTGAAAAATATCTTAGCGACCAATGCCACAGCATCATTGGTTTAGTCCCAGATTTACCAATCATCTAGAAAGTTCTTTTTTCTTCTTCTCAAATTTAGTTCCCAATCAAGTGCCTTAAATAAGATAGTTCAAGCTAGCGATGATTCAGGACAAATAAGCATTACAAATGAGTAACACTGAATGAAAGGACTAATTTAAATAAGTATACGATGATTCAGTCTACTAATAATCAACAAAAAGCTCAGTGTAGTTGACATGGTTATACCTGAGTTACGTTGTATCCTTTTCAAGACCATACCCTTCTTGATGGATCTGCAAAAACTGAGTTCAGATCTGATGAAGGTGAACAGGACGTCTTCAAGGTACAAGCATCTTGGAGTGGAAGTCAATCTTGATCATTGCCTGCATCATAGGGCAAGAATGGTTAGAAACATCAGCATGTATCATCAATCATCAAGGGGGACAGACATTCAACTCTGGTTTTCTTTGTTACTTCAAAAAATTCTGCACAAATAAAAGTTGAGTTGTGAGCTCTCACTGGCTCACTTCAGTGCATTTATACCCGTTACTGAGGATGGCGTGGAGGCTGACGCTCATTTCATAGCAAGATGGCACCGCGCTTGATGTCCGGCTGGACGTAGTTCATACACTGGAGCCCTTGCTCTTAGTTTGGCTCTGAATTTGTTCAAACACACGTTTTCATTGCATTGATAGATGAGTGGACCTGAAAGTAACTAAAATCTAACAAAAAAAATGAGAAGGATATCAGTCCTGAAAATGCAATAGGAACGATTTTCTCTATCACTTTAGGACACATTGTCATACTTTCAAACAAGGGAGTTGAGCAAATCAAAGCAATAGATCTTTCACACCACTATAGGCAAATCAGATCATAAGCTTCAAATTTACTACTCTTTAAACCCTTGTCGAGCCCTCAAGACCTGAGGCCTTTAAATAGGACAAGTAAATACAAAATATTTTAGGACCTGAGACCTTGCTAAGATCCTGCTCAGCTAAAAACAATGGCCATCAATCATGCTCTCCAAGCAATATATTTAATATTATTGATTTCAAAAATATGGGAACAATACTATGACCAGCAAGAAAAGTTCGGATCTTAGTCTGAAAAAAGGATGGTGAAAAGAAATAACACACCCTTCCTAACAAAATGTGATTTACCACAAATCTGCATCTAATGCCAATCATATCATAACACAGCACAGAGGGAAAGAAAGCAACATGCAGTGCCATTTGTCACCATGGAAGTGTTAGATGAGCCGCTCGTTGCCCTTGGTGGTAGAAATAACTCGTTCCCCAGCTAAGTAATTTGAGCAACAATTTCATAGTATTATTCAAACTGAAAATAAGTAAAAACCCAATATTAATTAAGTGTAGAGCAAATGATGCAGCACGCAACCAGGAATATATAGTGTCCAACTTAATGCTAATATTGGAATAACAATGTTGAGTATCAATACTCGTACAATGGACGTAAATGCTCTCAACTGAAACTTTAGACATGACTTAAGAAAGCAGCCATTCTGACAAGACAGGCAAGCTGTTGTTACATCGTAGAACAAAATTATAGAAAAGAAATGATAGTCCCATTATGCCGCAGTTTTAGAAATGAGGTAGAACACAGGCTGCACATTCAGTTTTTTAAAAATCATCACAGGCAAGTCATACTGAAACTGGTTAGTGCTTTCCAACAAGATCCATTGACATAAACAACAAACAGGAAAACTAAGAATACTACCAGTATGACCTGTATTAGTTGAAGGTCCTTGCAAAGCGATGCTACTCATATCAGAGCTCCTGGAATTGCATTGAGAAGGGCATACAAGAAACAGTAAATACATTGTATTTTCTGTAATAAATTCACTAAAGCCTAGTTTTACTTTTTTTTCAAAGAATATACCAAGGCTGTTATTCTCCCAACTTAACTTGACATTCGTCATGCTACTTTGTCTACACATATATAGTTCCTGAAATAAACGAAAATAAACTAAAAGTCATCTATTCTTCAGTAATACACATGCAAGTGAATTCAGTTCTACTCCTACACTGAAAGGGGATCTTTTTCCTGTAGCATTCATAATAAATGGCAAGCTAACAGATTTCAAGTGAAAACCGAAATTCAAATAATCGACACACAGCATGTACAGATTATACCTGAGGAGAAACATGTACGTGCACTCACTCGAGCACCTGGTGTGCAACAACGTCGGTGGAGAGCTGAGCGCCTGGCGTCGGCGACGTCAGTGGGAGACTGGGAGGTCGTGGAGGCCGGGGCACCGGCGTGGTGCTCGACGAGGGGCACAGGTAGAGGAGGCCGGGGCGGCCGGCAGCGTGGGATGGGGTTGCAGGCCCTCGGGCGTTCGGGAGGTCTGGTGTCACCTGAGCGCGGCGGTAGAGGACCAGTGTAGCCGTCGTCCTCGGCGGGCCAAGGGACGGGGTGGTCTGCAATGCAAGCGTGACACACTGACGTGGGGAGATTGGGGAGAGGAAGGCACCTGGGTCAAGCGATGTGCGTCGGCACCACCGGGACGCCGCGCCGCGTCGCCGGATGCCAGCACCACTGCCTCGCCCTCGTTGGTGATTCTTTCGGGATTGGGCGAAGCAGTTGTGCGGGAGGGAGGGAAGGAACTTGCATCGTGTGTCGCCCGCGAGGGTGAGCTAGGGTCGTGGGCGGTGGTTCCGTGGACGCGAGATCGGGTGGAGGGACGCTGCTATGGTTTGGTTGAGTGAACAGTGACACAGTGGATCATCGATCGCAGCAGCGGGACGGGACCAGGGACCAATCATTGGAGCTCGCTCTCGCAACATCAGCTGGCCGTCGTCATCTGATCCTCGGCTCTTCGAGCTGTATCTAGCTACGTAGTACTACATCCAACGGCTCACGTGACGAAGACGAATTTTCAAAGACAAATCTGGCCGCACCACGCACGCATAGGCACGTGCCTTTCGTCGTAAAAGGATAGGGCCCTGTCCTGGAGACTCGACAGGCCGCCTTGCCTGCCTGCCAACAGTAGTACTACGCAACAGCTAGCAGCAACGTTTGTGTTGTGTTTTGCTGTGCTTGTGTACGTTGCACCTCTCACCGTTCTGTTCACGCTAGCTAACCAATTGTCGACCACCAAATTCTAGACCCTACATACAATAAACAAAGAAGAAAAAAAAACCCGTAGAGTACTACTGTACGTGTAGCCAGATCGCAGACGAACAGAACAGAACGTCGTTGCTGTTGCTGTCAGCCTGCCCCGTCACCGTCAGCACAGACCCGGGAGGGTACCGGACCCAGTCCATCGATCCGGGTCGTCATCTCCATGATATACCCGCCGAGGCACCACCACTCTTTTTATTTTTTTCTCGAAGTCGAGGCACCAGCACTTCTTCAAGAGAGAGAGAGAGAGAGCCCAGACGACAACTGCATGTAGCTAGC
This sequence comes from Microstegium vimineum, assembly GCA_022036555.1. Lineage (NCBI taxonomy): Eukaryota > Viridiplantae > Streptophyta > Magnoliopsida > Poales > Poaceae > Microstegium > Microstegium vimineum. The sequence continues at coordinate 5,708,112 of CM039125.1, read as the reverse complement.
TCGAGCCGCCCGCAACTTGCACCGGATACTATTGGAACGAAAAACACTTGCATTCATTCATGGCCGCGCAACTTGCATTCGCCCGCCTGCCTGCCTACAGTAGTCTACTAGCCTCTCTTTCTTTCTTTTTCAACAAAAAAAAAAAGAACACAAGTTTGTGGCCACCTGCAGTTTTCTTTTTTTCCTGCTTTGGTTTTGTTTCTACAATTCTACGGAGTAGTCCGTACAGTACTTCGTAACAATGGAGGAGCTGTACTTATCTTTTGTGGTATTTGAATATAATACATAACTCATAATAATAATAATAATAATAATAATAATAATAATAATAATAATAATAATAATAATAATAAACTGAATTAGTGAGCGTCACGTCACGTCATAAGATCCTGGGTGTGATGGAAACAAGCTTAATTTAGTGTGTGTGTATAATATAATATTTGCTGACAATGAAACGTAGAATAAAATAAGGAATATATGGACTATCTCATGAGGCCAAACATGGGCCACGTTTAGCTCACTGTATATGTGATGAATATAATAATAAGGCCATTAATTTTTTTTGGCATTAATATATTCTTTATTTTTCAGACTCCTTTGGTACAACGATAGATACAGGCCTTCTTCAAGTTTACAAGTAAGGAGTACGATACGTCAGAGATCTTACAGAGTTACAGGTCATACATCTTGATTCAAAACCATGTAGGATTTTTAATCACGTGATAAGAGAATCATGCATGTTGCCGTTTCATGAAGCAACAACACGCCGTAAGCAAAAATCTACAAGTACGAGACAGGTCCACACCATGTCATGTGTGTGTCATTATCGTACATTGTACATATTATTATATATATGCACAACGTTCATTTTGTTCCATATATGAGCACTGGTAATAATTATGGGTTAATTGTGAGACAATTTTATCGTACTGTTGTCTATTAAATTGATTATAAAGACTATTTGGCACTATATATCAGATCAACTACGAGACAAGTCCAATACACCATACCGAAGACAGGGAACCCAAGAACACAATTTAGTTCGACATCCATGGGGAAAATGACTATATTCTCCATTTTCTAGATGAGTTCAACTTTGTTATATGACATGCATAACGAGAGTTTCAGATGTAACAAAACTACAAAAGATAGTGAAAGTTATATAATAATGACATAAAAAGATACTAATACTTATTATACCAGAAAAGTGTTCTTAGAATTGTCAACAAATATATTTTTATAGTATATTATTTGAAGTTATATATATTCCCCATAGAAGTGTCAGCTATTTTTCTATAAACTCAGTCAAATGTATGATAGTTTAGTTTTGATAAAAACTAGAAGTCAAACCTTTTTTTAGGCAGAGAGGTAGTACTGTCATAGGCATGTCAGGCTCTCGTTCATGCTCCGTTGTGAGAAAGTGGAGCTTGTGGGCAAAGAAACAACCCCCACCCACAAGGCCACAGCAAAAAAATCTAACTTCGTCCTTGACAGATTGTAATTCTAACAATAAATATATTGTGTACAATGAATGGGCTAGGATTAACTTGTGGGGCCTAGGCATGTTGTTGTAATGTCATAAAAATGCAAGATAAACCATTCCTATATAGTTTGTCTGCAATATTTTTTCTTGATCCAATCAACAAATTAGGAAAATAAAAAAGAATGAATTACGGCAACCGTCCTTAAACTTGCGCTACTGTGTCATATATTATGGCCCCAAACTCATAAATTGACCGTTTGAATCCATAAATTTGTTGATATATGTCATCTCAGTTTCTAAACTTGTTCAGTTGTGTCATCTCGGTTCCTAAATGTCCAAATCGAATGTTTTGATCCTCAAACTTGTTCAGATGTGTCATCTCGTTCCCTAAATTTGGTTTTGAGTCTCATCTGGGTCCAAACAAGATTATCTAAAAATTTGATATGAAAAAATAGTTCATAACCTTTTTATATGATCTCGAATAAAGACAAATTTTATATCAAAATTGTAACACTCGACTCGATCTTCAACCAACGATCTACAACTTTATAGTTTAAAAATATTTTAAATTAAAATTTTTAGGGTCCAAAAATATTATTTTATGTTTAAAGATTTTGAAATTTAAAATTTAAAATTATCAACTAATCTTGAATATTAAAATAGTCTATATGGAAGTTATAGACTTATAGTTCTCAATATGATCTACAACTTTGTAGTTAAAAAGTTTTTATTTATAGTAATTTATTGATCTGTTCTCAATATGTTCCCAAATGGCCTAACTAAACAAATAAAAATTTTCAATATGATCCCAAATTTTGAAAACACATTTAAATAGACCATTTCAAAACCCTAAATAGTTTAAATTTTAAAAAAAATCAACTACAAAGTTGTAGATCACATCGAGGGCTGTAATTTTTTATATAAAGTTTGTCTTCATTCGAGTTCATATGAGAAAGTTATGAATCAATCTTTGATATCAAAATTTAAAATTATTCTATTTGAACCGAAATGAGACTCAAAATAAGTTTAGAGACCGGCATAACACAACAAAACATGTTTGGGGATCTAAATGATATATTTGCAAGTTTAGGGACCGGGATGAGATGAACAAGTTTGAAAACCCAAACGATTAATTTGTGAGTTTAGAGACCGAAATGACGCATTACAAGTTTCGAGTCCACTTATGCATTTTACTAAAAAAAAATATAAATGCGCACGTCATTTTTTTTTTTTAACTGTTTTGTCTCCACTTTCAAGAAAATTATCTCCAAAGCCTTAAAATCACTTATTTTTGGGACAGATAGAATAATAACTAATACTTTATTGACAGAGAAATTGTAACGAGTTGAATTGATATATGCATGTTTATTATTGATGTCCTGTAGTCGTAGACGATATAAATAAAATGGTCTAGATATAATTTGTTAGTTCATCTAGACATTTTGGTGTCTATTTAGTGAAATTTTAAGTTTTACTCTAGGCATACTTAATCATTAGTACTCCTTTGCCTTGAGATAAACGCACATCTCATTTTACAGGGAGTCAACTATCATAACAATCGTATATTGTTTGAATATCTGGTCAAACTTTACAATGTTTGATTTGTACGTGTTTGTTTTGGGGCATAGGGAAATACCATGCTTATGGGGTGTCAATAACTCACTATTGCTACTCGTCCTGTTCGCTTGGTTTATTAGCCAGATTATCAACCATCGAAACAGTGTTTTTAAACAGCATTAGTCGGCTTATCAGCAGGTTGAGAACCGATCAACAACCAGTTGAGTACGGTGTACGTCCAAAGGAATCGATGCGCTATGGATGCAATTTTTGGCTGCATGCGAGACATAACATTAACGTACTACTAGCACGGATGAATTACGACATCTATAGGCAGGGGCAGGGCAGGCGTCGAGCAATAAGCGTTTGATACGAGTGCAATAGTACGAGGCTACCAGTGCTGGTACCGGTACTACTACTAGTGATAGGATAGCTTGGAGAGTGATAGTGCACTGACGACTTGCCAGTTTATTTATTTATTTACAATTGGCTATGCACCTCTGCGTCTGTGGGCGTGCGGCGAAGAAGGTGCGATGGGGCGGGGCGGTTGTTTGCCGGGGCGGCTATTTGGACATCCGTCCACGCTCTATCGGCGGCCGTCCAATCTTCTTTTTTCTTCTTTTTTTCTAAAAAAAAAACCAAGGAAACCAGACAACCACACCGTCCAATCTTTTTCTCTCTTCTTTTTAAGCACCATGGCAAAATCAAAACAAAAAAACTAAGGAAACCAAACAGCCGCGTGGTCCATCTTCTTACTTTTTTTTAACACCCGTGGCGAAAAAAAAACAACAAAAAAACAAGGAAACCAAACAACCGTCCGAGCAAACAAGCGCCGGATCGTATGCACGAGCACGACTGCACTGTGCAACGCGTGCCTCCGGCGATCGGTGGCAGTGTGCGGCGCTCAACGGGTGGCCTGGAGGCTGGACTTTGACTTTATTTAAGGCATGTTTTAATACCAACTCCTACTTTATTTTTAGTATCCAAACAGTTTTGAAGTTTAACAAAACTAGCAATTGTAGTTCATTGGTTAGTCCGTTGTTTGTTTCCCAAGCGGCTAGGATCTCAGGCGATCTATAGATGTCAAAAGTGGAAATTAATTAATCATCATATCCTACCATGATATATATCTAGATTTTTTGGTTAACATGCGCCATATGAGGGTCTGTTTGGCAGAGCTCTACGTAGCTCTAGATCCTAAAAAACAGCTCTGTTCCTATTTTATCTAGCCAAATGGTCCAGCTCCACGAACTCCATATCCGCAAAAAACTTAGATCTAGCTCCCAGATCCACCAAATTCACAGAGCACCTCAAGGGGTGCTCAGAAAACACTAATTTTGTAACCTCACGTGAAGTTGGTGAAAATTACTCACCAATGTCATTCATTAAACACATCCTTACCATTTCATTTTTCTTTTCTTTTTTTTCCGGAAGCCCCCCGTCGCCCGAACCCTTCCGTGTCGTTTCCATTTTCTTTTTCATTAAACTCACCAATTTAAAGATTTGATTTTAGACAACTTCAAAAAACTATTTATTCTGGAATAAATAAATGGTCTGTTGACAGGATTATGCATTCTTTCGATAGAATTATTCACTGCTAACTGATTTTTTGTGAGAGAAAAATACTGTTCCGACTAAATTTAAGTCGGCTGAAAAGCTAAGCGATCAGGCTGTAAGCCGTGGTCCATGTGTTGTGGGTCAAACAAAAAAACAAAACTAGCTAGAGTTAAATGTGGCATTCAAGATCCGGGAAACGCGGGCGCGTGACACGCTGGGGGCGGGGGTGAAATTTGAAAGGACGCCAGCGCCAGGTGGTGGAACCCATGACGGGACATGGCACTCGCCCCCGGCCGTCGTCTCGTGCACGACCCGACCAGACATCCCTCGTGTGCAACCACGTTGCTACCGAGTAGGAGTACTCGTACGAGTATTTACTATGCCTCGCTGGGCCTCGGGCCCCGCCTGGATTTCGTCGTCCCCGGCCCGGGAGATGCAATGCAATGCAGCGTCGTCGGAAAGCCATGCGTACGCACGAGAGGCGCCGTGCTAGTCCGTGGCAGTGGACGCGAATACGGGCGGGGACGCAGGGGCAGGATGGTCAGCTGCATGCATGCATGCGGTAGCTCCAGAGAGTCCTGGTCGGGGCGGCCGGCGACACCGCGGGTCTACGGCCACGCGGCGCTGGACGACTCGGAGGCCCCTCCGCTGCCTCGACCCATCACATCGCCATCAAGACATGACGTGACGGGACGGGACGGGGCGTGCAGACCCCAGCGCCAGCGCCAGACCGGACCGGAGCGGCGCGAGGCCGGTCGCCGACTCGACTCGCGCGCGCGGCCTTCGAGAGACCACGGAAAGCTTTGACGCGACCCCCAGAGATCTTCTGAGCTCAGCAGCAGCAGCAGCAGCAGCAGGCCGTTCCGTTCAGGTCCGATCCATCTCCCATGCATGTCCGATCGAGCAGTGCAGGTGGATCCGTTCCGTGGAGTTGTACTGTAGTGTGATGGACCTGACGCCGTACGTATCCTCGTCGGACGTCTGATGGCATGCCACAGCTAGCTCCACAGACAGCGACACATATACTCCACGTAAATACAGACGCTGTATACAATAGTGTGTGTCTTTCTCTCGTTCTTTTGCCGCCATCGGCACGTAAATAATCACGTATGTAATCGGTCACGCTACAATTCGGGCTTTTTTTTTGTGTGGCGTGTGTACGTGCAGGGTAAGCTGTGATTAGTGTGATCGACGAGGCCTAGTAGTGCAAGACGGTGTCTGCCGACGTTGACGCATGGTTGGGTCTCGATCGTCCGGGTATTTGGATGAGGCGACCAAAGAGTGGTGTGCGCGTGATGTCGAAACATGCATTGAATCTTCACGACACGTCGACGTCGCCATTTCTACCGTGAGACTAACACCTGTCGATATATATATAGCTGCGCATTTCGATCTGTCTGTCCATTTGTAAATATCTCCATTTATTTGGCATATAATATAATAAGTATTAAAATATTTTTGTACAACATTTGGTCAAATTTAGTTCTGTTTGACTCGTCGAAAAAAATAAGAATTACATTATTTTTTGAATATAGGGAGTACACTGCTGTGGGGAGGGAGTACTGATATACTACTTCGAAAAAAAATGTTAATCTGCGTGACACTGCGTCCATGTGCTTTTAGTACGGCGTGCAGTGATTTTTCTTCAAAGCACAATTAAGCAGGTGAGCGAATTAATAAAATGTTGCAAATAACTACGCTCTTGATTGATATATGGAAATGTCAAACATAGAGCCTGTTTTGTTGAGCGCCAGCCGCCACACTCCGCCACATCTAAGCTTCGGCTGCCACACTACTTTTAACTGCGGTTTTGGCTGTCACACTCTCTCTTTTTATTATTAAGGCCCCGTTTAGATTTCACCTAAAAATAAAAAAAATTCAATATTCTCCGTCACATCGAATCTTGCGGCACATGCATGAAGTACTAAACGTAGACGAAAAAAAACTAATTACACAGTTGATCGAGAAATTGCGAGACGAAACTTTCGAACCTAATTAGTCCATAATTGGAACATTTTTACCAAATAGCAACGAAAGTGCTACAGTAGCCAAAAGCCAAAAAAAAATGGATCTAAACGCACCCTAATACTACAACCATCTTTAGGCAAAACGCATAATTACATGGGATCTTGCTTCCACTGTGTAGGTGAAGGGCCGAGCTACAGTATGTATGATGCGTACCGATCCACTAGGTTAGCCCGGCCCTATATATATAGCAGCCAATGCACTGATCCACTGAACCTCACGGATGAACCACTTGAGTGTACGTACACCTTTTACTGTACATATCCGTGAAAGTTGCGCCTAACATTTTTGCCGTTGCCCTGCGTTTGCTGCAAACCCCACCCCCGCCTGCTGGTAGTGGTAGCACACAGTACTAGACCGGTCTATCCACTGTCCATCGTCTCTTTTCACCGTAATATGACGTCAGGTTGTGTCGTACTAGGACGGTAGGAGTACCAGCAGCAGTAGGTTACCCCGGCTGATACTGTTGCAGCCGTCGGACAGGCACTGTTGCCAATTTACGCCGATTCCGTCCAATCGCGGCCGGCCGGCCGGCCGGCCTGCCTGCCGGTGTGTTCACCGCCGTCCCGTCCGCTCGTCTCGCCAGCGCGCGAACGGCCAACCCCAACCGCCTCGCGCCAGACGAATTGAACGCCGCGAGCGCGCGCGCTCTCTCAAAATCTGCCGTGTACCAGACGTCTTTTCTTTCGCATCCGTCACGTCTCCCGTCGCGTCATAGTCGTCTTGGGCACGACAGGACAGGTCGGGGCAGGCAGCTCGTCCCGTCCGGGAGTTCAGCCGGCGGTCCGTCCGGTGATGCAACCGGTGAAGCAGCCGGCTATCCCGTTCTTGGATGCTTTAAATGGGGCGCCCGAAATCTTCCTTTTCGAGAGTGATTGAATCTTGTGATCGATCGGTCGAAGTGACATGTAACAATAGTACTGCTCCCAATCCACCACTCCATTCGGTGCCTGCCTACTACTACTACGGATGACGTGGTGGTGGCCTGAAAAAATGCAGTGCAACTGTACATTTGGCAATCGAAATTTTTTTGACAACTTATCATGTATACTAGTAAGGTTATTTTTTCAGGTTTACTGTTCGATCGAACTACTTTCAATGAGACAAGCTAAAGTTGATAAAAGCTTTGTCAAACAAGGCTTTAATACGAACTATTCTGATGCTTTACCCCGAATCAGATCTCTAGTTAACGGTCAATTTTTAATTGTTTAAACTATCCTTCTCTCTTGGAATATTTGGATGGCACGGAATGATTTTATTTTCAACAACATGCCGCAGTCGATTAGTGGTGCAAAAGGAGTCTTTGTTATAGAGCTCAGACCGTTAACGTTTCGAGCAAAAACCAGAGATGCTCCTTTGCTTCATTTAAAAATTCAAAATCTGTTGTAATCTTAGCTGTCTCAATGATCTTTTTCCTGTCATTCTTTATCTCTTGATTTTTAAGCTCTTTTTACCAATATCTGTTTTATTTCTCTAAATTATTCTATACGGTGCAAACCCCTCCCGTTTATAAAAAACAGTAGAGTACTATGTATATATAAGAGTATACCATATAATGAATCTAATAAATACATAGAAAATATTAGTGTATTTTTAACAAGTTTAATTAAACTAGGACTAGTTTAATCTAGAAAATATATCAATATTTATAACTATAGCTATATTTTTTATACAAATTTGTTTTGTTATTAATTTATGGATAGTATATATTTTGTGAAATTTTTATTTTTTGGTTTATTATGAATAAGGTGTTTATTTTTAGGATGTATGGCTACCTAGATTGGAATACACAAAGGCTACTCTAGCATTTCCTACTAGAACTATTGGAGCTCAGCTACTAGGAGCAGTTGATTGCTAGGTGAACGACTTTTTTTTTTTATAATAGCTAGGTGCACGACTTGGATAGGAAAACATGTGGTTTTGGAGGAACGTGGGAGAGCGCATGCGTGTTCTATCTTACGGAGTACTACACTATAGGTTTTCTTAAAAAAAAAACAATCCTTAAACAGTATATTAATATAGTATATTATAAGTTTAACCAATTATAGATTTATAATATTAAAATAAATATCATTAAATTAATTACGAAATACTCATTATGAAAGAATCAATTTTTAAAATCCGTATTAGTCATTTTTTTTAACTTTGACTAACTTTATAAAAAAAATATAATAACATCTATGACTTAAAATAAGCACCATATGAAAATATGTTCTATGATCAATTTAATGATAATAATTTGATACTATAACCTAAGAAATCTATTTTCAAAGTAAATATTAATTATTAGAAATATGATAACATAGAAAAAGATCTTTAACTAACACGTATACTCCATAGTTATATCGGGATGCATCGAAATGATTGGGCGGCCGGACCCGCCACGACGACCCATTTAGACAATGCGCACCGGTTAAATTAACCAGACATAATCCAACGCCGCAACTAATAAACTTTTAGCTAGGTTATTTGGATCTTTAATAGCTGAAATTTGGCATCTGTTCGCTTAACTTATCAATACAATTTATTAGTCTATATAATGTTTTTTATATTATTAAAATATAAAAAACAGTATAAATCGGTTTATCAATCATAGAAACCATTTACCGAATGTGCCCGTGTCAAACATACCCTTGAATGGAATACGTACACGTTCCGGAAGGCGCGCGCTGCAGATCGAAAAGCTGCACGATCTCACACGCTGTTGCATGCAATGCAACGCACGAGTGATGTAGTACTGTGCTTCTAGTATGCAGTGTGCAGTGTGCAGTGCGCATAGTACGTCGGTGGTACACACCACACCACTATGCGTTGTCGTCGTCGTCGTCGTCGTCACACAAGCCAGGACCACTGCTAGTACTCCTAGAACCAGCTTTCTGTGCATGGTGCACGACGATGGCTTTACTCGTGCCTGGTCAACACCCCCTGGTCAACACTCAGCAGTACTACTAGTAGCGTTTTGCCATTGACCCCTCTTGACTCTTGTGCTTGGGACTTGGAACGGGAGAGAGAGAGAGAGAGAGTTACTGTATCAACAGGCAGGCAGGCCTGAGGACTGCTGAGGCTTCCCAATTGGCTACTGTGTTTACAGTATGTTTGTGGTAATCAGGGCTAGCGATTTCACTAGCTAGTTGCCGACGTGGATGAAAGATACCTCTGAAAAACAACTAGCTAACGAGATGTTCGTCGCCTATCTCGCACGGCTCTCGAAAAATTCAAGTCTCTCTGCTTCTTTGGACCCACGTACAAATGCTGCTTAGAGATTCAACTTTTGTGTTTTGTATTCTTTTAAAAGCCAGGTCAGCTAGCTAGATCGCCCGATCTGTTGGGGACGCCCTGAAGCATGCTTCTGAGCTTCACTGCATGCTTGAGCAACGGCGACCAAGCCGAGCATTTTGGACTGCTACAGGCTAAGACTAGTATGCTGATGTTGCTTGCTACGGAGTCCAGCAGACGCACTAGTGCATCGTGCACACAAGCCTGTTCATTTAGAACTATATAATATTTGTTTCTCATAATAAAATATTATCAATCATATTACAGTGCATTGTATCCTCCGTTACCAAGGATGGAATCTGTTTAAGGTCATGTTTGAAATACGGGAAATTTTTCTGTTTCTACGTTTTTTCTGTGAAAATAGACTGATTTCTGTAAAATTCCTGCGCAATTTCTGTGAAGGTCTAAAAGGAGAGGGCATCAACAGTAGTGCCGTAGTGGTATGTTTTGATCCATGCTGGACAAGAATCCAGAGTTTCAGACACTGAGACAGCCACTGGCTTGTACTACACCACCTGAGACTCCCTGGCTTGCAGCAACAAGGGCCTTGAGCAAGTACTACTACTACACTTAGCATGGACAATTTAAGTAAAAATATCACACGTGTCTGCCCAAATTAAATGCAAAGCATCTAAAAATCCTCAATTTAACATACGTACATGAAGATGCATGCGTGCAAGTTCAATGTTTGAGTGTGCTGCTCCCCTTCAATTCATCCCTAAATAAATTAACTCATATAGCTATCCTAAGTCAAACTTTATGTTTTGTAATTTTACATATTTGTGACATTATATGAGCATATTATGAAAACATATTATATTATATGACGTAGCTAATGATATTAGTTTAATGTACTAGATCTCAGCATAATTTTCAATAATTTTGGTTAAACTTAAATATGTTTGATTTTAGATGACTCTTCTAATTAATTTGTTCAGGATGAGGCATACTAGTAAAGGATCACTTGGATGTACATAAATACATCTAATAAGGGCTTATTTATTTCGTTGGTATAAACTTTTTGAGTCTTACATAGGGTACTCAGATACTAATAAAAAAATAAATTACAAAATTCGTCTGTAAACCGCGAGATGAATTTATTAAGTCTAATTAATTAATCATTAACATATGGGCTACTGTAGCAATTATTAATGTCTAATTATATATTGATTATGTTTAAAATATTTGTCTCGTAAAATATATGTAAACTGTGCAATTAACTATTTTTATTTATATATTTAATACTCTATGTATGTGCCTAAACATTCGACGTGATATGGGGTAAGTTTTTGGGTAGAAACTTTAATTTTGATTCATAACTGTCCTTCACTTGTGCTCTGATGCTTTTTTTCTGATCAATTTTCTTCGTATTTTGTTTAGATCTAAAAAAAATGTTTGTATTTTCTTCGTATTTTGTTTAGTAATTCGATGTTTAAATCAAACGCACTGCACACACGCACAGTATGTGCCTGCAAGTAGTCCAACACTTGCACCAGCAGTACTCTACTAGTAGCAAGTAGCAACAGTACTCCGTATAGACAAGACACAATGAGGGCGGCCGGCACTGGCAGTGTCATTGCTGACCATCCTTGGCCACACACATGAGTGATGATGATCAGCGCAATGAGTGAAATCCTTTTTTCCGGCCTTTCAGGGATCAAATGATTTGGGAATCTCAATCTACCGCCTCTGCCCTAATCATCGAGCACAAGAAGAAAGCACACGGGCTCCCATGGCCTCTGCCGTTCCATCACCTCGAGGTCGAGGAGCTAGAAAGGCGCGATCGAGAAGAAGACACAGGTAGCCAATGCATGCAATGCAATCCCCTTCAACGTGACCATTGACCAAACGTTAGCTAGTTTCCTTTCGAGAGATGGAATCGAAATAGCTTCGGTTGCTGCACATGCGAACAGTACATCGTCGATCAGTCGCGTCGGTACCACGCATTCACCTGAGAGCGATGCTTGTGTTTGGGGCCAAGGGTTTGATTGGCGCAGCGCCGGCGGCAGCGACCACCAAGTCGCTGCAGCTGGAAGCACAGTATATTTGGCAATTGATCGATACATGTGCTACTCTCCGTAGTGGATGGGGGTCAATGGCTACTCATGAAGAAAAAAGGACGTGAAAATGGCTGGCACGATGACCCACGTATCCCTGCCTCTAAAAATGGCTGGCATGCAGTACTATTCTGCACTGCTCACTCCATTGCAAGTTATACAACTTTACTAGTATATAAACATAGTTTACATACTGTATATCTAAACGTATAATAAAAAGAATAAATTTAAAACAACTAAAATGTTTTATAATTTGATAATAGGGAGGGTACTGCACAATTATAGCATCTTCAAGAGTTTCTTAAATCTTTTTCTAATCATGGGTTTTTAGTTAGATGAGAAAAAACCTCACTCCAACATCTTCTAATAATCTTTTAGAACTTAAAAAAAATCAACATATTAGTTGTTTTACTTAATAGGTAACACTAGTTTTTGAGCTGAACAGTAGGGGAATCCCCTACCTATATTTTTGATAATATAACACTAGTTATTAACTTTACTGTAAAATATGTCTTCCTCTCACTATATATATTTATTTACAGATGCAATTATCTATACAATTTTTTTTATAAAAACTTATTCTAACTTAAAAGGCTTAATTTAGGTTAAAATTAAAAGGATCAACGGTTTTGAAGGTATAGGAGTAAGAATTGACCAGTGGAGTGTGACTAGGCTTGGAAAATAGAGTACGTACGTATGGATAAGAAACAGTGATCACTATTTGGCGCTACGATCGATCCATAGGAAAAAGAAACACCTCAGGTGCTCCTGCAACAAACGATTCCAACGGATGCGCTCTAGGGCGAAAAACTAAGGCGACTCCCGTGCCCGCCGCCGCCGCCGCCGGCCTAGCTTGCTAGCAACGCCGGCTCCGTGGTAAGGTTGCCCCCCCCTTTTCCCCTCCCTTGCCCCATAATGGTACCTCTCCCCCTCCCCCGTGCCACCCATCCCCAGATCTGCCAATGGCAGGTTCGGAGGCGTCGGAGTCCTGGCCTAAGGAGGTGCAGGCGGCTTTGGAGGCGGGCTCGCCAGGTAGGCTACTGGATGCTCTCGCCAGCGGCTCGAGGATGGATGCCGGTTCACACTCGCAGCGGCGTTGGGCAGATCTGGAGGCTGACCCATTGCCGTCGGCCGCGGAATTTTTCGCTGGCTCACCGGGCTTACTCCGAGAGGTCCTCGACCGTGGTCCTGGGGAGCGTGTGCACCTCAGTGACTCGGAGGACATCTCAGAGTCTGAGTCGGAGGCGGACCAGGCCCTTGTGCCGCCGGCGGACGAAAAGGGGAAAAAGTCAATGGTCATGGACGGCCGCAAACGGCGTCGGAAGCGACGACATCGACATCGGAGGCCTGCTCAGGGCTTCATGGCGGCAGCACGAAGGCCCCCTGTTCTTGGGGGGGGGGGATGGCGCGCCCCCACGGCGGGGCGTGCGCCTCGCCGTCGCTCACCGCCGGTATCGCATCCCGCGCGGTCGCGCGGACAACCTGACTCGTAGGGGTTCTACAATGTCGCCAGCAGGAGGTTTGGCCGGCAGCGCACCCCGCCACGTTCGTCTCTCTCTCCTCCGCCGCCGGAGCTGGCTGGGCTGTGCTATAACTGCTTCTGCCCGGGCCATGTCCGGGCACATTGCCGGAATGTGGCAAGATGCTTCAACTGCTGGGGAGAGGGACACCTTGCCGCCAATTGTCATCTTCCTCGGCAACGGCGGGGCTCCAAGAGGGAGCGCTCACCCACGGATACCTTCTTAAGGAGACCACGCTCGGATGATGAGGTCGGTCGCGTTTGCCGTCAACGCCCCCAGTCCTCCACCGGAGCGCACCGGGCGGCTTCAGCTGACATGGTCTCGGGAAATTCGGCCCTGTGACAGAACCTCTTAAGATAGGTCCCACTTGTCAGGATTAATCAACTTAATCCCAACAGATGATCCAAACCTTAATTAGTCCGTCAGGTGTCGCCACTTTGCAGTGGGTCATCCACCTCTTTCCGAATATGATCGCCTCATTACAATCATTGCAGAAGTAATACGAAATTTTTATATTACATCAAAGTAGCGGAAATTTAAAGTCATATTACAAACCATAAGTTTTGAAACATAACTTAGTGTCATACGATAATAATACATCAAGCTGCTGATAGAGTAAGAACAAACAATCGAGGTACTCTTGCCCAAGAGTCAAGCAAAGACAGTTTATTCTTCATCTTCATCTACACTGACCACGGTCATGCAGCAAGAAGCCACACAAACCAGGTTGTGATCCTCATTTGCAACAGGGGTTAACAAACCCTGAGTACGGGAGTACTCAACAAGACTTATCCGACAAAGAAACGTATTTGGTGGACAAAACAGTATGCAAGTCATAGGATTCAAGGTGTGGTTTGCAAGAATCAAGTATTTTGCATAAATGAGCATTTATAAAAAGAATTGAAATTCGTTTATGTTATCCATAAGATTACTTAAGTATCGATCTAGATGTATGATCGATAACAAGGTAATAACCATCCATAAAGGGATCCAACAAGTATCCAGTTTAAGTTTCTTTAACTACGAAGAAGAAGACAGGGTTATGTTTCCATATCCGAGGAACACGACGATTCGAACCGGTTTATCCCAGCTGGGGCTTCCCTATCACACGACATATACAGCTGCTTAAAGCACGCATATGACTACTTTTCCCTAGATCCTCCATCCAAGAACGGGGTTCCGCCACCCGAGAGCACAGTACACCTCCATCCAGTTCGCTAACTTGGAGGGTACACACTACTCTCGCCATCTCTCCACTCCCAGTGCGGGTTAACCGTCCTTTAGACTGGATTAGCCAGAGTCCAGCTTCCCGGAGTATGTGATAAGTACTCCAAAGTCACAACCCTAGTCATGCATCAACGAACGGTCCCTAATGACACAAGCGGAAAGAACCCACTCACCAGACACCGCTGATGGCTCTCCAACACCGTGTCCGCCCGGTCCCGATTATTACTTCCAACAACAACAACAACATCCCTTTCTCAGAAAACATAACCATTTGCCGAAGCAATACGCTATGCGTAGGTGACCAGAAATCACCTACTATAAAATATCTAAGCATACTAAGCATTTTTGCGAAACTTTGCATCTTTAAACAAGTGTCAAGGTTAAAGGTACAATAGTACAAGGATAAAGCTATGCATCAAGTAGGAATTTGATAAAGTACCGTAATACAATAGTATAAACATAAGTGTATTTAAAGCAATCATTTTAAATACAAGGAAGTGTTTGAATGTACCGGGGCTTGCCTTGGTTGGAGGGATAAACGAACTCGGGCTCAGATTCAAGAGAGAAAAGCTCTTCACTAGAGGTATCCAACCCAACCAACGAACAATCTACACGATATAATGACATATTTTAGATGATGCTTGAATAGTAAACATGATGCTCAACTCAAACAAACATGTTCTTAAGATAAGATTAAAACATATTACACCTTGAGTACAACATCCTTTCATGAAGGAAAGCAAAACTAGGTTATAAAACAAATTAATTAAACCCTATTTATCTTGATTATCTAAGTTAATAAATACATCCAAAAGAACTGAGCAAACAATATTACATCAAACATGTCCAACTTGTGTTTGTCACTGGACAATTGACCATTTGCATCAATTAGTCCCAAAATCACTCAAAGACTAAAGTTATTAGAGTTTCTAAACATTTTAAAATTAGTTAAACAACTAGCCATGTATAAAAGTTTATCCAAAAACTCCCAAACTTTTTGTACAACAAGGTAACAGAGCATAAAGCTTACACAAAAATTCTCAGAATTTCTCAGAATTTTTGGAGCAACATACAGAGCATGAAAAAAATTAAGGAAAACTCATTTTTCAATTACTTTGAGCATTTTTATAGGATTAAAAACATATTGAACATAGACATGTTATATTTTTATTAAAAACTACACATCACAGAGAGCATACACAAATTTTTACAGAAGTTAAACATGCACAGATTTAAACATACAAAAATAACAAAAGACATTACTGTGCAAAACAGAAGAGGAAAAACCCTTTATAAAACCCACTGACGGCTGGGTCCCGCCCGTCAGTGGCGCAGACGCTCGCAGCGGCGACGACGACCACAAAACACGGTGGCGCGTCGTCGTCGGTGACCAAACCGAACCGCTACCCCTCGAACCTGTTTCGGCTCTCCGAGCCGAACCCAACGAGGTGCGCCACGACCAAAACCAACACTAAGAAACGGCTGATCGACGGTGACGGCGGAGATCGGAGTTCGTCCGCTCGTACGCCGGCGAGCACAGGCCTCGATCGAAGAAGCTAGGCCTCGAAAACGACTCAGGGGACAACCACGAGCACAACGCCCCACAGAAACGAGACTAAAACCTACCCAAGAGACTTCGTCGACGGCAATGGCGGCGACCCGAGCTCGACCGCACATATGCCGACAGACACAGGCCTCGATCAGACCTCGATCAGCTCACCCAACAACTCCAGCAAGCTAAGCGGCCCCCAAACAACGCGAAGCGCATGCAAAACGAACGTAGAGCTAAACGCAACATCCTCATCGACGGCCATGGCGGTCGGCGGGGATCTGCGTGACGTGCGTCGGAGAAAACACGCACGCGCTCGAGGGCAACCACCCCTCGAAACAGACTCAGAACGGCTAGACGAAGCTAGCGCAAGACTCGGATCAGAAAAAGATCAACTACAACGACCAGACGACGAACATACCGCCGCGCCGACCATGAACAACGGCGGTGCTCAAGGACAGAGCTCGAAGGCTCGATTCAAGGACAATCGAGTGTGCGGAGAGGTCGAGGAGCTCACCCTGGTCACGAAGCGCTTGCAAACGTGGTCGGAGACGAAGGAGAGACGGCTGTCGACGAAGAACGTGCCGGCGGAGACGAAGAACCGAGCGACAACGAAGATGTTCCCGGAGCTATTGTCCACCATTTGCAAAACGGATAAGCCAACAAGGATCAGTGATGAACCAGGAGCAAGAAACACAAGATGAAAGAGCAATGTGGCCCCTGTGTAGCCCGGTCGAGGACTGACCAGAGCAGTGGCGCTCTCGTCGGAGCTGAGGAAGACGGAGCCGCGCTGGACGAAAGCAAGCTCGATGGCTTTAACCAACTCACCCCGAGAATGCGCAAGGTCAAGGCGGAAAAAAAAGCAATGGATTGAGTGGTTGGCAGTGGCTAACAAGCTCGGACGAGCTCGTCGATGATGGTGGAGCGCTCGGCAGAGCAAAGTAGAGCGATGGCGCGGCGTGGAAAGGGAGGCAGGAGTGGCCGGTATCCCGTTTTGAAGACGGCAACGGTTCCGCGATGCCGCCACGCACGCGATAGGACGTGAGTCAAGGACAGGAGTCACACGGTGGCGTCGACAGGTGTCCGGCCAGATGTCGACGTCGAGCTCAATGGCGCCATGCAACTGCTTGAAGAAAAGACTGAACTGCCCCTGTGACTATTTTGCAAAAATGCTCAAGCTTCCAGGGGTTTTCATGAAAAACTTTCAATACGAAAGTTGCTCAAAATTTCATGATCTACAACTTTGTCAATACTCACATTTTCAAAATTAGCCTAGAAATGAAAATGCATTTTTTGAAATTTGAGAACCTTTTAAAACGATATGCCCCCTTTTTAAATACTTTTAAAAACGAGAACAACACTTGAAAAACTGTAAACACAACAAAAGAAAAACAAACAGAACTCTACAACTTTGTTTAAACTACCATAAGCAAAACTTTATAGATTTTGAAAATCGTGTTTAGGGTTTAATCCACCCCCTCTGGGAATTAGGGTTTGGATTCCAATTTAAATTTGATAATTTGAAAAGATGACCTGCATTCAACAATTGATCAAACATAGACAAGTAAACTCATTTTAGTTCAATGCATATCCAGGTTTTCAAACAAATGAATGATGCTTTATGCATATGATGACATGATCAGTTTTTAATTAAGAGATTAACACCCGGGGTGTTACAGGCCCTTACCCCGCCTGAGGTGGACTCCGGGGCCTTGTTGATGGCATCCCCGTTGCCATCGCCGCCACCACCCCCTCCACCGCCTTCGTCATCGCGGCCGCCACCACCGCCCCCAGGGGCGCTGATATCGGCCTCAAGCACAAATCCCCTGCCTGGCCGTGGGGGCCTGATGATGTACCTTTGGCCAGTGACGCCCCTGAGGTGGTCCAGGCAGAGGTGGATGCGGCGCGTCGGGCGTCGTTGGTGGTGCTCTCGCGTTCGGCACAGATCATTGAGGCGGAGCGGGGGCTAGCTGATTTGACTCTAGTGGCGACCATCGCAGGAACTCGACCATTCGTGTCGATCCAAATGATGTATCAAGTGCTCTTCGATAGCTTTGAGATCAGGTTTGAAGATGTTGCTATACGGCTTCATGAACTAGAGGACTTCATAGTGCGCTTCACTCACCATGCGGACCGCGACCGAGTGTTAACATCGGGCGGTGGGGGGGGGGGTTGGGGACACCTGATGCCACTACGATGGAGACCATGGACAAGGGTCGCCAGGGCCATGGCAGGGGCCTTCCGGCACCGCGTGGTGCTTGCGCTCAGATTCCTGCCGGCCCATGCCAGAACTGCGGCGGTTGCGCAGACTGTGCGGGGCGATCCTGTGCAGAGGTCGAACTAACAGACCTCCGGGATCGCCCGAAGGAGGATGACAGGGAGTTGTTCGTAACGACGTGGTGCTCCCATCCCTATGCCATTGAGCCAGAGAAGCTATTGTTCATTCCGGAGCCGCATGTACTTTGGGTTGATGCGGAGGTGCAACAGGTGCGGAGGAGCTTGCACTATCTGGTGGTTGTGCAGATCGTTGCACATCTTCGCATTGCGACACCGCCTCGGACGCCACCGCCGGCTGGTGATGATGGAGATCGTGATGAAGGGCCAAACGATGGTCGTGCTGACGGCGATAGTGACAATGGAGGGGGAGATGATGACTTTTTCCCAACTCCACGTCGCGACAGCGATGATGACTCCCCTGACTCTGATCCTCGACATGGTCGGCACACCCCGTTTTGTAACTACTCTGCAGGCTGCCCAAGTGAGCCTGGGACACCATGGCCAGATTGGACTCGACAAAAACAAGTCATCAGGGTGGGCGACCTTCTCTGCCCAGTGATGAACGAGGATCAGAGGTTGCGGGGTCACTCGGCTTTGGGTTTGGGCCCAATCGCCCCACTTCCTTCGGATTTGGAGAGGCCTGATTTTGATGAGGCGACGGACGTTCGGTTATTTGGAAAATTTTCTGTGACCCCCAGTTCTAGGGTGGGCTTTGTGGGCCGTCTCCTCCAGACAGAGCCTGTCACCCTGCACGCGGGTCAGGATATACGCGCGCTGGATCCATCCCAAACGTCTGAGTGGTGGCGTGATCTCATTGCCGGTGAGTGGGCGACTACGCCACCCCGCATTTGCACGACCGCTAGCTGTGTAGAGGTGGGGGTTTTCAATGAGGACGACGTACGGGAGCTGGCGGAGGAAGTGTTTCTGGTGCAGCCTGCTGACGAGGAAGACGACCATGTTCCAGTGGCGGAGACCTCCACCCCTGATTAGTGGGCGACCCTGGTTGGGGTCGAGTATGTCGCGGGTCCATCCCGCTCTCATGGGCTACCTCCCTTTCCAGGGGAGTTGGAAGCGACGGACATGCAGGCCGGAGACTTTCTTTCGGGACCTGAAACGACACCGTCCACTGATGATGATGCGCAGACGATGGACGAGGATTGCGGGTCGATGCTAGCTGAACTAGAGCGGGCAATCTGTGTGCCCCTGCAGACCCCGCTCGTTAGCAGGCGCCCCCGCCTTCGCCGTGCATGTACACCGATCTCGGTGCACTCCCTCCGTCGGAGCGGCCGGATCGGTGCCAGGCCGCGGGCTGGGAATACCACGACGCAAGTACAAAGGGTGTTGCTGAAGAAGCTGGGGTTTGATGTGCAGGACAAGGAGGTGGATGCTGACATTGAAAGGAAGTTCAAACATGCATTTGAGGGGAACATGTCCCAGAGCAAGCAGCATGCCCTCCAGCTCTTCCTCCAGGGTGGCATTGACATCTCTGCCATGGTCTTGGACTTGGAGGGATTGGATGGGGCACCGCTCTAGGTGCAGCCCCATGCAGAAGTTCATTTGTTAAATCATGTTACACAACCGGGGTGTGTTGGTGTGGAATGTGCGTGGGACTAACGAGAGGGCTAGGCGTAGCTCTTTGCGGGAGCTTATTATAGCCCAACACCCTTCGTTAATCTATGTTCAGGAGACGAAACTCTCCAGCTTTTGTAATGACACTGCAATGGAATCTTTCGGATCAGTTTTCGAGTACGTTTTTCTCCCTGCTATTGGTGTGGCTAGAGGCATCGTCCTTGCTTGGGACAGGGGTTGCTGGTTGGCCTCGGAAGTCTCCATGGGACGCTTCTTCATCGCAGCGAAGTTGTAGCTCCTGGGAGCCTTGTCCAACCCATGGACGTTTGTGGGAGTTTATGGGCCGCAGGAGGACAACGATAAGGTGGCTTTCCTAGAAGAGTTGTTGATGTTGTTGAACTCCAGGCCAAGTCCATGTCTGCTTTCCGGAGACTTCAACATGATCTACCGTGCCAGCGACAAGAACAATGATCGGTTGGACAGAAGAAACATGCGAAGGTTTAGAGACTTTTTGAACAGCGCCCAGCTGGAAGAGATTGACCTGTGTGGTAGAGCCTTCACCTGGTCCAATCGGCGGCAGAGTCCGACACTAGTGCATCTGGATAGGGTTTTCGTCAATGCGCAGTGGATCGAGATATTCCCGACGCACACTTAAAGGCGCTATCCTCGGATTGCTCGGACCACTGCCCCTTGATCATGTTCTCCAATGTCACTTCTGGGGTGACGTTGCGTTTTCATTTTGAGTCTTTTTGGCCAAAGGTGCCGGGTTACGCGCAGGTTATCCTGGATGCGTGGTCTTCGACGCAGCCTCCGTCCGACCCGTTCAGGTAGCTTGATCAAAAGTTCAGGAAGGTAGCGGGGAGCTCAAACGTTGGAGTGCCAGCAGAATTGGGAGTATCCGGTTACAACTAGCGATGGCTAGAGAGATCATTTTGAGATTCGATGAGGAGCAAGAGAGGAGGCTGCTTCTAGCTTGGGAGCATGATATGCACAAGATGTTGAAAGCAAGGGTGCTCGGGCTTTCATCACTTTCACGAACCATTGCGAGGCAGCGGTCGCGGGAGAAGTTCTTGAGAGAAGGAGATGCAAATACATGCTTTTTTCACCTGCAGGCCTGTCACAGGCAACGACAAAACCGGATCATCTCCCTTATGGTGCAAGGCACAGAACTCGTTTCCGATGTTTCTATGGAAGATGTCGTGTTTGAGTACTACAACACAGTTCTGGGTAGCGACTTTGAGCGCTCCAGAAGGCTGGACTTCATGGCGCTGGGCCTGCCCTCCGTGGACTCACAACACCTGGAGGTTATGTTCACGGAGGAGGAGGTGTCCTCGGTGATCAGCAGCTTGCCAAGCGTCAAGGCCCCGGGACCCGACGGGCTAACAGGTCTCTTTTACAAGACGTCATGGGATATCATCAAAACAGACATCATGAACGCCATGTACGCATTCTGGGCAGCCGACTCCCGGAGCTTTCATAGTATCAATGAGGCCTACATGATCTTACTCAAGAAGAAGGAGCAGCCGGCGGAAATCCAAGACTACCGTCCCATTAGTCTCATGCATAGCTTGGGCAAGCTCATAACTAAATGCCTATCCGTCAGGTTAGCGACAGTCCTTGAGAGCTTGGTGCGCAAGAACTAGAGTGCATTCATAAAGGGCCGGAGTATACACGACAATTTTAGAGATGTCCAGCTTACATGCAAGCACCTACACAAGCGTAAAAGGGCTTGCGCCCTTCTCAAGGTGGATGTTGCCAAGGCTTTCGACTCGGTTGCATGGACATTTCTTCTAGAGGTTTTACAGCACATGGGCTTTGGCAGGAGATGGCGGAACTGGATGTCAGTGATTCTCTCAACAAGTACCAGAATCATGCTAAATGGGAAGCCGGGCAGAAGAATATGCCATGCAAGGGGGCTTCGGCAGGGTGACCCGTTGTCACCGATGCTCTTTGTGCTGGTTATGGAGGTGCTCAATTCCATGCTCGACTGGTTGGCGGAACAGAGGATGCTAACTCCGCTAGCGGGTATTCCTGGCTCCAGGGTGAGTCTCTATGCCGATGATCTAGTCATATTCGTCGTCCCGACGGAGCGTGACTTGCTGGCCATCAAGGGAGCGCTCACCATCTTCGGCCTCGCGTCGGGACTGTCCTCCAACCTAGATAAAGCATGGCGACCCCGATCCACTGCACCCAAGACGATATGGAAAGAGTGCTATCGATCCTTGCCTGTTGCGCAGAGCCTTTCCCTTGCCACTATCTTGGAATCCCGTTGTCTGTGCATAAGCTCAGACGTGTGGACGAGCAGGTGCTGGTGGATAAGGTTGCCGCTAGGATCCCAAAGTGGAAAGGCAACCTCTTGAACGCCACTGGACGCACAACTCTGGTGAGGGCTACCCTTTCGATGATACCTGTCCATACTTCTCTGGCCCTTTGCTTGTCATCGTGGGCGATAGACTCGATTGACAGGCTGAGAAGAGCCTTCATCTGGGTGGGATCGGACAAGGTGGTGGGAGGAAAGTCCAAGGTGGCGTGGAAGACAGTTTGTCGTCCCAAGGACTTGGGCGGTTTGGGTGTCACCGATCTCCGAAGTGCGGGTATCGCCTTGAGGACGAGATGGATTTGGAAAGACAGGTTGCGTGGGCGGACGCCGACGTCTGTTGAGGGTGCGGCCCTTGCACTCTTTCAGGCTGCAACGGTGCACCACCTTGGTGATGGCCGCTCCATGTTCTTTTGAACTAATAAATGGCTTCAAGGTCGGTCTATTCAGATAGAGGCCCCGACAGTTTTTGCTGCAGTTGGAAGAAGAAGAAGACGAGTTACCGTGGCAGAGGCCCTGCCGGCGAACGCATGGGTGCGGCACATCGCCGACCCTTCCTCTCTCCAGCTACTTGTCGAATTTGGTCACATCAGTGATCTTATTGAGGGAGTGGTGCTCACGGCGGAGCCTGACACTTTCCTGTGGAAGCTTTCGCCGGATTCTGCTATTCATCGGCCTCGGCGTATGGAGCGATGTTTTTCGGATCCTCGCTGGTCTTTGGAGCAAAACATGTCTGGAGAGCCCCTGTACCGCCCGGGTAAGATTCTTCTTTTGGTTGGTTCTCCACAGACGATGCTGGACAGGGGACCGTCGCTGCCGCCATGGTCTGCAAGACTCTGACTTGTGTATCTTCTGTGATCAAGCGTCGGAGACCATGGATCATATTCTCCTGGGTTGCAGCTTTAGCCAAGAGGTTTGGCTCCGGTGTCTGAATCGTGTTCACCTGCATCTAGACACTCAGCTTAGAGAGCGATCAGCTCTGGAATGGTGGATCACGTCTAGGAAGGTGATCTCGAAGTTCTTTCGTTGGGGGTTTGACTCCTACGCTTTGCTCATCGGTTGGTCGCTCTGGAAAGAAAGAAATGCGAGGACCTTCCAAGCCGAGGTTGAATGTGCGCAACGTCTAGCCATCCTGATCAAAGAAGAAGTTGTGAGGTGGTGTGGTGCTGGGAACTCACACCTGGCCAGGGTGCTGGCGCGGGCGCAGCCCTGAAGGCGCAGCTTGGTTCAACCCCTGCTCTGAAAGCTCTCTGTGGTCACCAAGTTTTCGATGTAATATCTTGTGCTGAATCCAGTAGTTTAGGGCTGGTAACGTGTTGTTGCCAAGGTGCTGTAATCAAACTCTCTCCTGCTTAATGAAAAGCGCGCTTAAGCGTGCTCTAAAATAAAACTATTTGGCGCTACCAACAAAAGAAGCAAAAGGATGCACACGTGAGGCATCGGTCCAAACAGATTCAGGGATGTTTTGATCAACAGTGTTACATTGGTTATTAAGATACTAATTAGAATAACTAAATACGTGGTAATGATAAAACTAGTTATAGAAACCATGACTAATTCACAAGATGAATCTATCAAATCTAATTAGCATGTGTTTACTATAACACCACATTATAATTAGATTTAATAGATTTGTCTTAATTTATGCAATTAATTTTATAATTAGTCAATGTTTAACACTTCAAATTAATGTTAAACATATGATATATGATGTGACGAAGACTGAACTCTAAATAAGTACTACAGTTCCTTTCATAGTACCAAGGTTTTCGTCTTTTCCTGTTTCGGACTTGGTTACTGTTTTTTAGCGGAATCAATCCGGACACAGTGCACAAACAATGAGAGATGGCCGACGTACGCTCTCTCATGGGTTGAACAGTAAATCATGACACTTGGTGATTAAGATTTCAACCTTAATTAAATCCTTTTTGTCGCGAATGCAAGCACACTAAGGCCCCGTTTAGATGGAACTCAAAAACCAAAAATTTTCAAGATTTTCCATCACATCGAATCTTGCAGCACATGCATGGAGTACTAAACGTAGACGAAAAAAAAAACTAATTACACAGTTGATCGAGAAATTGCGAGACGAAACTTTCGAACCTAATTAGTCCATAATTGGACAATTTTTACCAAATAACAACGAAAGTGTTACAGTAGCCGAAAGCCAAAAAATTTTGCATCTATACGCGCCCTAAATACTGAGCTGTGTGTTGCAAAAACCACTCACTGTATGCACAGTCGCACACCAAAAAGTCATGATGCTGCGGTGCTGCCTGTTTTCGCTTCGTTCTGTGGACCCATGCACAGCGCCAAGCTACCCCAGGCAGGCAGGCATTCTTGTTTGGAGGCTTCTATTAATTAGCCCCACGCTATGCATATATTCATCCATTTTTTTTTTGCGAACACATATATTAATTCATCCATACTGTGGCATACTGCCATGGCAACAACTTCTGCAAATAGCGAAAGTCACTGCGAAAACACTTCTAAACTCTCACTAGCTGGAGATTCTTTTCGACGAAAGTCCGTGCCGGTCGGGACTATTACTAGCTGATTGGGCGCCGGCAAAAATTGGTTGCCAAGCCAAGATTTTTGCTACTATTGGTTCCTCAACATCTCACATTTGTCATGTTAAATCTTGAAAAATATTGTTATCTAAGTTTGACAACTTTCACATACAATTTTTTCAAAACAAAATTTTTTGAAAGCCAACCAAAAGCATGCAGTGGCGGAGCTTGAAAAGGATCCAAGCAGGGGCCAATAGTATTCAGATTATCTTTACTTGGTATATATTTATTGCTTTCTGAGAATTAAGCATAGACAATATTATGAAAATGCAATTTTTAAAGGCAGCTAGGGTCCACTTTCGCTCCA
Source organism: Microstegium vimineum (assembly GCA_022036555.1). Taxonomy (NCBI): domain Eukaryota; kingdom Viridiplantae; phylum Streptophyta; class Magnoliopsida; order Poales; family Poaceae; genus Microstegium; species Microstegium vimineum. Next base: position 5,682,821 of record CM039125.1, on the reverse strand, counting down.
CCAACACTGCAAGTGGTCTAATATTACTGTGGAGCAACTTGGATCAGGATCCCTTGTGTTTTAGTTTAACTTCAGTTGTAGCCCCTAAAAGCAAGGTCCTACTTTTTGTTTTTCTCTTTCTCCTCAATTATTCTATGTATTTGTCCTGACATAAATTCAAACAAAAATGTTAGAATTTTATACACATGATTAATATTCAAATCCACAAACTCAAAGATGCCTTCTCCATGAGGTTGGCACCACCTCCTCTGCCTTCTCCATTCAAGGTCGGTAACCAAACCAATTGATAGGATGAAGCTAAGTTGTCATCATCAGAGAGTCCTCTTGCATCCACCCTTGTTCAATTAAATATTCATTCATGAAAACCAACTGCATACAAAACTGTAGATAATTTGGCAAACGAACACAAATTGACGTGGCACTCACAAGAGAGAAAAAAATCACCTTGGGGTGCCAAGGAGCCTGAGCTCAAGAAAGAATGCATTGGGGGCGAGGGGGGGGGGGGCAAGGGTAAGTATAGATGGCCATCGGGGCGTGCCGTGCCGTGCCGATTCCCGTCGTGCCTCGCCGTGCCGCCGTGTCGTGCCATCCCCGTGCTTCGTGCCAGGGGGTCGGCCCAAGGCACGGTCCGTGGGCCATCGGGCCGTGCGGAGGGCACGGCGCGCCGCCGTGCCGCCCGCCATGGCGAGCTCTAGGAAGGGCGGCGCGCGAGGCGAGCTCGAGTCGAGGCGGAGCTCGGGGAGGCAGCGCTCGGGGAGGAGAGGCGGAGCTCGGGGAGGCGGCGCTCGAGCCCTAGCGCCTCCCGCCGGCGCGCGAGTGCGCGGGGCGGGGGTGCGGCCGTGCGCTGTTGCGGCGGGGGAGGAGGCAGAGGAAAATGTTAGGGTTAGCCAGTTGGGGACTTAGGGGATAGGGATGGGCCGTTAGCTGGCCGCCACCGGGCCGTGCCTGTGCCGTGCCACGGGCCAAGGTGATGGCCCAGGCACGGCCTGGTGCATCGGGCCGTGCCGGCACGGGCACGCTGGCACCGGGCCGTTCCGTGCTTCGGGCCGGGCCAAAACCCCGTGCTGCGGGCCGTGCCATCGGGCCTCGGGCCACCTGACCATCTATAAGGGTAAGAAACCGATGGGGAGGCCAGGCTCGGGTCGAGTGCCATCGAGGATCCTAAGCTCAGGCAAGACAACACCGGGGAGGTTGAACATGCAGGAGGTTGTTTGGAGGCCGAGAATGCAAGGAGGACCGTCCGAGAAAGAACCTAGACGCTAGAGACAATATGGTGGTAGGGAAGGCTAAGCTCGGACTAAATGGAGCAGAGGAGGGTGTGTAAGAGAAGTCAAGAGCACCTTGGATCGACACTAGGATCGTGTGCTAGGTAAGTCGAGCTCATGCTACCAAATTTAGGGTTTATTTTGACGATACAAGTAGGAAATAAAGGCGGGCTTTGCTCGGCGAGCACGAAAAGGCGATAGCCGAATTTGAGGCGGGTGGCCATGGAGGCGGCACATGAGCTGGATGACCCGAAGAATAAGAGCCTGAGGGGGAAATTAGGAGACATTTTGATCCAAGGGTTGGTTGGAGTGTGTTTTCTTTTCGGCACCCCGAAGTAAGATAAAGGCTTAAATGGAGGTTCTACTAAAATTACTCTAATAGATATAAATCGATGAACTTATTAGTGGTTGTTTAGTTTCTCTTGTCTAAAATTTAGCGGCTACAGTTAAAGGCTAAAAACTTCCTAAATATTTTAGACGCCCTGTTTAAGCCTCGAGAGCTAAAACGGGCCTTAAACATTTGTGTAGTAGTTCTTTTATAACAATATAAGCAAAAATTTGTGACCGAAAGGACATATAGGGTTGTTTTTTTTTTACTTTTCCGTAGGCACAATTTAGCCAAGTTTTCTCCGATTTATGTGTGCACTTTTCCGGCATTACTTACGCAATATAGTACGCATTTATGGTTAATATAACCTAATAAAATGTAAAGTCTGCGCTGTTCTCTTTGATTCCTAGAGCCTCTCAGAATCTGAATGCAAATGTTTTGCTGTTTGTGGGTTCTTTATTCCAAATGATCTTAAATTTTATATTCTTTGTTCGAATTTATTAGCTACAATACATAGTTTTTCTCAAACAATAAAACAACACAAATCAACTTATCAGGAAAAAAAGAGACATTGGCCAAACAAGATGTCAACTTGTATGCATCATTTGCCCTCACAAGAAAAACTTCATATGTATATATGTACTACCTCAGTCACAGAAAAAACAAGCTATAATGTCAGTATTTATGGCTTTAAATTAATTTATAATGAAAAGATATTTCGTAATTAATCTAATAATGGTGTTTATTTGATTTGTAACTTAAGTCCATGCCTGAAAATGGAACCACCACCTGATCGACCAAGAGCGTATATATATATATAAAATATATATATATATGTGTGTGTGTGTGGGAACAAAAATTAAAAGGATGGATATGCCAATCTCAAAAGAATAGATATACTAAATACACAAAAACCCCAACAATCAGATAACCACATAGAGAAAGCATCAAGAACATTAGTCTGGAAATTAAGCCTTCCATTATATTATATGTCCATCATTGCATTGCATACACAAACCAAGCAGCAGGATTCTGCAAACCCTACAGTACCAAGCACAGCTACTAATACTATTTCCCAGCAGGAAACGCAGCAAGGAGCATGATGTAACCAAAAGGGATGGGGATAGGCGGGTCCTGAAGAAAAGCAGCACGTACGTACGTGTTGATCGGTTCATCTCCATCGCGACGTACAATGAGATCGATCTTAACACTAGATAAGCACCCGGATTAATCTACTACAGTATTGCTTAAGCCCTACCTCGCTTCTTGGATACACGCCTGCTGCCTAGTTGAACACCGACAGCGGCAGCATGCACCCCGCCGCGTGAGCCGCCGCCGCCGCCGCCATCGCCAGCGCTATCTCGTCCCCGTTGCCGGCAGCGACGCTAGCGCTGCTCATGTTGCTGTTGCCATTGCCATTGCTAGCCACCGCTTCGGGGTTCCCCGGAAGCAGGCTGAACCCGTGCAGGAACGGCGGGTGCGGCATGAAGAAGTGGTGGTGCTGGTGCGGGTGCGGGTGCTGGTGCTGGTGGTGCGGGTGCACGGCGTCCGGCAGGTGCGCCCGCACGTCAGCCCTCTCGGCAGCCGCCGCGTCCGACAGGGCCGGCGAGGAGACGGGAGGAGGGGCCTGATGCTGCGACGGGGTCGTCGCGGCGGCCTGCTGCGGCGACGACTGGGACGAAGCTGCGGACGGCCGCTTCCGGCGCTTCTTCTCGTAGGCGATGCCACGCGCCTTGGCCTGGCTGTCACGCACCTCGCGGAGGTAGAGGCGGACGGCGCGCGCGCCGAAGGGGTTGGCCTCGGGCCGGCCGCCGTGCTCCTCGAAGGCGGCGCGGAGGCGGCCGACGAGCGCGTCGAGGCTGCCCCAGGCCTGGCGCAGCGGGCACGGGCACGGCGCCGGCGGCGACGGGTGGCCGAAGAAGGGACACCCCGGCGCGTGGACCTTGGTCTTGCCGAACTGGTCGAGGTAGCGCAGGAACTCGAGCACGTGCGCGCCGCTGCACCGCGCTAGCTCCAGCGGCGGCCGGTGGTTGCGCAGGTACTGCCCGAAGGTGTGCCAGTCCCGCCGCTTCTGCGACTCGTAGCGGCTCGGGCGCGGCGCCTCCGCCACCGCCGCGCCGGGGCTGTCGGCGCCCGCGCCTCCTCCTCCGACCTGCATGTCCTTCGCTCGCTTGCTCCTCCTTCAGATCTGCATGCAAACCACCTCTCGATCTCGATTAGTGCGACGGCAACAACGCCGGGTACCAAAACACCAAGTCAAAAAACTGAGCTTTTCGCTGCCATCACCCAGGAACAAGTTGGATTACATGCTTGTGCAGAAGAAAGAGAAGCTTTCGAGGCGGCCGGCGGAAAGCGGGAGGGAGAAGAAATTGTAAACTACAGGCTCAGGATTTCGTGGTCCTGGATTCTGCTGCTACTTAATCGAGAAAAGAGGAGTAAAGAACTAGGGTTTGCAACGAGGGGGAGGGGAGACTAAATCAGAATCATGCTGGTCCAGGGGCGGGCAAGTACGGCGCAGCGCATCCCAAGAATTGCCTGATCTGAGGTCAGCAGCTGCAGCAGCTACTGCGGGAGCCTACCTAGAAAACTGACGCGCACTGGCTGTAATGTAAAAAGGGCCAGTTCCTTCCAGTTGGGAGCAGCCGAGAGCCCGAGCCCGAGACACGCCAATTTTAAACCAGCGGCGACAAGAGAGCAACAGAAATCGCACACCAGCCGAGCTCACCTGAGCGCCGGACGGACGACGGCCTCGACGGACACCCGGGCTGATCAGGCGGCGGCGGCGGCGGCGAGACGGGAGCAGATGCGATTTCTTCCCTTTTCTGGCGAGAGGCTGCAGAAGGCGAGACCGCGAGAGAGACGACGACGAGTGGTTACTGATAGATAGATGGAGTGGAGGAGGACGGACGATAGATAGGGTGGGCGTATATAGCTGGCCAGGCTAGACTGTGGAGGCGAGGACGGCAGCTGCAGCTTGCTTGCTGCCTGTTGCAGGCGTCGATCCGGGACAGGAGAGGTGGAGGAGGAGGAGAAAGAGGGGACGGGCAGACGCGGCCGACCGGGCGGTGACCCCAATCATTTATGGCCTCGGCGGGTGCAACAGTGCTCGCTCCGGAGGTAGGCGTACTAATAGTAGCATGTAATGTATCGTCTCGTCTGTATTTGCGCACGCTTGCTGCTTTACCTATGTATTATACGTACAGTACGCCAATACAGGTGCGGCTAGTACACGCGCCATGTTTCACTGTCTAGCTATTTTTTTTTCTAAAAAAAACCAGAACTGTCTAGCTTGACCGCAAATCCGCGGTGTACGTGACTTTGGTCTAGCACTACCATGTACAGTACTATGTAGATTTCAAGGCCTCTAGTCTAGTTATAGAATCCGACTTGACTCTCTCTTTACCAAACAAGTGGAGTGGTTCCTCACCTTATTTTAGGCCTATTTGACATAACATTAGCTCTAGTATATTTTAAAAAGAGTCAAACACATGGGTTGTCATTCAACTGTCAAGTGATGCTATCTAGGTCTTTTTTACTTTTAAAATATCAAATAAAAAACATTTCAACTACAATTTTTAGATCTTTTATATATATATTATGTCAACATCCAAGATGGTTTAGATAATTCTAAATTTTAAATTTCAAAATATGCGCACTTGCAATAATATTTTGGGACCCTAAAACAGTTTCAATTCAAAAACTTTTCAACTATAAAGTTTGGGGAGAAAGCAACTCTGATTATGGAGCAACTATAGTACTCGCCCCAAAATGCAAGTTGGGATAGATACTTAAAGAAAAGGGGAGCGGTGGGCCTTCAAAAAGGAGTGAGGGACTGATGGGCAACCTTAGCCCTTGTTTAGATGTAAACAAATAATTTAGAATTTTGCACTATAGCACTTTCTTTTATATTTGATAATTATAGTTTAATTATGGAGTAACTAGGCTCAAAAAGTTCCTATCGCAAATTACAGACAAATTATGCAATTAGTTTTTTCCTATATTTAATGTTTCATGCATATGTGTCCAAAAATTCGATGTGAAAAAACATATGGTAAAGCTTTAGAATTTTGAACACATGTAAACAAGACCGTCTATATGTTGCTCGTTGTAGATCCTGGCAAGAACTACAATTTTGATATAGAATTTATCTTAATTCGAGGTCGTTTGGACCTAGATGATACACGAAAGCATAGTTCATTGACCAAAATTGATATTTTGGAAGTAGAGGGACCTATATGACACCCCTTGTTGAGTCCAAGAACCGCCCGTGATTTTTCCCTTTAAAATGATAGTTACTACCGGAACCATCTAATTTTTTTTACAGTTTAGGAGTGAAATATTTTTTAATAGTCAACATTTAAAAATATACTAAAACTAATATTTATGGTATTAAATAATTAAGTTTGACTAGATTACTAACAAAATCTATTTTCATTGTAAACCTATTTGAAGATATAAAATGGGAGATACTAATTCCTACTAAACTAACTATATCTAGTTTTAAACTTGAATTGCATTCTTTCTGGAATACAGGTGGAGTAAAACTTAAAAAATCATAGCATGTACAGTCCTAATACATGTGGCTTAAAACTTAATACTAAACAAAAATATTTATTGTACAATTAAACTCATATTTTAAACTTAGTTTGGTAAAAAAAACTCTTTTTTAAACCCATTCTTACAAAATCCAATGACTTACCGTAAAAGAAAACTTAGTGAATTGTATTGTGTTCGGCGAAATAACTATGCATACAACAAACTCCCTCTATCCCTAAACATATGTTGTCTTTTTTTTCATACCATAAGTTTGACTAGCTTTTTAAAAAATATGTATCATCAAATAAATTATTATAAAAATATATTCAATGATCTATCTAATGATATGTATTATAATATTTATTTTTTTATATAAAATCTAATTTAAGTTATTTTAAAAAAAGAAAGAACGACATTTAAAAAAAAGAAAGGAGAGATTTTTTTTTCGGAACAAAGGGAGGAGGGATTAGGCCGTTGGCCCAAAACTGAGTAGGCCACCAATTTGCTGTAACTCACGTCCAGCGATGGGCAATTTTGCCGTAACGCAGGTCCTGGAATGGCCAACTCACACTGGTATTTGATCTTCAGAAACAACTGTCAAACTCTCATCGAATTAATCCAGGCTATTAGGTGATGAAAGCATGTGAGTTTTGTATAGAACTCTGAATGGGCAATCTGTGGGACACCCTAGTTCGATCACACAACAAAAATGATTATACAAACAAGACCAGTTTTTGTATAGAACTCGATCAGAATGGGCAATCCGTGGGACACCCTAGATCGTTCACTACATAAAAAATGATTTTACAAACCAGACCAAAATATGAACGGAGATGAGCACGTCTAACAACCGCCTCCATAAATAGTTAGGAGACTCCAGAAAAATGCTCGGGCCTCCTTAAATCAATTTTCGCAGGCGACCTTCTCAAGACAATCGCCTCCATTAATCAATAATTTTTTGATGCAAACAATCTAAGAGTCGTCTTCTAAAATTGATTTACCGAAGCCTTCGTAAATAGTTTCATTAAAAGTAATTCATAAATTTTCAATATAAATTTGGATGAAGACAAATTTTATATTAAAATTACTGGTCTTATGTGATCTACATCTTTAGAGTTATTTTTTTTTCAATTGAAAATGTCTAAGGTTCCAAAATATACTCGCAAGTTTATAGATTTTCAAATTAAAAAATTAAATTATCAAAAAATCTCGGTTGTTGATAGGATCCATATAAAAGTTATAGTTCTCAATAGAATCTACAATTATTTGAAGTTGTTTCGAGTCCCAAATATGTGTTTGAACTTTGAAGGGTAGAAATTTTAAAAATTAAAATTTAGAATTACCAAACAATATCGAATCACATAGTGAATACTGAAGTTACGGTGGCCGGCTTGAGCTACATGTTTACCAAGAACATTTTTTATTTAAAGTAATTTATAGTTTAAAATACATTTTAAATTCACATATTTTTATATTCAATTATTTAAATTTTCAAACAATCTCGAATGTAGATACATATATAATATAGGTATAACCTGACAAGATTTAAAACTTTGTAGTTAAAGTTTTTTTTGTTAATTTGGGTTAATTTATTAGCTAAAATATATAATATAAGAGTATATATGAAATATTTAATAAAGTAATAACTTGTTATGTGGATGCTTGGCATTGCTCTAAAGCCGACTCCATGCTAGAGCGGGTAGAAGTTAGCTAAACACCCTAACTCAAAAAAAAAAGGTTGGAGTCGCCGAATTTCATGGAATTGTTGGAGGTCTAGTTCATTCATTCATTCTCTTGGAGCACGTCTTTCTCGGCTCCAAAATCTTCTAAAATAGATGTAGACATGGAGATCCATTGAAATTATTCACCTTTGCTATCGATTAGACACTTTGATCCAGCGAACTGTTAATTTCTCTTTTCTTTCCTATCACCCCTAACTCATCCCTCCTGTGTTGAGTCTGTCTTGATCACTTGACGCCACGCGATCACCCCGCCCACGCCCGTCCATCCCACGGGCTACCGCGGTTGTCCCAACACCTTTATTCCCTTTACACCCTTGCATCCTTTCTCCACACCTCCACTCCCCAATCCGCACGTCCACTCCCCCATCCCTAACCTTCAAGGGTTGAGGCGACATCAGCAAATTGGACGAAGAGCTCGTCGCGGACTAGGCAGTCGTCACCCTTGGCGCCACCGCGCTCCTGCACATCATCCGCGGACTTCGACGTACGGATGATGAGAAGAAAAAAAAATATAAACCTTTTACGTATTCGAGAAAGAAAAGCTATCACCCTACCTATGTCCGTATATAAGGCGGCCAACTCTTCCCTTGCGACTCCAAAAAAATTATATTTTATATTTGATAAATAGTCGACTCAATATATATGTTGTTGAATCGGTTTATCTTATTTCTCTTGGATGACATTCAACAGTTGTTTTTTTTGCTGTGCCACCTTAGACGTTTTTTTTTTCAACGGAAGAAGAATTATATTATATAATAGTTAGGTACATCAACATCTAGAAACTGATTTTCATCTAAAATATACCTACGCCGCCATAAAAAACTCCAAATCTCAAAGCCTGTGCCAGCTCGGACGTTGAGCACAAGCCTGTGCATACGGGCGCCGGGAGGGGCGAGCGGCTTGCGAATGCGATTGGAAGGCCTCAAAGCTGACGAACGTGGGCGACGCCCCTAGTGAGAAGAAGGCATGGATGGTAGGGAGACAGGATGCGGTAGCGGCGGCCCCAGCCCAGCCCAGCCGGCGTGGGGTGGGGCCTCGGCAGAGCGATGGGCGATGGCCGTAGTAGGGTCGACGCCTGGGTGCCTTCCTGGTTCGGGCGACCGGCGACGGTCAGGCGTGATTGTTTCCACGTTACTGCCTGCCTGCGACTCTGTGCTGTGCAGGCAAGCAGAGATGCACAGAGCCAGCGCAGGGAAAGGACGGGTCGTCACCTCACCAGTCTTTTCACACAGCTATACTATACTGTACGAGCCGGCTCCTCCTACGTACTCCGTAGCTGCTGCTGCATGCTCTCCTCCGGCCGTTCCCCGGCCGGCGACGAGACGAGAGACGACCAATGGACCAGATATTTTTGGCTACTGTACGTACGTTCACTACTCCAGCATTGCAGTCTGCTTGCAGCAGCCTTTGATCGGCCTGGCCTGGTCGCAGCAGCATGATCATCATCGTCATCGATGCGCGCGGCGGTGCATGGGGTGGTGGAGACGTCGCGTCACCGACGCCAGCACGCTCTGGCGATTGGTGAATGGCCGGCCGCGGTGGGCGGTGGGTGCTGCCATTTTTGCCCACCCGGGCGGCTGGCCTGCGAGTGCGAGCGCGGCGGGAGAGCCAGGCAGGAAACCGCTGGTTTTTACGGTGCACCTATCGCGAGAGGGATCCATCTGGCCTGCCCCAGCGCCGTGGATTGGACGTGTACGGTTGATGTGATGTGCCATTCCAAACAGTACTTCTCCTCTCGCGGGAGGGAGAGCGTCGGTTGCCTCTACTAGTTGCATGCCCTGCCGCCCCCGCCGGCCGGCTGGCTCATCACACGCTTCCGAAGCAAAGTTTTCGTCCATACTCGTATGTCACCATGCATGGCAAAGGCAATAGGAGATCTTCGTCGTCGAGCATGCGCCCGGCAGGCAGGCTCCACATCACATGAGAATGGGAGTAGTATTACGGTACTGAAGCTAGAGGCCAGCAAAAGCAATCAAAAGATGTTGAGAGAGCCTGCAGCATGCAATGCAATGCAACAACCCAAGGACGACTGAGACCGGTAACATTAGCTTCTGCAAAGTATATATACGGGCGATCGACAAGCGTGCAAGGCACACCACAATTACTCCGACAGTCGTATACCCATACCCAATATCAATGTGAACATACGGTTCTGTTCCGTGGAAGATGCATGAGCACGTACTACTATACTACTGAATACTGATAGAGTATACTAGTCTCTTCCATGCAAACTAATAGTCTTGTTGGATTGAAGATCAACACTTACTGTATTAACTATTGACCACTATGATACAATATTTTTTCTCTTACAAACCTAACCTGGCTTATCAGCTGTGGATGATGGATGGACGCCCCGTACTACTACGTATACGGTGGCCCGCTCAAATAACCGGCCGGAGCTTTGGTTTTGTCGCTTGCTGCGCTTACCTGGACGGACAGTTTATGCATGTCTGGTCCTTGGTCCTGTTGTTGACGATCATATCGATTTCGGACGGATTTGTGCGCTGTGCTTCTGTTGCTGTTGATGGATTTCTTGGGTTGGTTGGGGCTCAACAGCAGTAGTGGCACGTACAGGTTTGCACTGTTACAACACAAGGTCCAGGCGCCCGGCCGGCATGGTAGTACCATGATCCGCCGTCGTCAAGAAGACACACTTCTCCATCTGCCGGCCATAGCCCCATGCGTCGTCCAGCCCCCTGGCCGTACACCCAATGCTGTTTTCTGTGTGACAACAACTACTTGTAGTCTCCAAACACGTACATTCCGTGCTATGCTAGCAGGCTAAACAGCAAGCAATCATAGAGTAGTACTACCTTCGTCCCTAAAAAAATATAATTGTAGAAATCGTGTCAGTCAAAATTGTTTATGTTTAACCAATTTTATATTAAATAATATTACCATTTACGTCTCAAAATAATTATATTATGAAAATATATTCTATAACTAGTTTAATGGTACTTATTTCAAATTATGAATCTTAGTATTTTTTATATAAATATAGTTAAAGTTCAATTTGTTTTACTTTAATTTTCGAAAAACGAGAATTGCATTATTTTGGAGATGGAGGTAGTACTTGTGTATTTGTATATATGTAGAGGAGGAGTAGTAGTACGTACGGACGCACAGCACAGGCATGCGGCCGGGTGCGGCATGCCGGCATGCAAATTAAAGCAGCAAACAATCACAATAATGCGTGCATGTGTGCACTCTGCTGCAGTGTGCAGTGTTTGTTTGTGGGCTCCCGGCGGATGAGCATCACACACAGCACGTTCTTGACGACTCGTCTCCTCATCACTCCTCAAGTCCTCACTCCTCAGCCAGCAGCTCACTGCCCGTCGTCTCTCTCTTTTCTTTCTGAACTCAGCTGCCGGCCAATTTTTGACCTGCCGGCAGGTCCCTCTCTCCCCTGCGCTGCGCAGTGCACACCACACGTGTGGTGTGGACGAATCAATGCGCGGCCGCCGCGCGCGACGAGGGCAACATCGCCGACGCATGCAGCAGCAGGGTGTTCGTCGTCCGGTCCATGCACGCACGTCTGCTGAATGCCTGCAGCCTGACCGATCAGATCGATCAGCAGCTAGCAAGGCCGCCTGCTCTCGTCCGTCCACGCACGGCGTTTCGGTCAATCGAACGCGGACACGAGTGCCGGCCTATTGCGCTGTGCGTGCCAGCCTTTCTTCCCCCCCTGGACCATGCAGCAATCCTGGCTCATGGTCTGGTCCTCTCATCAGTCCTCAGGGAGTCAGTCCTGCGTGCGTGCGCTTGGAAGCCCGTGCAGGTGACTGGTTCCTGTGTGTGAGCGAGGCGAGGCGACCCATATTTTGTCGCTTGCGTTGCATTGGCATTCTGCACTCTCGCTCGTTCTTGTCTCTCCGATTCAGACAAACGCTGAAACTCGAGCCTCAATCGCGTTTCCATTATATTTTTTTTTCCTTTGGCTGTGTTTAGATCTGGAAATGGAGTAAAAAAATATCATGTAACACTTGTCACGTCACACTGTAGTAATTTTGTTTTTATTTAGTAATAATTGTTTAAATATTGATTAATTATGTTTAAAATGTTCGTCTCGCAAAGTCAAACAAAACTATGCAATTAATGTTTTATTTCATATATATTTAGTACTCCACATATGTGTTGGTATTTTGATGTGACAGAGAATAGAAATTCGATGAGATGGGGATGTGATGGAAAGTTGAGAGCCTTTGTTTGCATATGATAATATATAGCGGGCGCGGACGACTTGGTTCTTACTACAGTAGTAGAGTGCGCATTCACTGTAGAGAGAGAGAGATTAACCACAGGAAAGCAGTTTCTTTTGTCTGTACTACGTGTACACATGTTACCACAAACATGAAGACGTGACGTGACGTGAGACGTACGTACACAATGGCCATCAACTTGAGTTTATCTATCTACAGTACTTATATGTAATCTCTGAAAATTTGAATGCAACATCAGGAGGCTGCATGCACGCCCGGCTGTTAGATTTGAGTATTTGACAGTATAGTTTGCTTGCAGAGCAGCATCTGAAAGTACTTGTGCTTAGTATCCACGACGGTAAAAAAAAATGGATAAGATGATGCTGAATGCGCGAAATCTTTTTTTTTTAAATGTACCGCTGATGCAGGCTCGGAATTCTCAAGGAGGAAAAGCGATACTGGATCTAATAAAGTAAGGCCCACAAAGCCGTGAGGAACGAAAATTATTTGGGCTCCATCTTGATTTGGGCCGCCTAATGTGAACGTTTGTGAGAGCAATTCCAACAATTTGACAATTTTGGTTTGACAAAACATAAAATTTGTCAACTCTGAAATAGATATGCCAAAGAAAAAATATACAATCTCCAACAGTTCCCCATAATGACTTGGCAAAAACCGAAAAAAAGGAAAGAAAAAAAACCCTCGCCGCCTAGTGTTCCACCGGGAAAAAATAGGAAGGAAGAAAAAAAAGAAGGCGCCGCCCAGTGTTCAGCCGTGAAAAAAAGAAGGAAAAAAAAATTGCCTCCCCCTTTTCAAGGTCTCCAAATTGCCAAGTGTGGGCTCTTATTTGCAACTTTGGCAAAAAGGCCATCAGTTTTTTAGTTTTTTTCGACAAAATTAGATATGCCAAGTCTAAATGCCAAATTGTTGGAGTTGCTCTAAGGGAACGTATGCTATACGGCGGCGCTCGTTGCGCGGGTGAGGGAGGTCAGCATCGCGAGGGAAAACAGGAGGTTATGGGGAAAACGTAATTACCCTTGCTAATGGTGGAAGTACTTAAGTGCAAAAGGATCCCACTTGTACACGGAGCCATCGGATGCACGATCTGTGGACATGATCGAAGTTTTCATAGTTTGCACAATAGGCTGGTTTTAATAGCATACGTTCTCGTGTTGTAAAGCTCGCAAGTTTATTTGACAAAAAGGTAAAACTCCCAAGTTTTGGTTACCAATAAAAGCCGTTAAATTTGGGCCAAATTTCTCTTGGCATTGTATCTGCTACATACACAGGAGCCTTACTATAGATAGAGAAAGGGTTTGGATTTTCCGCCCCAGAGGTGGCCATTTTCTATTCCTGACTGTCTGCCAAATGATTTTCGTTGATAGGCCATATTTGCAGACGCGATTGATATCGGGTTACCCTGTAATAAATTGATTAATAGGTGCACGTGTTGAGAGGCTCGTTCTTTGCCGTGACTTCTTAGTCTCGCGTGATCCCTCCCTCCCGCCCACTACACTACAATCTACATTAGCGTTATCATCCTTTTGAATTAACATTTAGTACTATTGTAATGAAAATTTCAGCCGCCAAACAAATTCAAATTTATAAAGCTTCAACTACAAAGGGAGGAGCTTGAGGCCGAGCCCCGCGCGGTAGATGGCGTCAGCGGGATGCTGGGATGAAGGAAGAGGTTGTTGCAGCAGGCGAGCTGTGGGAGAAGGTCAAGGCCGGAGCTGGCGATCCAACAGTCCCGTGGTGGAGGATATGGCCGGGCCGCCGGTGGTTCCGTGATGAGCGTACATGTAAGGAACACACCATTACAGCTTGTAGACTGATCTTAATAGTGGAGTATAAGTAACTATATGATAACTATCGTTGCACAATCTAAGAGATAGGGCACACATGAGATCTTGAACCCGCGATGAAATATCGAGACAGAATCCTTCCATTATGCACCGATAAAACTAGTCCACACAATCGCACCGTATTTCGTGTTCTACATCCTCCTCAGCGGTCGAAAGAATAAAAATTATAGAGCACTCGTACCTTACCAAAGATTTTAAATATTTTAACTATCAAGGTAGTTGTATTTCATTTTTAATTAGAAAAAACTCTCTTCCATTAAGAAATTACATGATGAGTACTCGTACAATGAGGAAAAACATGCCAAAAGTAGATGCTATAACCACCGGGCTGACATCTGCCTGCTTATAAATGTCAGTGCCTAGGGGGAGGGCGGGGCGTGGAGACGTCCCGTCACCGACGACGGCAAATGACCGTCCGCGGTGTTGCCCGTGGACTGCCAGTACGTGTGCCATGGCAAAGGAACAGTCGCTCCGATCCTCATACGTTTCCCTGCCGCCCCAGCTCATCACGATTCTGAAGCCATTTTCACTACGTCAAAAATAATTGCTCGAAGCGGCTATTTTTGGATTCCCGCAGCGGGTCATTTTGCCCGCTGCGGTTAATCCATTTACCGCGGCGAAAACGTTAGAACGTTCATCGTGGTTAAATATTGAAAAAAACAAAATCGAACCCGCAAGCCCATTCAAGAGCCCAGCAGCGACCCGCGCAGTAGCCCCACCCGCCACCGGCCGCGCGACTAGCGCACAGCAGGCCGCGAGCCGCGCGCCGGGGACCCACGCCCCGCCGTCGGTCGTGGCCTGCGAGCCAGATTCCCGCGCCCCGCCGCCGGCCGCGAGCCATGGTCGCCCGCGAGGCCCGCGCTGAGGTCCTGCGTTGCACCGCTCCGCGCCGTGGGCCACGCCGCCGTTCGCGAGCCCGCGTTGGGGACCCGCGCGCCCGAGACCGCCCGCGAGCACCGCGCCGGGGACCCGCGCTGCGCCGCTCCTCGCCGTGGCCCGCGCCGTGGCCCGCGAGCCCCGCGCCAACCACCGGGGACCCTGTGCGGCTCAGAGTTTGGGGATGTGGGGAGGTGGAGAGAGGTGGAGAGAGGAGAGCGACGACCGAGTGGAGTGGAGAGGAGAGGTGAGGAAGTGAATGAGTGGATCAAACCCTAACTGTTTGCTTTTATATTAAAGACGGTACACGGGCTTTCGACTGGGCCTGTTGGGCCGTGACATTGACTGTGACGGGCCTTTAAGGTTGCCCGCTGCGGTAAATCATTTTATCGCAGCGGGCATTTACCGTGACGGACGTCTTAAGAGGCCCGCTGCGGTAAATCAATTTATCGCAGCGGGTAAAACTATCCGCCACGGTAAATAAAAAATGTCCGCCGCGGTAAATCATGTGATTTACTACCGAGGGCAAAATTGGTATCCGTCACAAAAGACTTTTAGACAACGCTGCGAAAAATCGATTTTGATATAGTGTTTTGTGTCACCGAAGGCAGTGTGAGACTGAGAGTAGAACAGCAATGGCTGCTCCGTCAACAAGGCAGGCAGTACTACTAGATTGCACGTACAGAGTACGTACGTATCGTACCTTACGGCGCACGTATACGTGTAGATATACGCGCACCGTACGCACGCAGAATACGCATGGACGCCTGGCGGCACACACACATGCGATGCGTGCTTTGTGGCGGTCTGTGTCTGTACTCTGCTCCAATGTGTGTGTGTGTGTTTGGGCTCCGGTCTCCGCATGGTTCCTGATGAAGTGATGAGTCGTCTGGACGTCTCCTCAGCCAGCAGCCAGAGCTCCCTGTCTCTCTTTTCTCAGCTGTGCCGGCCATCTTTGACCTGCGCAGTGCACCCGTGTGAAGGAATCATCAATGCTCGCAAGACCGGCGTCGGCGACGCATGCAGCAACGCGTCCATGCACACGCACGCCTGACCCATCAGCACGGCGTTTCCCTTCGTGGCGGTCGGACGCGAACGCGAGTGCGCCTATGCATCTGTACGTGCCTGTGCGTGCCAGAGTTTCCCCTGGACCTAAACTGCTCATCCATGGCCTACTTGTGGGTTTTGGACTTTGGAGGCCGAAGAAGTGGAAATCACTCTGTCCAAAAAAAAGGGTCGTTCTCGTTTCCTAAAAAGTTAACAAATTTTAACTTTGATCAACTATATTTAACAAAATATTAATATTTATGGTACATAATTAGACTAGTCTCAATGAAGTTTTATCAAAGTTTCATTGACATTAACTACGCTGATGTGACACCATATTAATGAAGACAGAGATGATG
Organism: Microstegium vimineum; assembly: GCA_022036555.1. Taxonomy (NCBI): domain Eukaryota; kingdom Viridiplantae; phylum Streptophyta; class Magnoliopsida; order Poales; family Poaceae; genus Microstegium; species Microstegium vimineum. The sequence goes on along the minus strand of CM039125.1, from coordinate 5,666,604 downwards.
AGAGTTTAATGAGAGTATAGAGAGTTTTATGGAGATGAAATTCTTTCATACAGTTACCAAAACATAGCTATGTTGAAAACTGGGACATGAAACTCCCATTGAGGATGACCTTAGGGCAGTCCCAATGGTGTATTGATGATGATTTCTATCCTCATTAAATGACTTGCCACGTAGGTAAAATGCTGACGTGACAACTTAATTAATGATGAAAGAGAGCACAATCCTAGACTTGGTTTCTTCATGAAGAAATCATGTCTTCACTCTACTCAATGCACCAAGAAACTATGAAATCACCATTGAGAAGAAACTACCAGTTTCTAGGGGGCTCGTGGCACACTCTCATTGGAGAAAGAAGATAGAGTTGAGAGAGAAAGAGAAAATAATTATTACTTGAAGACATCTTTATTGTGGAAGATAGTTTCTATAGATGATTTCTTGTGCTATGGAAATCGTGTCAGTTTCTTCTACTGAGACTGCCCTTAGTATCATTAGATATATCTTTGAATATACTTTAATAATAAACTTATTTAGAGATATAAATGATGTACACATTTTCTATAAACTTAGTCAAAGTTAAGAAAGTTTGATCAACACTTTTCCCATAACGACTTTTATTTTGGGACGGAGGGAGTAGGATTCAGGAGCTGGCAGCAGGCTGCAAGCCGGCCCTAGCTGTTGGATTACCGTGCAATCTTGTCTCCACCCCACTCAAAAAAAAGAACATGTATTGTAAGCAGTGGCAGAGCTAGAGAAAATACGCGAAGGTGCGCTTGCCTTATCAGTGCATATGATTTTACTGTATGGGTACGAATACGGTGAAAATTTGATCATAATCACTGTTTTTCAAAAAAATAGTGGGTGCGCTCGCACCCTGTGCAATGCACATAGATCCGCCTATGATTGTAGGCAAATACTGCCTCTCTTGCGAATTGCAAATATTCCCTTCGTCCCAAAATAAATATAATTATAGGATTGTACACGTAAATAAAGGTTAAATGCAAAATTACAAAAAATACCCTTTATCTTTTGTGGATTGCTAGCTATTTTTCTTTCTTTTAGTGTGAGAACCTTCCGGAGCCTACATGTCCTTTTGTGTGTTAAGTAATATTTTTTGTGGGACAAATTTTAAACTCGAATTGCAATTATTTTGGTATGGAGGGAGTAGTTCTAAACTTTTTTAGTTACATAGCTTCTACTCCCTCCATCCCAAATTATAAGACATTACAAGAATTTTGGAGAGTCAAAACATCTTAATTTTGGTAAAAAAATATAGAGAAAGCTATAAAAAATTATGACATCAATAAATATATTATGAAAATATAATTAATAACGAATCTAATGATACTTATTTGACATCATAAATGTTATTATATTATCATATGAGTTTGATTAAACTTGAGATATTTTGACTCTACAAGATTCTTGGAATGTCTTATAATTTTAGATGGATGGAGTATTATATATGTGTCTATATATATGTTATATATATATATATATATATATATATAATATATATATATATATATATATATATATATTCAAATGCATAATATATATCGAAAAAAGAACTTATATTTTCAATTACAGAGATTATAAAACTTGTTCGTTAGTTGCACTCAATATGGCGTTTGCTTGCATAACATCTGAAAATACTTGGGTATGCTTTTGCATGAGGAGCAACGGAGAAAATGATGCTGAATGCGCAAAAATGGACCACAAAAAAAAAAGTGACGCTGATGCAGGCTTCGAATTTAGAAGTGGGGGAAGGACACTGGATCTGCGCTAAGGCCCATATAAAGCCATAATGACGGAAAACTATTGGGCTCCCTCTTGAGCTGGACCTCATGTCAAGCGCTCTCTCTTTAGCTTGCTCTACGTGTAGCTCCCAAGTTTTGTTTACCAACAAATGCCTTTAATATAAGAGATAAAAAAAACGAATGCCTTTAAATTTGGCTCGAACTGAATTTCTATTTTTGGAATACTGCATGTATCTGGTATTATATAGTCTACTTTTAAACCTGAATTCTTTTTTCACCATTCTTACGATTAACGCCTTCTCATATAGCACGTTTACTATTCCCATTATATTTCACCAGCGGAGAGACAAAAAAGATTTAAAAAAACTCACGTGGCATGTCAGCCCTCACACCAACACGAATTTGGGATCTACGTCAGCATTTGACACATACAGAAATACGTAGGCCGACAGAATCGAACGCGGGCCGCGCTAGAGGAGAGGGACACGAGGGACATTTCGCATGTCCCTGCTGACTCAGATCCGTGCCTATCCGTTTTGCTCTCTCGGCTGATAATAATATTCATAAAAGTAAACGTACGTATTTTGAAAATGCTAATCATGATATTAATTACGAATAAAAATAAAATGTTACAGTAATAATTTTCGGCGGGAAGGCCCGGATGGCGCGCGGATGCATGATCAGCCGGGCAAACTAGCAGGCCCCACACCCGCCACAAGCAAAGCAAGTGCGTGGATCTCAGCAAACCCAGGAAGGGTCCCACTGCCCAGTGTCACTGGGAAACTGGCGAAGATTCGAATCCAAGCAGAGCAGAGGTTTATCTTCGAGACTTCAAGAAGAAGAAAGCCCAGTTCCCCATTTCGCTTCCCAAACAATCCCCCAAATCATCCATCGCCCCCGACGCGATTCGACTCCCCTCCCTCATCGATCCATCCGATCCACCCACGATTTCGTCTCAGCAGCCGCCGATGGAGCATGTGCAGGCGGTGGAGAACCGCCGCGCCGTCGCCGTCGCTCGCACAGGGCGCCGCCTGCCCTGGTGGCTCGGATACTTCTTCGTGGCCGCGCCGGTGATGGCCGCCAGCGCGGGCGTCCTCGATGGGCCGTGGTCATCCGGATTCGCCTACGCGGTCCTGCTGCTCGGCACCGGTTTCCTCTGGTGCGCGATGCTCCCACCTCGACCTCTCGAGCCCGTGCAGGCGCTGGAGGAATGGGCCGCGGCGGACTCGGACGGCCACCACGACGTCGCGTCCCCCGACAAGGTGATGGCCTGGTGTGGGTACCTTCTCGTGGCGGTGCCGATGATGGGGATGTACGCCGGCCTCCTCGGCGGCCCCTGGGCAGCCGGCTTCGCCTACGCGGCGCTGCTGCTCGGCGTCGCCTCCATCTGCCGCGCCGTGCTCCCGCTCCCGCTCCCTCCCCGACGGATGGAGCGTGTGGTCAACGACGCCGGCAACCGCCAGGCGGACACCGCTGCGATGGCCTGGTGCGGGTACCTCTTCATGGCCGCGCCCGTGATGGGGGCCTGTGCCGGCCTCGCCGACACGCATGGTGCGGCACTCTTCGGCTACGCAATCGCCGTGGCGCGGGGACCATGGCCATGGATTGGACCGGCTACTTCGTGGTGGCCGCGCCGGTGCTGGCCAGCTGGGCCGGCCTCGTCGAGGGCTCGGCGGCGACTTTCTTCGCGTTCGCGCTGCTGCTGCTGGGCATCGCCTTCGTGATTATGGCCATGCTCGCCGTTTCCAAGCCCAAGATGGCCTGACTGATCCCGACCACGTCCACAGCTCAACTACTAGTTTCCATTGTTAGTATATACGGAGTACTACTAGTAGGTACTGTATCAAGTCGACGAATGCATTGGGACTTGGGAGTAATGGCTGGACATTTTGTTTTGGAAAATGTACTCGTTTTTCGTAGGGACTTTAGAAGCTATCTTTTCTGTTTGAACTACTGGCAAAGTTAGATTTGTGTCATTATATCAAAGAGGATAGGAATATGAGGTTTAATTGAAGTGACTAGCCTGCTTAAAATTGAAATACTGGCATGACCATATGGATGTTTGTCCACTGCATGGATGTTAGCAGATTGTTCAGCCTGCCCTCTCACAACAAGCTGCAGATCAGCTGGAACAAATCGAAGACCATGTTCTACAAGCAAAGTCTGATGAAAATCATGATGATCTTCAGAGTTATTGTTGGGGATCCTCAAAATTCAGTAGCAGAAAAGCATATAAAATCCTGACTGGCCATACTGAAGCATCACCTCACTTTTCATGGCTTTAGGCCTAGTAGCTTGGGAAATCACAAAATTTTCTTTTGGCTTCTTCTCGGGGATAATGCTATAAATTTACTGGTCGAGAAGGAAGAACATGGAACTTGAAGATTATAATTGTGTGTTATGCAATACAGGACATGAAGAGACAAGCTTTCATCTCTTGTTTTTTTTTTGAAAGGAGATTACCTCGGCTTCTAAGAAAGCCAATAACAGAGTCATACACGTTGGTTAAGCCAGTTTGAACAGAAAGACAAACAAACAGGAGGGAGCAGACTCTAGATCTAGAGTGTAAGTCTAAAGGAACAGATAGCAAAGGACAGCTAGAGCCTTCTACTCATTACAACACCATAATGTCTGAAACAGGCCCCATCATGTGCTCCTTCTTGCTGATCCATTCATCCAAGCACTGACCCATCGCCTTCATCTTGGTATTGTCATCCTTCTTTTGCAGCTCGGCCCACATCTGCATGAAATTGGCAGCCATATGAATCACTGGGTCAGGATTGACAGGAAAGCTCTTCTCGATGGCCATCTTGTTACGATTCTTCCATATAGCCCAAGCAAGTCCTGCAAATAAGGCAAAAACTAGTCTCTTAGGCAACCCCAGCCTCCATGGCAACCAATGAGCAATCAACTCCTGAAGTGACATAGGAAAGCCTTGCAGATGGAAGGCCTCCCTGATACAACACCATATGTATTGAGCAAACACACATTCAAAAAGTATATGATCAACTGTTTCTATATGACCACATACACAACAACAAGGGCTGCCATGCCATCCCTTCTCCACTAGAGACTCCCCTGTCTGTAATTTGTTGTGCCAAGCTTGCCACAAAAACACCTTTACTTTCAGAGGAATCTTGCATTTCCAAAGAATATCATTCAACTTATCTTTGACCCCTCCATGTGTGAGACAATTATATAGGGATTTTGTGGAAAAATTGGAAGATTTTTCAAGAGTCCAAACCACCACATCATCCATATGCTCATTTAACTGGACCTCCTGTAAGTTCAGCATCAACTCCCCCCATTATGTTACAGAGTCCCCATGCAAACTGCGCCTCAATGGAATGTCCCACTCTCCATCTTTACAAGAATCCTCAACCAAAGCCTCAGGATTGATGCACATGTTAAAAATGTTTTTAAACTGAATTTTCAAAGGCATCCCACCTCTCCAAGTATCACTCCAGAGCCTAACTTTATCCCCTTTTTTGACATGATATTCAGCTCCCCATTGATAAAGGTGCTTAACCTTATGAAGACCTTTCCAGAACTGAGAGGTCCCCTGGGTAACAGAACAAGAGAAAACACAATTCTTCATATATTTATTCTTAGCAACCTGTACCATAGTTCATTACCCCACTTATCAATCTTCCAAATCCATTTAGTTATTAGACATTGGTTCATCAGATAAGTATTAAGGATTCCCAGCCCTCCATGAGCCTTAGGTTTACAAATTGAAATCCACTTAGCCATGTGGTATTTAAAAGCATCATCAGCTCCTTGCCAAAAGAAATGAGACCTGATCGAATCCATTTGTTTATGCACCCCTTTTGGTAACATATAGAATCCCATCATGTATATAGGTAAATTAGTTAGACAGGAGTTTGTCAAAGTGAGTTTGCCCCTTGAGATGAGAAACTTACCTTTCCAAGGTTCAAGTCTCTTCCTCATCCTATCAATAATAGACTGAAACCTCCCAATGCCTATACCCTTGTCTGACACTGGAACACCAAGGTACTTGATTGGCAAGACCCCTAACTTGCAATTCATCATGTTAGCTTTTCTTTCTTTTTTAGACTGGGGCAAACCAAAGAAGATAACCTCACTTTTGTGATAATTGATCTTTAAACCAGACATCCATTCAAAGCAATATAACACTATCATTAAATTTGTGATCAATTTGTCAGACCCATCTGTCATAAGCACCGTACCATCCGCATATTGGATATGAGAGATCCCACCCTCAATGATGCTGTCTAGAACCCCTTTTATCAAACCTTTCCCCACAACCTTGTCCATGAGCATACTCAAAGAATCAGCTACTAGATTAAACCGTAGGGGGGAAAGGGGATCTCCTTGCCTCATCCCTCTCATTGTTTTGAAAAAAGGCCCCCTAGACCCATTGACATTAACACACACCTGCCCCCCTTGGACAGTTTGCATCACCCATTGTATCCATTGTTGAGGAAATCCTTTTCCTTGTAACACCTCTTCTAGAAAATCCCATCTAACTCTATCATATGCCTTTTCAAAATCAATCTTGAAAATCATCCCTTGATTTTTACTTTTGGACAGAGAGTGCATAACTTCATGCAAAACCACTGCACCTTCCAAAATATTCCTCCCTTTGATAAATCCTGTTTGGTTTTCTCCAATCACCTTTTTGGCCACAAGAGTCAATCTCTATGTCAAAACCTTAGTAAAACCCTTGTAATCAACGTTTAAAAGGAAAATGGGTCTGTATTGCTTAATATTGTTAGCATCTTGGGATTTTGGTACCAAAGTTATAACCCCATAATTGAGTCTTCTGATGTCCAACATCCCTTTATGAAAATCTTTGAACATTGAATAATACTTATCTTTGATAAGGTCCCAAAAAGATTGGAAGAAGCTAACCCCAAAGCCATTAGGTCCAGGTGCATAATCTTTCTTCATATCAAAGATAGCTAATTTGATGTAACACCCCTTGTGTTTAAGCACTTAATTAAAACTTGATCATGTCATCATATGCATTAAGCATCATTCATTTGATTGAGAACCTTGTTATGCATTGAACTAAAATAAGTTTATTTGGTTGTGTTTGATCATTTGTATGGATGTTGGTCATCTTTTCAAATTCAAACTTTCAAATTTTAATCTAAACCCTAATTACCAAAGGGGGGTGGATTCAACCCTAAACATGAATTTAAAAATCTATAAAGAATTTGCATATGGTTGTTTAAGCAATGTGATAGAGCTTTGTTTGAATTACATTTGTTGTGTTACAGTTTTGCAAGTGTTATTCAAGTTTTTAAAGTAATTAAAAAGAGGGTAAATCCTTTTAAAAAGGGTTTTCAAATTCCAAAAATGCATTTTCATTTCGAGGCCGAATTTGAAAATATACATGTTGCCAAAAGTGTAGATCATGAAATTGGGAGAAACTTTGGTGTTCTAAGTTTTTCATGAAAACCCTTGGAAGCTTGAGAAAATTGCAAAGTAGTACCAAGGGCAGTTCAGTCAATTCATCGAACACCTGCATGTCGGTCGAACTCACCAGCGCTGACACCTGGCCGACGTCGTAGCGCGCCTAATGTCGTCGACGAGCGTCCCATCGTGTGCGTGGCATCATCGCGCACACTCCGCACTCTTCAAAACGGGATGACATCCACCCCTTGCCACTCTTTCCACGCTTCGACACCGCTCGTTCTGCTCTGCTCACGCCGCCGAGAGAACGCTTCACGTCGTCGAGCTCGCGCGAGCATTCCAGCCACTGTCAACCTTCCAATCCACTGCATAAGTCTTCGCCTTGATCTCGCGCATCTTCTCGGTCACTTGGTTGAAGCAGCCGGGCACTGGTTTGACCGGTGCAACTTCATCTTCCTCGGCTCCGGTGAAAGCGCCGCCTCTCTGGTCCGCCGTCGTCCGGGCTAACCAGGAGCCACATTGTTTCTTTCTTTCTCATTTCATCTTCTCCGTTCATCGATGATCCTTGTCGGCTTCGCCGTTTCTTCTTTGGTGGCCTACAGCTCCGGGAACGCCGTCGTTACCGCCCTATTCGTCATTTCCGTCGGCTCGGTCTTCGTCGACAGGTCGTTCTGCTTCATCTCCAGCTGCGCTAGCCAGTGTTCCACAACCGGGGTAAACACCTCGAACTATCCGCGCGGTTGGTTTTTATTGAATCGAGCCGTCGTGCTCTGTCCGCGAGCTCCGCCGCAGTTCATGGTTGTCGCGACGGTGTGTTCGTCGTCGGGACGTGTTAGTCCATCTTTTTCGAGTCCGAGTTCTGCGCTAGCTTCACCTAGTCGTCCTGAGTCCGTTCGCGCTGTTGGTTGTTCGAGCGCGTGCGTGTGTTCGCCGACGTGTGACGCGCAAATCTCCGTCGTCCGCCATGGCCGTCGGCGAGGTCGTTCTGTTAAGCGTTTGCTTCTTTCTCGTTGCGGTCCGCGTTGTTTGGGGGCGCTAATCATGCTGGGGTAGTTGGTTGAGCCGATTATGGCTTGGGTTCGCCGGCGCATGTGCGGCCGCACGCGGAGTGCCGCCATGGTCGTCGGTAAGGTCAGTGCTGGAGGTTTTAGCCTCGTTTCGGTTGTGCGTTGTGCTCGTGTTTGCTTCTTGAGTCGTTTGCGATGCTTGGTTTCTCCGGCGCTTGTCTCTACTCGTCGGCGCATGCGCGACCGAGCGCGGGTTGCTGCCATTGCTGCCGGCGAGGGTTTTTCGAGGGATGGAAGTGGACGTATCGTACCTTGTTGGGTTCGGGGTGAAGTGTTGAGTCCAGCGCAAGAGTCGGTTCGCCGTTTGGTTCACGCCGGCGACGCGCGGCCGTGTTTTGTGGTCACCGGCGTCGATGCTCTGTTCTGGAGTCGCTGACAGGCGGGACCCAGCTGTCAGTGGCTGGTTCTAGAGAGTTTTCTTAATTTCTTGTTTTGAACAATTCTGTGTTTTGTTATTTTCATATATTTATTTCTGTGCATAATTAAATTCTGTAAAAATTTGTGTACGCTCTCTATGATGTGTAGTATTTAATAAAAATATAACATGTCCATGTTCAGTACATTTTTAATCCTGTAAAAATGCTCAAAGTAATTGAAAATTTTCTTTTCCATGATTTTTCATGCTCTGTGTAATGCTTCAAAAATTCTGGGAATTTTTGTGTAACCTTTATATACTTGTATCTTGTTGTATAAAAAGTTTGGAAATTTTTGGATGAACTGTTGAACATGACTATTTGTATAATTAATTATAAAATGATTAGAAACCCTAATGACTTTAGGTTTTGATTGGTTTTGAATTGTTTGGTGTTAATGGTCAATTGTCCAGTGACAACCACAGTATGGACATGGTTGATGTATTATTGTTTGCTCAGTTCTTATGGGACATAATTATTAAACTAGATAATCTTTTATTTCATAGTTTAATTAACTTACTTTATGCTTTAATTTAACTTTTCTTTCATGAAGGAAAGTTGTACTCAAGGTGTTTAATCTGTTTTGTTCATCTTTTAAGTGTTGTTTGTGTGTTGCAAATCATCATGTCTATCATTTCAAGCATCATCTAAGCATATCATTATATCGTGTAGATTGTTCGTTGGTTGGGTTGGATAATCCCTCTTGTGAAGGGGATTTCTCTCTTGTTGAATCTGAGCCCGAGTTTATGTATCCCTCCAACCAAGGCAAGCCCCGGTACATTCAAACCCTACCTTGTATTTAAAATGTTTTATTTAAATACACTTATGGTTATTATTGTATTGTTCTTACTTTATTAAATTCCCACTTGATGCAATGCCTTATCCTTGGGTACTTGTACCTTCTACCTTGACACTTTTAAAAGATGAAAACTTTTGGCTAAAATGCTTAGTATGCTTAGAGTTTTCTAGTAGGTGATTTTCTATCACTTACACATAGCGTATTGTTTCGGCAAATGGTTATGATCCTTTGAGAAAGGTGTGTTGTTGGAAGTAATAATTCGTGAACGAGCAGACACGGTGTTGGAGAGCCATCAGCGGTGTCTGGTGAGCGGGTTCTTTCCACCTGTGTCGTTAGGGCCTTGCCGTTGTCGCATGACTAGGGTTGTGACTTTGGAGTACTTATCATATACCTTTTGGGAAGCTGGACTCTGGCTAATCCAGTCTAAAGGACGGTTAACCCGCACTGGGAGTGGAGAGATGGCGAGAGTAGTGTGTACCCTCCAAGTTAGCGAACTGGATAGAGGTGTACTGTGCTCTCGGGTGGCGGGCCCCCATTCTCGGATGGAGGATCTAGGGAAAAGTAGTCATATGCGTGCTTTAAGCGGCTGTATATGTCGTGTGATAGGGAAGCCCCAGCTAGGATAAACCGGTTCGAATCGTCGTGTTCCTCGGATATTGAAACATAACCCTGTTTTCTTCATCGTAGTTAATGAAACTTAAATTGGATACTTGTTGGTTCCTTTCATGGATGGTTTATTACCATGTATCAATCATAAATTCAGATTGGTACTTGAGTAATGTTTTGAACGAATTAAATGAATTTAAATTGTTTTTATAAATGCTCATTTATGCAAAAATATCAGGTGAAGCTTGGGACACAGAGTTCCTCAAAGTTGCCGATTACCGCATTACACCGATCCAAGCAGTCGGTCCTGAAAAAGAGTTTTAATGGATCGATTCGCCGATGATGGAAAACTTGGGCAGGGATTTACATCCGCCGATGATTTATTAGAGATAGACATCGACGATGGTAGTAAACCTAGGCCAACTTTCATTAGTACTAAGCTAGATTCCCAATGTAAACAACATTTATGTAATTTGTTGAAAGAATATAAAGATTGCTTTGCTTGGGATTATATAGAGATGCCTGGCTTACACCGATCAATAGTTGAACATCGGTTACCTATTAAGTCTAGTTTCCAACCATATCAACAGCAAGCATGCTGATGCAATCCTAACGTGTTGCCTGACATTAAAGCTGAAATTACAAAGTTAATTGAAGCTGGGTTTATTCGGCAATGTAGATATGCCGATTGGATTTCTAATGTGGTTCCTGTGTATAAGAAGAATGGAAAACTTCGTGTTTATATTGATTTCAGGAATCTCAACAAGGCTACACCGATGGATGGTTACCCAATGCCCGTTGCCGATCTGTTGGTTGATGCCGCTGCCGGACATCAAATCATTAGTTTCATGGATGGTAATGCTGGATATAATCAAATATTTATGGCTGAGGAAGACATAAACAAGACTACTTTCAGATGTCTAGGTCATGTTGGTTTGTTTGAGTGGGTCATAATGACTTTTGGCTTGAAGAACGCCGGTGCTACTTATCAAAGAGCAATGAATTTTATCTTTCATAAGTACATCGGCACGATAGTCGAGATCTATATTGATGATGTGGTAGTTAAATCCGGAAATTTTGAGAAGCATCTTGTCGATTTGCGAAAAATCCTGGAATATACAAGGGAGCATGGGTTGAAGATGAATCCTAACAAGTGTGCATTTGGTGTATCGGCAAGCCAGTTTCTGGGTTTTATGGTGCATCAGAGAGGCATCGAGATCGGTAGAAAATCTATTGATGCAATTAACAAGGTAGTTGCTCCCACAAATAAGACTGAGTTGCAATCCTTGATCGGCAAGATTATTTTTATTAGAAGATTTATATCTAATCTGTCTGGAAAGATTAAGTCTTTTAGTCCGCTGTTGAAATTGAAGGCCAATCAAGAATTTATATGGGAAGAAGAGCAGCAGCTAGCTTTGGAAGAGATTAAGAAATATTTGGTGAATCCTCCAGTCTTGGTTCCACCTCAACACGGGAAACCTTTCAGATTGTATTTGTCTGTCGATGACAGTGTTATCGGGTCAGCCTTAATCCAAGAATTTGAAGGAAATGAACGGGTGATTTACTATTTGAGTAGAAGATTAGTGGATGTCGAAACCAGGTATTCGGCCGTCGAAAAGTTATGTCTTTGTTTGTACTTCTCTTGTACTAAGTTGAGACATTATTTGCTATCGGCCGAATGCACCGTCATATGCAAAGATGACGTGGTTAAGTATATGTTGTCGATGCCGATATTAAGTGGGAGAATCGGCAAGCGGATTCTAGCACTTTCAGAATTTGATCTATGGTATGAATCGGTTAAGGCAGTTAAAGGTCAGGTGATGGCCGATTTTGTTACTCAACATTGCAATGCAGTAAGCATCGTGCAGATTGCTCCTTGGACCTTATTCTTTGACGGATCTACATGCAAGGAGGGAGCAGGCATCGACGTTGTCTTAATTTCGCCTCGGGGACAAAAGTATGAAATCTCGTTGCCGATTATTGCTACTTCGACTAATAATCAGGCTGAGTACCAGGTTTTAGTAAAGGGGTTGGAATTACTCAGGGAAGTACGTGCCGATGCTGTTGAAATCTCCGGTGATTCCATGTTGGTGATCAATCAATTGATTGGAACATATGAATGCCAAAGTGAGGTTTTAATTATGGCTCATGAGAAGTGTTTGCAGTTTTTGAAAGAATTTAAAGAATACCGCCTTGAACACATTCCTAGGTTGTATAATGAAGAGGCTAATCGGTTGGCACAGTATGCTTCAGGGTATCAGCCAATTCAAGGAGTAATAACATCGGTAATGGTGGCCGATGACTGGAGGAAGGAAATGGTTGATTACTTGAGAAATCCGTCTAGAAAGGTTGAGAGGCGGTTAAGGTTTCAAGCTACCAAATATGTGCTCCTTGATGATGAATTGTATTATCGGACCATTGATGGAGTTTTGCTCAGATGCCTTAGTACAGAAGAATCGAAAGAGTTAATGGGCGAAATTCATGAAGGAGTGTGTGGAGCACATCAGTCGGCGTTCAAGATGAAATGGATGATTAAGCAGAATGGGTATTATTGGTCGACGATTCTTGAAGATTGCTTCAATTACTTTAAAGGGTGCCAAGATTGTCAGAAGATTGGTAATGTCTAGAGGGCGCCTGCATCAGCAATGAATCCTATAATCAAGCCTTGGCCGTTTAGAGGATGGGCTATTGATCTCGTCGGTCAGATTTATCCGCCATCAAGCAAAGGGCATAAGTTTATACTTGTTGCTACTGATTATTTCACAAAGTGGGTTGAAGCCATTCCGTTGAAAAAGGTGACATCGGCAAACATGATAGATTTTGTGAAAGAGCATATTGTTTACCGATTTGGTATCCCTCAGACTATCACTACCGATCAAGAAACTATGTTCACATCGGGAGAGTTTGATGAGTTTGCTACTGGTATGAGTTTCAAGGTATTAAACTCTTCTCCTTATTATGCTCAAGCTAACGGTCAGGCTGAAGCAACTAATAAAGGAGTTGTTAAACTTATCAAGCGCAAGATTGAAGAAAACCCTAGGAAGTGTCATATAGTGTTGAATGCAGCTTTGTGGTCATATCGGATGGCATGTCATGGTGCAACTAAGGTTTTGCCATATCAATTGGTCTATGGGCATGATGATGTCTTGCCTTGGGAAATTAAAACTAGTTCTAGGCGATTATCTTCTCAGGCCCAATTGATAACCGATGATTATGGTACTCTTATGAAGGATGAGTTAGAAGATCTAGCGAGTCATCGGTTAAGGGCTTTGATCAGCATTGAAGAAAACAAGAAGAGGGTCGCCAGGTGGTATGACAAGAAAGTAAAGTTGAAAGAGTTTGCCAATGGTGATCTGGTGTGGAAGCTGATTTCGCCGATTGGGACTAAGAGTTCTAAGTTTAGAAAATGGTCTCCTAATTGGGAGGGGTCGTTTCAGATAAATCGGTCAGTTCTTGGTAATGCCTATCTTTTGGAGACCCTCGAAGGGGTTGCGTTTCCTAGAGCAATCAACGGTAAATATTTAAAGAAGTATTATCCTAGTATCTGGGTAGATGCATGAAGCAACGCAAAGTATGAGTGTTGATAAGATAACAATCATACAGAATATCGACAGAAGGAGTGTTAACATTATATTACATGTAAAATCAAATGTCAAGGTTTGCAAATTGCCGATACGACGGGTTACAATAAATTACAACAAGGATTGGATGGATGATATCGCACGCAGGCGAATCTGGTCCACTTCCACCAGTTCCTTGGCGTCGTCATCAGCAGTATCTTCTACTGGTTTGACTTTCTTCCTCAACGTCAGAGCCTCGCGAGCAGCAGCATCTCTCTCTTGTTGCAAGATCTTGGTGGCATCGGGAAGTTGAGTTTTCTTCTGGTTAGCTGAACTTAAAGCTTCATCAACTTGTTTCAGCTCTGCCAATAGATTCTCCTTGTTTGTCGATAGACGGGAAATTTCTTGTTCAAGGTCAATGCTGGAAGCTTCTAGACGACCAATGTCCTTGTGCTTTTTATCAGCGACTTGTTTGAACTTGAGTATTTCTTCTTCAAATCCCGCCTGAGCAGTTCTTTTGGCAATGCGACATGAAGCCCTTCGGTATTGGAGCTGCCGACTCTCGAGGAATGCCGCTTGGAAGAGTGTCCCTTCAATATAGGTAGGCAGTTGGTCTTGGATTTTCTTGAAGGCTGCTTTTGCTGCGCTGGAATCTTGGACTAATTGCAAAGTATCTTGTTGCAGTAGGAGGAGCAATGTTTCAAGTTTGGCCTTCAATTCTGCCGATACCGTAATTGAGGCTTGAGTGGAAATCTCTTCTTCACCATCTTCGGGGAGGTCGACGGCAAAGGAGAATAGACTGTTCGGAGAGTCTTGAGCCTGAAAAGAAAAGGATTAGGGTTTGTCGATCATAAGTTTGTGTTACAGAATGTGAATCAACTTACCATCTTGAAGCGGATCTCTTGCCTGGGACTTGGAAAGTCAGCTGGCATAGCGTGGTCTTGAGGATCGGCAATAGTTGCCGATGAACTTGCCTCTGTTGGAGGAATAGTTGGTACTGATGCTGGTGCCGATGTCGATGTTGTTTCTGTTGTTTCATTGAACTCATGTGGTGATGGTATTGTTCCCTGGTCGGGAATCTCAACCGATGGTTGATTGGGGATGGACGCCGATGCTGGCTCTAGTGTTGGTGTATCGATAGGAGTTGGAGATATGGATGGAGTGGCTAGCCTCAAGCGCTTCTTCTTGTTTGGAGCAGCAGTTGGTGAACCGGGGCGTTTTGATTGTGAAGCTCGGGAGGCATCGACAGCGTAAGTCAGAGAAGCTTGTATATCTGGAACAGCTGCCGATGAGCCTACTGCCTGCAAAGGATTTGTTGCTGCAAGTTAGATAAAATGAACATTGCCGACGAAGATTTGTAATCGGTATCAATGAGTTAAAAACTTACTGCGAAAGCTTGTGCCGAGACAGCGGCAGCAACCGATGGAGTAGTGGTGCTGGTCGTTGTCGATTTGGGCTTGAGAGTGACCTTGGGTACCCTTTGAGGGGTGAAAGCAGCCAACGTAGGAGTCTTATTGCCGATGATTGATATGGGGTTCATCATTCGAAGATTGAAGTGCTTGCCGCTCTTGCTCGTTCGGGGGATTGGATCGTCAGCTTGTTAGTAAAAGAGGGTCAGATGCCGATAGTAGAAGTAAATAATAAGAGATGCATTAGAATGAACTTATTGCATCATTAGGAATGATGTGATTGGCGTCGATCAAATGCCGATAGTAATGTGACGACTTGGGGAATAGTTGATTTTTCCATTCTTGCCACCAGGATTTGTATGATTCCGTGATGAAGGATGTTGGTGCCCAAGAGGATAAGTCAATGTTTGATGCATCGGCGTGAGCAGAGAGAGTGACAATCCTATTCCAATCCATGGCGCTAGAGATGATCTCTCTTGGTTTTATCACGTTGGCATAGCTGAACTTGATCGGCAACTGACCAAATGCCAACTGTCTTGCTGCTGCCGATGGATAGTAAAACTCATAAGATGGAGAAGAATTCTTCCCAGTCCCAAAGATGTTAACTGGGATGGCCCGAGGAATGATGGTGGCCTTCATGATCACCTCATTTTGTGGTATATTTCCATCGGTAAGATTGAAGGAAAGTGGGAATCGGTTGTCCTGATCAATATAAGGCCACCAGACCCGTTCTGCAGTCGGGATCCCGCAGTAAAGTCTCTGAAAGAACATGCTGAACTGACCCTCATTGGCATCGGTTCCTGGCAATACGATGATAGCCTCCCCAAAGTTGAGTGGGAAACGGGTTGCTGATTCATCATCATTAAATTCATAGTCCTCCGATATGTCCCTTGAAAATTGTTGATTGAATAAGTCGAACTGGAGGGCTTTATGCATGTGTGCGTTCAACCACATGTTGATGAACCACCATGGACCGCCGAGGTTACCGATGGGCTCGCCTAGCAATAGCTTTCTGGATACCTGATGAAGGAGGTGATATACCGAAACCAAGGAGGTATCGGCCAAGCGGAAGTCTTGCTCCATCGGCCAGAAGCTCTGCTGCAGGAAGGTACATAGTAGTAGGTCCAACTGTTCGGCCACAGAAGATGAACTTTTCTAACCACATGTTCAGAAAAATGGCGTGTTCCCTCTGACCTACCGATCCAGTCTTCTGGTTTTCTCGGATATATCCAGTCCAGCCGCTGATGTTGCGTGTGATTACCCGATGTTCGGGTTTCCTACCGAAAAGATTGGAGGAATCGACAGAGAAGACGTCGAGGCCGGTAAGCATGTGCACATCGGTAAGAGTGGGGGTGGATGGTCAATGTCTGAATAAGAATGCGTTCATTGTGTCGGACCAAAAGTAAGAAGCAACCATCATCATGTTCTCGTTCTTCGCCATATCGGCAATGGAAAGCCTAATGCATTGGTCCAGGTTGCGCTCTACCCAGTAAACTTATTGTGTTCTAGCCATCCTGAGATACCAATTCTTCCACCCTTGGTGGGTTTGGGCCATGAACGAAAAGCATCTTTCCACAACCCTAGACTGAAACACTCAGATCTAAAAGGAATGCGATTGGTCTCTGCGTTGATCAAATTGGTGGGATCTGCGTTTCCCATTGGACCCAAACAGTGGAAATGTGATTGATCGAGGGGGATTACTATCTTGTTGCCCAGTTCCTAGGGTTCAAACAGTAAAAAGGGGAAGAAAGAAAATTACGGAGCGGCGCAGAATAAAAATCGCGGGAGGCAGTTTGAGAAGGGAAAAGATTTACCGCGGGAACGTCAAAGTTGATCGCCATTGGAGCAGAAGGACTTCTTGCAAGAATTATGCCTTCCGAAGGGAGAAGAAGTTGCCGTTGATCGCCGGAGTTCTTGAGGACGCCAGAGGACTCTTGGGAGCGCCGGAGAAGGTTTGAAAACGGGGTTAAAAGTGAACGCGAGCTCAGGATGGAGAACAGATTGGGTGGTGGTAACTTTTATAAGCTTGGTCGAGGGTAGTTTGGGATTTTCTTTGCACTGAGCAGGAATATGGAAGGGTATGCAATAGATATGCGCGACAATCGGGGAATTATGAGATTGGATTTGTAAATGTTCGCGCTACAGTAGTGGGGCTCTGTTGGTGACTTGCGGTTTTGCACGCGGTAATCAAGGAAGTCGTGCAGGTATCTTGGAGAGAAAAAATTGCAGTAGAGAGAATTTCGGCGCGTAAAACATTCTACACTCCGAAATTGGGGGGCATGTGTTGACACCGTTTTTTGGCACGTGTCAATATGATCCAAGGATTGTGCCGATCGGCAAGAGTCTAGTTGTCGTTCCTTATCGGCATCGGGATATTACCGGTCAGATTGCCGATGAAGGCAGAAAGAACATTGCCGATGAGAGCCAAAGCCTGTTGCTGATGAAGACAAGGATTTGTTGCCGATGGAAGCAGGAAGATACTGTTGATGAAGGCAAAGGAATGGTGCCGATAGATGATTGCCGATGGGAACAGAAAGCTGCCGATAGAAGTGGGATAGCTGACGTCAGCAGAAAGTTACGGATTGAAGGAAGTCTGCCGATGGAAGTTGTTATCGGATGTTGCCGATGAAGGATGACATGGCTAACGTGAGCATACAGTTGTCGATGGCGCTAAAAGGAAGTTGCGGATCGGAAGGATGTGTCGATGGAAAGTTTCATCGAGGAGAAGACATAAGGAAACTGGTGATCTTATACCAGTATTGTTATAGAAGTTTGAGTCCGACTCCTGCGCGAGTCAGTTATTTCCTTTAAAATAGGAGTTTGTTTTGTTTAGGAAAGGTACGAATCGTGTATGTCTACAACTCCTATTGCTGGGGTATAAATATGTACCTAGGGGTCGTGAGAAAAGGAGATCAATCATATATCAAACAAATCTATTATTCTTATTTACTTTTCCAGCAATTTACTCTTTTATCGTATTAGTTCTAATTTACCTACGAGTTCTTCGAGTATCGACGGGCTGTATCTCCTCGATCTCCGTCAACCCTTGCAAGTTCCACGTTTGAGCAACCTGAGCCTTGATGTCCGGGCGCATCGCCGTCGTCTCGTTCAGCTCTACTCTAGTTATCCTGATCAAGTTTGAACCTTGACATCCGGGCGCATCGCCGTTGTCTCGTTCAAACCTTGTTCTAGTTATCGTCCTTGTAGATTAACTGGTCAAATCGACTGGCACACCTTTGGACATCAAATTCGGGTATAAGCCCGAGGTGTTCGCAGATCCTGACGCTTTTTGTGTCAACACCAGACAAGGAACCTCGCCCTGGTAGGTCGGTGATTGTAGCGATAAGTACAACCTTTACCGTGACATGTTCTTTTTTGTACTCATCCCAGACATCCTTCACACCAGTCTCCCACATCTGTAGTAGTTCATCGATCACTGGTTTTAGAAGCACATCAATATCATTACCAGGTTGTCTTGGTCCTTGGATTAGTAATGGCATCTGGACGTATGACCGTTTCATACAAAGCCAGGGTGGAAGGCTGTATATACATAGCGTCACTGGCCAAGTGCTATGATTGGTTCTCACCTGGTCAAATGGGTTCATCCCATCCGTGCTCAAAGCAAACCACAGATGCCTTACCTCTGCACCGATGTTCTTATAGAACATAGTGTTGATAGTCCTCCAGTCCGACCCATCGGCGGGGTGTCTCATCATTGAATCTTTCTTTCACTCTTCGCCGTGCCAACGCAACAGCTTGACTGACATCTCATATGCAAACAACCTATGCACTCGTGGAGCTATAGGAAAATACCACACGGATTTTACTGGCCCTCCTCTGGTCTTGCTTCCATCATTTGATGGCCCTTGTTTGTATCGGAGAGTTTTACACTTGGGACATGCATCCAAGTCTTTGTATTTCTCTCCGCGGAATAATATGCAGTTGTTGAAACACGCGGGGATTTTCTCAACCTCGAGGCCAATTGGGCAAATCATTTGCTTCGCAAGGTAAGTCTTTTCTGCTAACTCGGCCTCCGGGAACAGTTTATGTAGTATAACTAACAAGTTATCGAAGCCTTTATCACTCAACCCATTCGTTGATTTGAACTCCAATAGCATGATGTTGGCTTCCAGTTTGCTTATTGAGGAGCACAGAAACAATGATGTTTTTGCCTCCTTTCTCATCATCTCTAGTTTTTTCAACTGTGAAGCACTAAGGAATCCCCCATGCACATCATGTAGAAGCTGTGAAATGCCATCATTTTCCTCAGTGTTGTCAGCTAATGTATTCATAAACACATCATCATTGGTAGGCACATGTTCTGTGTACTCATGAACAGGTAATAATGCATTTAGGGATACACTAGGCATGTGCACATCATCATTAACATTTTGACCAACCTCTCCATGCAAAGTCCAAATTGTGTAGTTTCTCATGAACCCCCTTGTGATCAAGTGCAACCGTATATGCTCCACGTCGCCCCATTTTCTCGTATTCTTGCAGTCTTTGCATGGACAAAATACAAGATGTGAGTCTCCAGCATTGGCTCTAGCTCGCTTGATGAAATCGTCGATGTCCGTCAAGTACCGTGGGTCTGTACGTAACAGATCGTACATCCACCCTCGAGCCATGTCTGCACTGATAAAATGAACAGAGTAGAGAAAACATAGGAACATATTAATAGGAGCATTTTTGAACAATATTCTTTTCTTTATAATTTGAATTTGGTCGCGCTATAAAAAGTGAGACAACAAAATAGGTGGATGCATGGAGTATTAAATGTGAGTATTAAATGCATGCATGGAGTAATAAATATAAGTATTAAATGCATGCATGCATGAAGTATTAAATGTAAATAATAAATACCGAATCTATTCCACATCCCATCAAATCTTTAATACATGCATCGAATATTAAATGTAAGTAATAAATATAACTAATTACAATTTTAATCCATATATAATTTTCGAGACGAATATTTCAAACCTAGCTATTCAATGATTATACAATAATTATCCAATAAAAACAAAGTGCTACAATTTTTCTAAATATTTTTGGATCTAAAAGGTACAAAAATTGACACAAATTGCAACATCTCTCTTCTTGATTATGAAAACTAGCATAGCTCTAAACTATAGATTTACACAAAAAACGATGTAAACCAACAATTCTAAAGAATTATGCTTGTTACTAATCAAGAGCAAGAAGATATGAGAATCCAAGAGTGAAGAGGAGCCAAAAATAGAGATCAAGGAATCTATCAGCCGCAACAATGGAGAGAGAGAGCTCCTCACGCACTGTTTTGTACTGTTGGGCAGAGGAGGGAGGGAGGAGATCGAAGCTTTATACTGTACACAACATCACTGCCGGTTCCAGCCACGAATCGGCACTGAAAGACCACATCACTACCGGTTGGTGGCTTGAACCGACAGTGATAGGGCCAAGAAGCATCACTGTCGGTTCAAGCCACGAACCGGCAGTGATGTGGTGTTTCACTGCCAGTTCAGCCCCTGTCCCCAATAATTGGGGGTCTATCAGAGAAAGAACCGACAGTAAAAGGGCATCACTGCCGACCCAAATAAAACCGGCAATGATGGGCCGACAGTGATTGTCGTTTCAGTAGTGGGCGTTGCTAATGACGCGTCACCGGGGGCACGTAACGACCGTACGTCAGACCCTGTATTATACAAGACCGGAGGCATGCATGTCGGCTCGGCACACGCGTGGGTTCGATCTGTCGGCAGACCCATGTCTCCGATCCACTTCTCAAAATGTACCG
The DNA here is from genome assembly GCA_022036555.1 of Microstegium vimineum. Lineage (NCBI taxonomy): Eukaryota > Viridiplantae > Streptophyta > Magnoliopsida > Poales > Poaceae > Microstegium > Microstegium vimineum. Next base: position 5,645,811 of record CM039125.1, on the reverse strand, counting down.
ATGATGATGAAGACGACATATAGTGTACTGTATCTATCAATCAATGTAGTAAACACACACTATCGGTTGCTGCCGGCGTCGTGCACATAAATTACCCGTTAGTCGCAAGTTGCGGCTCGGCCGTGAGGGGGGCCATCTCTCACCAAACCACCGTTAGGTAGTCACAGGATCGCTAGTCAAGTCGCATGATTCGAATTAAACCACTCGACTTCAAAGTCACTTGTCGATCTATACTCCACTTCGAAGTGCAATATTACCTGTTCGTTTGGCTTATCAGTCGGCAGCCAACGAAACAACGTTTTTCTTTCATAGAAAAACAATCAAAAACGACATCTTATCAGCCACCAAAACGATCAAACAAACAAACATGACGATATATATTCCCCTCGTATTTACTTTACCCGATTTTGAAATGAATATTTAAGCTCTAAATGAATTTAAATAATTCAACTACAAAGTTGTAGATATAGTCGAGTTCTACAACTTTTGTTTTGGTCATGTCTTAATATGAGATCGTTAAGAGTTTTGAATTTAAAATATGAAAAATTTAAACATATTTTTCTTAGATAAATGATTTCAACGAAAAAGTTGTCAACTATAAAGTTTTTGTCAACTATAAAGTTTTATATCTCTTTGAGATATATCACTTTGTCTTTTCTCGTTAGGTTGTTTAAAAAATTCAAATTTTAGTATGTCATGACTTTAAACTAAGCTTTGGGACTATAAATTATTTAAAATGAAAAAAATTTCAACTACAATGTTTTGTATCTTTTAAGTACCTATAATGTTGGTTTGAACATCTCCCGATTAGAAATTGTTTTAAAACTCGAAAAATCTGAATTCCAAAATGTGGGTACTTCAAACATAATTTCTTATTATTACCACTATTTTGCGGGAAATCAAACTGAATTTATTGGATCAAATGAATTTAAATAAAAAGGTAGTCAATTATAAAGTTGTAGATCTATTCGAGATATACAACTGTGATATAAAGTTTATATCTTGATATGATTTCATTTGAAAATATGAATTTTATTATGCTACATATATTTTTAGAGACGGTTCTACATATATCTCTGAAGAGCTGGGATCTGTTCTAGCTAGTATTCTACTGTACCATATATATATATCCATTTGAATAGTGAAAAGAGAAAAAATTAATTTGCCCGCCGATCAAATAATCACGCGTGCATGACAAGGATCAGATGGAAATGGAACGAGATATAGAGTGACAGGGAGATATATACAAGATCGAGTATGTTGCATCGATAAGTGTATATGTACATAGATAGTCAATTGACTCAATTCATTACTCATAATCTAACAGATCGTTACTACAAAGCCAACAATTACAGAGACGCTGTGTCAGGCATGGAGTTAGAGACCCATCTCCTCACACAGCCAGATCATGCATGCACGGCTCTATTACAATCTCTACCGACATAAACAAACTCGAAAGACAGCATATTCAAACTCAACAAAGCCTTAACTGCACCGACCAGGGGCCCTAACGGCCGCTCCATCGCATATACGAGTTCATCTTGATTGCCGCCACCACTTCTTGGGCATCAGTCTTTCCACAATTAAACAGCCGATTCCCATGTCCCCTGCCATCTGGAGCCCTTGGAGGCAGACGATCAGTTCGACATCAAACGCATCTACAACTACAAACCACCTCATACATATAATGCCATATATTATTACTTTATTATATAAATTCTACGTGTAATGAATTTTTATTCTATATTTTCTTTTCTCATCTCATTCATCATTCTCAGTTTTTTAGCGAGATAGGTAGAAGACAAGAGATTTTTCTTTTTTCCATCTTCTCTCTTTTATATAAGAAAACTACTGACATGAATTTCTATAAGCTAGCTAAAGTATCATCGAACACCCTCACTGGACTTATCTTGCATTGCACTTGCACCTAAAGATGGCAACGGGGCGGGTTCGGGGCGGGTGGAGCATTCGCGGACCCACACCCGAGACCCGACAACAAAACCCGAACCCGCTCCGAACCATATGACGGGGCAGCATCTGCCCCCGCCCCCGAACTCGCCGGGTCCCCGAAACCCGCGAGCAGTGAAGAATGAGGAGGACCATGCTGGGAGGAGCGCGCGGGGCGGCGGGATCAGCAAAGGCACGGGGCCGGCAGATCCGGCGGAGGTGCGGCACCAGATGGTCAGCGAAGGCGCGGGGCAACGGGATCCGGCGGCGGCACAACTGCATGGAGACGGGGCCGACGGGATCCGGGCCATCCGACGGAGGCGCGGGGAAGGCAGGATCCGGTGGAGGCACGGCCGCACGGGGCCGACGGGATCCGGCGGAGCACGGGGACGGCGGGATCCGTCTTCTGACGAAGTTGCGACGTTGGAGGGGTGATCCGTCTTCCGGTGGGCCATCCGTCTTCCGCACGGGGACCGGAGGCGCAGTGGGGAGCGGCCGAGCAGGGGCGGTGGGTGGGAACTGGTGTAGGCGTGGCGTGCGACTGCGACTGGGAGTGGGAACCAGGAAGAGGAGAGGGGATGGAGCCGGGGCCCGAGGGCGGCACTGGGGAAGAGAAGAGGAGAGGCCGAGAGGGGAGCGGGTGTGGTGGCAGTGGGCGTTGAGAAGAGAAGACGAAGGTGAGACTGATTTCGGGCGTTGATTTCGAGTCCCCGTGGGCACCCGCGGGGGAAACACTAAACCCGCCCCCGCCCCGACTCGTTTCGGGTCCCCGAACCCGCAAACCCGCGGGGATAGAACTGAACCCACCCCCGCTCCCAGCGGGTTTCGGGTCCAGACCCGCCCCGCTGCCATCTTTACTTGCACCTAGTAATCGTCGTAGCCGATTTCTCAGACTGTAGGAGATGAAGATCGATGCTAGCTGGAGCAAAACGACGATCGAAACACACGGTAATAAAACCATGGTGGATCCGATGTAGTGCTCTGCCATAAATATCAATTCAGAAGAAAAAAAAACAGTACTAGTTCTGTACTATATATACGTAGGTATTTGCTGTATCAATTCGTGCAAAGATCCGATGAAAACACGGAGAAGATAACTCTAATCAATGCAAGCACTAATTAATAAAGAGTCTTTATTAACCTGCGGAAGGAAATACGTACACTTTAATTTGCTGTCGATCGCATCAAGCCACTGCACGTACTACGTACGTACGGCAACCCTCCGGCATGCCGCATGCAGCAAAGCAAGCGCCAGAGAGATCTGCCGTGATCCAGAGGACAAAGGCCGTGATCGTACACATACAGCCGGCGACCGCACGTCATCAGTTCATGAACGAAATGATGAGCAGCCCATTCCCCATGATCCAGAGGACAAAGGCCGTGAAGATCCACGGAGCGACCGAAGGCGGCAGCGCGGCTCGGCGAGGAGAGCCTCCGCGACGATAAGGTACGCGGCCGCGGCCATCATCAGCATGGCGAGAGCGCGGAGGCTCACGCGGCGGCGGCGCGGCCTCCTCTGCCCTCGGCGGTGCCCTCCGTTCAGCTCGCCGGAGATCGGTGGCGGCGGCGGCGGCGGGCGCCTTCTCCTTCTCGCCTCGAGCCGCTGCTGGACGCGGTCTGGCGTCGTTCGCGCCTTCCATGGACGGAGGAGGATCACCGGTACGGTTCGAGAGATTTTGCAGTGGCAGCCACCAGCCGGCCCGCCGCCGGGCGTGTTCGTTGTTACACGAACCACAGCCAAAATGAAGCTAGTAGCTAGGGCAGCTTTATGTTATGTGTGTGATAGTAGTAGTGAACAAGTGGACCACGACATTACGAAGGTTCCAAGAAGGCACGAAACAGGTGGGCCGCGCCTACCGCCGGGCCTATATTTGGGTTAAGAAATTCTCAGTATAATATACGTGGATTACTACATGGTTAGTACTTTGGAAATATATATATATATATATAGCGCCATATTTTTTTTTTCACTTTAGAGTGTTTACTTGTAAGATCTCTAATAATAGTATAATGTTCCACTGCAAGTTTTGTTCAACGAGGATGAAGAACCCTACTGATGCAAGTCATCAAAGAATTTTGTACAAACCTTAAACAATCTTTCAAGCATGCTAGTGGCAATGACGTCATTCATACTTACACGTATGTACGGAAACTACTTACAAGTCCAGACTAACTACAGTATGATACGTTCAAGCGAATAAGGAAATAACTTCATGTTGATCAAAATCATATCAGACAGACAGAACATAGATCGGTTGTCAAGCATAGTTCGAAACATCGTGTAATCGCAATAAATTGTTTGCCAAATATTCCATACTCCCTAATAAAGTTTACAAGAAAATAAACAATCACCGAAAAGCAACGTGCACCAGGACTGGGCATTGAGAGTAGACGTCCAAACATATCCTGGAAGGAATATAATTATTATTACACACAAACACAACCTGGTTCATCATGTTTTTTATTTGGAGGATGCGACACTTGTAGGACACTGGGGGTTCTCCATTCTAATAGACGACGGTGCGAGGAACGAACGCGGTCGATATGGGCTCTCGATCACATCTGCTTCATGGTGCGAAACACAAGGAATATGGCACACACGAACATCGTGAAGACGACCATTAGCTCCAGAGGGGTAAGCTGGTATTTTGGGGCAGACTGGATATGGTTGGTCAGAATCATCACGAAGGCAGTGACGACCAGCCAGCACCTGATCAGGGACTTCTTGCCAGGGTTCACCTTCATGTTGGCAGCAATGACACCCCCATCAGTTAACTGCTGCTTATACAAATGGCAGAGAACGAATTGAAGCATACATATGACATGGCATTTTCTCTATCATGATATGATGCATTTATGTGTGTGTGTGTATATATATATATATATATATATGTATATATATAATAGGAAGGGCCAATGTATAGTATGCACTTGTATGTCGATCGATGACCTTTCATACCTTATAAAATGATGGTAAATGCACCATTTTTCATGAAAATATCATCATAATTTCACCCAAAACAAAAAAAATGTAGCTTTCCTTATATAGGTTAATTTGTTGCTCACTTATTGTACATGTAAACTCCCTTTTCAATATATTGTTTACAGGTTGTGTCCTATTTGTTTCACTGAAGAAATTGAAAGTTCAAGTTTGTTTAGTCAGTAATAAGTCTACGACATAACTAAAAAGTCATTCCTTTACAGAAGAATGTTAATTCAGATCCTCCAAAAAATAAAAGTAGGTAGTAATTTGTTACACACCAGGCCAGCTCTATTCATGTAGCACAAAAGGACATCTTGTTAATTAGCAGAGAATATGTGGCCTGAATTAACAATCCCCGCTATGATTCCGTGAAAAGAAATGATCCATATATATGGTTTGTGTCGCATATTTTGACTGAAGCACGCACGTGCACCGCACACTGGCACACATATACCACAATGCCTGAATGATGTTTAATATATGAACATGTAAGGTTGCTATAGGGTGTTCAACCATTGAAAAAACAATTCCTAGATCTCCAGCTCATGTGTTACAAAAAGATCATTATTTTTGTTGAAGGAATGGGAGTTTCTTTCTAGTTTTTACTACAAGTTGACCAACTTCTTTGGAGGGAGATATGATATCATGCATAAGATGACGAGGATAGTATATAGCTCATAAACAAATCAAATTACATGCAAGATTTGACATGCTCATGTGATGACACATAAAGGGATCGATGGTGTGATTATTAATTGACGCTCTTCATGTAGTTCTAAACACTTAACCAATATTTATATGAGAAAAACAAAGAGAATTACAAACGCTAGTATTAGTAGATATGCATGATGCAAATCTGAAACTGTTTAGCTCGAAAAGGTTATAAAAAATTATAAAATGATAAGATGAATTGATAAAATGAAGAGAGCTTCCTTTATTTTCATTCGCCTGTTTTATTTACAAAGATAGATAGTACCTCAAGAAGGAGGGCCGGAAAAAGAAGAAAGAACCAAATTTTTTTTCTAAAGAATGGAGAGACCCAGCATAAAGTTTTCCCAAACAAACCATGCATGCATGTTTTACCATGATACATGATTCCATACCCCGGACTATCAAATTTAAATCCAAACAAAACAAAGTAAATTATAAATTAGCTAGCGAACTGGTGGTGGTCTGGGAGGAAGAAAATATATAGAGGGAGATAGAGAGAGGGAGAGCATATATACCGCCGGATCACGCAGATCTGGAGTCAGAAGCTCCTTTTCTTCTCCTCCGCCGGCGGCCATGGGCGGAATTTGAGCATCAGGAGCACCGCCGCTGATGGCCTCCTCGATCCCCTTCTCCAAGTCCATCACCTGCAGGTCCATGGCCTACGCACTCCAACACCTCACCATCAATCGATCAGAAAAGGAAGAGAGAGAGAGAGAGAGAGAAACGAATTCGAATAGGGATAAGTGTAGTTAAGTTGGTATGCAGAATTCAGATGCTGGATCTCTCTCTTACCTTCAATTCTGTCGATGAGCTCGCTCGCTCGCTCGATCTGTGAAGCCGCGGCGTCTCGATCGATCACGCGCGCACGCAGCAAAAAGCTAGCAGCTCCTTCAGCTCTATGATTTAATTACCGATCCATCAGGAACAGGAATAGAGTTAGTTATTACTTATTAGCGCTAGGCGCTACTACTCCCGATCGGGAGGAATAGAGGAGAGCAATAACTCACCAGACCAAATGGATCGAATCCAGATATCACTAGCGCGGACGCATCGTGGAGAGACCAGCGCGCGCAGGCCGGGGACGAGAGGATGAAGAGTAGGCCGGGAAGGGTTGGGGGCAGTAGCTGTTCTGCTAACTGTATAGTGAGTAGTGACTACGACACTACGTACATGTGCAGACTGTGGTAACTGTGACGACGCGGTTGGGCGCGAGAGGCAGGGCCGGTCCGGTGTGGGACGCGATGAACACGACAGTAGGACTGTTTAATTAGGACACGGTCGTAATTGCCAGCCAATGCAAGATTTTAATTTTTGTCTGCGCTGAATATGCATGGACCTGCTGCTGCACCTATATACCTGGCTACCTGCACGCGTCTGTTTTTTCTTTCTTTTACTACTTCTGTTTCGGCAATGCATATGGTTGAGCCGTACGTGCGTGTCTTGGTGTTCTATTGGTCCATCCTCCCGGCCATCAGTGTTGTTCGCCGTGTACGTGCCAAGCCAGCTTTGAGCCGCACCCCGTGTACCAGAGGCATATTGCCTCGTACGTTCAGCTCCAGCATAATAATCTGAAAAGCAACGATGATTCATCCAATGGGCATATAGGTATATAGATGTGTACTACTAGTAAATACGGCAAGTGGAACTGTCTTTGAGCGCGCGTTTGCCAAACTGTGCTGATGATGATGCGGTTCCAGTTAGTTAGCGACTCAGTTGAGTAGCACGTTGTACTTGAGCTGCTTGTTTATTATTTCCTTCTATATCGATCGAATTGAATCGTCGCTGCTCTATCATAGTCATAGCTATTACATGCTTGTTCTATATAGGCATGGTTTACTAGTCCTTATATATTAGCCTGTCGCTTTCGTTCCATCAATATAATATTCGTCTTTCTCTAAGTACAGTATCTTTTGACTTGTCGTCAATTCAGGTTTCAAATAAATCAAGATATACATGCCGTGTGAGATCCGTTCTCTATACAAGTGTTGCTGACCGACCAAAACACACACAGGCAGACTTGAAAGTATCTATCTGATCGAGAACCTGATCAGATTTGACTCGGGATTTCCAAAACTGATGGCAAAAGTTTCGGAACCTCGACATTCCGAGTTTTAAAGAATGATGATGATGATGAAACGGCGCAGGGAGGCGATAGATCTAAGCTAGATTCAGGGATTCAAGCATGGCAGACGGATAGAGATCGAGTTTCTTCGATCAAATTAATCAGAAGAAAGAAAACAAAGCAAACGCGCAACGTTTGCCAAACTCTGATCTGATCATACGGATCATGTGGACAGGGCAGAGGACGTGCGCGCGTCAGTGCGCGTGTGCTCTAGCGCTCTGACCCCCGCGTTGGGCATATGGGAAAGAGCTAGAGGCCGCCCGTCTCGTCGGCGGCCAACCATGGGCCGCGCGACATGCTGCGCAATTCCAACATTGGCCTCTGACACGGAACACCCACCCATCGTCCTTTTCCCTTGGCCCGCCTTATATGCGGGCCTGGGCTTTTGTCACACCTGTCGTCGTCGATCAGGACTTTTTTTTAATCATTTTTATTAACTAATTTTATTAATAAACGGATTTTTTTTAATCTAACCAGTTTGGCCGCGCCATGGATGCATGGCACGGCGAAACCGAGGTGACGTGGCGGTCCTGCCGCGCCACCATGCATGGCGCGGCAAGGCGATATACAGACCCCGACCCTCTTCCAAACGCTGGCTCCTCTCCATTTGCTCCCCTCCTCTCTCTCGGGTTTTTCTCCTCTTTGCCCAATTTTTCGAACCGTAAATTTTTTGATTTGATCCATTCAACTTTAAGAGAAAGGTATCCTATCCCTTCTCTATTGTTTTTTTCGCATTGATTTGTTATATATGATTTGCATTTTGTTAACCTAGCAATGTTAATAGTTATGGTTTGAATAATTTTTGAATTGTTGTACAGCCTATGGTGGTGCACATCATAATCCTCAAGAAACAACTTCATCTCTGCCATTGTGTTAAATGTCATCCTCTTGCTAAGTATTGTCTCCTTCGGGCTATATACAGATCTCAAACACATGGAAAGCCCCGTGTCACATACAGCCATATGAGTCATGCTCACATCCCTATAGTTTGGAACACCACTAAAAGGAATGTTCACCGCCCTCAGTTGCTCTACCTCCGGCTCTGTGTATGGTGGTGGTGCAACGTACTGCTGTGTTTCGCTAATTCTTCCCCATGGATCATAGGAGGTACCACCCTCTGGTGGCTCTGTGGCTAAGCTTCCCTGGGCTGGCGCCGCATGAAGAACCTCAGTTGGTACAGAGAATGGCATGACATAAACCGGTGATACCATGACATGAACAGGTGCATTCATGGCTTGAACCGGTGGTGGAATAACATCTACATCATCATCTCCGTCATCAGAATCTTCTGAAGTAGTGCTAACTGCATCACCAATCCTTTCATCCTCATTCTTCTCCTCTTCTTCTTCATCAAAATCGTTGTCATCAATTTCATTGTTCATGTGTCCTAATGGATGCTCCTGTGTCACCTGACCATCCAAGTCCATGTCACCCTGAGTCTGTTCCCCATCCACCCACAACTCTTCATCTTCATCATAGTGCCCCACACCGGCATTGGAAGGGTCTTCATGAAAACTATGCTTCATGTACTTGTTCTCCACCACAATCTCAACCATGGGCGCATTCGAACCTTCAAGTAACCGATTGTACCGGGACCAGTCAACAGAGTCATGCAAAGGAAAAACGACATAGCGTGCCTTGGACTTTCCGATGTCACACCTCACCTTTAGTGTGAAATCACAACTAAACTTTGCATCCAAACGATCACAAAGGTCGTTGAAGCTAGGAGGTTCACCAAACCATTCAAATTCTTCTTTCATATCTTCGAACATTCCATCTTCTCTCCTAACACTTCCTCCATAACAAATCCCACACAACAATCCATCTACAAAAGGATTTCACTAAACTTCATCAAATCGGTTCCAATCCTAACTACTAATAGCCCAAACAACTAAATAAAACCCTAAACCCTAACAACAATATCATATCTAACTAATTAACTAAATAATTTCTAAACCCTAACTACTAACTAAGTTCTTATCTAAAGTTCACATTCTAACTATTAAACCTAACAATTATATAGTAACTAGTTAACGAATTCAAATATTAAGAAAAAAAATACCTTAACGCAAGTAACTGCCGAGACGGGGCGTATTAAGAACAAAAATACCTTAACACAAGGAACTACCAAGACGGGACGAGGAGAGTGGGAGCCGGCAGGGGGGCTGCCGACGCGCGCGGGAGTGGGCCGCCGGCGAGGGGGAGGGGCCGACACGGGGGACGGGGGGCGGTGCCGGGGCGGCGTCGGGCGGGTAGGGGCGGCAGCGTCGGGAGAGACAGACGGGAGAGACAGAGCAAGGGAGCGTCTGTCTCTCCCGTGGCGTCGGACGGGTGGTATAAGGCCTACCGCACCAAGATCCATGGCGCGGCAGGACCGCCACGTCACCTCAGTGACAGGCATGCTGAGTCAGCACCTCTGCCGCGCCGCCATGCATGGCGCGGCAGTGTGATTTCGCCGCGCCATGCTACATGGCGCGGCCAAACAGGTTAGATTCAAAAATAATAAAAAATCCGTTTAATAATAAAATTAGTTAATAAAAATGATTAAAAATATAAAAAAGTCCGTCGATCGAGGATACCTTGTTTGCCTAAAGTATTAAGCGGGCTTCTTTGTACAGTAACCATGATTTGAAGATGGGCCTTCAAATATTGTGAAAACCAACGACCACACCCATACTGACTGGACCACACCCCACCCGTTAGGCGTTGAAGCTGAGTTTTTTTTTCTTTTTCTTTTTGATTTGATTGGTAACCGTGTTTGAGCCATTGGCAATTTAATCCTCAATTTATCTGTTTCTTCTTCCTTTTCGGTGTGGTTCAAAGATCAATTCCTGATCTAAGAGCTAGCTAGAAATTACTTTTCTCCCATGTTCTACATAGGAAAAGCAAGCTACAGTAGAAATCACATATACTACGCCATACGGTCAGGCCCGTCTTAGAGGTAGGGCCAGGAGGTACGATGGCCGGGGGGCCGGGGCCGTGCCACCAGAGGGCCCCTAATTATGTACGTATAGTATATAATATGTATATGTATGTATAGTATAGTATTAGTATTTGGTCCCTTAACACCATATATGCCTTGGTATTCTTCGATTAGCTCGGATGTCAAGCTCCAGTCCACGACTCTAAGTCTTTGCGCATGATGAATTAATCGGTGAGCATCTCTAACCCTATAACCTGCGGTCGAGTTGACGTGAGAGGAGCCGCCGCCGCCCGCCGCCCTCGCCACTGGTCCCCCTTCCCCTCCGGCATCTCGTCGGGGGTTGAAGGGAGCGGGGATCCATTGTTTTTAATAAGTTTCTCCAGTAAATCGAGTTCTTAGAGTTAGAGTTTCTTCATGCCAAAGTTCTTGGTATTAGAGTTTTATCTCCTACTTCTCCTCTTCTCCGTCAATGGTGAAGGAGAAGGGTGGAATCGTCTTTTCCATGACGGCTTCGTTGAAGACGAGGGCGGCAACTTCGGCGTCACCATCTTCATCGACATGACGACATGGAGATCTTTGTTTCCGGATGGCGGCATCAAGGCGGAGATGATGTCGCCGCCATGGAATAATTTTCTTTGGTCTTTTCTTCGTTTTGTTATGGTTAGATCTGGCCACAATGAAAGACTAGGGAGAATATCCTTCAGATCAGTCTTTCCCATTCTTCGGTGGCAAAAAGAAGAAGGAAGACACCAGCAAGAAAAAAAGATTCTTAATTCCACCTACAAGAACGTTGGCCGTCCGTTGGGCATCTGTTGTCAGGCTTGCCGCTATTGCTGGTGCCGAGTATTTGCCTGTGCGGTCATCTATACGAAGCGCCAAAAAGATTTGGTTTTGAGATTTGGAGCTTTTCACGGCGTGGGTATATTTTTGATGAAAATCAGTTTCTGGATATATCTAGTGTAATCCAGAGTGCTTGTAATAGGTTGATGTACCCAGCTATTATATAATATAATTTTTCTTTCGCCAAAAAAAAGTCTTTGCGCATGCCTACCAGTTGTGGCTCTTCGTATTCGTGTTCTTTCGACGTCTTAATTTCAGTTCCAGGGCCAAATACATTTTGACTTGCAACTTCAATTTGCTTTTTGTCCTTCCGATCCAATCCATATAGGCATCAAGAGTAGTTGTTGTTTTTCAACATTATTTTACAGTTCTTTTAATTATTTGTTGGACTATCATAGTGTTACCTTTTATGAACTATAAACATATGCTACATATTAGCTTCTTTCATATAAAAAAAGATTATTGGATCCTCTTCGGGAAAAATTAAAGATATGAAAACGAACGACACGCCAAAACATATATCGACTACGTTTTCATCATTTGAATTGAACAGTACAGGTAACAGGAGGGACGTACATGGCTGCCGACTGCCGAGCATAATCGAGCGCCGACCCGTGGCAGCGTCGTCGCACGGCGACGACCATACATGCATGGTACGTAGCGCCGCCGCCGCCGCGCCGGGAATGAACCGACCTCTGCTGGCCGGACGGCCGGCCGGCCGGACGACGGCGAGTTGACCCTGCCGAGCATATATGGCGCGCGCGGCCATGGATTATGAAATACTAAGGTCCCTCCCTCCCTATGCGCTGAGGAGGATGGATATGTACTACGCACTACTAGCTAGTTGTCTTGTCGCCGTGGTTAGCAGTTAAGTAGGTACGGTGTGGCTGTGCTAGAGAGTAGAGATAGAGGAGAAATAAATTTCCCACTAGCTCCTTGCCTTTGCAGATCTAGTCAGCAAACAAACAAATTAACACAACTAATGGTCCTCGCATTTTATTTAATTTTTTCTACTCCAGCAGCTCGGATACAAAAACAAGGCTGCTTTGATTACGATGTACGCTAGAGTGCCAGACGTCCTCAAACGCTACAAATCTACAATAGTGAGTCGCCAGCCAATAGGATTGCAGCGTCGGACGAACTGTACGCTCTTTCTATAGCGACGCGCGTGGGCCCATCGGCCAAATTTTGGCAGGGCCTTGGTTTACATGGCCTGTCTAGTGTGTACTGCTACACTCATCTCAGGCCTACCAAACGCTGGACTGGTTCAATTGCGCCGGTGAAGCTGAGATGGATGTGGAATGCTTCCGGCCCATCATCCCAAAGTTTCCATAGAAATGATTATCCATCCAGAAGCATGTTTTCTATCTGTTAGAACTGCTTATTAGCGTTTGTAAAATCATACGATCAACTCCATGAATAAGAGTGGAGTTCCCTAAAAAACAGCCACTAGTATGATGACAGTGATCCTAAAAAAAATTAAGAGTAAATTACATGGTCGGTCCCTAAACTATCGGCGAGTTTTTATTTCGATCCCCAAACAATAAAAACGATCATTTAGGTCCCTAAACTATTACTTAGGTTTCATCCCGGTCCTCAAACTTTCAAATAGATCATTTGGATCTCTAAACTATTATTTAGGTTTCATCCCGGTCCCCAGCTACAGTGACCGGCGGGAACAATTATTTTGTTTTTATTTATTTATTTAGGCTGGATCTTTGAAAAATCATTATACATCACAGAAAACTCATAAAATGAAAATTTTAATTTTTTTGGACTCCACATGAGTAGTTCTACTCAGTGAATAAATAACATAATATGCTTTAGTACAAAAAAATTCTATGAAGGTTTTGTCCTTTTCTTTTTAATTTATTTGGATTGAGTCTTTGAAAAATCATAGTAAATCACAAAAAATCATAAAATGGAATGCCTAATTTTATTGGCTCCACATAAGTATATGTACACATTGAACATATAATATATAGTACGCTTTAGTACAAAGTTTTTTTTAGCTTTTGTGTAATTAATTGAAATCATTCATAGCTACAACTTCTATAATTATTTTGTTGGACTAAAGTATACCATATTATTAGTTAATTGATTAGATATACTCATGTGGAGTCAAACAAAATTGGGTTTCCCATTTTATGATTTTTTTTCTATGATTTACTATGATTTTTTTAAATTCAGCTCAAATAAATTAAAAAGAAAAAGAAATCTTTATAGCAAAAATTTTATACTAAAGCATATCATGTTATTTGTTCACTAGGTAGATCCACTCATGTGGAGTCCAACAAAAATAAATTTTCCATTTTATGATTTTTCTATGATTTATTATGTTTTTTGAAAGATTCAGACCAAATAAACAAAACCAAACAAAACAGTTGTTATCATCGTTACTGTAGCTGGGGACTGTTGGCACCAAGAATGATACACTTTTACATAACTAAAATGATGTCAACAAACCCAGGATCAAGGATAAAACAATCACATCATGAGCATATGTTATAAAATAACAAGTTCCACATGTCCATGAGTATTTGATTACAGAAATGAAGAAATGGAGCAAAGGAGAGCCAATGGGACCCACATAGGGGGGTCGGCCGACCACCCTGTGGGCCCACCAGGTCTCCCCTCTCGGCCATAATCCAGGAGAAGCACCTTAGAGTGAATTTAAACCCTTGGATCACTCTGTGTTTTCTCCCAACGGCTCACAAACAAAGCACATGGATCCATGGGCCCACACCAAATAGATCAACACGACAATTGCCCTAGAATGAACAACCAACGCACATGACAAGCGGGACCAGCACCTGGAAGGACGAGGTGGGCCAGAGACCCCAAGGGGGGGGGGGCGACCGCCCTCTGGGCCCACCTAGCCCCCACTTGGTTCCTGATCAGTGGGGCCACCTCTAGACGACCAAGGGATTGCCCACAGGCCATAGGGGGGTCGGTCGACCGCCCCCTATGTCGGTTCAGCTCCTCCCAACCGCCATACCCACTAACACATGTGGGAAATCAATACCATCCATCCAAAGGCGGTTCAAAGTCGGTTGGATCCAAGGGTGGAGGATTGAAGCTCCCTGGATCGCTGACGTGGCGCTAGAGTAGCCCCTACTCCACCTCCCACTATAAATAGAGGGTCATACCTCCCTCTCTAGTCATGATGTAATCCATACAAGCCACTATTGTTCTCAAGTGGAGATTAGTCTAGTGGTGTTCTCTAGTGTGGGAGTTAGAGTTGAGTTGAGCTTTGCTTGGGCTTTCCGGAGTTGTCTTCCTGGAGGATCTGGTATAAGCTCTTGTATCTTTTCCCTTTTGTAAGACTTTACATATTTAATGCAATATTCCTTCTTTACTTTACTTATTCTTTACTTTGTGCAATATTATACTTGCTATAGTATTGTTGTGGTTTATCTTGTCAATTAGTTGTTATAAATTAGATTGAGATCCTTGTGGCCTTTCCTGTATGCGATCATCGCCTGTCATAGGGTGCTCTAGTTGACGTATACACAATTAGAGTAGTAAGAATAGGTGTAAGCGTGGTGCTTATACTTAATCTTGCCTTTGGTTATCGCTTGTTGCACGGATTGTTTGTGGTATCTAGCAAGAGAGTGACAACCTTGTCTAGTCTTTGTATTCCACCACGTGTTCTTAGACAAGTTCTTAAAAGATAAGGCCCCCGTAAGAAGAGGGTGTGGTCCGATAGGAGTTTTGTCCTCATATTGATCTATCCCCTCACCTAGCATACTTGTATTGAGGAATCAATCGATGTTTGTCTCAACTGAGTGTCATAGTTAAATCCACAAAGGTAGAGTTGGAATTACAAGAGTCTTTTTACTTTCTCGTTGTCCTCCCACATAGTTATACTCATTCGTCATCTCTTACTTATCTTTACCGGTTTGTTACATCATCACATTCCTATAGTTATATCGATTACCCCCTTACACTAGTTGGTACTAAATTGAGGTAATATCTAGGATCTCTCTTTTATTATTATTTCTAGCTCTACTTTACTTTGGGAGAATATAAATTATGATACCCTGGAATACTCCTGGATGAAGTGCTACAACGGTTTAATCTGTGTGCTTGCGGATTTATCCAATAGTCATAAGAAATACCAACAGGGACCAGGATGAAACCTAAACAATAGTTAAGGGACCCAAATGATCGTTTTGAAAGTTTGGGGACCGAGATGAAACCTAAGCAATAGTTTAGGGAGCTAAATGACCATTTTTATAGTTTAGGGATCGCGCCACTGTATGGTGACAGTGATCCTAAAATAATTAGTATACTAGTATCGCGCCACATGTATTGGTTAAAGCTAGCTACTACCTCTAAGCCAACTTATCCAATAGTGCTAACTTGTAGCACATGGATTTTAATATGAACAACTTCACATGACACTCTCACATAACTTTAAAATATGTGCAAGAGCTTAGCTATGTTTTGTTTGGACATTGGTTTGCTTTGTAAGTAATTGGGGTATTTTTTAGTGCATTGCATCATTTAAATTTTTACATCTCCCTTTCATCAAAGTCAGAATGTTGTTGTCAAGCCAATTTGTTGACAACCTCAATCATATGTGATAGAAACTCACACCAGAAAGAACCATGTCTTGGAGTTAGGTGAGTGGAACCCTAGGCGGTGCCCCTAGCAGCCGCCCCACTTCGAACTGCCGCCGTCCGCTTCCATCCCACTCGCTTCCTTGCCCTACGTCCTCTTCAACCTCGGACCCAACCACCCCCACAGTCCTAGCCCCATCCAGATGTGCTACCTGCAAATTCGGCCCCCACCAGTCGCATCCACCACCATCCTGGTGTCGTCAGCTCCCCTCCACCACCATCCACCCCACAACCACCACCTACCTCACCTCCCATTCCTTCATCTCCTCCGCATGTCACTCCCTATCAGTATGGGCGGCCTCTCCATGCCACTATGACTCCTCTCCACCACTACCCCTACGGGTGTGACTCCTCTCCGCCACTACCCCTACGGGTGCTAGTGGCGTCTCCAACAATGATTGCCTCCCCCACCAAACACTTCCTCCCCATATGCACCACCTCTCCTCCATGGTGAGACCAAGACGCCTATGCTAGCGGCGATGGAGGGCCGAGCCACACTTGTTGCTCATCATGGGATCCAGGGCTGGTGGAGATGACGTAGGCTGGGTCCTGGGTGCCCCGCCAACAATCACCACTGCTGGTCGGCGCTGAGTGTGCTACCATCACGCCACTGCAAACAACATCTAGGCCCAAGCTCAGATCGTCTAGGCCCGTGGAGGCCACTGCGACACCGTCAGACAGCCCCCCCGCTCGTCCTCTCTCTCTAGTCGTGACATCGTTCTAGCTAGGTGCCCCTCAGGAGGGTGCACAAAATGCAGACGATGGGCAGAGGACGATGACAAGGAGTCCGATGATGACCAACCAACAACCTACCTAGATGTTGCTTGTCGCACGGGGAAGCCAATCGTTGCATCTCCACCGTGCACTAGACACGTCGAATCAGGTTCTGGAGCATGGCAGAGTGGACATTGGACGACAGGGACCTAAGCCTTGGTGAAGGCGGAAGCAATGCAGCCGGTCACACACCCTAGCTAGTGCCTAGCCTACTTGCTCCACCAATGGATGTCCGCATCCCTGTTCATGAACGCCTCAACCACCACGAACGGTTGTTCACCCCTAACGCTAAAGGGTGGA
The DNA here is from genome assembly GCA_022036555.1 of Microstegium vimineum. Taxonomy (NCBI): domain Eukaryota; kingdom Viridiplantae; phylum Streptophyta; class Magnoliopsida; order Poales; family Poaceae; genus Microstegium; species Microstegium vimineum. The sequence goes on along the minus strand of CM039125.1, from coordinate 5,628,586 downwards.
GGGAGATACTCCACTGGTAGGAGATGTGACCTGCGGTTGCCTCGGGGCCTTGGCTTGACCCAAAACAGCTCCCACAGGCTTGGAGGATCCCCGCAAAGCTTTGTGATAAATGTTTAAACTATCACTGCTACTCACACCGAATAACAACTTACTAGTTGTCATGACGTTGCCTTCTAAGTAAGTTCATTATGATCGGAGTAACAATGCAATGACGAGTACTATTGCTTGCAGGACGCAATCATTTGTATGCAAGGAATTGTTGCAAAAGATTTTGTACCTATCTCCTATGCATATTACTGAGAAGGTTGTTGATGGTAATTAACTCTTATTATAAACCATCAATTAAACCATGAAAAAGAATATAAAGGAATCACCGCCATAGAATAGGGTTTAAACTAATAATTTCCACTAGTTTTGGTGAATTGTGATTCTATAGGAATTAAATAGGAAAATAGGAATTAATATAGAGAAGAGTCCTAATCCAACATGTCTCATTTCGCAAAACAATCGGGCTCCATCATTGAAACACTCTAGAAGGCGCCAGAAGACACCAGAACAAGGAGGAGGCTGAAGTGGGCCAGAGGGGGGCCGACTGACCTCTACCCTAGGCCAGCCAACCTGGGGGAGAGTCCAAACCCCCCATGCCTCGTATGGTGGCGCCTAACCGACCTCTAAATGCAATCTAAGCCATTGTTCAAGGTTGGTTTGATCCAAGGGTTGCGGTTGATCCCATCGGACTATAAATAGAGGGGCAGACCGTCCCCCAGAGGCATCCTACAATTCATAATTCAGATCTCAAGTTAGGATCAGAGGTGTCCCTCGAATATAAAACCTCTTTAGGGGCATCTATCAAGAAGAAGACCAGTTCTCCCTCTAGTACGTATTAGGTTTAGAATCTAGTATTATATTAGAATTAGAAGATAGAAGGTAAGGAGAGACTTGGAGGAAGTGTCGGTCTGTCGGTGCCACTTCTACGCCTTGTACCTGTGGATTCGAGATCGCTAACCCTAATCTTTCATCTAAGATTCACTTTGGTGATCAACTTTCTATTTACACGTAAGTTTCCATTATTTCATTATTGTTCTTCAGGTTTGTGGCTCTTTATTGAGTGCTTTATTTCTATCATATGCATGAGTAAAGTAGCTTTTCTAGTGTAAGCGTGGTGCTTAGACTCGTTAGCTCATAGATGTGCCCTATTTTCCGGATTCGGTGGTAGCTCATAGAGGTGACTCTTATAGCTCTGTTGAATCTTCTATAGTCCACCTCCCGTTTATAGGACCTCACGGGTTAGATAGTTACCTAGTTGTGTTGTACTTTGTTTGAGGCCTGCTAAGTAATTCCCCCAGTTGAATCTTAGTAAATACATTAAGATAAAACAGAACCAGAAAGCCTTAGTGATAAAGCTATCGACTTAATTAGGGATAAAGCTATCAGACTTAAGTAATCTGACCGTTCCTTTGGGTTCGATATTAAAACTGGGTCATCTCGGTGAAGTGCTACATCGGTATCTTATCTGTGCTCCTGCAGATAACTTGAGTATGGATAAAATATACTAACAAGGGCCATCATTGGCCACGAGATAATGGACATGCATCTGAAGGTGGCAAGCTTAATAGGGATGGAGCGAGTGACTGCCACAGCTTTGATGTGAGGCAAGATCAAGTTCAAGAAGCAAGGGACATTACGTTCTCAAAGCCATGAAACAACTCAAGGGAGAAGGGTGTATCCTTGCCGCACACTAGTTATGGTAAGTCCAAATGATACATGCATGTTCACTTCACCACTTTTCATATTTCAAAATTTGAGATCCTTATTGTTTGCATAGTGTAGCTCGGGCGCCGCGGGGCATTGGATTGTATTCATAATCTATCCTTAGGATGGAATGACTTGCATATTCGACTCCTTGCGGGAAACGGACATGCGAGGCTACATGCATTTTGAAGGATGTCTGCAATAGTATGTGACTACACACATTTGCTTTTAAGCACCCAAAAGTATATGATTGTATTTGATGTTTGACACTAGTGACATGCACATTCAACACTTACATGAAGTACGTGGAAGAGCCCGGCTGCATTGACCGTAGGTCCGAGAAGGCGAAGGCGGAGTGGGGCCTAAAACTCAGGCTGAGGCGAGAATTCTCGGTAATATTGATTACTACAAGTACTACAACAACTTGTACTACTGCTATCCTACTACCACTACTACCACCCTACTACTACTTACTGTTACGTATGTATATCATGCATGTAGTGTGCCAAGCAATCTGAAGGTTCACTCTTGTGTGGATACTATGCTTGTGAGTACCTCAGGAAAGACGGGAAATTCAGCCAATGTTAGCGACAACTCAAGAAATATCAAAGTTGGTGGGAGAAGGAAAACATGGATGAGAAGAGCATCGCTTGCACAATAGCCGACATTTGTAAGTGTGTCACGGACGAATGTGGTGAAGTTGGTGGAAAATTCTTCTACTTGGGCAGCGCGCTAGCGATAAATCCAAAGTATGAGGCGCTACACAATTAGAGAATCAACGGTATAGACATGAGTGACTACACGCTGCCGGACATTTTTGAGTAGATGAACAATTTAATTTTCTTTTGTGATGAACATGTTGTAATATGAACTTTGTGATATGGATTCTCTTCGAACAATATATAGATGACAAGAGGATGTATTAGGATGTAATACATCTGTTTATTTCATGTATGCATATTTTCTGTTATATTATCTGTTCTTGAATCTAAGAAAATGTTTTGAAATCTAATTTAAAATTTATAAAACATTTTTTGTCACTGGAAAATATTAACCGTGGTGGGTTCTATAAGCAACCGACACGATTAATATTTATTAACAGTGGTGGTTCCTCTAAGGTAGCCGCCTCGGTTAATGCAATTAACAGTGACGGTTGGCCAACCGCCACAGTTAAAGACACTATTAACCATGACCTTTGATTTGTGGTTGAAAAAAACTGTCACGATTAATATTTTTTGTCCGCCTCGGTAAATATTTTCTATAGTAGTGAAACTTTGAAATTGGAACCCTCCATAATTCGTCTTTGCAAATTTGAAATCAGAAAATTAGGTTCGACGGTGACATTTGAATCCATTGCCCCGATCCATTGTCTTTTTTATATCTCTCGTGGCGGTCATATTGTTTTATAACATTTATATATTTAAGTAAATTTATTATAAAAATAGATTCAAAGATCTTCTTAGAAGTGAGAACGACGTCTAAAAAAATAGAGTACGATAGTAGAAGGATATCTTAGGAGTTAGGACATCCTCAACTATATGTGACAATAACTAGATCATACATGCCATGCATGTTATTGCTACTTTATTATATAAATTTTATGTGAAATGATTTTTTATTCTACATTTTCTTTTCTCCTCTCATTAGGGAGCCAGATATATAGGTATAAAAATAAGATATTGTTATCTTTTCCATCTCTCTTTCACGCAAGAAAGTAGATTACTATATAAGCTAGCTGAATGCCACTACGAACACCCTTAAGGATATACCTACCTACCTTGACGTGAGGGAATAACGCCAAAACGTCTCCTTTCTTTCATTTCACTAACACAGCTTTAATTATAAAGCTAATAATCAAGATGGAGTGAAAGCGTGTGGAAGCTATCAACATCAGCCCGCGCCTGGGTCAAAACCTTTGGCACCACCTTGCGGCGTTGACATCAATCGGGCCAGCCGAGTTTTATTAATTTTAATTTTTTTGCTAAAAAGAGTTTTACTTTTATCTACCGCAATTGGGGAAACTCTCGACGTTCCTAACGGGAGGGAACGGTCTAGCTCCATTATAAAATCAGTCGTTTGCAAAGGTATATATAATATATTTCTGAGGATAAGATAGTCATATATTAAAATCTCTAGTTATATCCAGGTCCTGTTTTGATATTAATGATATACATAGTTAATTACTGGTTGGAGCTACAAATTAGCTAACTATGGTTGGCTAGTTAGCTAGATGTGGAAACTTTTGCTAGCTAAAAAAGGTTGCACAAGAGCTATTTTTAGTTTGCTACCAATTAGCTCTCATGTACACAAAACAGACGGCGCATAATCGCACATGCATCATTCATCAACCATTGTGCACCTCCAAAAACTGATTGAAACTCATGATGTCTCTGCCGCATTATGTCAGCGGAGGGAGTTTAGAGTTTAGACATGCAAGTCCCCCTTGTCCACATGTCAATCTCAAATTCGAGAAACCAATGCGTGCCGTGATCAGGGTGGGAAGATTCAACCCCGCGCGCACCGTGAAATTTTACCCTCGATTCATCGGTCCTAAGTTGCGGCTGCGAGCCTCCGTGATTGCGTGACCCCACAATCACCAGGTGACAAGAGAATTGAATTGATGATTTATACTCTAAGAGCTGCTTGTTTGGCTGCACTCGCTCTAAAGAACCCCGCTGGAATTAGGGACATCATAAGCACTTGTTCATGTACGTTCAAGTTTAAATGAAGCTCCGGTTTCCCCTAAGAAAAACGTCATCAGGCACATTTCGAATAATCACAGTATATATAGCGTTGCCAAATACTCCCCAATAAACTGCATGTAGTATGTGTAGGAAGTTTACAAGCAAATAAACAACCACCGAATTATTACACACACAGTATGGTTCATCATGGGCTTTAGAGGACGCAATACTATCCATTCTGGACGACGGTGCAAAGCATATGAACGCGCGCGAACGATGCGCTCTCGATCACATCTGCTTCATGGTGCGAAACACAAGGAATATTGCGCACATGAACATCGTGAAGATCACCATTGGCTCCAGAGGGAAAAGATAGTATTTTGGGGCAGACTGGATATAGTTGGTCAGAAACATCACTGAGGCTGTGACGATGAGCCAGCAACTTAGGGACTTATTCTTGCCAGGGCTCAAGTTGGCAGCAATGTCGCCCTCAACCTGCTTATACAAATGGCAGAGACGCAAACATGTTATACATGGAATTTTATCTATATCATGGTGCATTAATGTATATATAATAGGAAGGTAGTATGTTATATATATTATCCATGACCTTTCATACCTTAACTTAATAAGGGTAAATGCGCCATATTTTTCATGGAAACCATTATAATTTCATTTAGAGTTTAGGGTTTATGGTACATGCACCATATTATCTTGATCCGTCAACTGTAGCCAAGTCAGACATAAGTCCACCTAACTAAAAAGGCATTCTTTCCTCATAAGAATCTTCATTCCCATCCTCCAAATTAGAACTAGTATTTTGTGACACACACACAAGGCCAGTCCCTATATATTCTTGTAGCACAAAAGGACATCTTGTTAACAAACGTAACAGAGAATGTAGCTTCGTCAACTTACAATCCCCGCTATAGGATTCCGTTAAAAATGATCCATATATGGTTTGTGTGGCATATTTGACTGAAGCAATGCACTTGCACCACATACCCACACATGCACACATATACCTCAATAATGCCTGAATGATGTTTAACATATATATGCAGGGTGTTCAACCATTGAGAAAACCATTCCCTAGATCTACAACTGATGAGTTACAAAAAAATCCATCATTTTCTGTTGTGGAGATGCATGGGAGACTAATTCTTTCCAGTTTCTATACTACAAGATGATCAATTTCCTTTGGAGGGATGATATATATATGTTATCATGCACAAGATGATCTCAACAAACCCACCAGCAAAGTGGATTAATTATAAGATTATCTGTATATGATAAATGAAAAGCCTTTAGTCTAACCAACATAGTATAGCTCACAATTAAATCAAACTACATGCAAGATTTAGCATGCTCATGTGATGACACATAAAGGGATGATGGTTATTAATTGAGTGTATGTACTTCTAAACAAATGAGCCAGCATGCTGATTGATGCCATGTACATCTAAACAAAGAATTACTAATGGTTGTAGTAAATGGTGCAAATCTGATCTTGTTAAACTTGAACAATTATTTACCAAAAAAATATTAAATGAACGAACTGAACTGATAAAATGAAGAGATCGAGAAGCTTGCTTTATTTTCATTTCTCCAGTTTGACAAAAGTGGCTCAAGGAGAAAAAAGAAATTAAGAAAGAAAGAACCGGCCAATGTTTTCTAAATTAAAGAATGGAGAACAAGCATAATTTTTTACTATATAAACAAACCATGTGTTTCCAGCGATGAAATTACATATGCTTCCATCCAGGACTATCAAATTCCAATCCAAACAGAAGAAACTGAACTGTTTCTTCAAAAAAAAAAACAGAAGAAACTGAACTGACCTGGGAGGAGCTGAGAGATCTAGAGAGAGAGAGAGAGTACATACCACCGCTGGGGCGCCACACAGATCTGAAATCCGAAGCTCCTTTTCTTCTCCCCTGGCCATGACCGGAATCTGAGTATGAGAAGCACCGTTGGCGGCCTCCGTCTCGATCCCCTTCTCCAAGTCGAAGCCCATGTCCTACTCCACCACCTCACCATGCATCAATAATCAAACAGAAGAAAAGAATAAAAGGAAACGAAAAGGCAATTTGGTGTGCAAAATTCAGATGTTGGATCGATGGGACGTCTGTCTTACCTTGCGTCGGCGTCTCGATCGATTGATCACGCGCGGTACGCAGCGAAACCTCAAAACCCGTAGCTAGCTTCTTGAGCTCTATATGCTGCTGATTGGCCGACCTGGAGCAGAATTAATTAGTACTTAGGCGCTCGGGGTACTCCCGGGAGAGGGAAGAGAAGAGATCCTACTCACCACACCAAATGGATCAAATCCAGAATAGCTAGCGCACAGACGCGTAGTCTAGTGGAGATATCAGATCAGGAAGAGGGAGGGGAGGGTTATAGAGGCGGGAGCGGGAGGGGGAGAGAGCAGCAGCTAGCCAGCTAGGGATCCCTGCCCGAGCAAAGCAGGCTGTGGGACCAGGGACGGACGCGGTGCTGGACCAGCAGGACGACAACCGTAGGACACTGACTGTGGGACACATGGTAGTTGCCAGCAGCGATTTTTTTTTTGAAACGTTTTTTTTTTTTGACAAGGTTTTTTTTGAAACGTTGTCTTTTCTTTCCGCAATGGCAATGGTCCGCACCCAATATTTTTCCATCATCTGAAACAAAAACAAAAACAAAAACGTAATAGTTCATTCAATGGCCGGGTACGGCATATAGATCGAGAGGAACTGCCTTTGAATGTTTGCTGAATTGTCCTGACGCAGTTAGCGTCGACTCAATTAACTAAGCTAGTAGCACGCGTTGTATTTGAGCTTGTTTATTATTGCCTTATTATATATCAATCGAACTGTCGCTAGCTTCTCCAGCTATGTACTAGTCGCACTTGTTATATTATGCATGCATGTACAGTTCTAAATTATAGTTCGTTTGACTTTTTCAATCCTAAATTTGATCACTTATTTTATTCAAATTTTGTATAAAATATTATTTCTTTTAATGTAACTTACTTATTTAATAAATAGTCTACATGAATAACTTAAATTTGACTATATTTACATAATTTTTTTTGGAATAAGACGAGTGGTTAAAGTTGGGATTAAAAAAATCAAACGAATTATAAATTAAAATGGGAGCACATTCCACCCATAAGTCACTTATGTCTAGATTTTGTTTTAATTCCCCACATATTATACTAAATCAAGTGTAAATTGATTGTTTAAGTCACTAAACGAATTCAAATAAAAAAGTTGTAAACTACAAAGTTTTGTAACTTTTTAAGATCTACAACTTTTATTTAGGAAGTTTTTCTATTCGAGGTCGTTAAAAAATGAATTTCAAATTTGACAAATTTGAACGTAGTTTTCGATGACAAGATGATTTCAAATGAAAAAGTTATCAACTACAAAGTTTCATAACTTTTTGGGATCTACAATTTTCATTTTGGTCGTTTTCTCATCCGAGGTCGTTTTAAAAACTCAAAAAAAATCAGAGTAAGTATTTCTACTTGCGGATTTATTAAGAAACCGCCTATAGAAATCATATTTTTATAGATGGTTTCTTAAGAAAAATAGAATTTATACAATCGCCTATAAAAATCAAGTATTTAAGACGGATTTCTTAAGAAAATCACTTGTAGAAATTGATTTCTAGTGATGGTTCGGAACCGTTTAATTTTTACTAACGCACGATAAGCGAAATCGCATGTACAAATTATTGTACACCGTCAACGTAGATCTTTATTTTATACTAGTGTTTGTATTGAATTTTTTTTATAAACGCGGAATACCCCGCCCTAAAATTCTGGCTCCCCCACTACAAATGTTGCTGGCCAAAACACTGGCAGACTTCAGAGTATCTCTGATCAGACTTCGATCGCAAGCTCGGAAACCTTGAAATTCCGAGTTGTGAAGACTGAAACTGCGCTGACTCAATCTCGCTGTGTAGCTTCAAGAATGGCAGACGGAAAGAGATCGTCAGTTTGCTCAGGAGAAACTGAGAAAGAAGAAGAGCACGCCAGAAATTAAAACAAAGGCCGGGTTGCCGCAAGATTGAGGAGAAGGGCGGCTGCCTGGAGCCCGTAAAGGCCGCAAGCCATGCATGGTATGCGGGCCTGTGAAGTATTATAGTGTATTATAAGCGGGGCTCCTTTGTAGTGTAGATGGGCCTTTCAAGTGGGCTAATTTGGCGTTGAAGATGGGCTCCATTTGTTTTTATCTCTCCTCTCGGCTGTACGTGAAACGTGATACCCACCGTTTGAGGCGTTGACATTGGATTTAGATCTAACTCTGGTCGTCGTCTCAGCAATTCTACACGCTCTATTACTGATTAATCCTTAATCCGTCTCTTCGATATCTTCCTTTAATTTGTGATAAAGCTCAAAGATCAGTTTCTCGTCCAAGTGCAAGCTAGAAATTACTTCGAACTCCTTTCATGTTCTACTTTGTATATACTTAGGAAAAGCACTAGCTAGAAAGCTATATCTATACCCGTACCTCCCCGCCTCATGTCCCCCACCCCACAGTACCAGATGATGTGTAGAAGGCCGATCAGTTTCTGAAACTGTGAAAACCTCTATCATGCATATGTAAATCTAGTAGCTAGCCATGTTAAAAAAAAAACTAGTAGCTAGCCCAAAAAGCATGCATATATATGCTAGAAAATAAAAGCACATATAAGGCGGGAATTAAATAAAACAAAGAATATGTCACACAGCGGAGGCACTCCTATATATCCGGCCGTTTCCAAAATTAAAAGGATGTGAAAAAACAACGTCACACAGACATAGAACAAGTTTCACCATTTGAATCGAGGAGGGAGGGACGACGTACGACATGGCTGGCGAGCAAGAGCACGACGACAGGGCCGGCCGACCACTTCATACGTGCAGTGTCGGCGTCGCACGGCGAGCACGCATGGTAGCACGCGGCGGCCACGCCGGAACCTGCATGCCGGCCGGTGCCGGGCCTGGCTACCTAGAGGAGCATGGCGCGGCCATGGATGTGAAATACAAAGGTCCCTGCAGTGCTGCGCTGAGGAGGTTGGATATTGGATATACATGGACTACGCACTAGTTGCGCTAGACAATGGAATTAAATTTCTCACCAATTAGCTTTGCAGATCTAGCTACTCAGCAAACAAACAATGACACAACTAACTACTGGCTGGTCCTCCCATTTTTTTTTCTTTTTTGTACTCGAGCAACTAGGATACAAAACAAAGGCTGCTTTGAATACGACGTACTAGGCTAGACGCCAGAGTGCTAGACATCCTCAAACGCTACAATAGTGAGTGGTCAGCCAACAGGATTGCAGCGTCGGGAGAAATCGTACGCTCCTTCTACAGCAACGCGTCACGCGCGCGTCGTGGGCTCTCATCGGCCAAATTTTGGCAGGGCCTTCTTGTCTTGGTTACAGATACCGGCGCAATGCATTCGGTCCCACCCAGGTGAAGCGCAGAGTCGGGGCCACCCACGCCTAGGCTCAAGCATTGGGCCGGTGAAGCTGAGATGGAAGTGGAATGCGGCCGGCCCATCATCGTCCCAATGTTTGTATAGAAAAGATGTGTCGGGTACAAAGATAAGGGGTATCATAACCTGCGATGATCTAATGCTTAACATAGCTACCATTTTCTCTCCCCGAAAAGAGGGCCTTCATGGCTTCCCATCTTCCAAGGGGCAGCGGTGTGGTGAAATTCTGCTGAAACTCCTCCTGAAAGTTCATCTCTCATCAAGCTTCACCATCTCGACCTTAAGCCTGAGCTTTTTCATATGCACTTTTTTTGCTCCACCTATTGCTTTCCTTATTCTGGGTGAATTAGAGTTCTAAAGGTTATTTTTTAAGTGTTACAATAATGGTAAAACAACCCTTAACATATCGTTTAACAACTTTCATTAAGATGGTGTATATGACTAAGTAAATTTCCTTAAAAATGGGGCAAAGGTAATAATGCTAAATATGAATAAAGAAGGAAAATTATGTATATATAGTAACTGGTAACAATAGTCATCATAAATAAACAGATAAAGATAAGAAAATAACTATGCAACTATATAAGTATATTAGAGTATAAGAAAATGAGAGCATACGTTTGATTTCATGTGGGTCCCATTGTTCATGAACGAATATATATCTAACAATCGTCTCTCAAAAAAAAATATAACAATTGATTGTCTTGTAACACTGCGTGAACCACCCTTGCAGCAGCACAGTTCATAGAGTAACGTAACGACGCCATCATTTTAGTTGCTTCACAGCTCATGCCATGATCTGATAGAAGAGAGAGAGCGCAGCGAGCACGAGAGCGCCAATGCCGCAGCAGGCGAGCACCGTCGCGGCGAACTCCATGCTCACCTTCGTTTTGTCCACCCGCGCCATCCCTGTGGTCACCGCCCCCAAGCTCACTGCGGCGACGAACGCCGACGCCAGGAGGAAAGTGCACGCCTTCAGCTGCTCCTTGCTCACGGTGCCTCCAAGCAACCCGGCAAAGATGGCGAGAATCGCGCCGAAGGACAACGACGCGACTGCCACTGCTATGGCGTACATCGTGCCATGCGCGGCCTTGCCGTCCTCCTCCGTGCGCCCGCCGTGAGCGTCTGCCGCGGAGCAAAATTCGACGAGCAGCCACGCGGCAACGCCGGCGATGACCGGGAACATGGCGGCGGCGAGGAGGCCGTGCAAGATAGTTTCAGCGATTATGAGAACAGCCGACGCCAGCATGGCAATCATGACGATGTTTGCTGTAGCGAGTATCGCCCTCTGCCATGTCGTCGTTCCCAGCTGCTGCTGGCGCTGGTGATTGTCGTCGTTGCTGGACAACAGCCTGCACAGAAGCAATGCAAACATTCCGGCGACGCTTCCACCGAGCAAGAGGAACACCGCGACCTTGACGTGCGAATATGCTGCGCCGAGGATAGCTGCCTTGTGGTAGATGGCAAGCAGAACGGCGACGAACCCCGAAAAAGACGTAGAGACCAGCGACAAGGTGAGTTGGGTTGCACGCTTCAGTTCCTTCTTTCGAGCTTTGCTCTGCTCTGGACTGATCTCCCCGCCATTACCAGTGTCATCCTCGCGATAGAGAAAGTGAAATCCGCCGACAATGAATGGCGGGAGCAATGATAGGGGCAGGAAGTAGTAGGCCTTGGGCAGGAGAGAATAGGTGATCGATATGCATGTCGAGAAGAGAGAACCCACGGCAACGCCGAAGAGGATCTTAGAAACCCTGAGCTGACTCTTGGTGATGAACTTTTCTGGCTTGACGACGGCCATCAGCTTACAGGTTTGGAACATGAAGCATATAGCAGACATTAAGGCGGTGAAGGCGAAGAATGCCGAGAACTTAAGAGTCAGATTCAGCTTAGCAGTTGGTCCATGGAGGAAGAGTATGCTGGTAAGCGGGATCATGGAGAATGTGATGAGGACCACGGACATATTGAGGTCAAAATTCAGCTTTGTCTCTTTGGTAGTGGTAGTGGTGGTGCTGTTACTGACGCCATTCTGTACCTGATGATATAAAATTAATGGCATGAAATATCAGTGTCTGCAAGTTATTAAATCAATTAAACTCGGCTTATGCATATATATATATATATATATATATATATATCATGAAGTACAACTTATATTACTAGCTAGTTCATATTTGTGCTGATAGTTTCATGCCAATGTATGAGGGATCTCAGTTGAGTATGTAAGATCGTATAACATATATATATATATATATATATATATATATGGTTCATAGAAGAAATGGTCGTTTTACATGTTCATCAGTGCATGCACATCATGCTGCTTGGTGAAAATTATCTTAGAATAAAACAGATATTAGAATTTGGAGATGGTCAATGCTCAGGTATCCCGGTTACCTCCCAGGAGGTAATATCTTAAATCAAATCTGGACAGTTGATTTTTCTAAAATTAATAATTTACTAAAAAAATTAATGAATAAAAAACCAAAAAATAAAACACCATGCGGCCGGTAATGACGCCGCCGCAGCCATCCGGAGGCTCCGCCGTACGCGCTGCTACCTGGACGCGTCGTACGTCGCCACTCGACGCTCCGTACGCGCTGCTGCCTGGACGACGCAGCCCGAGGGAGGCACCGCCGCCACGAACTGCCCCGCTCGGCACCGCCGGACCACGGCGACGCCGCCGCAGCCATCCGGAGGCTCCGCCGCCGGACGCCCCTGTTGCTGGACGCGTCATACGTCGCCTTGACGCTGCCACTCGACGCTCCGTACGCGCTGCCACCTGGACAGCGCAGCCCGAGGGAGGCTCCGCCGCCACGAACTGTCCCGCTCGGCACCGCCGGACCACGGCGACGCCGCCGCAGCCATCTGGAGGCTCCGCCGCCGGACGCCCCCGCTACTGGACGCGTCGTACGTCGCCTTGACGCCGCTACTCGACGCTCCGTACGCGCTGCCGCCTGGACGACGCAGCCCGAGGGAGGCTCCGCCGCCACGAACTGCCCCCTAACGTTGTTGAAAGACCGCTCCTTTGCCGACGGCGGCAACATATTTTTATTAAATAAAAATTCAATAAATACTATTACCTCCTACGAGGTAATAAATGATCGTGACCGTTGGATCGGAATAAATAGATGATCCATATTCATTCCGGAGTACCGTAGCAAAAGACTTTGGAGATTTTCACTACGTGTATGTATATATATAAAGAGTAGCACAAAAAAAAACTATCATGCACAAAGAATAAATTTTCACATAAAATAGATAAGGTCAGGAAAAGGTTTTTTGGCATGGAGGTGGGACAAAACGAAAATATATATCATTTAGTGAAATGGAGAATTATCACTAGACCTAAAGATAAAGGAGGTTTAGGAGTTAAAGACTTAAGGAAGATGAATAAGCCTCTTGTGTAAGTGGTGGTGGAGGCTGGAACATGAAAATGGTATCCGGCAAGATATTGTTCGTTAGAAATATATGAGGAATAAATGTACATGTGTTTTAACTTGCTCACAATCACAGTAATTCCTCTGTGTGGAATGATCTGTTAAAAGTTAAACACATATATACTTAGGGGAGAATTATGAGACTTTGGCAGTGGAAAGAATATAGATTTCTAGCAGGACATATGGTGTGGACCTCTATCTATCCCTGAAGGATAGGTTTCCTGGTTTGTTCAGAATCTGTTTTGAGCAGGATTGTACAGTTTGGTACATGTGTAACAAAAATTGGAGATTGAGTTTCAGGAGGTGGCTCTCTAAAGATCTTCAAGATCAGCTCAGGAATTTAAGCAACATGCTAGATACAAAATTAATGGGGATTCTGACATGGTTATTTGGAATTGAAAAATCAGGTCTTTTTTCTGAAGTTCAGTGTACAAGCATCTATACAGAAACTGTGATGGTACTGATCATAGGCAATTATGAAAAGCCAAACGTACTGACCCTTAAAATTAAGATTTTCATGTGGTTAATTTTGCAAAATGCGATTCTAACCAAGGATAATTTGCTGAAAAGAAAATGGAAGGGCAATCACAGTTGTGTTTTTTGTCAAAAGAATGAGTCAGTAAATCATCTTTTCTTTGATTGTCCTATGAGCAAATATATTTGGAGCATCATAACATATGCTTTTGGAGTCACAATGAGACTCAATTCTTCTACTCAATTTTGGGTACGAATTAATTTGTGCCTACCAAATGGTGAACAGTTTTACATGGTGGACTTGGCAGCTTTATGTTGGGCTATTTGGAGAACAAGGAACTGTGTCTGTTTTGATGGAAAGAGAGTGAAAGATCCTAAGGAAATTATATGTTTGATGTGCTCTATATGATCATATTGGGCAGGTCTTCAAAAGGATATGATATCCTCACAACTGGAGGATGGCGTTGAAGTTCTTCAGAAAGCAGCGATCTACTTTCATCAGCAAGCTCGAACGGACAAAAGGGATAGCGGGCTGGCAATGTTTTAAGTAGGGATGTGAAGTTTATCTTTGGTTAGTGATGCTAGAAGGGGTGAAGGCGTTGTCTTGCAGCAAGTGTGCTGCCTGAGCCATTTCTGGTTATGTAATAAAGCATAGTTGTGGTGTGCGCGTTCTAAACGCTTGTGTGAATGGTGTTTTATTTCCTGAGTTTTTGGCACGTTTGGTTATCTGGGGTCGTATTTGGCCAACTGGGGTGCACCCTTGGTGTTCACACAAGATGGCTATAAATTAGTTTGATACGGTGTTAATTTTTGGGCGCTACAAACTCCTGTAATTTCGTTGCTCTTTAGTAATGAAATTCGGCTTCGGCCATTGTGGAAAAAAACATAAAATAGCTATCAACAAAGAAAGAACAAACAAACATTAAAAGAATCATGGATGCTGCAGATCGAGTTGAAGCTGAGAACAAAGGTTATTTGGCATATAACTTCGTTGCTAACATGATGAGAGTAGGATGGGAGGAAAGTCAGGAATCGTTTGAGGTACCCCCTTAATTAGTAAGTTAGTAGAGGTAAGTAAATCAACGAATCAGAATTGTTGTTAAAAAACGAATCAGAATTGTTCACTTTGAACTTTAGGTTGGCCGCCAACTGCTGTGAAATAATAATTCACGGATGTTTGTTTTGCCAGAAAATGGAGTATTCAATCGCTACCTGAACTGTTGGTCCCAGAATCACCACTTCTATCTCTCCGACTGTCACAACAGCTCGTTCAACTTCCATGGCGGCATTCTGTATTAAACAGAAAATTTAAATAAACATATATATGAAGATGAATCCACATATAAAGATAACATCATAAGTTGTGGTGAAACATCATAAATAATTTGCCATATTCAGGCAACACTCCAAAATTATCTTTGCAGCCTTGCAGGTGATGTATGACGTCAACCATATATATAACAAAGAAAACTCGTAGTATGACGAAAAAGATGAGTCAAGATTTCCGTACTGGAGCTGGGACTGGGAGAACTGGATCTGATGCTTGACACAGTTGCTTCTCTTCATCTCCAATATCCGCTGACCGATCTAGAGGAGGAAGACGAGGGAGAAAGGAGAAGGACAGTCCTTTGTTGTCCACCATGCTCCTTCTTCCTTCTTCTGGTCTGCGCAAGAATGAAAAACAAGATAAAGAAGCAAGCTCGTCAATATATATTCCTCTTCCCTGTTCATTCTCTCCAGATCGAGGACCATGTAGCTTCTACTAGCTAGCTAGGCCATGCCAAGGAAGCATCAAGAACGCTAGATACGTTCTTTCAAAAAAAAAAGAACACTCTAGATATCCTTCAAGCGAAGAAAGAGACCCGTCCATCTAGGATCGGACGGATCCGGCATTATGTACGTTCCCAGGAACTTTCTTTTCTAAGCCCGGAAAGACATGAAATCCCCCACCGGCTACCAATTACCAAAAGGCAGAGTTGCAGACATAAGGCGAGTAGGCGACTGAAAGCTCTCGAGGTTTCACTTTTCAGTCGCCTAGCCTGAAGCATAGGAAGCCAGAACCATGAAGAAGCATACATGAAATCGAATCGAATCAAGAGCTGAGCTTGCCTAAAAAAAGAAGATCTGAACGAAGGCGGAGCACGGAAGAGAATAGTACAGAGGTGAGAAGGTTGTATTGTAAGAAGCTCACAGTTTTCTTTTGAAAAGCTCTAGCAGGCACTAGCCAATTGCACAGGAAGGAGCGACGACGGGCAACGGCAGGGCCGCACTAGCTCGATCTCAGCTCTGAGCTCTGAGTCCTTAACCTCGAAGGCGAAGCAGTGTAGTAGTACTGTAGTATGGCAGACGGCCAATTCCCAATTGGCTGCTGCGGGAAGTGAAAACGATGGCGTGCTCGGCTGCCCGGCCTTTGTAGTTTTGTAGTCGTGACACGGTAAAGCAATCTCGCAACTATGTGTTGCGACACCCGTTGTCTCTCCCCTCCATATCTCTGTAATTGTGTCACTCCTGTGAGCCACATATCCCTGTGTTGACCAGCCCTGACTCTTGATATTCATCCTATTCATTGTGGCATAAATCTTGAAGCAGAGTGAAAGGCTGAGATAGCAGGTACCACAACACATAGTTGTGGGAAGTTCCTGTCGGTCATGACACACTACTTTTGATTATTTTAGAGCAAATTTCAGCCGCGCCTCTATATTTAATTTGACTATTTTGTAAATATATATGGCAAAAGATATACATAACAAAGTTAAAAACAACCTAAAATTTAAATATATATTAGCCACGGTAGCAGACGTACGAGTACTGATCACTGGTCGATATATATATTAGTTAACTTGCTAACGGTTTTTTTTTTTGATAATCTAACGGGATATTGATATCTCGCTCCGTGACTCATCGACCGATTGTGCGCGCCGACCAGGTGTGTGCGTGGCGCTTGCTGTCTGTCTGCCTAGTCAATGGTCAATGCACCCTGCAGGTGGAAACCTATATATACTCCCAAAGTCCAACATCGTTATTAGCGCCGGAACAAGATTTCCACACGCTTCATCATGTCGGTTCTACATAACTAGGCGACCTCTACTGTACACACTGTAATGTACTCTCTTTTTAGCTAGTACGTCTATAATAGAATGTAAAGATAACATGCATAAAAATATAGCAAATATTAAAGCAGGAACACACAACAAACGAAAAGATAGTTTTACTTTTACCATGTATATTCAGCGAAGATTCATCACAAGCTAGTAGAAGAGCACAGCCCTGACCGGATAGTCCTGTGCGTAGACTGCTGCAGACTGGGGGACAAGAGAGAACTTGTAGTAGTTCATCATTGCTACGACCATTTTCATGAGACAAGTCCGTGGTCAATGTCTCAATGCAAGCTTCAGCACGCCGCGCAAGGATCAACCTCGATCCTACACGTACGGTTACACACGTCATTTGTAGTAGAGCTAGCCATATATAGAACTCATTAATGTTCATATATAACCATTAAAAAACAGATGTACCTTATCTGAGAATAGCAGTAATTGTTAACCATGTCCTCAGCTAAACTCACATAATTTAGGCCAAAAGGAGCTATGTTAACAAAAAAGTCATTTTTGCCCTCTCCTTTTTCTCAATCCTCTCCTTGTGCTTATGTGGACAAGGGGCAAATTTGACTTTTGCTTAAAAAACAAGTATCTTATTAGCCCACATGTGTACAAGTAACACTATACTCTCTGGTGTATATTAGCTAATAATGTTGCACTGGAGTTAGTTTGAGCAATGTGCAAGTCTATATAAGATTCTCTCATACAAAGTTATATGTGTCGTGTGTAGGCTGTTGGGTGTGGTAAGCTACATGTGAGACAATGCAATGAGGTATTGAGTTCAAATCCTATGGGGGCAAAGATAGATCATAGATATATATAGTCCAACACCATAGCACCGGCCAAGCATGCTCTAGAAGTTTGAGATCATTCCTGCCTGTGCGCCTAATGTGTGCCAACCATCTAATAAAATGGAGGGAAAATTACACCTACAATAGACTATACCATTTTAACTCTACGAACATGTCAGAGAATAAGCTAACAATATTGTCTATTGAGATATTTCTATGCACATTATTTGCTACCGAAAAAGTTCATGCTTCAGGAATTCCTAGTTTATGCACTTTTTTGCATTGGGATGAAGATACTAAAAGAAAACCAGGGAAGAATTAAGTAGAGCCATCCGGATGCTACACCTTTCATATATATGTTCTGTTAGTCATGATTTAAGAATACTCTATATATAGTATATATGTGCTGTCAGTCACTATGCAGATAACCAAATTTACTGAGCTCTGATAGTAGTGCTACTTGACTAATAGCAAGCTGCTACTACCAGACATGGTATGTAACCTTAGTTGCATGCTGAGAGTTGAGACAAGTTTAGTATTAGCAACCTTGCACCTTAATTTGGCAAGAGAAAGAATAAGTAGTTCAGCTTGATGAAATCACATTAATTGACCAGTACTGTTGCTCACATCCATTTAGACCAGGACCGTGTGCAAGTACAGTACTCCTACTGTGTGGAAGCTGGTTTATCGAAGGATCAGGAGAAATTAGAGTTACAACTTACAACTAATCACCATATGCTGCTGGCTGCCCCATGCATGCATCTCATTGAAGTAATGAAGAAGTTTGCATGCAGCACCTTGTCTGCCCCCATCATCTGCACAAAAACAGTGTTTGTTTTAGGCCTTTAGGGGTACACCACAGATACATGAAAACTGACTTCACTGTCGTCAGGCATGGAATGATCAAAAGCACTGAATTTACCAATCGCATAAATAATCTGGACCAATGCGGTGAGAACAGAAAAACTATAGCATTGTTCAATGCGTGGGGCAATTAGAGCATCTCCAAGAGTTGCCTAGACCTCTTCCTAATTCTTAGTTTTTAGGCGAATGAGAAAAAAAAATTATCTTTAACAACTCCGGCCTAATCCATTCTTCTAATTAATATTTTAGAACTTGAAAAAAAAAAGTCATCCAGTTCATAAATTTAATTACGCGCTTCTAATGTCGCACTTAAAGTCAAAGTCAGAGCTTCTCTAGAGGTGGGCATATAAAGAATAAAAGGTAAAAAAAAACGATTTCTGATGCAAATGTACATGAGGAAGAAGTATAACATAATTTAGAAATAGTACATAATTTAGATCAGCATCTCCCGATAAAATGTGTTGTTTTCTTCTTTTCTTTTCGGAGTGTGAGGCTGCCACCTCTTGCTGTTGTTGCTGCTCATTTTATCGGGAGGCTGGGCGACGGCGGCGGTGTGAACTGATTCTGAACGTGTGTGTCTGCTTGTTCGGCCGGAAGGTTAGTTATTTTGCTTTCTTTTAAATACATACTACATTATTATTATTATAGTATTCAACTATCCAAGAAATATCGGGCTTCAGTGGCTTCCGACAATAATATAGGTGACTATAGCTGACGTAATTTATTTTTTTTAATTTTTTTAATTTTTTTAAAAAATAGTTTTGTTTATTGTTTTCCCTTTTTCCTCTCTTTTTTACTTTATTCTTTTCCCACGTACCAAACGTCCAATAAATGTTGGCCTATAGTTACTTCTGCTACCGTACAATATTGTAGGTGACACGACTTTTTTTTTAAAAAATAATATTTTATTTTATTAGTTTTTATTTTCTCTTTATTTTTTATTTTTTTGACACATATCACGGACGCACAGAACATGTCTACTGTGCTAACACAATGAATGGCCTGAGCTTAATGGGCTCAATATACATGGGCGTCCGGTTTCTCAATCACACACAGGTGTCTATGCTTTTAAAATAAGACGGGCCTTTTAGCCTTTCAGAAAAGAAAAAAAAAGGATGGCCTCTTAATGACGGGCTGCTCCAGATTAGATGTTTGTTGTGACGTGAGGCCGCTCCTTGGGCTCCACAACATGGCCCAACAGTCCCACTTGTAGGTAGCAATAGGCGATATGCCCGATATGGGTTCAGCAGTTGTACTTGTACACTGCCAGACATCGTTTATCTATTTCTAACAATCGAAAGTCGAACTTAATCTGCAGAACCTTCTAATAATCATTTTATATTTTCAATTTACTACATGGGCGTCCGATGCGTGCTTATTCCCGAGGCCTCGGTCCACCAGCACCACCACAGAGCACGGCGCCAGCTGCAGCACCTTCTGGTTGACGACCCGGAAGCCGTGGTGGCCGGGGTCCATGCTGCCGTCGGGCCGCTGCGCCTTGTGGAACGGCAGCAGCACGAGCGCCGCCATCGCGTCCTCGGCGCAGAGAGGAACATGTCGCTGTGCATGTCTGGGAACGACGACAGCGCCAGCAGCCGCCGCACCTTCACCTTGTCGTGGACGCTGGTGAGCGAGCCCAGGTCCGGCACCAGCACCTACCCGGTCGTCCTTCTTCTCCGCGCCGGCGAAGTACGACAGCCCGCCCAGCCTCTGCAATGGATGCACACGACCTGTTCCTAGCTTAGTCTGTGACGAAGCCAACGACCGGAAACGATGAACGAAAGCAGAGCATCCGTATGACTGAGCACACGCCTTTGCCGAAGCCGAAGATGTCGTGCACCAGAACGATGGGCGGCACGGCCCCATCCAGCAACGGCGCCGCGGCCTTTGTTATATCATGAACATAGACTTTCTTTCTTTTTCTTGTTTTCTTTCCTTCTATCGCGTTTTCTTTTCTTATTATATCGCGTGATATTGATTTTTCTTCAGGCAAATCGCACGGCGGTCTTCCTTTCTAACATCTCGACGCCCATGTAGTAAATTGAAAATATAAAATGATTATCTCAACATCTTTAGCCAGGGAAGAATATGGCTGCGGGCGGCTAGAGCTAGCAGCATCAGTCTTACAAACTGCATGCACAGATAGATGCTGGGCAAAGGATATGGCTCCATGCTAGCAGGCGCCGGTCTAGAGAATCCAAGGCAAAGAGGAGCTCCTAAATCCCATTCATCTTCCATCTCCTGGAGTTCCTGCTTGTTCTAAAGCTTGCTTCCATATAGCTACGATAAATTTTGAAAGAGCATTTGATTCCTCGATCAGTGCTAGCTAGATCTACCCCTGGATTCGTTGGATTCTAGTAGGCGTTTTGAAGAAAACAGACAGCAAGGCGAACTAGCTAGCCAGCGAAGGTGAAAATATACCAGCACCAGATACCTAGACAAGTAGTACATACCAAATAAGAAGTAGTGCTGGCATAAACAGATAGAGAAGAAGAACGACGTACCCTACATGTGGAATGCTTGGCTGCCGCGAGGAAGAACGACCATATACGCCGCCCCGACGCCGGCCGGCGGCGTGACTCGGTGAGCGAGCATGTATAGCTCGGCCGCGCCGGGCGGCGACCCGGCGAGTTGACCTGAGGAGGAGGTGATGCATGGCGTGCGCGGCCATGGTGGGGCGGGATGGGTGATGAATGGTACAGCTAGTCTAGGTGCGTGCTATACTGTAGGTAACACGCTAGCTGATGATAGATACAGATATGGACGTGTGTGCAGTCAGTGCACTAGCTAGCAACTAGTAGTACACACTGTAGTTTAGTCACGGGCCGGACGAGGCTGGGTCCGCATGTGGTTTGGCTGCTAGTGCTAGCTGGAGAAATTAAAATTTGCACCACCAATCAGCTACGCGGATCTAGTCATCGGACAAGTGGTCCCTGAATTTTATTGTTTCGATTTCAACACTCCCGCCACTAGGAAGAGGAGAGTACACACAGAATGTAACCTAGAACGTACAAGCTGCTGTGAACAGTAACCCACTCACTGTCCAATAGGTTTGCAGCTTTTTAACTTGTAGGGAAAATGTAAAAAACTTGGGCTTTATTGTGGTACTCTTAAATGACTATGAGTCATCCATTTAATTAGATCGGATGGTCAAAATCATCTATTACTTTTTGGGAGTTAATAGATAAAATATATATTTATTTAATTTTTAATTTAGAAAGATAGAGTAAATTAGGAAGTTTTAGATATAAAGATTTTTTTAAAAGATCTAATTGATGCACACAAGATCTATTGAATATGGTAAATCTGTTTTATTTTTGTAACTTTGCTTACGACATAATTTAGTTAGCATATAAACACTATCTAGCTTTTATGCAATAACTCGTGCCGTACCTACATACGTGTTCAACATAAAGAAGCGATACGTGCCCAATATGCTGAAACTTATATGTGATCAACGTGCATGTTAGTGCACATGAAACTCTATGTGTGTAAAAAACATTTATACGACCACACTGTACATGCTCACTTTATTAATGCATTAATTGCGTTAGCACAATTTACACACTCAACTATATGTACATATTTTTTAACAGCGTATGCAATATGATCGGACTTTTAAGTATATACTGAAGGGTATTATGTACATATAGTGCAGGTATACATGTATATATTAGCAAAAAAAAAACTAAAATGACAAGGTGTTCACGTTGAGCCCAAAAAAAAAGGAGCCATGCGACATGCATGCACATAGAAAAGGAAGGGGCTTTACGCTGGATTTTCTCTTCCTCCACCCAAGGATTTGACGATATTCTTTTCTTATTTTAGGTTAGTTAATTATAATTGATTAATTCAAAAAAACTAAAAAAATCAATGGTTCAGATTTATTTAAGGTATTACCTCCTAACAAGTAAAGTGTGTACCGTAGCATTGCCCAAAAAACTTTATCTAAGAGCAAGTTCAATAATAGAGTCAAATGTTCTTCGCGAAAACGGAATTCTCTCCGCCAAATCTTCCCAAAACTCAACCAAATGATCACCAACTGCAACCAAACTTTGTAGGCATGATCCTAGTGCAGTTGGGGGAGCTATCTCGAAGAAATCATTGCTCAATTTGGAGAGGATAAACGGGAACACTCGGATTTGGGGGAGAAAAGGCAAAACGAAGAACGCCACAAAGAAATCGCCCGATCTACGTACTCGTGAGGTTTGAGGAGAAACCCTTCGGTGCAAAGATGCTCCTCACGAATACGAACAACTTGGTTCAAACGGATTTTGCAAAGCTACTCCCTACAAAGAGAAATCATCTCGGGAAAAAGAGGGAGCAAAAGCAAAACGCGAAGAACACAAGCAAAACGGGGACACGATCAAGAAAGCGAAGCCACCATGGCTTACGGAGGTTACGGCCTCCGATTCCTCGCAACAAACTCAAGTTCTTACAAAGGTTGGTGGAAACAACCTAGGGATCTCATGAACTAGAGAGAGGGTAGAGAGAGAGAGAGTTGGGGCAAATGATTAGGGTTCAAGAGATGGGATGAGGGATACCCCTTCACCCCCTATTTATCGGGCTTTGGCTATTTCCCAAAGACCCCCTAGATACATGAGTGAACTACCTAGCCTAAGCATTGCAGTCCAAGCTCCGGAAAATATCTCCCGCATTTTGAATGGACGGCCCCGCTTCCTGCCAGGAGTTGTCGTCGCCTCGACGCAACCTCCAGGATTCCGCCACGTGCCATCCCCACTTCCTCGGAAGCTCTGCCCGGGTTTTGAGGCCCAAACCCGCGAAACCCGCCACCGGTAGCTTTCATCTCAACTACCGAACCCCGAGTTTTGAGGCCCAAACTCAGAAACCGTCCTCTGATGGTTTTGAGGCCCAAACCACCAAACCGCTCGACTCGAGCCACCTTGTCCTCGCCTGGTCGGACTCCGAGTCCCCAGAGCCTCCGATCGACCCGCTAGTCCGCCGTCTTGACTCGGTCGACTCGGTCTACCTCCATGTCTTCTCGCACTCGCTCGTGCTAGGCACTAGCCACCACAGCTAGTCCGCCGGCGCCCATGGTCCCTCAGTTCGAGCCCCGCTTCCGCCCTTCATCGCTCTCAGTCCATCGGCACGGCAAACCTCTACTCGACCTTCTCCACGCCATTGACCACTATCGCTAGGCATAACACCTGCACACCACAAGCCGATAGACAAGCCCACATTTGCTTTCGCAAAGAGGTTAGAAGTAAACGCTCAAACTGAAACACTCATGTGTTGGTCAATCACTCATCATCAAAACTGAACATCATGGGCACATATCAACCATGTGTTCGTAGATGAGATTATTTCTTGACATCCAGATGCTCCAACACAGGATGATTATGATTTCCATAAAGAACTGAACATTAAGCTGCCTTCTGAGTTAAACAAATATCTGAAGTGGTTCTTCCTCAAGAGGGATAGTAAGGCCAATAATACTCCAACATTCTCTGGCAAATTCACAATATAGGAAGAAGTGCTCCATTGTTTCCTCCACCAATTCATTACACAAGACACAATTATAGGACTGCAGAAACATGTTTTTCCTTCTGATAATGTTCCTGGTACTCAATTTGTCATGAATCAAAAGCCAAAAAAACACCTTATGGTTATGCTGACATGAAGACTTCCACAGCCACCCGAAAGTGGGATGAACTTGCCTAGAACCTGCAAGTTGTTTATAAGCCCTTCTAGAGGAGAAATCATTCCTTCCCCATATATAAGACCAGTTGTCATGTCCTTCAGTTTGGTTGAAGTGAGTCACAATATTCTGTAACTATAGAAACTGCTCATAAGCTTCTACTGAAAGTGGCAGGTTAAAGGAATTTATGAGAGATTGAACTAATTTTGCATCAGATAGGGTCATGCTTGGCTTTTTTGTGAAAGAATATAGCTCTGGAAACTCTATCTTAGGGATTTTTCCAAGCCACAAATCTTCCCAGAAGAGACACGACTTTCCATTCTGAACATTAATTGAAGTCATACCTTTGAACTTTTGGAGTAGCTTTAGAATATCTTTCCAACAAAAAGATCCCTTCCTGACATGATTTGGCAAGTTCCCATTACTATAATATTTCTCCTAAATAAGCCTGACCCAAGGGATATCAACCCTGTTGAAGAACTTGGGTAAGTTTTTGAGCAGCAGAGCTTCATTCTGAGTTTTTAAATCCAAAACTCCTAGACCACCATCTTCTTTTGTTGTTGTCACAAGTGTCCATGCAGCTTTTGCATTGATTCTATTATTGTCATCTGACCCCCTCCATAGGCAATGCTTGCGGTATTTGTCAATTTGTTCTCTGACAGAGACGTGAAGAGAGAAGGTGCACATATAAAAGGTTGGTAAGGTAGTGAAAATAGAGTTTGCCAATTGTAATCGTCTAGCTTGGGTAAGCTATAATGAGGTGCTAATCAACCTTCTTTCACATTTATTAACAATTGGCAGGAAATCCTCAACTCTTGGCTTTGTGATGCCAAGGGGGAGGCCTAAGTAGGTGAATGGCAGACTACCAGTTGCACAACCAAATATTGAAGCCAAGTGGTTTAGTCTCTCTTCACTGATATTTATTGGGACCATCATTGACTTGTGAAAGTTCACTTTGAGTCCTGTGGATGAGGCAAAGGACTGCAGTAGAGCTTTGAGTATGAAGAGTTGATTCACACATCCTTCCATAATGATGAGAGTGTCATCAGCATACTGGAGAATAGGAAAGTCATTTGTGTACTGAAGGGGGATTGGCAGTCTGAGCAGTCCCTGGTCTTTTGTTTTATTGACGATGGATTGTAGTAGATCAGCTGCCAAGACAAATAAGAGAGGGGAAAGGGGATCAGCTTGCCTAACTCCCCTTTTACAATGCAGAACTTTGCCAGGTACCCCATTCAGCAAAACAGATGAAGTGCCAGAGCTGAAAATAGCTTCCATCCAAGAGATCCACTTTGGCCTAAATCCCTTTGCTTTCATTATCTCAATCATAGCTTTGTGTTCCGATTTGTCAAAAGCCTTCTCAAAATCCAGTTTCAATATGACCAACTCCTTTCTAAACTGGTGGCAGATGTGCAGGTACTCAAAGGCCCATGGTAATCTTGGATTGTTCTTGTTTTGATAAATCCATACTGATTTTTATGGATAAGCCTAGTGATCATTGGCTGCAATCTATTTGCCAACAACTTGGTTAGAATCTTTATCAAGGAATTTAACAGGGAGATTGGCCTATATTCAGAGACTCTTGTTGGACCATCAACTTTGAGGATGAGGGTGATGTAGGAGCCATTTATACTTCTCAAGCAAATACTATCCTGTGAGAAAGAAGCCCCTAGGTCATAAAAATCTTGATTGATGATGGGTCAACACTTCTTGATGAATTCATTATTAAACTCATTCGGTCTAGGAGACTTATCAGATGGCAAAGCCTTAACCACATCATTGAATTCCCCTTCAGAGAACTGCTCCTCCAAAGAGGAGAGATCAACATCTCTAGGTAAGAGCGTGGAAAGGTCAAAAACCATGTTCTCAAAGTTAGATGTACCAAGCCTCTCCTTGAAGTCACACCATAACAAATCAGCTTTGTATGCATGGGTATGGACTGTGTTGTTTGAATTATCTACCAATGAAGTGATAAGATTCTTCATATGCTTGATTGAGGCATTAGCATGGAAGAACTTAGTATTTTCATCCCCCAGCTTGACCCACTTTATGGTACCTCTTTGCCTCCAGTAAAGTTTCTGCTGGTGTAATAGACTTGATAGTTTTTCACTGACAATTTTCCTAAAATTCCATTCATGTATTGCCAAGTCCCTCCATTCATCCACACGGTCCAAAAAAAGATATGACAATCTTAAGGGAGCTAATGGCCAACTTCAGATTTGAGAGCTGGGACTGCCAGTTTCTGAGAGGGGCTCTCACAACTTTGAATTTTGCTGTCAGACGAAGAGCAGGGTCAGTCTAATGAAAGTAACTGTTCCAACATGATGCAACTAGGGGGAGAATACCTTCATGTTACATCCAGTAATTCTCAAATATGAACAGTCTCCCTTTTGGAATGCTAGTTTTTATTTTAATTACACAAGGCCAATGATCTGAAACTTCCATTACCAAGGCTCTGGCAATTGTGTGAGGATAGGAGAGAGTCCAGGCATTGGATGTAAAAAACCAATCTAACCTTTCTAAGAGTGGTGACTGTTGTTTGTTTGTCCAGGTAAATCTTCTTCCATGTAGGGGTATTTCAACAAGCCCAAGATTACTAATAGCCTCATTAAAAAGCAACATTTCAGCAACATTGCCACCAGGCATGCTTCTATCCTCAGGTTTTCTCAATAAATTGAAGTCACCCACTAACAGCTAATTAGTGTCATCTGGCATTTGGATATTCGATAACCAATCTAAGAAGCTCCTCTTCCCCTCAGCATCACAAGGCCCATAAACATTTGTCAGGATCCAAGACTCACTGTTGTGTAAGGAAGTGAATTGAACGGAAATGGCATAGGAGTTGCTAAAATTTTTTGTTCCCACCAGAAGTGCACCTTTCCAAACAATAATCATGCCCCCCGTGAGGCATCAATCGATGGTAAGAAGGCAAATTGATCGAAAGGCGGCGGGCAGAAGAGTTTAATGAAAGACAGATCAAATGACTCTCTTGGTTTCTTGAATACAGACAATATCACATTGGCATTCCAGAATCTTGTTTTTGAGGGACTCTCATTTTTGTTCACTATTAATTCCCCTGATGTTCCAGCAAAGAGCATTCCAAGTTTTACTAGACACATTAGAATTCATAGGAACAAACAGAGGAAGGAAATGTGGCCTTGTACAGAGATGCATAACATCTGAACAAAATATGGCCACACAATAAAACACTGTCTAGAAACAAAAGTTTTAAAACCAACAAGCATATGCACAAAAACAATCACCCAAAAGTTGTCGCTGGCGATTCCATCAGTCACCCAGAAGCTAGAACCGTCTTGCTCAGCTCTTATTTGCATCATCATTTTCATTTTTCATGGCCCTCGCAGCTGGAGAAGCTGCATCTAAAGAACTCTTCCCCACAGGAGCAGTCTTCATCTTCTTGAGGAAACTTCATCAGGGAGCTCCAAAGGATCTAACCCGCACATGGAGGCCCCCATCTTTCTGATAGCCTTTAGAGAAATGACTGGTGGGCTTGAATTGCAACCCAAGCAAGCTTTGTTATTGCACTGTTTCTTCATGAAGCACATCCTTTGTCCCTTCAGTCTTGGGCTTCTTCTTACTTGGCTGTCAACAATCACTTGGGCCTTACCAGTACTTTTTTTCGAGGCTAGTGTAATTTCAATGTCCTTAGAAGAAGCAATATCACCATTGTCCATACCACCAGTAAGATTAGTGTCATTAGCAGCATTATTACCATTACCATTATCCCCTAGACCTGATTCAAGGTCTACCCCAATCTTAATAGCAGAGTTATTCTCTTCAAGAAAATAATTGTTTAATCCTCCGCTTTTGTCTGACCTAGCCTTAACAATGTGGTCATCTTCACCCAAACAATTAATTGGGGCCTCTACAGGGCAGGTTGGAGGCAAAAGGAAACCTACAGTGCTTTGCTCATTCAGAGCTGCCATCAAAGGGGTTGTCTTGAGAATTTCTTTGGCACTATCAAACATTTTGGGAGACAATAAGATAGCAGTGAAGAAAGAAGCCCATGAGCAAGGTATCAAATATGGTGGTGGGCAGCCCATAGAAGGGGCAAAGAATTTGGCCCACCAGCCAACTCATTCAGAGCTGCCATCAAAGGGGTTGTCTTGAGAATTTCTTTGGCACTATCAAACATTTTGGGAGACAATAAGATAGCAGTGAAGAAAGAAGCCCATGAGCAAGGTATCAAATATGGTGGTGGGCAGCCCATAGAAGGGGCAAAGAATTTGGCCCACCAGCCAAATGACTCACTGAAAAACTGGGTTTGGTCCTTCTGCATGTGGCTAGCAAGTCTAGGAACAAAAGGGGTCTCCTCATATAGCAAGACATGTCTAATGAGCAAGTTTTGGGATACTTCAGGTTGATCTTGATTTTGTTCTTCCTCATTATGTGGTTCCTCATCATCCATCAACTCATCCTCTATAATTTCATGGTGAAGAAAATTCTTCATGGGCATATTAAGCTGAGATATATCAACCTCAACTACTGCTTGCACTCCCTGCTCTTGCTCTAGATTCTCTTGTAAAACTTCCTCCATTTCATTATCTTGCTTTGCCTCTTCCTCCATTTCATTTGTTTGGACCAGATTATGTAATTCAGAGTTATTCACAAGCTGTGGCGGGGACATGGGATGAACCACCATCTCCTAAGGGTCAATTGCCAAATTAAGGTTGAGCTCAGGTTGGGGGAGTTCATTGAGATCAATAGGCATAATAGGAAGGACCTCATTAAGCCATGCATTCGAATTCTCCATTTGATCCATGGGCTGGTTTTGATCCCTATTAGCACCATCAGCATTGAGCTGATTTTGACCACCATATGCCCCATCAGCATTAGCCATAAACTGAGGTTGGGCCCATTCTAGAGAGGATGGAATACTGGACTTGGCCCCTGCTGCCCCAATCCAAAGAAATCAAAAGGCTCCCCAGGGGGAAGGTCATTTGGGATTGGCTCCTCATCATCCCGTAGCCCACCAAGCAACTCTCCCTGAAGAATTTCACATTGGATAGTCCATGATTCTCCCTGAAATCCCTCTCCTTCAGTCATCACAATGAACTGGGGTACGGATTCATAATCAGTGACTCTCTCTCTCTAACAAGCAATCTGGTGAGTTGAGTTTGATCATCTACTCAGTAGACTACTCTACCAAAATAGTTGATTGCATTTACAACAAATTTATCTTCACGGTAATAAGTGGGGAAACCCAAAAGCAACAACCAACATTCTCGGTTAAAATTTACTGCCCTCCAGTTTTTGCCTTTGTTATGCTCTACAAAGGTTAAAGTGACATCTCCAAAGTTTAAAATTTACTGCCCTCCAGTTTTTGCCTTTGTTATGCTCTACAAAGGTTAAAGTGACATCTCCAGATTGGATCGTGAAAGGATCAAGATGCCCAAGAGGGGGGGGTGAATTGGGCTTGTTTTAAATTTCTAAAGCAAATATAAAAACCTATCAAGAGTCAATCACCCCCTAGTGCCTACCGTCCGTGTGTCCTAACTAGAAAGCGGTAGCAGTTCATAGGAATTAAAAACAACCTAAGCAATTCTAGTAGGAAAAGTAAAAACAAGACGGAAATGTAAAGAGCTAGGGAAAAGAGAATCTCATGGACGCAGCGATTTTTTCCCGAGGTATCGAGGTGTCGACACACCCCCCTAGTCCTCGTTGGAGCACCTCGCAAGGTATCGCTCCCCCTCTACCCGCGCAAGGGTAGAGTGCTCTCTACGGGTTGATTCTTCGCCACTCCGGCTCGGTGAATCGCCCACAACCGATCACAAGAGCTTGGAGAAGAGCCGCCAACAGTCTTCCGGCGGTCACTTCCTCCGAACACCACCAAACCGTCTAGGTGCTGTCGAACACCAAGAGTAACAAGCACAAGACCTTCACTTGACCCACTCAAGGCTAGGAAGGTGGATGGATGCACACAAGTCACTTCTAATCACTCTAGGAGGGAAGAACAAGATGAACTCTCTCTAATCTCTCCCTCACTAGACTCTTGGCTCTCCAAAAGATTTCTCAAGGTGTCACCAGCCGAAACAATGGCCAAGAAGACCTCTAAGGACCAAGGGGGCAACTATAAATAGTCCCCACCTTCAAAACTAGCCGTTTTTCACTTTTTCTTCTCTCTGCGTAGCCACCGGACTAGTCCGGAGCTCACACCACCGGACCATGCACACTGGTCCGGAGCTCACTCTCGTTTCAAACTCAGGCACCGTCGGACTACTCTGCTTGGTCCGACCCACTGGTCCGACGCTCTGGTCCGGAGCCTCGGTGCTCTCTGAGTGAAAACCTATCTCTCTTTTACACACCACCGGACCACTCTCCTTGGTCCGGTGCCCTGGTCCGATGCTCTGGTCCGGAGCCAGGGAGCTCTCTGCATAGACCAAACTTCCTGTCTTGAGGCGTCGGACTAGCCGTCGGACACACCGTCGGACTAGTCCGGAGCCTTCTGACTCTCTGAACCAAGCCACTGGACCACTCTCCTATGGTCCGGTACTTTCCAAACAGGTGGTCCGGAGCTCCTCGAGCTGGAAAACTGCCTAAGTTAGGGACCACCGGACCACTCTCCTTGGTCCGGTGCCCACTTAGCAGAGAGGTCCGGAGCCTCTTTCTCCCTCTAAAACAAACGTTTTTGCTGAGGTTTCTCAAGGGATTTTGCTCCTACCATTTCTAGGGTTTGTCAAGGGCTGAAAGCAAGGTCTCTAGGACTAGTTGTGACAAGTGTGCATATACCCACTTTCCTAAACTCTCCTAGATCAAGCTACTAACCTCATACCCCTCTTTATAGTACGATCAAAGGAAAAACAAAAGCCCTAGCTATACTTAGTGCCCTTCTCAACCTTATGGCACTAAGAACTAGCCTAGTCTTCGTTGTGTATCTCCATCCTTTGCAACCGAAACGATTTCCATCTTGGGGGCATGAATATCCATTAAGCCCATTCAAAATGCATCACTCATGACCTAACATAAATGACTTTGTCTCTGCAAAACACACGTTAGTCATAGTGATCTAGTATTGTCGTTAATCGCCTAAACACAAGGGTCCATGATTCTACAGATCGGACCAAGGCTAATGAGTTGATCTCTATCAAAGGCATTTTTAAATTTGACAAAAGCCTGACCCAAGTGTGTTGGCTGAATATTTGTAAACTGTACTCTCCTTTCTAGGTTTAGGAAGTCAGCCACTATTCCACGGATGGCGTTGAAAGTTACCTGGTGCTCAGGCAGCGACTCGATACTGACGATTGTGAGCTCCTGATTCTTGGGCTGGGGGCGAAGCACCGCCGACCGGTTCATCACCTTGCGCCCATGCACCTGAATGGGCTCTAGTCCACGCGGAACAAAGATGCTCGAGTTTACCCGCTGGAACGCCATGGTGGATGGCGGAGCAGGAGAATCGCCGAGACAGAGCTCAGTTAGGTGTTGGTTGATGGAATTGGGGTTTTCTTGAAAGTGCTGGCCTGCTCTCTTTTCAGTCTCTTGTGAAAATAAGTCCCAGTGAATAATACGGGGGACGAAGGGGCACCTCGGGCCTCCCCCAGGGAGGTGAAACAGGGCGGTGTGGATGGGCCTACAGTCATTGGTGCAAGCTTAAACCAGCTGCCACATGCAGATCCTTTGGAGGGAAATCTAGAGAAGTTGTCTAGCATGCGCCCTGCTACAGAATCCTGAAGATTTTGTGATTGCCTAGTGCAAGAAGCTGCAATGTGACCCCATTCATGACATGTGTGGCATTTAATCTGAGCGGTGCACACCTGCCTCGTATGCGTTGAGGAGAGACAACGCCTACAGCACACAGCATCCAATGTATCCTCATTGGTCCAAGACAAACCCGAATCCAAAGGTCTTGAGTGCAAATTCAAATTTAAATCCAAATTTGACTTGGGAGAGCTATGAATTTGACCAGTCTGGTCAGTCAGTTGCACACGAACTTGATGAACTTGTTCATCAATCCACATTGTCATTTTCCTGAACTGTATCAGAAGTTGGGACATCCCAACTTAATCTATCAAACACAAGGAACGCCTCGGGAAAATGACTATCAAAAACAGATACTCTGCTTGCTTGCTTGCCTATCAGAACCATGAACAAGATTGGTAGATTTCGCAAACGGCTGACTTGAACGATTTGAACCAAGTGAAAGCTTATTTGCGCCTGTGAGCACCCGAGAGGGAGTTTTGACGACATCAGCAAATGAAGGCTTGCCATCCACTTTCTTCCAAGCAGGAATCGGAGGTTTGTCAAACACAAGCAAACGAGCTGCAGCAAGGCCTGAGCTATTGAAAAGTTGGAAGGAAAGCTCAAATTCATCGCAAGTAATTTTTTTGAGCCTGTAGATCTCAAAGCCCACTTCCTTGCGCAGGAGACAGTAAAAAGAAAAATTCTATCTTCCAAGGAACAGATTCGAAGAGCTTCAACAGGACACCCTAGGATGGAGAGAAGCGACTCAGCAACAAAAACATCAGTCAGAACGACATCGGCCAAAGGCAGCAAGCAACGAAAAGCCAACAGAGGAAGTGGGGGCAGCAATCGATCTGCCAAACTTGCCAGAAACAAAAGCTGCAAAAGCAGCTCCAGCAGCCTTGCTCGCTAGGGAAGACATTCTTCCAAGAAGAGGTCTCACCGTCTTAAGCAGTTGACAGCGCCCGGAACTGATGCTCCTACGTCAGAGTCCATCATGCCCCGGCATTATAATCTGCACTAGCTGCTCGACAGACTCCATTAGCCTTTCTGGGGCCAATTTCCTTCTTTGGCAAAACTTCAAACAGCTCCCGTGCAGAATAGCAGGAGCCACCGGCGGTAGGACAGTCCACCAGTACTACCGCACTAGCGCCGGCCCGTACACGGTGGCCGGGCGGGGCGAGCGGCAAGCATCCACCCACGCCCCGAGGAAGGCCCGCCACGCCCGTCGGGGCGGGCGCCGTAGCACAGTACGCGCAGTACGTTGTACACTGCGCCGCCGGCCAGGTCGAGTAGGGACAGGGAGGGCGGCGTCGTGCAGCGAGCGTGCGTACCGGGCGGAGGAGGCGGCGGCAGCGGCAGCCAGACCTGTCCTTTCAGATGCTTGTTCTCTCTCACCTCCGTCTGACTATCCGTCATGTTTCACATCAGCATTTGCTTGATTATAAGTCAACTAGTATAATGTCCGTGCTAACGCTACGGTTTTACTTTAGAGATACACATAAAAACAACAGAACTACCAAACAACAGAACTAATTAGCAAGATGCCTCTACCTTGCTGCTACTTGAAACACCCATGCTTTCAAAGTTTGCTGTTTAAGAGCATAAGAGCATTCCAGCAAAGACAGCACAATCAGCTCATGCAATAAACACTTGGATCATATCTCCCATAGCGTCCTCAAAATCAAGCAGTATCTGACCATTCTGGGGGTTGTCTGCATCAATAGGCGCATTCCGAAGCCTTTCGATGATATTAGCTCCAGCCAAGCCTGCATAATGTCCAAAAGGAGATTGTCACATGAAACATAAAACAAGTGCATCTACAGATTCCCTTTTTCCCTTTAGAAAATAAAATCACATTTACAGAAGCATGTTTCAGTTAAAAATATAATACACACCTGGAATAACTCTTGTCATCCCTTCTAAGAACCCAGGCTGTGGTAGAAAAGGAAGTTAAATGGATTAATCATTTAATTGGTATTCGAGTTAGTAGATTAAAGGATATTTGCAGAAAATAGGAGTAAGAAACAATATAGCAACTGAGCAGATATATATCCCACATCAATCTGACTACCAGATACTGAACACTGGAGTTGAGCAAATGATTATTTACAGGTATCCTGGCATCAATTTTCTGGACTCCATCTCTTCCTGTAATCTTTAGTCGAAGAGTCCGAGACCACATTCCAGTTGAAGGTCCTTTACTGCCACTGGAACCAATATCATAGAGCTGAGGTAATATGTCAATAACAGGTTCTTGTGGTTTTTCAGCCCTGGATTTGGAATCTCCTAGACTTTTCGGTCCACTTGTATAATTATCATAGCCTACAATTGAGGAGGTGCAGGTTAAATGAATTCACTCATATTCAACGTAGAATGAAGTCCTGAGTTCCATACCAAGTCTCGTAAAATGATTGTGCTGGTGTCACCGCATATCGTTTATCTTAAGGATATAAAAATCATGATCTTCTTCTTAGTATAAATAGTGGAAATGTCATCTAATAAAAAAAGAACTACGACAGTTAGCTTCCTTCTGTCATTTTACAGATAGTTTCTGTGTCAGTTAGCTTATTTAACTATCTGTCCACTTTACAGTTAGTTTTACTAAATAGAAAGCTGAAGAGAAAGTGGAATTCTAAACTGGAGTTTGGCAATGCTAAAGTAAAAATGGCTTACAAAAAATATTTAAAATGATTTCACACATGTTATGGGCAATCATTTCTCTGTCACTCTGATCTGGGCATGTGAGGGCAGTGGGTGGTTCACTGATGTTGAGACCTTAGCAGATGCTTCTTACAAGTCAGAAAGATACATTATTTCATCCACAACAAAAAAGAAAATAACTTAATTAATTTCAATACCTACAACTACAGCAGATCATCAATCCTTAAGTTTATTTGTTCAAAGTTAATAAAAACCAAGATCTAATATGAAGCATAAGTGACTGCAGCTATATCTGAACATTTCGGATCATAATTTTTTTTTCTAAGCTGAGATTGAGAGTGGGTTGTTGACGGACATGCAAGACTGAAAACCAGTACACTACTATACTTCTATCTCTTGTGCTAATCTTAATTTACATGGCCAGAATTTCTCATTTTATATCAAAAGAAAGATAAACAGTTGCTGAATTAAAGAAGCACCTCGCCTATGAGTTATTTAGCTATTCCTGGAGTTGAGTGCCGTGATCTAAAAAAAGGAACATGGTTTTCTCTTCAACATGACCACCATGATGAACTAAATATCTTAACAAGAACTACAAGGGTAAACACAATATATGGTCGAATCAGAAGACTGAATACACAGATTTGAGAAGGCAGTGGGGGGACTACATGATAACTTTAACAAAAAAAATATAATTAAATTGTACTTGCTCTAGCACTTGCCAAGAACAATGTCATAGAACCTGGAAAATACAGTGAAAGCAATGTAGCTGCCCTGAAAATCAAT
The DNA here is from genome assembly GCA_022036555.1 of Microstegium vimineum. Classification (NCBI taxonomy): domain Eukaryota; kingdom Viridiplantae; phylum Streptophyta; class Magnoliopsida; order Poales; family Poaceae; genus Microstegium; species Microstegium vimineum. The sequence continues at coordinate 5,593,206 of CM039125.1, read as the reverse complement.
TTAATGGCATCAGTGAAAGCAATGTAGGTGCCCTGAAAATCAATTTGGTGATCATGCATAAAAACTCTCTTTAAAGCCAGATGGATAGTTGGATGAATGGAACGACATAGACAGACAGAGGAATTTCTCAAGAATAATAGAGGGATGTGCCCAAATAAAATATTTGAGCTAAACAATTGCGACAAAAAATAAAGTAGGTAAATATTCTCACAAGCAGTGGAACTGTTTTTTCTACTATACCATTCGCTAAAAATTCTAATTTCCATTGGACAAACACTGATTGATAATAAAACAAGGATCACAGTGCAACAGATATACTCCCTTTGTCCCTTAATGTCTGTCTCTAGAAAACCATGTTTCCCTCACAAACACGCTTCCCGGACGACACATAAAAAGGGCCGGAGGGAGTATCAGGTAACAAGTAAATGATATACCATTATCCACTTTAGGAACCCATCCTCCCCACTGGACCTGCAAAAATTGAGTTCGGCTTAGACGAAGTCAAACGACACGGTCTTGAAGGTACATCATGTTCGAAAGAAGTTGATCCCGATCGTTGCTTGCATCCAAGGGGAAGATGGGCAGATACATCAGCATGTACAATCAGAGGTTATCAACAACCGAAGATCGATAGAGGGCAAGATGAAATGACAATCATTCAGGTCTTAGGAAGAGGCCTGAGATGGCCGTGTTGTATCCTGCACGCCGGGATTCAGTTGTCGTCGCCTCCTGCACACCACGAACCAGATACATTTCAGTTAATTGGGCAGATACATTTCCAACACAAGTAACACTCATGAGTCATGATCGAGATAATATAAAAGGAGCCTTTGATGTTTTTTCAGTTAATTATGAGCTGAGATGATTCGATCAATTTGGAGGTGTTCCTTTTTACCATTAGACAATGCAGCATACCAACCTTGGATAAGCTGAGATGATTTGACCAATTTGGCTGCTTTGACTTCTGCTTTCAAACGTACGTTGATACTCTCGCCTTTTAGCTAGAAGGTCTTCCTTTATATCATTGGTTTTTACCTTGACGCTTTTCATGATACTCTAAAAAAAACGAGGCAAGCTAACTATCAATAATCAATAATAATAATAATAATAAAAGATGAAACATACTTCTATAAGCATGAACATACTGAAGAGAAGCCGGGCGGGCAAGCAGCCGGACGGACGGCGTCCTCGCGGCCGTCGTCGCCGCGGCGGGCGAGCAAGCAGCCGGACGGCCGTCGCCGCGGCGTCCTCGCGGCCGTCGTCGCCGCGGCGGCGGGCAAGCAGCCGGACGGACGGCGGACGGCGTCCTCGCGGTCGTCGTCGCCGCGGCGGGCGGGCACGAGGCTCCGGTGCGGCGCAAAGCCTGCAGCGGGCGGACAACCGGCGTTCTCGCAGCGGTCGGGCAGCGTCGTCGCAGCAGGATTCGTGGTGGCGCCGCCGTCTTCGTCGCGTCCGGTCGGGCAGCGTCGTTGTCCGGCGTGTGGGTGGCCGCGAAGTGCACGGCGCGTGTCCCGCGTGTCCGCGTCGGGGTCGGGATGGCGTCGCGGGAGCCTCCGGCGGGTGGGCGTTGCGGGCTCCGGCGGGTGGGTGGCGCGGGCTCCCGGCTGCGGCGGCGGTTGGGCGGCGCGGGAGCCGGCGGCCGTTGGGGCGGCGTTTTTTTCTTCTCTCCAACTGCGGCGGCTGCGCGGGGTGGGTGTGGCTGCGGCGGCTGTTGGTTTAGGGTTGCAGGGACGGGAGTGCTCTAGTTAGGGGATCGTGGGATCGGCCTGTTACGCGAGTGGGATTACGCGAGCCGGATCGGTGGGATTGGGAGACTAATTATGGGGCCAAAAGGAGATATTAAGCTTTCTACTTTTTTTTAAATAATTTTAATTATAGTAAAGATTATTGTACTTGCTCTAAAAACAGTCTAGTCGTATATACTCCAATTAATATGCCGCCCAATTACCTAATATATGCCATGTCGTTTCTTCTACCGGGCACGGGCAGCACCATACCCCGGCCGAGCCTAAGCTTGTTGGGCCGGGAAAGCTGAGACGGATGGAATTGACGGGCTGAAATGGGGAATGCCAAGAGCTGCATCGGTCTGAAAATATACAATCCATGGATTGGATTGAATTGTATATATGTTCGTCCGATGGCGTCTGTATTTTTTTATGAAGAATAATAAATGACTATTCTGCTAAAAGAAAAAGAAACCCGCTGAAAAAAAAACTTTTCGCAACAACCAAAATAAAAGAGCCAGGATATCGATCTGGAGTTTCACAGCCGATCGAACAACATATCCTGGAATTATTATTACACATGTCTGAACTCTGAAACACACCTTTCGTTAAATCATGCACATATATATATATATGAATTTAACTGCTGAAACCGTTCCAGCATTGTGCTGCAGCCGCGCGCAAACACGACAGGCACGTGCTCCACAGCACGGGGGACGACGTGGTACCATGACTTTGACCGCGCTCCAGTCTCGAGGTGATGAGACATGAACATTGAACACAAGATCTGTCTTGCTCATATCATCAGCTTAACATGCTGGCAAAAACGAAGCAGATGGCACATAGTATATAAGAACCACGACCATGGCCAGTACCTTTGGAGGCATCAGCAGGTACACGGTGGGTACTTTGTGTGTGTGTGTGGGGGGGGGGGGGGGGGGGGGGGGGGGTTTGGATCAGAACGGTCACAGAATCTGTGACGGTATATGAGAGCTGCGCCACCTCTCTTCAGTTCAGGCCGGGTTTCTACCTTGGTTACATCAACACGAAGGCCCCTGCTTGACCCTGCATATGCAAAAGGTGGACAAAGCTGGAAACCTGTCGATCATACTCATAATCTCACTATATCATAATGGTGCATACATATATGTACGAAGAGAAACATGAGATGGAGTTTGATCTTACCCACGGGTGTGTGGTAACTATAACCCTTGCTAGATTATCAACACGTATACTAGCTATTCAATCGGACGACATATACTCAACTCTTAAAATAGTAAAGTAGTACGACATGTGCCACTGCAGATTTTTCTAGTACTTCATTTTGAAAAAGTGCATGCACATTGGTCCAGCATTCTCGAATGGCAGGCTTTGCTTGCATCATTCGTGAATGGCTGGCTTCACTTGCATGTGAATGGCAGGCCGGCTTCATTCATCGTTTGCATTGTGGTCCACGAATGTCCTTATCCTTTTGTTTCTCCCAAAACAGAAACGCGTAAAAATGTTCCTCCCAAATCTCATGAGAAAAAAACTTACTCCAGAAAAAGAGAAAAATATCCTGCTAAATCTGAAGCATAAAAAACTTCCTCCCATTTTTCGGTTATAAAAAAAACAGTATTCTCCAATGTGACTTGCATGAGAGATCAATCCATCATCAATGTAGTGTGTCAGAGTGCTACCAATGCATGTGTACTTTGAGCGCTGAGAGGGAGGAGGTGAGAGAAATGTGAGAGGGAGGCACTCAGACACACTGTAGCATTCACACTCGCATTCGTAATGCTTTCCATTTGGCTTGGCATTACATGTAAGCATTCACACCGAGTTTGAAATTTGTGGATAATGAAGCTTCAATTGCTAATATCTATTTAACCATATATCTGATTTTTAATTTATTTTTACCTTATTATCTCTTATGATTTTATCTACAAAACAAGATCTCACATGATCATATTTACTTAAAGAAAAAACAATGACATTTTTAAGAAAAAAATGACATATGGTACTGGCATGTCATACTTACAAAATATCGTTAAAATTTAGCTTGGTTATCATCCCAACATTTTTTACTGATATAGATTTTGGCAGTAGCCATATTTTGGCCCCGTCAAAAATCAAGTGTCAATTTTTGGGTCACATTTTGGCCAACAAAAGTTACAGACCAAGGAAGCAATTAACTTAAAAGAATGAGATGACTAATGAATGAAAGACAAAAATCATAATATTGATTTGAATGATGGGCGTTGAAAAAGATTGTGGCTGGTAGGCTTTTTTTTACGACCGAGGTGCCCTTTGTAGTGCATACATGTGAATATACCACTTGCGTGTGAATTCATTTTTGCTTAGAGAGAGAGAGTATGTACCATTCAGTGTTTCTAAAAGGAGTAAGAAAAAAAAGTTCGTCAGTGACCAGATAAAAGTTTTCCATTCTAGTGATTTTGGTACAAGTGTGTATCTACCACATTCAGGGTGGTAGTTACTATCCGTTTCATTTAGATATTTCTAATATATACATATATATATATATATATATATATATATATATATATATGATGATCTTCCCTTAAAAAGAAGGGAAAAGGTACGGTAAATCTCAAACACTCAAACCATTAATAAAAGCACATTCGTCAAGTAGTATCAGAAAAAGTACATATAAAAAAGTGGTTTAATTTTCACTCTTCAATAAATCAATGAACGAAGTAAAGAAATACAAACCATGCATATGTGTTGCCCTTTTAGGAAGAACTTGTTATTATCCAACATTCATGCATGCAAAAGCTAGCTTTTAGGAAGTCATCTCACTCTCTCCTTATCATTTTATTTGGGAGATCTATAAGGAGAGAAACCACTACTACAGAAACGGCAATCAGTGCCGGTTCAAAACCCCCTACAGTGGTAGATTTTGAACCGGCACTAGCGAATCGGCAGTGATGAGCTCATATCATCACTGTCGGTTATGTCAAACCGGTAGTGATGGCTCAAGCATCACTGCCCGTTCGTGTTACCAACCGGCAGTGATGTTTGAGCCATCACTGCCGGTTTGTAACACCAACCGGCAGTGATGCTTGATCCATCACTGTCGGTTTGGCACCCCAACCGACAGTGAATGTAGGATATCACTGTCGGTTCTAAGTGATCCGGCAGTGATTTAATTTTTGTAATTTACATTTATTACAGAAACCATCAACATTATATTACAAAACCATCAACATTTATATTATAGAAATTCATAGATGTGTCTTAAACTTATTTTTAACCATCAACATTATATTAGAGAAACCATTTCTGAATGGTTCTCTCCATTTCTTTTGCATCTTAGGGAACAACGAGCAAAGTGTTACAACAATTATTTGTTGAACACAAAACTGTTACAACAATTACATCAGTTTGTGAACCAGCACCAGTGCTTCAAACACACCTTCAAACATATGATTTATTTGAGCGCCCATGTACTTCAACGCACATTTATTGCCCGCCATGAAACATTTGAAATGCAATCGAATCGCGGAATTCGTTCATCTGTTGGTTATCTAACACAACAGTCGCCTCCTCAGTTGCTGGCTGCTGTACCGAAGCAACAGCCGGCACATAGTTTGGATCACGGTCACAACGAGCAAAGTGTCGGTCCCTTTCTTCACTCAACCTGATGAAGTTATGAAGTGTCATACATGCAACTATTATATGTGTTTGTGTTTCTAGACCATAACTCGGGACACTCATCAATATCCTGAACTTTTGCTTGAGCACTCCAAAGGCTCGCTCAATGCAGTTTCTAAGTGACGAGTGTGCGTAGTTGAACAACTCTTCTTTACCTTGTGGTTCTTTTGCGTTTTGAAACTCTTCGAGATGGTACCTTGTGGTCCTGAAGGGCGCAAGATACCCTGGACGGTTGGGATACCCGGAGTCCACCAGATAAAATTTCCCTGCATCGGGAAGCACCTGTAAGTATGAAATACATCTAATTAGGAAGTGTACAGACACAACAGATAGTTAAGTACCTGTAGGTGGTTTTGGAAACACATTTTCAAACTTAGACAGCGAATCATCAAAAACCTTCATGTCATGAACTGAACCAGGCCAACCAGCATTGACAAATGTGAATATCAAATCGAAATCACAGCAAGTCATGACATTTTGGGTTGTTATGTTCTTACGGCACATGTACTGATTCACAAGAGCTTTGGGCACAACACAGGGGATATGAGTGCCATCAATTGCCCCAATACAATCCTTGAAGTAGGGATAAAACCTAGGGTTGTTCAGTCTGGAATGCATGGTTCTAAACCGTCGGTCTCTTGGTTTGATGTAGTCATCAGCTAGCTTCACCACAGAATGCAGCACTCTCATAAACATGTTATGCATCGTTCCCAATGATCTCTGAAATATATTCCTAGCTTGCCTAACAGATTGTGGAGCTCCAACTATCCAAAGGAACATCCCTAAGGCCTCAATTGTGGTAGACTTGTCACTGCTTGTCAGGCCATACTTTTCTAACAACAGATCATGGAGTTTGTTGAATAGCTTGGGGGTCATTCTATACATGTCATGGCAATCCTGCGTATTGCCAAGGTTCCTCCTAACCCACTCCTCACCACTTATACCAGGTGGTACAACCCTATACTCAGATCTGGTGAAATACTTCTCAACATGCATGGCAACTGTGGACATACCTAACAATGCATCATGGGCAGCAACCTGTTCATGTTGGAGGGTGGCTAGTAGGAGCGCGTCAAACTCTTCCTCACTGTCCTTAGCCTCTTCATGCACTTCACCCGCAGACGTGTTCCTACCAACGGTAGAAGCTGGATCCTGTCGGCAACAATGACAAAAAAATATATTAAGGCCCTCATTAGTAGAAGCTGGATCCTGTCAGCTACAATAACAAAAAAAATACATTGAGGCCCAACACACACATAGCAGTTCAAACCACTCCCAATACACACATCTTTCGAATTCAAATAACACACATGCATAGGTCCAACACACAAACATCATAAACCCATCACTAACAGAACAGACCCATCACAAACTTAGCTCTACCTCTACGGATACTGCGAACGATACATGAATGGTTGAGAAGGTTTAGACCCGATTCGCGTAGGCTTTGATGGTCTGTTTCCTTCCTTCAACACCATTTTGGAGGAACCAGATGATGGCCTTCTCATTCTCGAGTAAGTTCAGGACACCGATCCATTATGGGTCGCTCTCAGTGAAGCCACACTCTTTAGCCAATCTGATAATGAGGGCCACCTGGTCCACCTCCTCTTTCCTCTTGCGCTGCTCTTTTGCCTCACGTTGCGCTTCACGCATCCTGAGGGTGTCATTGAAGTAGCCACGCCCATCCTCAATTGCTGCAGTGAGCCCCCCAATCTTTTCACATATGGCCCTCATTACTGGGCTCTTAACTTTCTTGTGGGGACTGCTTGTTGTGATGTGTACGCTAGGGGTGCTGCGTGAGCTGTTGGTCCTCTTGCTACCAACACTAACCGGTGTGGCCACATCTTCATCATCTGCCTCTTGTTGATCTTCGTCTTCAGCACCATCACTGGGAATGTCATGTACTATATGTTGGCCAGGGGCATACGAGGTGGAACCATCAGCAACAAAGCCAGTGAACATTTTATCCAACTCGTCAAGGTACTCAGGCATCCCATCCCTTAGCGCCATCAAGTCTTGGTTGCCCTAGTAAAAGTTGAGTGCATTAGTTTACTTGTTTCAATGTACATTATACAATGCAAACTAAAACAAGGCATTGGGCATGTGTTCTCTTGAATACTTACCGCAGTCGCCATATTCCACCATTCCTCAGACGCCTCAGCTATGGTGGCATCACCGCGGCCCAACCCAGAGCCTTTCCTCAACTTTGTGTCGATGAAGCTCCACTTCGTCCGCAACTTTTTTAATAGGTACTTGAATTGGTCAGTGTCATGATAAATTTGGGTGGCCAAGAAAAACCTGTTTGAGAGTTCCTCCCAACCGCGCGGCGTCATTTTACCTCGTAGGAATTTGTCGTTCCCACTGTCCATTACGCCGCAATACATCTCACAAAACTGCTTAGTAAGCTCAGGTGTCCAATGACCCCTATGGGTGTCCTCCTAAACGACGGGTAACAACGGTACGAAATGAACGGAATGGAGCACAGAAGTGAGTTTGCACAGTATTGAGTTTGCAGGAACAAAAACATGTAGGTGAGGAGATGTATACCCCAAGTCGTCGACGGTCATTGCGACGCCTGCCTCCGCGAGCTGCTCCCCTTGCAAATCCACCCGCGTTGGGTGTGGGGGACACGTAGCCGCCCTGGAACGCGGATGCGTCACCCTGGAACACCCATGCGTCGCCTTGGAACGCTGATCCACCGCCGTGGAACGCTGATGCGCCGGCGTGGAACGCTGGTGCGCCGGCGGGCATTGCCGCAGGGTGGCCGCCCATGAACGCAGACCCGCCTCCGACGTGCGCAGATCTGCCACCCAGGAACGCAGGTCCGCCGAGTCCTCGGCCAGCACGCGGTCCACGGCACCCGAGGGTACCCCTCCTGCTGCGTGCGGGTACGCGTATGGGAGGGTATGAAGACATGCCATACGCGCGGGGGTAGATGTGGTTGTAGGGAAATCCAGGAGGAGAGGGCGCCTCCGGGGATAGGAAATCCCGGGTATGGCCGCCGTCGCCGTACGCACCGTCTTGGCCGTAGTTCCCGCGGGCGCCGTCGGCACCGTCGTGCCTACCTCCGTGCTGGCCGTCCATCGATTTGGGGAGGTTGTCGGGGGCCGGATTCCGAGCTCCTAGGTGTCGGCGAGGTAGCTGGCGAGGTCGCTGGCCGTCGCGGTGGAGGTCCTGGGTGCCGTCGCGGGCGAGGTCGCTGGCCGGCGTCTAGAGCGGCGTCGAGCTACCGGCGTCGAGCAAAGCGGGCGGCGGCGGCAGGCAGTGGCGGCGGCGTGCAGCGACGGCGGCGTGCAATGGCGGGAGCTCCTCACAGCGTCGAGGTCGTCGAGGTCGAGTGGGCGGCGGCGGCGTGCAGTGGCGAGCTCGGGCTCGAGCAGAATGGATAAGTGTGGAACGGGCGCGCGTCTGAAATTTTCGGACACGCGCCAGTTCATTAAATAGGGTGGCATATCACTGCCGGTTCTTATTACAAACCGACAGTGATGTTCCCTATCAGTGCCGGTTTGTAAGACGAACCGGCAGTGATGCTCCCTCATCACTGCCGGTTCTTATCAACCGGCAGTGATGAGGGAGAATCACTGCCGGTTGGTTATTAGAACCGGCAGTGATAGAGGCACATCACTGTCGGTTCCTCTAAAACCCGGCAGTGATGTGTGTATTTTTTTAAATCTGTCTTTTGCTTTAGAATTCAAATTACTCCTGATTTTTTAGTAGAACTTAAAAAACTCCAAACATAGAAGTTGCATAATTTTTAATTCTCTACAACTTTTTTTGAAGTAGCATATTCAAATTCTTTATATTTTTTGAATTCCATTTTGAATTTGAATAAGGGTTTAAAATTCAATTACCCCCTTTGTAATTACTCCAAAAATTTGAATAGAAGTTGAAAATCTTCCAACATAGCTTTTGCTAGTTTTGAGGAGCTCTACATTATTGCTTATACACTCAAGGTCTAATTCTTTATAGTTTTGGAATCACTTTTGACATGACATACATCAATTAACAACGTGGTACAACTCAACAATCTCTAGAACTACATATGATCTCAAATTACTAAAACAACATTTCATTAAGGATTACATAGTTTATGATACTCTAACAATTCACGGTGCAGGCACGATGATGGCCTCATCATGATCACTCCGTCGACACCTCATTTACGATATAATTTGAATTTTGTCGCGCTATAAAAATAAAGAGAACAAATAGATAACAATGGAAGCATGGAGTATTAAATGTAAGTATTAAATGCATGCATGGAGTATTAAATCTAAGTAATAAATACCGAATCTATTCCACATCCCATCAAATCTTTCATGCATGTATTGAATATTAAATGTAAATAATAAATATAACTAATTATAATTTTTATCCATAATTTTCGAGACGAATCTTTTGAACCTAGCTACTCAATGATTATACAATAATTATCCAATAAAAACAAAGTGCTACAATTTTTCTAAATAATTTTGGATCTATAAGCTACAAAAAATTGACACAAATTGCAACATCTCTGTTCTTGATCATGAAAAACTAGCATAGCTCTAACACAAATTGACACAATGTAAACCAACAATTCTAAAGAATTATGCTTGTTACTAACTAAGAGCAAGAAGATATGAGGATCCAAGAGTGAAGAGGAGCAAAAAATGGAGATCAAGAAATCCACCAGCCGCAACAATGGAGAGAGAGAGCTCCTCACGCACTGTTCTGTACTGTTGGGCAGAGGAGGGAGGGAGGAGATCGAAGCTTTATACTGTACACAACATCACTGCTGGTTCCAAAATATTTCTCGACCTTTAGCAAACATTTCTAGAATTGTGAAGTCCCATGCTTTGATTGGGCCCAAGTAAATTTTTTTGAAAAAAGATGTTTATTTTTCAGAAAGGTCTACCAAGTTATTCCTAACCCCCTGATCCTTAGGGTGACATAGAATTTGTCCCAATTGGCTAGGAGATAATTTTATTTATTATTATTTCATTACAAAAAAACTCTTGACTACTGAAAATCCACTGTTTAATGACACCTTTTGGATTTTGAGAAAAAGATATCGTAAATATAGGTAAACTTCTCAGGACTGAACTGACCAACACCCGTCTACCACCATATTATAGGTGCTTGGCCTTCTTAGTACTTGGTAGTATTGGCTTCAATAATTCATTTATAACATAACATTCCACATTGTGAAGTTTTCTACTGTGAAATAGAATTCCTAAACATCTAAAAAGAGAACTTACTATACATCTTGGTCAAATAGCTAGTATATTCATGTTCATAGTGTTTTGGTTCTCCAAAGCAAAAAAAATCCCACTCTTGTGAAAGTTCTTTTTAGACATAAAGTTGCTAAAAAGCAGAAAACACTTATATTCTTAGTCTGCTCTAGATTGTAGTCGAGATACTCGCAAAAAAATACTATTGTCTAGAAAGAGGATTGTATCATCCAAGTATCGCAAAATAGATGTGAGGATCCAAGAGTGAAGAGAGGGAGGAGATCGAAGCTTTATAGTGTACACAACATCACTGCCGGTTCCAGCCACCAACCGGCAGTGAAACACCACATCACTGTCGGTTAGTAGCTTGAACCGACAGTGATAGGGACGAGATACATTACTGCCGGTTCAAGCCACGAACCGGCAGTGATGTGGTGTTTCACTGCCGGTTCAGCCCCTGCCCCCAATAATTGGGAGCCTGTCAGAGGAAGAACCGGCAGTGAAGGGGCATCACTGCCGGCCCAAGCAAAACCGACAGTAATGGGCCAGCAGTGATCGCCGATTCTGTAGTAGTGAACGCAAGGGTTTTTGCTAAGCACGAATCAAACCCTCTGTCTCTTTCTGCACAGATAAAACGGAAGCGGCAGCCTGGGTTACAACACAGTTTTGTTAGCAAGAGATTAGTCTTTGGGTTTTGTCCCTAGCTACCTCTTAACGTTTTCCCCCTTCTAATAAGGTTGTACCTTGAAATTGGCAGATTCTCGTGCTAATTCCTTAAAAAACAGATAGATATAGCTTATAGTGCAGCTCAATATATAATCATGGAGCGAAATATAGCTTTGTTCTAGGCTTGTCTGTTTGGTTGCGTCTTTGAAACTGCTGTTCCCAGTCTTGTCTTGTATCAAACTCACTGCTTTCTTAAAAGCTGAAAAAATTCTCTTTAAAAGAAAAATATATAATCATGGAAATATACAACTTTATATAGTAACTTTCCTTCTGCCATATAAATTGGTTTTTTAGTATACTTTTACAGTAAGATCATGTGTCCTACTGTTCTGCTAAAAATAAAAATTAATGTCAGGCTTTTTAATTAGTATGTGTAAAAAGAAGAATGCCCATCGAGATTATTCTAAATTAAAAGTAAGTGTTTCTCACTAACATATAATGAAAATCATGATAAATCAAACTTTTGTTATCAAATCAGGCTGCCATGAATGATGTTTGTCTATGCACAATATAAAGATTGATACGTGGTAATGGACCTATGTATTTTTAAGAGAATATATATATACTTAACTAAAACAAAGTTTTTAAGTTCATTCTTTGAAAATCAATTTGTCTCCTATAATACATCATGAACTATAACAAAAATAAATGTGTGTCGAAATATCTATGGAATATGCATCTATTGATACAACCTTTGTACATTAAATATGCATAATTGACTTTCTATAAAATCCTAATATATGCCCAAACAGATGGGTAAAATATTTAATCAAAAGCAACTGTACCCAATTTTGCAATATTTGGAATCAGATGTGGTATATTAACACATTTATTAACTTATCTGTTCCTACAATAATATACACCATCTAGTTGGTAACAACTCATCGCTTTTGCATCCTCAGTCCCTCGTTATATCTATTTATTTGTTTTCATTGCTATAATGCTATGTCTCGCCCAAGTGCAAGAATGTCCAAAAGAAGGAGGGTTCAAATGGTGGCAATATATCTTTTTTTATTTCAATATCCTATCTTAGGTAGACACCAAAACCTTGTACTCTCTTCATCCCAAATTATAAGACATCCCAAAAATCTTGGAGAGTCAAATTATCTTAAGTTTGACCAAACTTATATAACAACATAATAACATTTATGATGTCAACTATGCTTCATTAGATTCGTTATCAATTATATTTTTATAGTATGACTATTTGATGTCATAAATCTTTATAATTTTCTCTATAATTATTGATCAAACTTGAAATGCTTTGACTCTCCAAGATTCTTAGAATGTCTTATAATTTGGGATGGAGGGAGTATTAAAAATAAACCGGTGGTTCATAACTCATAAGCACAAGGCATGTGGAGTTCTTTAATTTGTCTACTCACACACCCGTCTATATATATATATATATATATATATATATATATATATATATATATATATATACACTTCACCAAAATTTTAGATTATTTCACTTTTGTGCCAAATTTCTCTGCCTAAAAGAAATGGGGGAATCATCTATGCTACAGTATAGAATTTAGTTTTATGATCATGCTAAGGAGTGATATTAGTATATTTTAACACATGTTGATGCACACTATATTATTTGCCATCGTGACGGGCACGTCAGGATCTGCCACTCCACAGTCCATACACATGGATCAGGGTGCCATGCCATTATGCCAATGATGAGTAGCGTGAATCCTAGATTATGTTTTTAATGTGTCATATCCTCAACTACTTTAGGAAAATAACTTACAATTAAACGACACCATCTCGATGCTCCACTTATCATATGATCATCTTGATCTTCTTGTTCTCACTGATGATTGAAAAAATACTCTTTCAAAGTATGATGCATCAAGTTCAAACTCCTAAATTACTGAGTTTAATTGGTAACAATATATACTTGATCATATGTAGTTATATATACATAGCGGTAGTGCAACTTGATGCTATTATTATTGATAATAATATATCGTTACCATATATGCCATTTGAGCACAAAGCCATATATAGTTTAGAAATTAAATGGTCACGTATGTGGATTCATGGCCTATCCATATACCTTTGTGCGATGATGCAGAGAGGCATGCAGTTTGTTGTGACGCTGATCACTTGATCAGTGATTAGTCAATTTTTGTTCTGCTGCCCTGTAGCCCCGGCCTGTATGCCGTCTACATTCCATTGAATCTAGTATGCACCTGTATACTAGCGTGCCACCAATATCTGCACAACGTGCAAGTGTTTGTTTTATTAGGGACATACAAACAAAAAAAGGAAACTCACTGCTTTGTTGCAATGAGACAATATATATGTATATATAAAAAGAGGGATAATTTACACAAGACAGACAACATTTTGTATAACAATCGTTTTAGCTTAACTAGCTACTCTTTCCGCCAATTCTCTTTCAGGACATATTCAGATGGGATCGAAATGGAGGACAGGAGTGCACCATGCATGTGAAAAGGTCAAATGAAGGAACAATTTATTAGTGTGGGCATTATATTATTCACAGGGATAGTGGAATTACAACCCTAAGGAGGGAGAACTATTAGTTAATTACACATACGACATAGTAGAAAGCATAAATTCTCAAACTACACATACACATAGTCGTCAGCCCAAAGCGAGCGCTACACACAAAATTAACACCCAACAGATCGATGGGAAATACACACACGCATCATCGATTGCTCCCGGCCTGCGCGGATCTAGTCAGGCAGCTACTAGAAGAATCCCCTGAGAACTTCCTCGATACGAGCCGCAGCGCACCCGAGCCGGTCAGAGCCGCTGAGCGTGAGGAATGCTAGCGCCGCCCCTATGGTGACCAGGCCGTAACCAACTAGGACATGCTCCGGATTATCCGCTCGGTTGAGCACGGTCCCATGGATCACCATGGAACCTCCCCAGGCCAAGAAGAAGGCTGAAGCCTGGATGCGGCGGTCCTTGAGCTCGAGTAGCTCCCGCAGGGCGGGGACGCGGCCTTCCCCTCGGTCCCCGGCGGCGGCGGCAGGGGCGGACGATGGTTGTTCCTTCTCCATCACTCGACTCGAGCTAGCAGCTGGATCGGTGGCGCAGCTTTGGGTTCGACTCGATCGGGTGGATCTAGGCTAGGTCTAGGGTTAGGGTTCCTCGATCCCCGTTTGGCAGTTGGGCACACACTACAGAGGAGTGAGGTCCTCGGCTATTCGGCTTGGGGCCTGGCCGCTTTTTAGTAGTGGGTGGCTGGGTGCCGGTGTGGTCGGTCTCCAGTCTCCACCGCGGCATGAACGCGGCAGGAGGCTTGGACCGCACGGAATGTTCGCGGGCTTTGTGCTGTTTCAGTTGGAAGAATGTCATGAGCCTCAGATAATACACGGGCCTTCATCTTTTTTTGGTTTGAGGTGTTCACGGGCCGGGCTTTCTGGTGTGCTGTTTCTTTCAGCTTTGAAAGCCTCTCCTCCCATCTCGCTGTAGCTAGCCTCAGCACGAACGTACAACCGTTGACCAAAGATGTAGATCTGCATCTTGTGCTAGCATGCCAAGCCAATTCTTATTTATGCACACGGTATTATTTGTGATGATTTTGTGCCTTATTAATCTGTCTATATGTATATTTATATCTATATCATATCCTTCTCCTGCTCCTTTTTATGAGATCAAGATTCCTGAACATATGGATCCTATATTCGACATCCATGCATCAGTCTACATATTTTCAGCCCGATGCAAAACAGGAATAAGTAGTAGCGTGAAACCGCCGTGGGCAGGCACCGACAGATAGACGGATCATCCGAGCTAGCTTAATTCTAGAGGACCGAGACCTTACGCATCATCTTCTCATAGCGGTAGCAGGCGTATCACATGCACAGAAAGACGCACCTTGCATAG
Source organism: Microstegium vimineum (assembly GCA_022036555.1). Taxonomy (NCBI): domain Eukaryota; kingdom Viridiplantae; phylum Streptophyta; class Magnoliopsida; order Poales; family Poaceae; genus Microstegium; species Microstegium vimineum. The sequence continues at coordinate 5,578,013 of CM039125.1, read as the reverse complement.
ATAAGGCAAAGGTGAAATAAAAGGTACAGTACTTCGTAGCAAATTAAAGCGTGTAGTGAAGTTTCGTTCCAGCTAGGCCGGGGGATGAAAATCAATCTCCCAGGGGAAAAAACAAGAGGGAATGAAAAAGAAAACGCTGCAGAGCTGCAACACACTGAATAGTAAGTTTCAAAGCAGAGAACAAATTAAAAGAGAAGATCAACATACATGTAGCGGCATGCCGAGCATATGATCGATCACGGCGGTGGTGGTGGCGGGTGGCGGCACGCGGCCGCCGGCGTGTTGACCTGATGGGGGGATCGGTGGAGCTAGCTAGGTAGTAGAGATAGGAGAAGCATGAACATGAATGGTAGCCAGCGCTTATTATACGAAGTAGTCCACCAAATAAGTCGTCGTCAGACAAAGCTGAGCGGCCGGCCGGGTGTGTTGTGTGTGGCTGCTGAAGAATAATAATTTCGCATAGACCAATCATCGCTCGCTCGTCACGCCAAGCAACAATTTGCGGACCTATGATCGATCACGGCGGTGGTGGTGGCGGTGGCGGCACGCGGCCGCCGGCGTGTTGACCTGATGGGGGGATCGGTGGAGCTAGCTAGGTAGTAGAGATAGGAGAAGCATGAACATGAATGGTAGCCAACGCTTATTATACGAAGTAGTCCACCAAATAAGTCGTCGTCAGACAGAGCTGAGCGGCCGGGCGGGTGTGTTGTGTGTGGCTGCTGAAGAATAATAATTTCGCATAGACCAATCATCGCTCGCTCGTCACGCCAAGCAACAATTTGCGGACCTGCAGACAAAGCGTTGGAGCGTGAGACGGGCCCTCCCCTCCCTATTGGTTGGCCTGTCATAGTGTCACTGCACTATTTTGGCGTTGGACTAGCCTTCCCTCCATCGTACAGTACCTATTCCACAGACAGACACAGCACTACCGCAGCCTGTTCTGGAAACTGGAGTAATCAAACCACGGTATCTCCGTGTCCACTTGATGGGCTCCAATCCTTCTCCTGCTAACGCCTGAACGGGCCTCGACTGGCCTGCAGTAGTTGGGTCGGCAGAACTGGGGCTTATGTCTAAGTTATTGGGCCTAGGATAGTTGCGCAGCCCGTTTAACACCAACTGTTTCACACGTGCACACAACGCACAGGGTGCACCGCAATTTGATCACTCACGCTACAAGTTTATTTATTTAACCAAATACTAATAACACTTATATATATATATATATATATAGAAAAATACGTAGATTTGTAATAAAAAAGCACACTAAAACATAGTACCGCACCACCACCGCCAGCTGCTCGATCACTGCTAGCCACTGTCCACGCACGCATGATATATGGAGCTAGGAGCTAGCTAAGCTAGTTCCATGGGGCGAAGAAAAAGCGCGTGAGGACGGCGCCGACGTTGGCGATGGCAGCGCCGGCCAAACGATCAGCTTGCGGGAACCGACCTGCCACCAATGGCACCAACGAAAGGAGGCAGACGCCGAGCAGCCAGGTGACGAAACCGAGGAAGACCCACGCGGCGTCATCATCAGCGTCGGGATTGTTGTAGTTGCGCTTGCACGAGGTTGAGACGGCGGCGGCGGCGCCTAGCAGCATCAGCGCGCGGGCGACGTCGAAGAGGTTGTACTGATGATGTGCTTGGACGTCGTCGGCGTGCACACCGCGCGGGTGATTATTAGGCAGCAGCAGCAGCTCTCCTTGGTTCGCCATTCCTACGGACGGTGCGGCTTGGTCGCTCGCTTGGAGCCTGACAGCACTGAGACGAGGTGTCAGGTGTGTGGTGCTGCTGGATGGTGCAGAGGATGCGTTGCCCTTTTATAGCTAGTCGTTGCTAAGGCCTGCGCATCCAAACGAGCTGCTACGCATCCAAACGAGCCACGCACTATCTGTCCCTTTTTCCCGCTGCTAAGGCCTGCGCAACTATCTGTCCCTTTTTCCCACTGCTAAGGGGCACTCACTGTCAGAAGGGGCACTCACTGTCCCTGCCCCTTTCCTGCTGCTAAGGCCTGCGCATCTATCTGTCCCTTTTTCCCGCTGCTAGAAGTGCTAAGGCTATCTGTCCCTTTTTCCCGCTGCTAAGGCCTGCGCAACTATCTGTCCCTTTTTCCCACTGCTAAGGGGCACTCACTGTCCCTGTCCCTTTCCCGCTGCTAAGGCCTGCGCATCTATCTGTCCCTTAAGGGGCACTCACTGTCCCTGTCCCTTTCCCGCTGCTAAGGCCTGCGCATCTATCTGTCCCTTTTTCCCGCTGCTAGAAGTGCTAAGGCCTGCGCAACTATCTGTCCCTTTTTCCCGCTGCTAGAAGTGCTAAGGCCTGCGCAACTATCTGTCCCTATCTGTCCCTTTTTCCCGCTGCTAAGGCCTGCGCATCCAAGGTCCTTCGGGGAATACCATTTATTTTGGGGACGCAGCCCCGGTGCGAAAACCCGCGCCGAGCAGCGCTCGAACGCGGGCGGTGGGCGCTCCACCGAGCGAGCTTCACCAACCGAGCTACGGCTCGTTCGCATATACTACCTGTTATTTACAGCACTTCACAACTAGCTAGCTGACGAAACCCGCGATGTTTCTAATGCATGCTGCATCCGGACGATGATGTGACATCCACGAGCGGTTAAAGCTCCCAGCTTATCCAGCTAGCTAAGAGAAACGTATCGGATCACCTAAAATTAAACCCAGATACCACCGTTTACTATATTTTAATTCAAATTCAAATTCAAATTCAAATATAAAATGAAAATTTTAAATTCAGAATTTTATTCCAATACTTACTCAATTCAACAAATATACGATTTATCAATTAAATTAGTATATATTATTTTTAAAATTAAATTAATATATATCAATTAATCAATCATTTTACATATATATCATGAAATATAAATTATATAAAATAAATTTAATCCAAAAATAAATTAAAGTATGAAAATAATTTGCAAAAATAAATATATTAGGTTTAAACTAAACTAGAAAATTACTAACATTAATTTAATAGTTATGTATCATTAATAATATTAAATTAATGTTTCCAATTCATCACTAATAATATTGAAATTAAATAATTAGTCATTAGGAAAAAATTTAAACAGATTCATTATACCTTGTTGTTTATAATAACAGATAATATTGGATATTTCAATAGAAAAAATTACTGAAAATGAATTTGGATACATCCATTTGGTATCCACGTTAGAAACAGATGCAAATACAATATCTATATTATTAATACAATATCCTAGGTGTAGAATAACTCTACACCATAACTCAACCAACACAATCAATCCGTCTAGCCGGCCAACCCACGCGCGCCAGTTGCGTCCGTTAATTACAGGCGCGCAAAAAAAAAGATTCCCCACCAGGAATAGAACCGGTGCCCTAAGCACAAGGCGCGCTAGCCATGCTGCATTAACCAAGCGAATGTTGATTGATTTTTTTTATCAAAATGCTCTCACAACCTTATTTAATAGGTCTAGACATGAAAAAATATCTTATAATTAATCAAATAATATAAGCAACCTTATTAGTATTTTTTATTATGAATGGTGATTATGGCTATTGGATTACGAGGTTGCTACGCTAGCCGGAAAATAAAACTTTTCGACCTCATAAAACAGGATCTACTGCTAGTTATAGGTTACGGGATTACCACTAGACGCGCAGGTGCAGCGGAAGACGACTTGATGTAGTCGTGCGCGTCGCAGCAGGCAGTGCAGTTGCGTGGTCGTCCGTCTCAACGTCCCCTTCGCGCGGTTCGTCCTTGTGCTCCAGATGTAGCACCTCCGAGGAATCCCACACGTACAGGGAGAAAGCGTTGCTCCTCCGGACTGCTAGGTCCGCGGGGAGCAAAAGGCGCGAGCGTGGGGAGGCGACGGCGGCTGCCAAAAGGCGTGGATCAATCTCGCCCGCGCGCCACCCCTTGCTTATATAGGCGTCCTGACGAGCTCCCACGTTGGAGGCCCATTAGCAACCCTAAACCTAGTCCAACCCGAATTAGGCTTCCAGCCCTTTAAGCGTGCGACCCTATGGGCTCACGCATACATAGACATGGCCCAAGTACTCTTACTCGACCAATAGTTGATAGCGGCCTCTAGCAAGGCGTGTCAACTCCTATGCATACGCTATGATCATATCAGACGAACCACTATGATCATGTACAAGTTATTCCCTTTGCCACTCGATATTTGGTTCAACTCGTGGGTTAACACTTAACCCAAGCACGACCATGCATTTGTTGATCCAATCACATGAGTGATCCAGTGATATCTCTCTCACGAAGAGAGGGGCAAATTCCATCTTGATTGTCTATGTCTCATAGCATGTTTTCCGACCACCCAATGACCATCTTTATAACTACCCAATAACGGAGTAGCGTTTGATAGTCCCTAAGTAGATCGTTTCACATCTTGAGTACATACCACAATCTCAGGTCTAAGGACATAACGTACATGACATGAATAGAGACTTTCTCTTGTTGGGTCAGTCTAGCCTACATGTCTCACATGTGCTCACATTATTAGTTTGACATCTCCATGTCTATGACTTGTGAAACATAGCCATCAACTAATACATGTGCTGGTCTAATATTCAAGTGTGCTCTTACAAGAATGCCGACCAGGGACAACTTTTAGAATAACCATTCAGGTAATTGAGTTCCACAAACAATTCACATAATCGTCAATCAATACTATTTGTCTATAATGGATATTCAAAGAACACTTTATTAATCATGGATACAATCGGAATATAATCATCTACATGATTAGCTCTAGGGCATATTCCTAACAATGGCGTCAATATTCAGTATTTTTATTACGAATACTGATTATGATGTCAATATTCTTATCAGTATTTTGTTCAGTATCTTCAAGTATATCTTTAGTATTTATCTTCAAGTATATCTTTAGTATTTATCAGTATCTTTGAGTACCAGTATTTAAGTATTGTCAGTATCTATAGTAGTTTTTTCGTCTTACAACCTATCTATAGTTTCAATAGTTCTCAGTATCGCCAATTATTTTGTTAGCAACTTGGTATGTCTGCTACTGTAGAACTGAATATTAACACTACTCGTAATAAAAATACTGATAGTATTAACAAATACTGACAGCTACTGGAATAAAAATATTAAATGTTCACACTCTAATCAATACTCGTAATAAAAATACTGACGACTACTAAAATTAAAATATTAAATATTGACACTTTAATTAATACTCGTAATAAAAATACTGATAAATACTAACAAATAGTGACACCTACTGAAATAAAAATACTAAATACTAACAATCTAATCGGTATTCTTAATAAAAATACTGATAAGTATTAACAAATACCGATAGCTATTAGAATATAAATACTGAATGTTGACACTCTAATTAATACTTGTAATAAAAATACATGCATATAAAAAAAACCAAAAAACGTTTTCCATCTTTACCACTAATAAAATATATTTGTGGTTTCATTTTGTTCAATTGTCAACTGAAATGTCAATTGGCTTGAGGTGCTAGGTTCGATACCTAGGAGCACATTTATTTTTTGTTGTTGTTTTTATTAAAGGGCTATTAGGATATAAATACTGAATGTTGACACTCTAATTAATACTTGTAATAAAAATACATGCATGTAAAAAAAACCAAAAAACGTTTTCCATCTTTACCACTAATAAAATATATTTGTGGTTTCATTTTGTTCAATTGTCAACTGAAATGTCAATTGGCTTGAGGTGCTAGGTTCGATACCTAGGAGCACATTTATTTTTTGTTGTTGTTTTTATTAAAGGGCGGTCAATCCCGCGCCCGACGCCATGCGCCCCCTGCGGTCCGCCCCACCCCTCACGCGCCAGCAAACCGGCGAGGCCTCGGGTTCGTTAATTAATTAAAACGCGCGGGAAAAGGACGCCCATCAGGCAGCGATAACCAACCGAGCCTTGGTTTGTTGTTATACATTCACAGATGCCATGCTTATACATCGCGTGAGTGGTACAGACGACGCGCTGCTCGCTTTCGTGGCCGCTACTTAAAGGATACTGAAGAAAAACTGACACATATTTAAAGATACTACCACTACTAAGTTATTGTATGATAATAAAAATACTTAAATGAGAAAATAGTGAGAAATACTGACAATTACTAAATAAAATACCGATTAGAGGTTCAATATTCAGTATTTTTATTCTAATAGTTGTCAATATTTATTAGTATTTTTTTATTATGAATAGTTATTACGGTGTCAATATTTAATATTTTTTTTGTTTTTTATCAGTATTTTTATTACGAATACTGATTATGATGTCAATATTCTTATCATTATTTTGTTTAGTATCTCCAAGTATATCTTTAGTATTTATCTTTATGTATATCTTTAGTATTTATCAATATCTTCGAGTACCCGTATCTTAAGTATTGTCAGTATCTAAAGTAGTTTTTTCGTCTTACAACCTATCTATAACTTCAATAATTCTTAGTATCACCAATTATTTTGTCACTCGTCAAAAACAATTATTTTGTCAACAGCTTGACATATCTATTGTAGAAAACAAATACTAATAAATCTTGATTAGAAATAAAAAAACTAAATATTAACACTACTTGTAATAAAAATACTGATAGGATTAACAAATACTTACAACCTCTAGAATAAAAATATTGAATGTTCACCCTCTAATCAATACTCGTAATAAAAATATTGATAAATACTAACAAATGGTGACAACTACTGAAATAAAAACGCTAAATACTGACAGCCTAATCGGTACTCTTAATAAAAATGCTGATAAGTTTAACAAATACTTACAACTACTTAAATAAAAATACTAAATATTGACACCCTAAATAATACTAGTAACAAAAATACTAATAAATACTAACAAATAGTGAAAACTACTGAAATAAAAATACTAAATACTGCCTAATCGGTATTCTTAATGATGTAGCAAAGCTGCATGCATGCAAAAAAAATGGTACAGTTAACTCCTAATAAATACATTACTGGTTGCATTTCGTATAAGTCACAACAAATGGCCATCGTAGCAGGTTGTAGCATGGTGGGCCGACCTGGCTGGCGGGAGGCGGGTGTGCCGAACAGGCCGGTGGCGGCGGTGGGCTGATTGGGCTGGTTGTTTGCATGATGGGTGTAGAATAACTATTCTACACCTAGCACATGTATATATAAATATATATATATATATTAGTATCTTTTAGATAATAAAATCACATAAAACATAATTAAATTATAAAATTATGGCTATGAAAACGACTGAGTCACTATTTAAAATTTACGAAGTCACTCTACACGTCTTAATGTTATTGGGCATGTCACTTACCACTGAAAAATAAGAGTATTTGGAACACAATAATTTCATGGGATTTGCATAGAAATTTCTTAGGAATCAGTTCATTTTCATAAGAAAAACCGAGAAACATGTAAAAAAATTCGCACATTCTGTTAGATTCTAGATACTTATAAGAAATTGTCAACACCTGTTAAAGTCAATGAATTAATCCCAACAATCATCATATGAAACCTAACGAGTTAAGTTACACTTAGTTTTTACATGTCGGTTTTTTATTGATCGACCCCGTTGAGTATAATTGTTGGCTTCGCGAGTGAAGATGGGGACTCGGGGCTACCCACGGCTGAGACCGCAGCGCTACTGCTCAGCATGAGCGCGCGTGGTGTCTCGAGGAGATGGAGATGGGCCTTAATTTACACAGGCCTGCTCTCCTGCTATACCTGACCGGGCCTCACTTAGACTGGACTGATTGGGCTGACGAAACTGAGGCTTATGTCTAATTTATTTTGCTCAGCGATATATTATAGTGGTACTGAACAATACGAGGAAGCTGCCTGCAACATAACCAAAGTATATATATATACTAATAAAGATATATTATAGTGGTACTGAACAATACGAGGAAGCTGCCTGCAACATAACCAAAGTATATATATATATATATACATATATATATATATATATATATATATATATATATATATATACACTAATAAAGAGGTAAAATTTTAGACTCTTTTTTTTGTCCATTTATTCTTTTTAGATCCGTCTCCCTCTAACTACCCGGTAATGAAGAGCTTCCGTCCAGCCTTATATATATGAACCGTGCTCATATACGAGTTAGAGTATCTCGTGTCGAGATCGATATGGAGTTCGATTCACCTCTCCTTAATGAACTCTATGGATATGAAAACTATTTATATTAGTTTGCTTATATCCTTCCTGTTTTCTAGCAACGAATCCTAATTTAATATAGGCCCCTTCAATCCTAAGAGCAACTCCAACAGTTTGAGATATTTTATTTCCCAAAATAAGGATTTTGGTACCTCCTAAATTGTTATAAGAAAGGTTAAAAGCATTCTATTCCTGGTCGAGTCGTGGGCTCGTCTCCTCAGACCGCCGTGGGACGTGGCTTCATCGCCGCCTGAGACGCACAATCGGCCGTGGCTTCGTGGCCGCACGGGCAGTCGGCCGTGGCCTGAGACGCGACGTCGACGTGGAGGAAATCCGGCGGCGTGACCTGCGACCACTCGGCCGTGGCCTGAGACGCGCTGTCGGCGTGGAGGAAAATCCGGCGGCGTGACCAACTGCAATCATCACGTCCATCGTATGCTAATTTCAGGATCGGAGGTCATCATCACACACACATAAACAGGACGTACCTGGAGATGACGATCTCGTGCTCGTGTAGATCGGCACGACAACGTGATTGCACCGGGAGATCGTGCGGCACCAGGACGTCGTCGCGAGGCAGCAGGACGTCGACCGGACCGGGAGATCGCGAGGCAGCGGCACGTATCGACGCGGGAGGGAAAAGCGCAGGAAAAAAAGACAACGGCAAAAAAAAAAAATCGGCGCAAGGAAAGAAGATCGGTACGGGAGCCGAGTCGCGCGAGAATTTTCGGCGATGTGCGGTATTTGGATTATAAATTTCGAATTACAAGATGAAGCACAGCAAACGCGCCACCCGTACGTGACAGTGCCGACTACCAAGGCAATGGACCATGGCAGCGACGATGAAGAAGCTAGGGCAGATTCGTCAAACCCTCCGCCGATGATTTGTGTGTGGCTTCAGTTAGTACACTATGCACATGGCTACCTATCTTGCAAGAGCGTATTATATACCAACCATCTAATATGCTGCAATTTGGTCTTCAATGAAAAGGAAGAAAAGGTGTCCCCCTAATCCATATTTTGAACTAATGACATTAATTGTTCCTATTACTTGCAACATCAGTAATTCAGTATGGTGAATTAACGAGCTACTCCTTTCTGGCCATGGAGATTGATACAAGACAAATTGGATTAGAGCACGCGGTCATTGAATAAATCTTCGAGTTGCAAATCGACCAGATAACTATTGTAACACCCTAAAATTTGAATAGCAAATTAGATTTGAATTTGAGTTTAATTTGATTTAATTTAAAGCTTTTTGTGTGAAGCATAGAATTAAATATATAAAACTAAAATTAAATATCATGTTAGGGTTCCACATGTCTGTGCATCTCATGCCCTTGCATTTTTATTGTCTGGCTTGGTTTTCAAAACCCTAGAAAAATTCATTTCAAAATCATTTTGCAAAATTCAATTTTGAAAAAGAAAATAAAAAGAAAAAGGAAAAATCCCCCTTCCTCCCTTTTCGGCCTGCTGGCCCGAGAGCCCGGCCTGCTCCTCCCCCCCTCCCTTTCTCGCTCAGTGGGCCGGCCTAGCTCCGCAGGCCCGCGCAGAGCCGCCTCCCTCCCTCTCTCTTTCTCTGACTTGGTAGCCCCACCTGTCGGCGCGCCTGCCCCCTCCTCTCTTCCACTGACACCCCCGGGCCATCGGTCAGCCCTTCTCCTTCCTCTGCTCGTGTCCGAGCCGGACACGGCTGCCTCGCCGCGCCGCGTCGCATCCGCGGCTGCCGCGCAACCGCCTCCGCGCGCGATCCCCACGCGTAGCCGCGTCGGACTCTCCCCGCTGCTCCCTTAAATAGCGCCGCCCCCGTGCCTTTGCCTACCATCGCCTCGCACCCCTCGGACGCCGCAGTAGCAGAGCCGCAGCGCCGCCGCGTTCCGCCGTCGAACCGCCGTCGTTCTGAGCTTCACCGACCACGGTGAGTTCTTCCGAACCGCGCACCACCTTCGCGAAGTCGCCAAACACCCTATCCTCCTCTTCTCTCCCTCTCTTGCGCTCTGTGTCATCCCGCCGCCGAGCACCGATGTCGCGCCACCGCTGTTCGTCGAGGCCGGCCCTCCTCGGCCGTCCTCAGGCTTCTCCGAGCCTCGCAATCGCCTCACGCGGGTGCGGAACACCTTTCCCCCTGTGTTTCCCTCTCTTTTGCGCACTGGAAGACCCGCGCCGCCGTTACAGAACGCCCGCCGCCGTGGTTCACCGTCGCCGACGCCTCTCGTCCGTCCCCGAGCCTCGCCAGTGCCCTAGGCGAGCTCGCGACGTCATTCCCTTTCTTCCGGTGCGCTTGGCTTGCGAAACCGAGCACCGCAGAGCCCTATCCCCCTCGCGCCGCCGTGCGCCGGCCGTCGGCCATGGCGTCCGCCGTGCCGCTCTGCTCTGATCCGGTGAAGAACCACCGTATCCACCTCCCCCATCTAATCCGATCCATCCATCGCGAATCCAATGGCTCAGAATCCCCCGTACCCCTTCGCTGTCTCTTTTTGCTAAAGAGACCCTGAGTTTCTGGCCCTCTGAACCCGCGGTCCAAAACGCCTTTGGTCTACACGCTTTCCCCTCGGGAAAACGTATTCCCTTTTCTGGATCTGTTTATTTCGAAAATAAAATAAAACCCTAATTTCCTATTTTGCCTCTAAACTTCAAATGCTTATATTTTCTTCGTTTTAAATCCAAATCGACCCGTTCAAGTTGCGTTAGATCCGTAATTTCATACTCTATCTAGTAGTATAGATTTCATCTATGTTAATTACTTTTGAAAATCAAAGAAAATTACTTTGCTTTTGCTTAACCTAGCTCTTTTCAAAATCCCGTTTAATCTATAACTTCTTCGTTTTAGATTCGATTAGGGTGATTCTCGCATCTTTGTGATCGTAGTAAAGTATAGATCTGTTTTATAACATTTTCAAAGTCTCTTTATTGTTTATGGTGTAATGTTCTGATCATGTCTTTATTGCTTCGTGTATGATTGTTCGGATGATTGCGTGGTGATGTTGATCGAGTACAGCCGGTGAGATCTTCGTTGACCAAGAGTTCTTTGCAGCAGATCAGGATCACCAAGAGCTTTGGGATCAAGGCAAGTTTAACATGGGATCATCCTTGTTACCTATTCACCCTAATTCAATCTAGTCATTATTGCATGTGTCTAATTTGATTCCTATTAGATCTATACCATAGCTTTGTTATCCTTTACCTTGTCACCATGGGTTTATATGCATATGGTTAGCTTTGCTATGCTTTACAATAATGGATCTTGAGATGAATCTTGACTAATGATATATGCAACCATGAGATAAAACTGGCTTTTGTAGCAACATGGAATAGGACCCCACTGTAGGGCAAAAGCTGGGATTTCTAATACAACCACGAGTGCTATATGGCTCTAGCTTTAGTTAAGTATAAAGTTTGGACTAGCATGCTTGTGGTTCGTGAAAGGCACCTTTGCCGAGCTGGTTATGGGGTATAGCTTGTGTGGGGACCGCTGCGGGTGGTACCATCGGGGTGTCCCATATTCCCCTTTGCATTGGGTCCGTAGGGTCCGCTACATGTTAGAAAGAGCTTTTGAAAGACTTCATAGTGTTCCCTGCTCACTCACCTCGGCAGTGTTATGGGACTAGCTATCCCGGGCATCAGGGTAACATGGCTCGTGGGTAAAGTGTATAACCTCTGCAGAGTGTAAAACTATCATGATAGCCGTGCTCACGGTTAAGAGCGGCCTGGAAAACTCACAGTGTAGATGGACATGTTGTTTAATTATTAATGATGATTACTATCCTTATCATGTGGATATCATTTGGGTTATGCATAATTAAAGCTAAGTGTTGGTAAAACTTGACCAAGATAAAAGCAACCGCAGTACAGACAGTGTCAACCTTTTGAGCTTCATAACCTTATGTTACTCTTGCTGAGTACGTAAGTGCTCACTCTTGCTTTCTCAACCCCTTCAGATGGCTATGAAGACTACCGTGAGGAGTACTAGGCTAGTGGTCAACCAGTCGGCGTTCCCTGTGAAGTGGAGCTTCGTCGCGAGAGTTATCTTTATTTCCGCTGTTATGTTACTTAAATATTATTCGTTATGTAATAAGCACTCAGTGATGGTACTATTTAAAGATTTGTTGGCTTATGTGTGTGATTGATCTCTGGGCACACATGAGTTATTCATATTCAATTTTATCCTTAAAATTGGGTGTGACAAATTGGTATCAAAGCAAGTGTTGACTGTAGGACGCAAGCTTAGTTAGAATGGTCTTCTTACCTCCTCTTTTCAAGCATACATCCTTGCATATATATTTTCTCAAACTGTTTATGCTACACTTGACTTATTCTATTGTGAAAATGTTGTTCTAATCTATCTCTATCTTTGTCATGGATAAAGATGCCTACCCTTCGCCGGTCAGCTCGACTCAGTTCCAGTGAACGTGTACCTCCGCAGCAGGTTGCCCCTCCTGAACCACAAGCTACAATGGAGGAGTCTCAGGAAGAACCAGTGGAGGAAGTCCAAGAAATCTCCTGTAGCGAAGAGTACCATGGGGAAGAGAGCCCCCATGCCCCACGTGCTGATGTTAATTCCCCTACTTCCGATGCTGCCTTTGAAGACCTGCCAGAAGAGCCAGGGTGGGTTTGCACAAAGTATATCCGCGGAGGAGCGAACAGCAACTACGCTCACTCCCAGCTGGTGGATCTTGTGGGAGAATGCCACCCAGGACCTGAAGTTGCAACAATGTACACCTGCAAGGAATACAAGCACCCCCTCGCCAATACCTATTGGAAGGCGAAAATCTACATCTGTGGAAGTGCTGGTGTGCAAGCAGCGGAACGAGTGGACTATACCTTCCATAGCTGCGTTGCACATCCAACCATAGAAGCAAGCATGAAGGACGCCGCGTTCTGTGCATACATGGCTATCCACAACAAGTTTAGGGAAAGGATTGCCAACACCCAACGTCGCTTCATCCCTCGCTTCGATGCGGAGCAAGGTTGGATCACCGCCGACCCTAACGGTGAAGGTGGCCCCGTTCTCAATGAGCTCGTCGACTTCGTCCAAGAGATGATGAGTATGTATGAACATCTCCTAGTAGAAACAATGAAGCTGCGCAAGGAGTTCAAGCGCAGTTATCAACAACAGGATGAGCTCCGGGAAGAGTTTGGGTTGCCTCCGAACTTCAAGAAGATCAAGAAGTGTTAAGACTAGGAATCCCCTTTATAGTTTATACGCTAGATCGTGAGTCGTGTGTGCTAGTGTTCTTCTAAGTGTTTAGTTGCTTGTGCTTTTGCTAATGTGTGAGTTGGATCTTTGTAATGATTGTTGAGGTTGTGGGCCTGTCCACAACACTCATAGCTTAGGTTGGGTTATCTGAAAGATCTTAGTAAATAAAGTTGCAGTTTTCTTTAATCTGTCCTTTCAGACCTCTCTGTCTTGTTAATTTTGCTCTTTTTAATATGAACGTCCTAAAATCACCAAAAGTTAACTTAAAACAGTAGACTTCCTTATCTTTCCATGGCCGCAAGAAGCACCTTCATATCTGTTCGGAGTTAAGAGAAACAATTCCTGCAAGTTGATGTTTCTGCGCAGTTTGGTAATCTGGACAGATCTGTTTAAACGCAGTTTATGACTAAGTTAATGTCAAAATCAGAAAAAGTCAGAATTACTGAAGTTGTATATAATTTCTTTATCTTTCCAACCATGTAAGCTTTGCCTCTGTTTGAGTTCGGGAACTTCAGATATGACTGTTTTTCTAGACTGTTGTTATGCTGAAAATCCAGAAAAGTTGCAGACTCGTCCCGTGTCAGGTTTTAAATTGTTCTTATGTTCTATATGACAGATGCCTCGCACCAGGACCAACTCTGGATCCAACACCAGTGACAACAACAACGACAACAATAACCAGCATCCTCTACCTCCACCACCTGCGATGACCCCGGAACAGATGCAAGCTCAGATGATGCAGACAATGCAAGCCATGATGCAATTCATGCAGAACCATCCCCATCAACCTGCTAGAGCTCCACCTGTCAACAAGCGGAGGGAATTCCTGCAAGGGCACCCTCCTGTCTTCTCTCATGCCAGTGATCCGTTGGAGGCGGATGGTTGGTTGCGTGCGGTGGAGAAGCAACTCAACATCGCACAGTGCAATGACCAGGAGAAGGTTATGTATGCTTCTAGTCAGCTTCAAGGTGCAGCTCAGACCTGGTGGGAGACCTATCAAGATGCTCGCCCCGGCAATGCCCCCGCTATCACTTGGGAAGAGTTTTCCCGAGATTTCAAGGCATTCCACATTCCAGAGGGAATCATAGAGCTGAAGCAAGAAGAATTCAGAAATCTTCGGTTGGGACAGATGTCAATCAGCGAGTACCATGACAAGTTCTCGCAGCTAGCTCGCTATGCTCCCAGTGAAGTAAGGGATGATGCTGATAAGCAGCGTCTCTTCTTGAAGGGAATCTACTACGAACTCCGGTTGCAGCTGAAGGGTAATACATACCCGAATTTCCAATCTTTGGTGAACCGTGCCATCGTCCTGGACAATGAACGCAGGGAGATGGACAAAAAGAGGAAGCTTAGAGGACAAACTTCTGGGAGTAACACTCGCCAGCGTCCCAACTATCCTCAGCAGGGTTACCAGCAGAGGTACCAAGACACCTCCAACTTTGGGAACCGTAACCCGAACCAGCAACGTCCGCCTTTCCAGCAACAAGGTGGTTACTCAGCACCTCGTCAAGGCTCATCCAGCAATACCCCAGCAAAGACGAATATTCCCAACACCCCCATCAAGTGTTTTGCTTGTGGTGAACCCGGGCATCTTTCCTATAACTGTCCCAAGAAGCAAAACACGCCAAATCCTCCAAGTCAGAACATCAACAACCAGAGAGGAAGGTACCAGCCACCCCCTCATAATAGGAGCGTGAACCACGTCTCCGCAAAAGCAGCTCAGGAAGCACCAGAAGTGATGATGGGTACGTTCCTTGTCAACTCCATCCCTGCTACTGTTCTTTTCGATTCCGGAGCATCGCATTCTTTCATATCGCAAGCTTTTGTTAGAATGCATGGAACATCATTAGTAGCAATGCCAAACCCTATAATTGTGAATTCACCGGGTGGGGTTATGAGAACCGATTGTTACTGTCCATCGGTTACTGTCACCCTAAGGGGGGTAGACTTCAAAGCTCAACTTATAGTTTTGAGAACCGCTGGGATTGATGTTATATTGGGTTTGGACTGGATGAGAAAGCAAAATGCAGCGATCAAGTGTGATAAGAAGATAGTTGAACTGTCTGCACCTACAGGAAACAGGATCAGTGTTGAAGTGGTCATGCAACCTCCACCGACAACCGCCGTCAATCAGCTTGAGGAGAATGACAACCCAGCAGATAGGGTTGTGGATGAATTTCCAGATGTATTCCCAGAAGATTTGCCAGGTATGCCTCCTGATCGTGACATTGAGTTTATAATTGAGTTAATACCTGGAACTGCACCTATAGCTAAAAGACCATATAGGATGGGAATAAAAGAATTAGAAGAACTTAAGAAACAAATTAAAGAGTTGTCGGATAAAGGTTTTATTCGTCCCAGTTCTTCACCTTGGGGTGCACCGGTTATCTTTGTTGATAAGAAAGATGGCAGTCAGAGGATGTGTGTTGATTATCGGTCACTCAATGAGGTCACTATCAAGAACAAGTATCCTTTGCCCAGAATCAATGATTTGTTTGATCAGTTGAAAGGTGCTTGTGTGTTCTCCAAGATTGATCTTCGGTCTGGTTATCATCAGTTAGAAGATCCGTGCTTCAGATGTTCCCAAGACAACATTCACTACGAGGTATGGGTTGTATGAATATACAGTGATGTCATTCGATCTTACCAATGCACCTGCATACTCCATGTATTTGATGAACAAGGTCTTTATGGAATATCTGGATAAGTTTGTGGTGGTATTTATTGATGATATTCTGATCTACTCCAAGAACGACGATGAACATTCTGAACACTTGAGATTGGTATTGCAGAAGCTTCGAGAGCACCAGTTGTATGCCAAAAGAAGTAAGTGTGAGTTCTGGTTGAAAGAAGTTTCCTTTCTTGGCCATGTTGTGTCCAATGGAGGTATATCAGTTGATCCTAGTAAGGTGGAAGATGTACTGAATTGGAAACCCCCAACCAATGTCAGCGAGATCCGCAGTTTTCTTGGCTTAGCAGGATACTACAGAAGATTCATTGAAGGATTCTCTAAGCTAGCTAAACCTATGACCACGTTGCTTGAGAAGGATGCCAAGTTTGTTTGGTCAGAGAAGTGTCAGACGAACTTTGAAGAATTGAAAAAGAGATTGAATACAACTCCTGTGTTGACCTTGCCAGACTTGAGCTAGAAGTTCTCTATCTATTGTGATGCCTCTCGTCTTGGTTTGGGTTGTGTGCTTATGCAAGAAGGAAGAGTTGTTGCGTATGCTTCGCGGCAACTGAGGAAGCACGAGTTAAATTATCCGACTCATGACTTGGAGTTAGCAGCTGTGGTTCATGCATTGAAGATATGGAGACATTATCTTATCGGTCATAAGTGTGACATATACACCGACCATAAGAGCTTGAAATATATCTTTACTCAATCAGATCTGAATTTGAGGCAACGCCGTTGGTTGGAGCTGATAAAGGATTATGATCTCGATGTTCACTATCATCCTGGAAAAGCCAATGTTGTGGCCGATGCTCTTAGCAGGAAAAGTTATGCTAACGAGATTCGGACGATACCTATGCCGGAAGAGTTGTGTGCTGAACTTGAGCATTGTTGCTAATGCCATGGAGATGTTAGTGGAGCCTACACTGGAAAAGGAGATTCGTGAAGGTCAGTTGCAGGATAAGAATCTGTAGTTAATAGTTGAGAACTTGAAGGAAGGAAAGTCACCAGGATTCCGGTTGGATGATAATGGTACACTGTGGTATGGAAAGAGGATCTGTGTCCTCGACATCAAGTCTATTCGACAGACGATTTTGCGAGAAGCTCATGAGTCAACCTACTCAATACATCCAGGAAGCACTAAGATGTACTTAGATCTTAAAGAGAAGTATTGGTGGGTTGGATTGAAACGTGATGTGGCAGAATACGTGGCAATATGTGATACATGTCAGAGGGTTAAGGCAGAACATCAGAGACCTGCCGGACTGTTGCAACCAATGAAGATACCTGAATGGAAGTGGGATGAAGTTGGTATGGATTTCATAGTTGGGTTACCACATACTCAGAAAGGTTATGACTCAATCTGGGTCATAGTTGATCGCTTGACCAAGGTAGCTCACTTCTTGCCAGTTCGAACCACTTATACGGGAGCACAGTTAGCTGAGTTATACATGGAAAGAATAGTATGCCAGCATGGAGTTCCAAAGAAGATCGTGTCAGATAGAGGAACCCAGTTCACTTCGCATTTTTGGAGGAAAGTGCATGATTCCCTTGGGACAGTGTTGAATTTCAGCTCAGCTTATCACCCTCAGACGGATGGACAGACAGAAAGAACAAATCAAGTGCTAGAAGATATGTTGAGAGCTTGTGCTTTGTAGTATGGTACCAGTTGGGATAAGAGTTTTCCCTATGCGGAATTCTCATATAATAACAGCTATCAAGAAAGTCTTAAGATGGCACCGTTTGAAGCTTTGTATGGACGAAAGTGTAGAACTCCGTTGTTCTGGAATCAAACGGGAGAAACCCAAGTGTTTGGACCAGATGTTCTGAGAAATGCAGAAGAACAAGTCCAAGTAATCAGAGATAATCTGAAGATAGCACAGTCTCGACAGAAAAGTTACGCTGATAACCGAAGAAGAGATTTGTCTTTTGAGATCGGTGATTATGTTTACTTGAAAGTATCACCTATGAGAAGTGTGAAACGGTTCAATATGAAAGGAAAGTTAGCACCCAGATATATTGGTCCGTTCAAGATTCTTGAGAGACGTGGAGAAGTTGCTTATCGGTTAGAGTTACCGGCAAGTTTGTCAGGAGTTCACGACGTGTTTCACGTATCTCAACTCAAGAAGTGTTTGTGAGTACCCGAAGAACAGTTACCGTTGGAAGAACTTACAGTTAAGGAAGATTTGACCTATGAGGAATACCCGGTTAAGATTTTGGAGACAACTGAGAGAATTACAAGGAGTAAAGTCATCAAGATGTGCAAAGTGCAGTGGAATCGATATACAGAAGAAGAGGCCACTTGGGAAAGAGAGGAAGATCTAAGGAAAACCTACCCTCAACTCTTTAAGTAAGTAAAATCTGGGAATCTCGGGGCGAGATTCTTTTAAGGGGGGTAGATTTGTAACACCCTAAAATTTGAATAGCAAATTAGATTTGAATTTGAGTTTAATTTCATTTAATTTAAAGCTTTTTGTGTGAAGCATAGAATTATAATATATAAAACTAAAATTAAATATCATGTTAGGGTTCCACATGTCTGTGCATCTCATGCCCTTGCATTTTTATTGTGTGGCTTGGTTTTCAAAACCCTAGAAAAATTCATTTCAAAATCATTTTGCAAAATTCAATTTTGAAAAATAAAATAAAAAGAAAAAGGAAAAATCCCCCTTCCTCCCTTTTCGGCCTGCTGGCCCGAGAGCCCGGCCTGCTCCTCCCCCCTCCCTTTCTCGCTCAGTGGGCCGGCCCAACTCTGCAGGCCCGTGCAGAGCCGCCTCCCTCCCTCTCTCTTTCTTTGACTTGGTAGCCCCACCTGTCGGCGCGCCTGCCCCCTCCTCTCTTCCAATGACACCCCCGGGCCATCGGTCAGCCCTTCTCCTTCCTCTGCTCGTGTCTGAGCCGGACACGGCTGCCTCGCCGCGCCGCGTCGCATCCGCGGCCGCCGCGCAACCGCCTCCACGCGCGATCCCCGCGCGTAGCCGCGTCGGACTCTCCCCACTGCTCCCTTAAATAGCGCCGCCCCTGTGCCTTTGCCTCCCATCGCCTCGCACCCCTCGGACGCCGCAGTAGCAGAGCCGCAGCGCCGCCGCTTTCCGCCGTCGAACCGCCATCGTTCCGAGCTTCACCGACCACGGTGAGTTCTTCCGAACCACGCACCACCTTCGCGAGTCGCCAAACACCCTATCCTCCTCTTCTCTCCCTCTCTTGCGGTCTGTGTCATCCCGCCGCCGAGCACCGATGTCGCGCCGCCGCTGTTCGTCGAGGCTGGCCCTCCTCGGCCGTCCTCAGGCTTCTCCGAGCCTCGCAATCGCCTCACGCGGGTGCGGAACACCTTTCCCCCTGTGTTTCCCTCTCTTTTGCGCACTGGAAGACCCGCGCCGCCGTTGCAGAACGCCCGCCGCCGTGGTTCACCGTCGCCGACGCCTCTCGTCCGTGAATACATTAGCTGACGACACTGAGGAAAATGATGGTATTTCACAGCTTCTACATGATGTGCATGGGGGATTCCTTAGTGCTTCACAGTTGAAAAAACTGGAGATGATGAGAAAGGATGCGAAAACACCGTTGTTTCCGGGCTGCCCAATAAGCAAACTGGAAGCCAACATCATGCTATTGGAGTTCAAATCAATGAATGGGTTGAGTGATAAAGGCTTCGATAACTTGTTAGTTATACTACATAAACTGTTCCCGGAGGCCAAGTTAGCAGAAAAGACTTACCTTGCGAAGCAAATGATTTGCCCAATTGGCCTCGAGGTTGAGAAAATCCACGCGTGTTCCAACGACTGCATATTGTACCATGGAGAGAAATACAAAGACTTGGATGTGTGTCCCAAGTGTAAAACTCCCCAATACAAGCAAGGGCCATCAAATGATGGAAGCAAGACCAGAGGAGGGCCAGTAAAGTCCGTGTGGTATTTTCCTATAGCTCCACGAGTGCATAGGTTGTTTGCAAATGAGAAGTCAACCAAGTTGTTGCGTTGGCACGACGAAGAGCGAAAGAAAGATTCAATGATGAGACACCCCGCCGATGGGTCGGACTGGAGGACTATCAACACTATGTTCTATAAGAACATCGGTGGAGAGGTAAGACATCTGTGGTTTGCTTTGAGCACGGATGGGATGAACCCGTTTGACCAGGTGAGAACCAATCATAGCACTTGGCCAGTGACGCTATGTATATACAACCTTCCACCCTGGCTTTGTATGAAACGGTCATACGTCCAGATGCCATTATTAATCCAAGGACCAAAACAACCTGGTAATGATATTGATGTGCTTCTACAACCAGTGATCGATGAACTACTACAGATGTGGGAGACGGGTGTGAAGGATGTTTGGGATGAGTACAAGAAAGAACATGTCACGGTAAAGGCTGTACTTATCGCTACAATCACCGACCTACTAGGGCGAGGTTCCTTGTCTGGAGAGAAGACAAAAGGATACACTGGGTGTGTCGAGTGCTTGGACGAGACTGATGCTACACATCTACCAGAAAACAGGAAGATGGTCTACATGGGACACCGTAGGTTCCTACGTCGTGATCACCCTTATCGTAGGAATACAAAAGATTTTAATGGGACTACTGAGAAACGTGGACCTCCAAAGTATCGAGACGGGAAACAACTGCTTCAACAATTAAGCAAACTCACAAATGTTGTCCGTGGGAAGGGGGACGGGGCAGTAGCAGCGCCAACCGATAGTATCTGGAAGAAAAAATCAATCTTCTGGAAACTACCTTACTGGCCACTTTTGAGTGTATGTCACTGTCTTGATCCAATGCACATAACTAAAAACGTGTGCGGTAGCACACTTAACACGTTGATGAACACCGGGGGAGCAAGCAAGGATTCTCTCGCGACATGCTTGGACATGCAACACCTGGGCCTCAGGAAGGAGTTACACCCAGTAACTCTTGAGAATGGCCACTTGAAACTTCCGGTGGCATCATGGACACTGAAAAAGGAGGAAAAAGAAATGCTTATTTCTTTCTTCAATGATCTCAATGTACCGAGTGGCTACTGTGGGAACCCGAAGAGGCTAGTTAACATGAGAGAACTTAAGTTTAACTATGGTTCTATGAAGGCCCATGACTGTCATGTCATAATGACTCAGCTGCTCCCAGTTGCCCTGTGAGGTATCCTCCCTGACAAGGTCTGCGCTCCAATCATAAAGTTGTGTTCATTCTTCAACGCGATCTCTGAAAAGGTCTTTAAAGTGGGCAGGTTAGACCACCTGAAGCAGGAGATAGCCGAGATTATATGCAGGCTGGAGATGCATTTCCCACCGACTTACTTCGACATTTCAGTGCATCTACTTGTTCATCTTGTGGATCAAATAAAATCCTTTGGCCCAATGTACCTACACCAGATGTTTCCTTTCGAGAGGCTGATGAAAGTTTTCAGGTGGTATGTTAGGAATAAATTTAGACCAGAAGGGAGCATGGTAGAAGGATGGTCAACAGAGGAGGCTATTGAGTTCTCCACATATTATCTGGACATCAAGCGGGTTGGAGTTCCAGTATCTCATCACGATGGAAGACTAGGGGGCAAAGGAACAATAGGTGAGAAAGCTGTCAAAATGGACAAAGTCGTCTCCTTCAGACAAGCACACTTCGCTGTTCTCCAGCAGGCCGACGGTGTGATGGCATACATTGATGAGCACAAGCAGTTTCTGCAAATTAAGCACATAGGGAGGTCACAGGCTTGGATTGAGAAAAAACATAAGGAGGAATTCGGTGACTGGTTTCGACGCCAAAGGCTAGGAAAGGTGACGGGATGTCAGCTAGATCTCTTAGCCCCCGGACCTTCGACTACACTAATGAGGTACCAAGGATATCAAATAAATGGTTTTACATTTAACACAAAAAAACAGGACGGAAAGAGCACGAACCAAAACAGTGGTGTTCGTTTCGACGCCCACGATGAGTACGGCACGGTGGTGGCAACATACTATGGTTTCATAGATGAGATATGGGAGCTAGACTATGGACATCAGTTGAAAGTTGCTCTTTTCCATTGTCTGTGGGTCCGGCTGAATGAAATCAACAACGACAAGGATGGGTTCACTACCGTTGATCTATCCAAGACTGCATACAGAGATGACCCCTTCGTCCTTGCAAAGGATGTTTTGCAAATCTTCTATGCAAGGGATAACAATACAAATGGAAGATGACATGTAGTATTGCAAGGCAAAAGGAAGATTGTAGGTGTCGACGGAGTGACAGACGAAGAAGAGTACAAAGGTTATGAAGAAATGGCTCCTTTTGGGGCGGACGTTACCCTACATGTCCTTGAAGAGGGTGACGAACCTGCTTACCTCCGGAGTGATCATGATGAGGCCATCATCGTGCCTGCACCGTGAATTGTTAGAGTATCATAAACTATGTAATCCTTAATGAAATGTTGTTTTAGTAATTTGCATCGAATTTGAGATCATATGGAGTTCTAGAGATTGTTTAGTTGTACCACGTTGTTGATTGATGTATGCCATGTCAAAAGGGATTCCAAAACTATAAAAAAATTAGACCTTGAGTGTATAAGCAATAATGTAGAGCTCCTCAAAACTAGCAAAAGCTATGTTGGAAGATTTTCAACTTCTATTCAAATTTTTGGAGTAATTACAAAGGGGGTAATTGAATTTTAAACCCTTATTCAAATTCAAAAGGGAATTCAAAAACTATAAAGAATTTGAATATGCTACTTCAGCAAAAGTTATAGAGAATTAAAAATTATGCAACTTCTATGTTTAGAGTTTTTCAAGTTTTAGTAAAAAATCAGGAGTAATTTGAATTCTAAAGCAAAAGACAGATTTAAAAAATACACACATCACTGTCGGTTATTGAGGAACTGGCAGTGATGTGCCTCTATCACTGCAGGTTCTAATAACCAACCGACAGTGATGCAACATCATCACTGCCGATTCAAAAAAACCGGCACTGATAGAGCCCTCATCACTGCCGGTTTATAACAGAAACCGACAGTGATAAGGTGGACTATATAAGGAAAAGGCGCGGTCTGAAATTTTCAGACTCGCGCCCATTCCACACTTAGCCGCAGCAGGAAGCTCTGTGCCGACGCCACCGCCGCTCGACACCGCAGCAGGACCCTCCCGCCGACGCTCGAGCTCGCCGCACTCCAGCCCGACGCCGCAGCAGGAAGCTCTCTGCCGACGACGCTGCCGCTCGACGCCGCAGCGGGACCCTCCCGCCGACGCTCGAGCTCGCCGCGCTCTAGCCCGACGTCCGCCGCTGGACTTCACGATGCCACGAGCTTCAGTGCTGCTTCGGCGCCACCACTCCTCCCTCCACGACACCGCTCGGTGGTCCACGACACTGCTAGGAGAGCTACATCCCGCCAGGAGTTTCCACGGTGAGCTCTCCCCTCCATGCAGCCAAGGCGTTCGACAAAATGTGGCAGAGAGAGAAAGCTGAGAGAGAAAGATAGATAGAGATAGAGAGGTAGGTAGAGATTAGAGATAGATTCATATTGATGGTAGCATGATCCATATTAATTCATATATATTTGAAGATTCATATAGATTTTGGCTATGGCTTTATATTGTGACTAATCTCTATATACTTGTCTATGGCTTTATATTGTGACTAATCTCTATATACTAATCTCTATATAAAGATAGAGAGAAAGATAGAGAGAAAGATATAGATAGAGAGATAGAGAGAGATATAGAGAGATATAGAGAGATAGAGAGATAGAGAGATAGATAGAGATAGAGAGATATAGAGAGATATAGAGAGATAGAGAGATAGAGATAATACCTATGTATGGCTTATGTATGGCTTTTGAGTCTATCTATCTACCTATGAGCTAATACCAATAATCGAAATTAATGTCCAGAAACATGACAATTAAGCGCCGATTCACCACCCGTCGCCCTGCGGCCGAAGCCGATGACCAAGGAACTAGTGGTGGCGGTGCTGAACATGACCAAGGAGCCGATGACAACCAGCAAGGGGATCAAAGACCTTGGAGCCCTAGCCATATGCTAAACCTAGAAGAGGGCCAAGGAGACGAGGTAATAACTTAGGTCATACCTAAAACACGGTAGATATAGCCATAAAAGTTTGATGGGGACTTATTTATAAATTTTGAAGCAGGTTCCGCCGGAAGGTCCAAGTACTGGTGAGAGTTCCAGAAGGACTAAGCGTGGTGCAACATCTCTCAGTTCGATCAACTAGGGGAGCGTGGTGCAACATCCCTCAGACAACTAGACACTGGCACATCTCTCAGTTCGATCAACTAGGGGAGCCGGTGGAGCCACGAACAGTATTGGGCCCATACAAGAGTACCATCGGGGCACTTGTAAGGGACTTCATCCCGATCAAATACAGGAAGTGGAATGGAAGTGAGCAAGACCCGTGGAGGGTTCCAGAAGTTGAGAAGGAACTAGTTTTGAACAAGCTCAGAGGGTATTTCACTTTCCCTAATGATTGTGATGAAGCGACAGTCAAGAAGAGGGCCAAGGAAATCATGGGTCACTCCTTCAAGAATTTCAAGGGAAAGTTGCACAAGCTCATCAAGGAGGAAAAAGAACAGAATTTTGCGGGAGGTCAATTCAGCAAGCAGAGGGACTTCTGGGAGGAGTTCAAGGCTTACAAGCTATCCGATGAGGCCAAGGCATCAAGCGAAAGAAACAAAGCAAACTCGCTTAGGTCAAATAATCCTCACCGCCTAGGATCGCGTGGGTACGTAAGGAAGATTCCGGATTTGGATGCCCAAGTCGAAGCACTAGAGCAGAGCGGCGTTACGCCTCAGACAAGCGATTGGCAGCCTAGATCAGTGAACTACCTACTCGCAAGGGGGGCAAAATACAATCCTGACGGGAGCCTTTCCGCCAGGACTGAACCCGTTGTCGGTGTTATGACCCGGGGGTCAAGACCACCAACGAGTAAATTTTTATTTCGCGTGCTCCCTCTCTCAGACGTGATGCAAGATGGACACAAGGTTTATCCTGGTTCGGGCAAAGAAGGTCCTACGTCCAGCGGGGGGGGGGGGGGGGGGGGATGAATTGTATTATCTCGCACCCAAAACGTGCTCGTACAGGGGGGGTACAAGCTGTGTTACATGGGGTTGCTCAGAGTGAGCTGCGGTCTAAGGCAAGCGGGTCTGCCCTAGGCTGCGGGTTTGCCACCTGAGGGGTCGATCGAGTGGCGGGGTATGTATGCGTGGAGTGTGATAGTCTGAACCGAAGTCTCGGAGATTACCGGATCCAGCCGGCCGTCAGCCCCCCTTTATTCTACCTCGGCATCCCCTTTTATAGACCAAGGGGAGGTCCGAGGGTACAGGGTCCTAACTGTGGCAGTATGGGTAGCGTGTCCGAGGCACAGTGTTGGCGGAGAGGCGTTGAGCACTGTGGCGGCATGGCCTTCCCGTCCTTCTGGCGTCCCCGGTCGTGGCGGCAGTAGAAGTTGCCGCGGCACAGCGTCCGCAGACGGGCACGGATCCCATGGCTGAAGCGGGACGGGGCGGATGGGACGGCCTCCATACTGGAGTTGTTGGAGAGAGGGGTCGAGCCCCCCGATCTAGGGAGGGGTCGAGCCTTGCGTGGCTCTGTCGCATTCCTGAAGTCATCATCGAGGGCCGCACTGTTCACATTCCGAGGGGCCCCGCCTAGCCGCTTCCTATGCGCGCTCCTCCACCACTACGGCGTGGAGCTCCAGCACCTCACCCCCAATGGCGTCTGCCAGGCGGCGGTCTTCGCCGTGGTGTGCGAAGGCTACCTGGGGATCGAGCCGCACTGGGAGTTGTGGCTCCACCTCTTCAAGGCCAGCATCTTCCATGCCTCGGTCGACAAGGGTACCCGCCGGATGGTCAGGGCCGGGTGCTGCTGCATCTCCGTCAAGCGGCCGGGGTGCTGGATCCCAGGGAAGTTGTCCTCGAGCCACTCCGGATGGCACTCCGGGTGGTTCTACCTAAGGAACGATGACAACCTGCTCCCGGCGTACACCGGGAGGACACTCGATGCCCAGCCCGACTGCTGGGGATATGGCATCCCGACGAACAAGCAGGACCGCCTCAACGGCTTGCTGGACGCGCTCGGGCGCCTGAAGGAGGGGCTCACGGCGGAGATTTCCGCGTCGGCATTCCATCGGCGGCGGGTCGTGCCACTGATGGCTCGACCCCTCCGCATCGACGAGATGGGTTCGGGGGTCGATCTCTCGGGCTGTCGCCTCGCCGAAGACGAACTGGCCCCGGATAGGGTGGTCCGCCGCGTCCGCCGCTTCTTCGCGGGGTCGTTCGCCGCCAAGAATGTCACGAAGATCCCCATGAAGCCGGACGAGGGGTGCTTCGAGCTGGTACGGTTCTTTCCTCTTATTAGAGTTCTCGCGTTTGCCCTTTCCGTCTCTTTTGCCCATGTTCTAACTGCCTCGCGTTCCGCAGGGGAATGTGTCCTTCCGACCCTCGCCCCCGCCGGTGAAGGAGGACCGGGCCACGAAGCAGGCGAGGCGCCTCCGTGCGGAGAAGAAGAAGGCCGACAAGGACAAAGCCAAGAAGGCCATGTCCAAGAGGGCCCGGGAGAGAGGAGAGAGAGCAGCGCCGGGCCCGTCAGAGGCGGGAAGGCCTTGACGAGGAGGAGTCGCCCTCGAAAGAGGAGGACGAGGAGGAGGAGGACGAGGAGGAGGTGAACTGGAGCGATGTGGAGGAGGAGACGGCGCCTGAACAGGCGGCTGTTGAAACCGACGGAGGGGAGGGGTCGACCTCTAGGTCGGCCCCTACCGTCGAAGCTGAGCCACGGGGGGAGCGCTCCGTGGTTTCCCGGGATGATGTGCCGCGGCAGACGCGCGGGCAGTCATCGCGATCCCCGTCGGGGGGTCGATCGAGCGAGCCCCAGACGCCTGCCGCGTCGAGCGCACGGGCGTCGGGCCCGTCGGCGCAGGTGGAGACCGGCAAGGGGACGACGGTGGCGCCGCCGGCCCTGCCCAGGAGACGGTGTCGAGAGCCGCCTCGACCCCCGACCCCCGGGCGGCGGTGCTCAAGAGTTCGACCAGCCCGACGGTCGCCGGGCAGAAACGCCGGGCCCCAAGGGGTTAGTCGCCTTCGAGGGTGTTGTCTGTATTTTTCTTTTTGTTGATAATGACCTGTGTTCATCGTTGTGCACGGGTCTCTTTCTCAGGTCGAAGCGCC
Source organism: Microstegium vimineum (assembly GCA_022036555.1). Classification (NCBI taxonomy): domain Eukaryota; kingdom Viridiplantae; phylum Streptophyta; class Magnoliopsida; order Poales; family Poaceae; genus Microstegium; species Microstegium vimineum. The sequence goes on along the minus strand of CM039125.1, from coordinate 5,550,811 downwards.
CGCAGGGAGATGCGTCCTTCGCCCCTGCCAAGAAGCTGAAGGTGGGGGCCGCGGTCCAGGCAGCCGCCGAGGCCGGTCCTGCTGCTCCGCCCTCTTCGACGCTCACCCCCCGAGGCGGCATTGGCGGCCAAGGCCCGGGAGGCGATGGAGTGGGGGACGGCGCGGGGTGCCTCGGTGTCTGCTCAGACGGCCGAGGAGACGGGCCTGCCTGCGGGGGTCACGGAAGTGACGATCGCGGCGCCTGCGCGGCCGTCGGAAGGAGCCGCACCCGGCGCCCCTGGGGGTGCAGGGCCTTCGTCGACGGTGGTTGCAAACGAGGTGGTGGAGGTGGTCGGGCCCCAGGCCCCCATGAACGAGGAGGAGGCTCCGGCTCACGCAATGCCGGGGCGTTGGCCCGAGGGCCTAGCTGCGCTGGAGGCTCGACTCCGGCTCGAGCGTGAGGGCACGACTGCCGACGCACCTGAGGGCCCTTCGTCGACGCCGGGGCTCGAGGAGGAAGGTCGGGTCGAGCGGGCCGACGCAACACCCGCGCTGGCGTAGGGCGGGATGTTGATGGAGCCCACCCCAGCCGAGGTGGACGAGATGGTGGCCGAGCTGGTGGGCTCGGCGGAGACGACCACCGCCGCGGTCCCTCGGGCGGAGCTGGGGGTGGGTTGGCCTCCCCTCGAGGCTGGGGGGCCGTCATCTCGAGGTAAGCCGTGCTTCGACTTACTCGAGACGCAGTGGGTTTGCATTGCGGGGTGCTAATTTCTTCGAGTCTTTCACCGCGCAGGGCCGTTCTACTGGTCGGGGTCTTCTTCTCCTGGTGGCGACGGCTCGGCGGGGCCGTCGACATCCTCGCGGGGTGGCCCAGGCGACATGGATCCTGCCGTCGTGCGCCGGGGCGTCACGCTGGACGTCGAGGAAAGGATCGCCGCTCGCAGCGGGGCCTGGGGCCAGGAAGTTCTCGAGCTGGCGGACCCTCAAGACCCCGAGCGGCCCCTCCTAACGCTCGACGACCAGGTTGAGCTCTGACGGTGGGAGCACGTCGAGGAGTATCGGGCCTGGTTCGAGCGCTCGGTGAGCCACGCTGCGGAGGTTGCCTCCGCGGACATACGCCAGGGGATGGAGGTGGGTTTCGCTCTCCCTTAGATTTCACTTGGAATATCTGATCGCTGTTTGCTGACGGTTTTCCCTTTTATCGTCGTCAGGCGCTGTGGGTGAGGTCTTACGAGAAGTCCCAGTACATCCTCCGGGTACAGGGACAACTCTCGACCCTTCGCGCCTCGTTGGTCAGGGCGGAAGATGAGGCCGCCTGCGCGAGGGCTGAGGCGGCAGCCGTCCGGGAGGATGCCGAATCCAAGGTCGCCCACGCGAGGGCCGGCTACGAGGCCATTCAGAAGGAAGCCTGGGCGACCTTGCATACGGCGCAGACGAAGCTCGACCTCGCCCTTCAGTCCTCCGTCACCGCCGGGCAGGAGCGGGACGCTGCCCTCGAGGCCAAGCGCAAGGCCGAGGAGGAGGCCGCCGGACTGAAGGAGGAGCTGGCCCGGGCGAGCGAGGGTATCCGAGGGCTCCGGGGATACCTCGACGCCGTCTCCCGTGAGCGCGACGCACTGGCCGCCTTGGAGGAGAAGGCTCGGACCCGCGCGACCTCCCTGGGCGTGGTGGCGATGAACCAGAAGAGGGCCCTCGATGACGCGGGAAAAACCATCGAGGGCCTCGAGGCCAAGGTCAGGGGTCAGGCCTCCGACCTTGTCGACGTCCGCCGCCAGCTCAAGGAGACCGAGCAGGCCTACGCCACCCTGGACGCGCATGCCCAAGGTGGGTGTTTCGAGAGTGTTGCAGAATTTGTCCTGTCTCGACCCTTCTTCCTGCTCTTTTGGGTTTTGACCGTGTTGCGTGCTTGTTTTGGCAGAGCTCGCAGTGGATAAGCCTGCGCCCACGAGGACCTGAACAACCTCCAGGGCCTCCTTGGGACTGAGGCAAACCTCAACGCGAAGCTCGCGGACGTCATCAACACTTTCTGCAACGACCTCTCGGTCAGGCCGGAGCCGGAGGTCGAGGGGGATGCTCGAGGGGACTCCCTGCTGCGCCGCTTCTACTCCATGACGCAGGGGGTGACGGAAAACGTTTGTGCCGCCCTGCATGTGGGTGTGAAGCGGGCCCTCGCAGTCGTCAACTCGCTCTACAACGTGGACCTCAACCTCGTCGTCGACGGGTTCGCCACCGACCCGAGGCTGACCGAGGAGGAGAACGACGCGAAGTGCCAGGAGTTGATGGATCTCGCGGAGGTGCCCGGAGGCGAGCTGGCGAAGCTCTTCGAGCCCGAGGGGATCCCCTCGGTGGACGGAGATGGCGCCGAGTAGCCCTCGGAAGGTGTCGACGAGTAGTCCCGGGCCTGCGAGCCATATCTGGACAAGAAGGTCCATGTAATAGTTAGGCTTTTTGTACTGATACAATGCCGAGCCCCCGAGGGCTTCTTGTGTATAATGCATTTTGATCGAGATGCACATAGTTATTTTTTGTTTTTCGAGCTCTCCTTGCTTTTCTTTGCCTAAGTCGACACTTATGAGCTAAGTATTTGACGCACGCTCGCATCCTAGGAAGGGGGGGAGCGAGCGGGGATACCGTGGCCCTGGGGCATAGGTGAGTCCCTGGCTCGACGACACCCGCGGCCCTTAGGGAGTTCGAGGCGCCTTTACTTAGTTATGAAGCGTACTCGAGGGAAAGAACGAGAGGGAGAGTCGAGTTTTGAAAAAACGTTCGAGTTTTTCGGGGACTTAGGAGGGGGGTGCCCCCGTGTTAGCCCCCGAGGGAGGCTCGACTTTGCGGGGGCAAAGTCGAGGCTACCTTAGTGCTGTAGACGGGTGCGTCTCGTTATTTTTATCTCTCGAGCTCTCTCTGCTTTTCTTCGCCTGAGTCGACGCTTGTGAACTAAGTGTTCGACGCACGCTCGTATCCCTGGAAGGGGGGTGGCGAGCGGGGATACCGTAGCCCTGGGGTGTAGGTGGGTCCCTGGCTCGACGACACCCTCGACCCTTAGGGAGTTCGAGGCGCCTTTACTTAGTTATGAAGCGTACTCGAGGCGAAGATCGAGAGGGAGAGTCGGGTTTCGAAAAAAACGTTCGAGTTTTTCGAGGGCTTAGGAGGGGGGTGCCCTCCTGTCAGCCCCCGAGGGGAGCTCGACTTTGTCGGGGCAATGTCGAGGCTACCTTTGAGCTGCGAACGAATGTGAAATGTGTTTCGAGAACATTTTATTCATTCGAGGATTTGTACATAAATGCGAAAATGTACAAGGCCCTGGGGCCTCAGGGATAGAAGCAACGTAGTTGTTCGATGTTCCACGCGTTGGTGAAGATCTCGCCCTTCTCGTTCTTCAATTTGTAAGTGCCGGGCTTCAGCACCTCTGCCACGATGGAGGGTCTCTCCCAAGGTGGTGTCAACTTGTGATGCCCCTTGTTGCTTTGTCGACGGCGCAGAACGAGGTCGCCGACGTTGAGGTCCCTTTTGCGCACGTTTTTGTCGTGGTAGCGCCGCAGCGTCTGCTGGTACCGTGTCGACTTGAAGAGTGCCATGTCTTGGGCTTCCTCGAGCTGGTCGAGGGAGTCCTCTCGGGCTACTGTGTTGGCTTGCTCGCTGTAGGCTTTCAAACGAGGGGACCCGTACTCGAGGTCGATGGGGAGGACGGCCTCGGACCCATAGACCAAGAAGAACGGAGAGAAGCCCGTGGCTCGACTTGGTGTCGTTCGGAGACTCCATAGCACAGCGGGCAGCTCATCGACCCATCTCCTGCCATGCCTGTTCAGCCGATGGAAGATCCTTGGCTTGAGGCCCTGCAAAACCATACCATTGGCACGTTCGACCTGACCGTTAGTTCGAGGGTGGGCAACTGCGGACCAATTCATCCTGATGTTTCGATGGTCACAGAAGTCTAGGAACTTTTGGCCGGTGAACTGCGTGCCGTTGTCGGTGATGATGACGTTGGGGACCCCGAAGCGGTGGATGATGTCGGTGAAGAATAGCACGGCTTGTCGAGACTAGATGTTGGCGATGGGTCGAGCCTCGGTCCACTTCGAGAAGTTGTCGATAGCCACAAGAAGGTGAGTGTGCCCACCCTTGGTTCTTTTCAGGGGCCGACCATGTCGAGCCCCCATACTGCGAACGACCAAGTTATGGGTATCATCTGAAGAGCTTGGGCGGGTAGGTGGGTCTGCCTGGCGTAGAATTGGCATCCCTTGCAGGATCGAACGAGTTTGGTGGCGTCGTTGACGTCTGTCGGCCAGTAGAAGCCCTGTCGAAAGGCACTTCCTACCAGCGTTCTCGGCGCCACGTGGTGGCCACAAGCCCCCGAGTGTAGATCCTTCAGCAATGCCCTCCCCTCCTCGAGGGTGAGGCAGCGTTGAAGTACACCCGACGGGCTTCGTCGATATAGTTCGCGGCCATCCCCGTACAGGATGTAGGTTTTGGCACGTCGAGCTACACGACGGGCTTCCATGGGGTCTTCCGGGAGTTCGCCTCATGTCAGGTACTCGAGGTAGGGTGCGCGCCAATCCATCGGAGGAGTTGGCGTTGCGACAGCCCCGTCGATCTCCATGACCTCTCCCCCTCTCGGGGGGGGGGGGATCGGCCGAGGGGGGTGGATCGACCCCTTGCTCGTGGTCGGGAGCCCCCGGGTCCAGGTCGATGGACGGCTTGTGAAGATCCCTCGAGAAGATGTCGGGAGGGACCGTGCCTCGAGTAGACGCGATTTTGGCCAGCTCGTCGGCAGCTTCGTTGTACCGACGGGCGACGTGGTTGAGCTCGAGGCCGTAGAACTTGTCCTCGAGTTTTCGGACCTCCTTGCAGTAGGCTTCCATCTTGGGGTCGTGGCAGCTCGAGTCTTTCATCACTTGGTCGATCACCAACTGAGAGTCCCCTCGCACGTCGAGGCGTCGAACCCCAAGCTCGATGGCGATGCGCAGGCCGCTGACGAGAGCCTCGTATTCGACGACATTGTTGGAGGCGGGGAAGTGGAGGCGGATGGCATAGCGCATATGGACCCCTGAGGGTGATATGAATAGCAATCTGGCGCTTGCTCCCGTCTTCATCAACGATTCGTCGAAGTACATGGTCCAGAGTTCGCTTTGAACCTGCGCTGGGGGTAGTTGGGTGTCGGTCCATTCTGCAACGAAATCCGCCAGTACCTGAGACTTGATGGCCTTCCGAGGTGCGTAGGAGAGAGTCTCCCCCATGAGCTCGGCCGACCATTTGGCGATCCTTCCAGACGCCTCCCGGTTCTGGATTATCTCTTCGAGGGGGAAATATGAGACCACAGTAACCGGGTGGCCCAGGAAATAGTGCTTGAGCTTATGGCGAGTGAGGACGATCGCGTACAGCAGCTTCTGGATGTGGGGGTACCTCGTCTTGGTCTCGGAAAGGACCTCGCTCATGAAGTAGACAGGCCTCTGAACCGGCAGGGCGTGTCCTTCCTCCTCCCTCTCGACTACTATGACCGCGCTGACTACCTGGGTAGTTGCTGCGACGTAGAGCAAGAGGGGCTCGGCCGGACTCGGGGGTACCAAGACCGGGGGCGAGGTGAGCAAGGCCTTGAGTCTCGAGAGTGATTCCTCGGCTTCGGCGGTCCACGCGAAGTGTTCCGTCTTCTTCAGGAGGCGGTAAAGGGGTAGGGCCTTCTCTCCGAGCCTCGAGATAAAGCGACTGAGGGCGGTGAGGCACCTAGTGACCCTTTGCACGCTCTTGAGGTCGTTGATCGGGCCCATCCTCGTGATGGCGGTTACCTTCTTGGGATTGGCCTCGATCCTGCGCTAGGAAACTATGTACCCTAAGAGCATGCCTCGAGGGACCCCGAAGACACACTTCTCGGGGTTCAGTTTTATGCGATTAGCCCTAAGGCACCCAAACGCGATCTCGAGGTCTCCGACCAGGTTTCCGACAGTTCTGGACTTGACCACGATGTCATCGACATAGGCCTCGACCGTCGGCCCTATGTGTTTCCCGAAGACGTGGAGCATGCATCGCTGGTAGGTGGCCCCGGCGTTTCGCAAGCCGAAGGGCATGGTGAGGTAGCAAAACATGCCGAAGGGAGTGATGAAGGAAGTCGCGAGCTGATCGGACTCTGTTGACACCGTTTTTCGACACGTGTCAAATGGGCTGAGGCTTGACTGGTCAGCGGCTGTTCTCCATCGGTATCAGGAGTTGATAGTGCCGATGGAAACGTGCTGCGAGAAGACTAAGTGTTTTGCCGATGGAAGCTGATGGGCCTTGGCCGACAAGATCGATGAAGTCTTGCTGAAAGTAATTGCCGATGAAGAGTCCTTGCTGATTGCCGATGAGCTTCTATTGCCGATTGCCGATGAAGGGGCCTTGCCGATTGCCGATAAGGGCTCATTGCCGATTGCCGACAAAGAGATGCTACCGATTGCCGATCGGGAAAATATTGCCGATGCCGATGGGCGTGACTTAGCACTTGGTGGCAGCAGAAGACTACAGGTGGCCAGAGGAGAAAGTTGCATGGATCTGCCGATGGAAGGCTTCCATCGAAAAAGAGCATAAGGGAACTGGTGTTCTGTGCCAGTATTATTATAGTAGTTTTGAGTCCGACTCTTGCATGAGTCACTTATTTTCCATTAAAATAGGTGTGTTTGTTTAGGAAATAAATATTATTATCCGGCTCCTGCGCGAGTCAGTTTCCTTTAAAGTAGGAGTTTGTTTTAGGAAGGATATGTGTCGTGCCTTTGTACAACTCTCCATGCGGGAGTATAAATATGTGCCCGGGGGCTATGGGATAAACAATAAATCCAATCAAAAACAAACCAATTCTACTTTTTATCCTATTTTTATCGCAATTTACCTTCTTATGCATTAGTTATAGTTATCAATGAGTTCTTCAAGCTTTCGACGGGCTGCATCACCTTGATCTCCGTCAAAATCCTTGCTAGTGCCGCGTGGGAGTACCTCTAGGCTTTGGCAATCCGGGCGCATCGCTGTTTGCCTCATCTAGCTCTGCTCTAGTTACCCTTGATCAATCTGAGCCTTGACGTCCGGGCGCATCGCTGTCGTCTCGTTCAGTTTGTTCTAGTTATCATCCTTGTCGATTGATTGGTCAAATCGACTGGCACGCCCTCGACATCGAGCTTTGGGTAATAGCCCGAGGTGTTCACAGATATGACGCTTTTTGTGTCAACACCTCTTTTGGCACGCCCAGTGGGACCTGATTATACAAATCCACACATCCGGCATGGCTGATCACGCCGATGTTAACCAGAGGAATGTCATTGAAGTGTCTGAGGCCGATCTGAAAGACGATCAGAAGCAGGCCATGGAGCGGGCTATGGAGGATTACAAACAGCTGTATCTCAAATCCTTCAGCCTCAGCAGGAGTGGCGAAGCAATTCAGATGCAGGATCCGCCGTTGCCACGGCAGGTCACGTACGACGCCAACCCTGGTAAGCTACAAGAGATGGTTAACGCCGCTGTAAGTCAAGCTTTAATTAACCACTCCAACGTGCTGTCCAATACTATCTACAATGCTGTCGCACAAACATTCAAAGAAGGACATGCACCGCGATATGTCGGTCCAGTGTACCATCAACCTGGATTGGCATCTACAAGCCCATCGGCAGCCCAGATGGCGTCTTCCACCCCTGTGGAACCGTCTTGGTGATGTGGCTACATCACCAAGACCGAACGCCGGCGATACTACCAAGTTCAACGCAGATCCAGCCGCGTCGGCAACTTCAGGACCAGCCCCCGCTAACTAGTGGGGATACGGTATGCCTCCGAATCTATATGCTAGCTCTAATCTGGTGCAGGGAGACGGTTCAGCCTGGAAGAACTCTACGGCATCGGCAGCACAGCCACAGCCGATGGCTCATATGATGCACAACTCTGCGCCTGCTCCAACCATACAAGCGCCATCAGATGATCTCCAAGTAATCCCCAAGATACCTCTGATGCCACCATCGGCAAGCTCTGTGCCGATGCAACACATTATAACCACCGGCAGTCAATCTCTGGTGGCAAACTCTCAAGCTGGAGCTCCGAATCCCCAAGGTAATCTGGTGATCAATTGCTCTAGAATTCAAGAGCCGGCTGCTCCGGTCAGCTATCAACCATCGGCAAGTCATATGCCGATGCTTTATAATCATGGATGGGTCAACCAACCACCAGCTCAGCAGTCTGGCGCGCCGATGTATTATTATGGAGGCCTAACCTACATTCAGGGCGGATCATCGGTACAGCAACCGATGAATATTACAGTCCAGCCGACCCCGCCAAGTATGCCAAATTATCCATCGGTAAGTCAACCGATGCATAGCATGCAGATGACCGGTGCTGCGCCCACGATGACGGCACACCTTAAAGAGGCGCATCAGCCGACTCCGCCAAGCATGCCGAACTATCCATCGATAAGTCAACCGATGCATAGTGTGCAGATGACTGGTGCTGCGCCCGCGACTACTGCACATCTTCAAGAGGCGCGTCAGCCAACTCCACCTGTCGACAATCAGCCAATGAGTCGGCAAGAGCAAGACGCGTACTGGGTCGGCAAGATTGCCGAAGTCATGAAGGAGCAATTCGGTATCAAACCCAAGGTCAACACATACTCCTATCGGACCCCGTATCCGCTTGCATATGACTTGATTCCTCTTCCAAATCGGTACAAGGTGCCCGATTTTACCAAGTTCTCCGGCCAAGACGACACGTCAACAATGGAGCACATCAACCGCTTCATTATCCAGTGCGGGGAAGCTGCCAGCAGGGAGGAATCAAGGGTGAGACTGTTCTCTTCATCATTGTCTGGATCGGCATTCACGTGGTTCATATCATTGCCTCTAAATTCTATAATTACATGGGCCGATCTGGAGAGGCAATTTCACAAGTACTTCTTTGCTGGCATACACGAAAATAAGCTTACCGATTTGGTCAAGATGAGGCAACGCAACGACGAATCGGTAGAGAGTTTTGTGCAGAGGCTGCGGGACGTAAAGAACAAGTGCTACAGTCTGGTTCTAGATGATCAGCAATTGGCAGATTTGGCCTTCCAAGGGTTGCTGCCGCACATCAAGGACAAGTACGCATCCCAAGAGTTTGAGAGCCTAAGTCACCTGGTGCAGAGAATTGCCGATCAAGATATTAAAGCCTTTGAGCCCAGGAAGACTTGGAACAAGAAGGTGACCTTCATCGGGAAAGAAGAAGACTCTGGATCGGATGAAGAGCTGAATCTCGATGCGGCCGAATGGGTGAAGGATAAGAAGCCTGTGTCTTGTCCGTTCGGCCAAAAGGAAACTGAGAGGTTCACCTTTGACATCACCAAGGCCGATAGGATGTTTTACCTATTGCTGCAATAGGGGCGAATCAGGTTGGCGCCCAATCAAGTGATTCCATCGGCCGAAGAGCTCAAGAAGATTAGGTACTGCAAGTGGCATAATGCAACCTCACACAGTACCAATGACTGCAAAGTATTCAGGCAGCAGTTGCAGTCGGAGATCGAGTCTGGGCGTATCAAGTTTGAAAACTCTAAAGTCCAGAAACCGATGAAGATAGATCAGCACCTGTTCCCAAACAACATGGTGGAGACCGGTGAAAAAACCAAAGTGCTGACATCGGAAGCTGCCAGAAGGAGCTCATCGGTAGACCCTGACTACCAAGTGCCTAAGCACGATGCAAGGAGGTTTGCCGATGACAGAAAGGGTAAGAAGGTTGCCGATGAGGGTAACAACGCCAACAGGGCTCCTGGAGTGGTGATTACTCACAAACAGCCAAGGCGATATCATTGGCAATCACGTGAAAAACAGTATCGGCAAGAAGAAGAGGAGCGTCGGGAATGGCTTCGACATAAGGATCACTGGAGGTGTCCCGTCTTCGTTCATTGCTGGGAAGAAGGCATCAAGCTGCCCACTACCGATAGCTGTCCAGAATGCAATGGGTACTACACAGCCGATCAGTCAGGTAAGCGACCTTGTTTTGATGATCAGGCATCCAGGCACGCCAGGCCGCTTAGAGAGGACAGGTCGGCACATGACCGACTGGGGGGCAAGCTCAGTGCCCATGATCGGCTTGGCAGGCGTATTGACTAGAGGGAGCTGGAGGAGATGGCTAATGCTAGAGTGCCCGGCGAAGAGATACTCTCAAGAGATACCAACATAGGAAGAAGTGCCGATGTAAGCAATGAAAAGCGGCACCAACCCGTCTGGAAGACCAAACTTCCTCCATGGTGCCCTAAGGGTTTGACTAAGACCCAGAAGAGGAGGATTCAACGTCAGCGCCACGACGACCTGTACGATAGTGCAGAACCCTCGGGAGAGAAGCAATGGAGGCCGAAGCGTAAGGACAGGAGCCCATCGGCAGACATAAACATGGTTGTCATGTTGCCGATGGAGTTCATGGCGCCCGTCAGCGATGATGAAGAAGTTGGCGATATGGCGCAATTGGTGCTGGATCCGATGACGGCTATCTTTGAAAAGCCCGCTGAAGATGAGAGGCAGCACTTGAGGGCTCTGTTTGTTAAAGGCAAAGTGGACGGTCAACCGATGACTAAGATGCTGGTGGATGGCGGCGCGTCGATCAATATAATGCCCTATGTCGTGTTCAGGAAGCTGGGCAAAGGTGATCAGGACTTGGTCGAAACCGACATGAAGCTTAAGGACTTCGAAGGCAATGTGTCAACCGCCATGGGAGCCGTATGTGTTGACCTAACCATCGGCAGTAAGACTTTGCCGACAACGTTCTTTGTAATCAGCGGCAAAGGCACTTATAACTTGCTCCTCGGGAGGGATTGGATCCATGCTAATTGCTGTATCCCTTCTACTATGCATCAGAGCCTGGTACAGTGGATCGGGGACAGAATTGAAGTTGTCCGCGGTGAAGCCCCATCTACTGTTGCATCGGCAGAGTTAGACAGTTATGAGCAGACCAGGTGTATATCTGGCGAAGCCTGGGATAAAGAGTTCCTCAAAGTTGCCGATTACCGCATCAAGCCGATCCAAGCAGTCGGTCCTGAGGAGGAGTCTTAATGGATCAGTTCGCCGATGACGGAAAATTGGGGCAGGGCTTCACGTCTGCCGATGACTTGCTCGAAATCGACATCGGCGATGGTAGTAAACCTAGGCCTACTTTTATTAGTGCTAAGTTAGATTCCCAATGTAAGCAGCAGTTAATTGATTTATTAAAAGAGAATAAAGATTGTTTCGCTTGGGATTATACAGAGATGCCTGGTTTAGACCGATCGATAGTTGAACATCGGTTACCCATCAAGTCTGGTTTTCAGCCACATCGGCAGCCGGCACGCCGATGCAATCCTACTATCTTACCCGATATCAAGGCTGAGATTACCAAGTTGATCAAGGCTGGATTTATTCGGCAATGCCGATATGCCGATTGGATTTCTAATGTGGTTCCTGTGTATAAAAAGAATGGAAAACTTCGTGTTTGCATTGATTTCAGGAATCTGAATAAGGCTACGCCGATGGATGGCTACCCGATGCCCGTTGCCGATCTGCTGATCGATGCTGCTGCTGGGCACCAAATTATTAGCTTTATGGATGGTAATGCAAGATATAATCAGATATTCATGGCTGAAGAAGACATATCCAAGATTGCTTTCCGATGTCCAGGTCACGTTGGCTTATTTGAGTGGGTAGTCATGACTTTTGGCTTGAAGAATGCCGGTGCTACCTATCAGAGGGCAATGAATTTTATCTTTCATAAGTATATCGGCACAATAGTTGAAATCTACATCGATGACGTGGTGGTTAAGTCTGGAGACTTCAAAAAGCATCTTGCCGATTTGCGGAAAATATTGGAGTGCACGAGGGAGCATGGGTTGAAGATGAATCCTAACAAGTGTGCGTTTGGCGTATCAGCAGGGCAGTTTCTGGGCTTCATGGTGCATCAGAGAGGCATTGAAATCGGCAGAAAATCTATTGATTCAATTAACAAGGTAGTTGCTCCCACAAACAAGACTGAGTTGCAGTCTCTGATCGGCAAGATTAATTTCATTAGAAGATTTATATCCAATCTGTCTGGTAAGATTAAATCTTTTAGTCCTCTGTTAAAGTTGAAAGCCGATCAAGAGTTTATATGGAAAGAAGAGCAGCAGGCAGCCTTGGAAGAGATTAAAAGATACTTGGTAAATCCTCCGGTCTTAGTTCCACCTCAACACGGGAAGCCTTTCAGGTTATATCTGTCTGCCGATGACGGTGTTATCGATCAGCCTTAATTCAAGAATTTGAGGGGAAAGAGCGTGTAATATACTACTTGAGCAGAAGATTGGTGGATGCTGAAACCAGGTATTCGGCCATAGAAAGACTGTGCTTATGTTTATACTTCTCTTGCATCAAATTAAGACACTATTTACTGTCGGCCGAATGCACTGTTGTTTGCAAAGATGATGTGGTCAAGTACATGCTGTCAATGCCGATTTTGAGTGGACGAATCGGTAAGTGGATTCTAGCGCTATCAGAGTTTGACCTCAGGTATGAATCGACAAAGGCTGTTAAAGGTCAGGTGATGGCCGACTTTGTCACTCAGCACTGCAATATGGTGAGTTTTGTTGAAATTGCTCCTTGGGCTATGTTCTTTGATGGGTCTACCTGCAAGGATGGAGCAGATATCGGTATTCTATTGATTTCCCCTCAAGGACAGAGGTATGAGATTTCATTGCCGATTGTTGCTACTTCAACAAACAATCAGGCTGAGTACCAGGCTTTGCTTAAGGGGTTGGAACTACTCAGGGAGGTGCGTGCCGATGCTGTTGAAATCTTCGGTGATTCCATGTTGGTGATTAATCAGTTGATCGGGATATATGAGTGTCGAAGTGAAGTGCTAATTGCAGCCCATGAGCGGTGTTTGCAGTTGTTAAAGGAGTTCAAAGAATACCGCCTTGAACACATTCCAAGGTTGCATAATGAAGAGGCCAATCGGTTAGCACAGAATGCTTCAGGATATCAGCCGATTCAAGAAATTGTGACATCGGTAACGGTTGCCGATGACTGGAAAAAGGAGATTGCCGATGATCTGAGGGATCCGTCCAGGAAAGTTGGAAGGCGTCTAAGGTTCCAAGCCACTAAGTATGTGCTCCTTGATAATGAGTTGTATTATCGGACAATTGATGGGGTTTTGCTTAGATGTCTTGGCAAAGAGGAATCAAAAGAGTTGATGGGTGAAATCCACGAAGGTGTATGTGGAGCGCATCAATCGGCATTCAAGATGAAGTGGATGATTAGGCGGAATGGATATTATTGGCCAACGATCCTGGAGGATTGCTTCAATTATTTCAAAGGGTGCCAAGACTATCAGAAGTTTGGTAATGTGCAAAGGGCACCTACATCGGCAATGAATCCTATAATCAAGCCTTGGCCGTTCAGAGGATGGGCTATTGATCTCATCGGCCAGATTTATCCGCCGTCAAGCAAGGGACACAAGTTCATACTTGTTGCTACCGATTACTTCACCAAATGGGTTGAGGCAATCCCGTTGAAGAAGGTGACATCAGCAAACATGGTGGATTTCGTTAAGGAGCACATCGTTTACCGATTTGGTATTCCTCAGACCATTACTACCGATCAAGGGACCATGTTCACATCGGGAGAGTTTGATGACTTTGCTGCTAGCATGGGTTTCAAGGTGTTAAATTCTTCTCCTTATTACGCTCAAGCTAATGGTCAAGCCGAAGCGACTAATAAAGGAGTCATTAAGCTTATAAAGCGCAAGATTGAAGAAAACCCTAGGAGGTGGCACATGGTATTAAACGAAGCTTTATGGTCATATCGAATGGCTTGTTATGGTGCAACCAAGGTCTCGCCGTATCAGTTGGTTTATGGACACGATGCTGTCCTACCTGGGAAATTAAAACTGGTTCTAGGCGATTATCTTTTCAGGATCAGTTGACGACCGATGATTATATTACTCTGATGAAGGATGAGTTAGAAGATTTGGCAGTTCATCGGTTAAGAGCATTAATCATATTGAAGAGAATAAGAAGAGGGTTGCCCGATGGTATGATAAGAAAGTAAAGGTAAAGGAATTTGTTGATGGCAATTTGGTTTGGAAGTTGATTTTACCGATTGGGACTAAGAGCTCTAAATTTGGAAAGTGGTCCCCCAATTGGGAAGGACCTTATCGGATAAAGCAGTCTGCTCCTGATAATGCGTACATTTTTGGAAACTCTCGAGGGAGTGGCATTTTCCAGAGCAATCAATGACAAATACTTAAAGAGATATTACCCTAGCATATGGGTAGATGCATAGTGTTCAGTCGAATACCGATGAAAAGAAAAGTTATGAAAACATCGTAAAAACAAACTAGCGTTATATTACAAGACAAGATCAAGTATCAGGCTACATTCTTGCCGATACAACAGGCATTAGAATAAGGAGTGGATAACGTTTATCGCACGCAGGCGAATTTGATCTATTTCGTCTATCTCCTTGGCGTCAGCATCGGCAGAGCCCTCAACCGGCTTGATTTTCTTCTTCCACGAGATGGCTTGCCGAGCGTACTGATCCCTTTCTTGCTGTAAAGCCCCGATGGAGTCGGACAGTTGGGTCTTTTGTTGATTGGCAGCCGTCAGACCCCCTTCAACCTTTTGCAGCTCTGCCAGCAGCGTCTCCTTCCTTGCCGACAGTCGAGAGATTTCCTGGTCAAGGTTGCCGATGGAAACTTTGGCTTGACCGATGCTTCTGTGCTTCTCATCGGCAAGGCGTTTAAATTTGAGCTTCTCTTCCTCGCTCTTGGCTTGGGCCGCTCTATCGGCAATGCGACGCATAAGCCTCTGGTACTGGATTTGTTTGATGTCAATAGAAGCTGCCTGGAGGAGGGTTTCTGCTGCATCGGCGGAAAGATGGTTTTGGATATCTTTGAATATAATCCTTGCTGCCGATGAGTCCTGGTCGAGTTGAGAGGTATCTTGCAGCAGCAAAGAGAGCAATTCTTCAAGTCTGGATTTGACTTCTGCTGATAGAGCCGGGGTGGAGCTTTCCTCTTCATTGTCATCGGGACGTTGATGGAAAAAGAAAATAGACTGTCTGCTTGGAGGCGGCCCTGGCGCTCATCTTCGTTCTGAAGGTTTAGGCTATAGGAGAAGAGGCTGTCTGGAGAATCTTGGGCCTGAAAACAGAGGTTAAAATATGCCGATTGTAAAACTATACTATGAGCTTTAAGGTAATCTACTTACCGTCTTGAAGCGGATCTCCTGCCTAGGGCTTGGCATACTGGACGGTCCGGCTTCATCTTGAACATCGGCGGCAGATGCCGATGACTGAGCCCTTGTTGGAGAGGCAGCCGACGCCGTTGGTGCTGGTATAGTTGTGGCCGGCGTCGCCTCCGATGTAGTGGCAGTTTCTTGTGGCGGTTCCGTTCTGACATCAGGGACTTGGGTCGACAGTGCCGATGCCGACGTCGCTGCTACTACGGAAGGTTGCGTTGTTCCTTCACCGGGGACGTGAGTCGACGGTGCGGATGCCGACGTCGCTGCTACTGCGGAAGGAGCTGTTTCTTCATTCAGCGTGGCCGGTACTGATGCCGATGTCGCTTCGGTCGTCGCAGCAGCTGCTATCTCCTGGCCGGGGGCGTCATCCATCGGTTGATCAGGCACAGAAGCCGATGGAGGTTCTGCCGATGACCCGCCGGCAGGTGGTGCGACTGGGGCCAGAGGCAGTCTTGCTGGCGACGCATCGGTAGCTGATGGAGAAGCCAGCCTCAAGCGCCTTTTCTTTGTCGGCGCAGCAGCAAGGGAGCCGATCCGTTTGGATGGAGACCAGGGGCATCGGCAACCGGGCTGGAAGGCGTTTGCCTGCTGGAAGCAGATGCCGATGACCATAGTGCCTGAAAATACAAAGCAAGTTATGCAAGATAAATGTTGCCGATGAAACAGCATGTAATTGGTACAAGTAAAGATGAGTTTACTGCAAAAGTTTGCGTCAAGGCAATAGCGGCAGCCGATGTAGCCTGAGCTGTTGTAGGCATCGGTGAAGGTACCTGTTGAGGCGTGAAGGCAGCCAATGTCGGAGCTTTGTTGCCGATGATCGATATAGGACCCATCATCCGAAGATTAAAGGGTCTACCGCTGTTGCTTGTTGTGGGAACTGGATCATCGACCTGCTAGGTACAAAGATGCAAAGGAGTTAGGTGTTGATACCGATGACAGATAAAGTAATGAAAGTGCATCGGATAGCAGACTTACTGCGTCGTCGGGGATGACGTAATCGGCGTCGATCAGGTGCCGATAATAATGTGAAGACTTGGCGAGTAATTGGCACTTCCATTCTTGCCACCAAGACTTGAATTCGTTGGTGATGAAGGAGGTTGGCGACCAGGAGGACAAGTCAAGGTCCGACAGATCGGCATCGGCAGGGAGGCTGATGACTTTGTTCCAATCCAGATTGCTGGAGATTGCCCGCCTGGGTCTTACTACCCTGGAGTAGCACAGCTTGATCGGCAGTTGGCCAAATGCCAGTTGTCTCGCCGCTGCCGATGGATAGTAGAACTCGTACGATGGTGGAGCGTTCTTCCCAGATCTAAAGATGTTTACCGGGAGAGATCGGGGAGTAATGCTGGCTTTCATGATTGCTTGGTTCTCAGGCAAGCTCATGTCAGACAGGTTGAACAACAACGGAAACTGGTTGTGTTCGTCAAGATATGGCCACCAGGCCCATTCAGAGGAGGGAAGTCCGTTGTAGAACTTCTGGAAATAATAGCCGAAGTGCTCCCCATCGGTATCGGTACCTGGCAGCATTATGACGGCCTCTCCAAAGTTAAGCGGAGGGCGAGTTGCCGATTCGTCATCGTCGTATCGGTAATCTTCTGATATGTCCCTCGGGAATTGTTGGGCAAATAGATCCAACCCGAGAGCCTTGTTCATATGTGCGTTCAACCATAGGTTGACAAACCACCAGGGCCCCCGAGATTGCCGATGGGTTCTCCTAGCAGCAGCTTGTTGGATACTTGATGCAACAATCGGTAAACTGATCCGAGGAGATACCTGCCTAAAGGGAGCCTTGTGCCGTTGGCAAGCAGTTCAGCCGCAGGAGGTGCATGGTGGTCGGGCCGATGGTTTTGCCGCAGAAGACAAACTTTTCCAACCACATGTTTAAGAAAATGGCATGCTCCCGTTGGGTTACCGATCCGGTTTTCTGGTGTTTTTTGAATATAACCTGTCTAGCCGCCAATGCTACGGGTGTTCACCTTATACTCAGCTTTTCTGTTGAAGAGACTAAGCGTTTCGGCAGAGGTAATATCTAGACCGGTTAGCATGTGAACATCGGCAAGGGTGGGAGTAGCCGGTCCATGCCTGAAGAGGAAAGCGTTCATGCTGTCGGACCAGAAATATGAAGTTGCTATCGTCAAGTTCTCATTCCTCTCTGCATCGGCAATTGAGAGCCTAATGCATTGTTCTAAGTCACGCTCCTGCCAGTATACTTGCTGTGACCTGGCCAACCTCAAGAACCAGTTTTTCCATCCTTTGGTGTGCTTAGGCCATGAGCGGAATGTATCCTTCCACAGTCCTAGATCGAAGCTCTCAGATCTAAGCGGTATCCGGTTGATTTCTGCGTTGATGATGGAGGTGGGGTCTGGATTGCCCATTGGGCCTAGGCAACTAAGACTGGAACCAGCGAGGGGATGATCACTTTGTTGTACAGTTCCTAGGGTTCGAAGAAGAAGGGACGAATCAGAAAGAAGAATGGGGATAAAACCAGGCTTTTGCAGAGAAAAGAACTATGTAGAAAGGTTAAATTAGGTGGAGGATGAGCCTTACCTTCGGGATGTCGACCTGGATCGCCATTTGGAGTCAGAGAGATGGTTCGTCCTTGGATTGCGAAGGGGTACTGTTGCTCGAACTTGTGTTCTTGAGAGCAGCCGGAGGTTGAAGACGAAGGCAGGAAGGTGAAAGTGAAAATGGGCTCGGGTAAAAGGCAGTGTGGATCCCGGTAACTTTTATAATTCTGTTCAGGGGCATTTTGGGGTTCTGTTCCACACTATGCAGGAATGTAGAGAGGCCCGCAGTAGATACGCGCGGTGATCGAGGTGGTCTGTAACTGTTCGTGCTACAATCGAGGGATTTTATTATTAAATTGCAGTTCCACATGCGGGGATCGAGGAAACCGTACGCCTATCTTGGGGGTAACGGCTACAGCAACGGCTACAGCGATGGCTACAGTGGAGAGAATTTCGGCACGTAAAGTTATACGCTCCGAAACTGGGGGGCATGTGTGTTGACACCATTTTTCGACACGTGTCAAATGGGCTGAGGCTTGACTGGTCAGCGGCCGTTCTCCATCGGTATCAGGAGTTGATAGTGCCGATGGAAAGGTGCTGCGAGAAGACTAAGTGTTTTGCCGATGGAAGCTGATGGGCCTTGGCCGACAAGATCGGTGAAGTCTTGCTGAAAGTAATTGTCGATGAAGAGTCCTTGCTGATTGCCGATGAGCTGCTATTGCCGATTGCCGATGAAGGGCCTTGCCGATTGCCGATAAGGGCTCATTGCCGATTGCCGACAAAGAGATGCTGCCGATTGCCGATCGGGAAAATATTGCCGGTGCCGATGGGCGTGACTTAGCACTTGGTGGCAGCAGAAGACTACAGGTGGCCAGAGGAGAAAGTTGCATGGATCTGCCGATGGAAGGCTTCCATCGAAAAGAGTATAAGGAAACTGGTTGTCTGTGCCAGTATTATTATAGTAGTTTGAGTCCGACTCTTGCATGAGTCATTTATTTTCCATTAAAATAGGTGTGTTTGTTTAGGAAATAAATATTATTATCCGGCTCCTGCGCGAGTTAGTTTCCTTTAAAGTAGAAGTTTGTTTTAGGAAGGATATGTGCCGTGCCTTTGTACAACTCTCCATGCGGGAGTATAAATATGGTGCCCGGGGGCTATGGAATAAACAATAAATCCAATCAAAAACAAACCAATTCTACTTTTTATCCTATTTTTATCGCAATTTACCTTCTTATGCATTAGTTATAGTTATCAACGAGTTCTTCAAGCTTTCGATGGGCTGCATCACCTTGATCTCCGTCAAAATCCTTGCTAGTTCCGCGTGGGAGTACCTCTAGGCTTGGGCAATCCGGGCGCATCGCTGTTTGCCTCGTCTAGCTCTGCTCTAGTTACCCGTGATCAATCTGAGCCTTGACGTCCGGGCGCATCGATGTCGTCTCGTTGAGTTTGTTCTAGTTATCATCCTTGTCGATTGATTGGTCAAATCGGCTGGCACGCCCTCGACATCGAGCTTTGGGTAATAGCCCGAGGTGTTCACAGATCTGACGCTTTTTGTGTCAACAGACTCCTTCATCTTTATTTGGTGGTAGCCAGAATACGCATCAAGGAAGCAGAGGGTTTCGCATCCCGAAGTGGAATCTACTATTTGATCGATACGTGGTAAAGGAAAAGGAACTTTGGGACACGCTTTATTTAGACTAGTGTAGTCTACACACATCCTATCCTTCCCATTCTTTTTCTTTACAAGCACAGGATTAGCCAACCACTCGGGATGATGCACCTCCTTGTTGAATCCGGCCTTCAAAAGCTTGTCGACCTCCTCCCCGATGATCCTGCGCTTCTCCTCGTCGAAGCGACGCAGGCGTTGCTTCACCGGTTTGGACCTGGCTTGGATGTCCAAGGAGTGCTCGGCGACCTCCCTCGGAATGCCCGGCATATCCGAGGGACTCCATGAGAACACGTCGACATCCGCACGGAGAAAGTCGACGAGCACTGCTTCCTATTTGGGCTCGAGGGTGGCGCTGATCGTCAGGGACTTCCCATCCGCGAGGCCGGAGTCGAGCGGGACGGTCTTCGTGTCTTCCGCCGGCATGAAGTTGCCAGCGTGTCGCTTGGGGTCGGGAATCTCTCCGGACAAGTCGTCGAGGGCTGCGAGGATTGCCGAATCTTCGCGGGCCTCGGCTTTCTCCACGCACTCAACGTCGCAGTCGTATGCGTGCTCGTAGGAGGTGTCGACGGTGATGACCCCCGAGGGCCCCGGCATCTTGAGCTTGAGGTAGGTGTAGTTCGGGACCGCCATGAACTTGGCGTATCCCGATCTACCGATGATGGCGTGGTAGGTGCCTCGCCATGCGACCACCTCGAAGGTCAGCTCTTCCTTTCGGAAGTTCGAGGGGACGCCGAAACAGACCGGTAGCTTGATGCGGCCGATCGGGAGCGCCTTCTTCCCCGGGACGATCCCGTGGAACCCCCCCTGCGCTGGGCAGGAGCATGGTCCTCGGGATCCCCAGGAGGTCGAGGGTCTCGGCGTAGATGATGTTGAGGCTGCTCCCCCCATCCATGAGTACCTTGGTGAGGCGGGTGTTGAGGATGATCGGGGCGACGACGAGCGGGTAAGCCCCTGCGTTGGGGATGTGCTCGGGGTGGTCGTCCTGATCGAAGGTGATCGGCGTATGGGACCAGTCGAGGTACCCGCGGAGCCTGGGCTTGAACTGAAAAAACTTCTCGATGCTCCCTCTTGCGCTGGCGCGTGGTGAGGCGAGTCGAGGGTCCCCCGTAGATCATGTAGCAGTCGTGGATTTCGGGAAGCCTCCTTTTTTGACATCGCCCCTGATGTGGGCCTCACAGGGCGGGTCTTCTTTGTCGTCATCTCTCCTGAAGCCAGGAGGGACGAAGTGCTTTCGGAGCATGCGGCAGTCCTCGAGGCGGTGGTTGGCCGCCCCATATGATAGGGCAAGGCTCCTTTAGCATCTTATCGAAGACGCCCCCGTCGGGAGGGGGCCCTCGAGGCTTCTTTTTGTCTACCGCAGCGACAAGGTCGTCGGGCTCGACGTTGGGCTCGACGTTGCGTTGGCCCGGTTGGTTCTTCTTCTTCTTCTTCCGGCCGCCGTTGCTGTCGTTGTTCCTTCTGGGCTCATTGTTCTTCCTAGGGCCGTTGTCCGAGCCCCCGGGCTCATCCGCCTTGCCTTTCCCCTTCCCTGAGGGTATCTGGAAGAACGCGCCAACGGCCTCTTCACCAGCTGCGTAGTTGGCGATGACGTCCATGAGCTCGTTGGCGGTCTTGGGGGTGTTTCGCCCCAGCTCCCGCACCAACTCCTTGCAGGTTGTCTCGGCGATGAACTCCGTGATGACCTCGTGGTCGGAGATGTGGGTCAGTGCGGTACGCTGCTTCGAGAATCGGCGGGTGAAGGCGCGGAGGGTCTCCCCTGGCTTCTGCGTGCAGCTGCGAAGGTCCCAGGGGTTTCCCGGCCGCTCGTAGGTTCCCTTGAAGTTTCCTTCAAAGATCCGGACCAGGTCGGGCCAGTCCTGGATCAAGTCCGGGGGTAGCTCCTCGAGCCACCTTCGAGCGGTGTCGAAGAGGAATAGTGGGAGTTGCCGAATGATGACGTGGTCATTGTCGGCTCCATCCAGCTGGCATGCCAGCCTGAAGTCGGCAAGCCAGAGCTCTGGCTTGGTTTCGCCGTTGTACTTGACCAGGCTGGTGGGTGGACAGAAACGGACGGGCAGGGAGGCCCGCCGGATGGTTCTACAGAAGACTCGGGGCCCTGGCGGCTCCGGAGACCGACATCGGTCTTCGTCGCTGTCGTAGCGCCCACCCCGGTGAGCGCTGTAGCCTCGAGCCTCGGCGTCGCCGTACCGACGTCGATTGTTCACCCGAGGGGGTCGATCGTCGACAAGGCGTTCCTGAACCGGTCGTCGCTCGACTTGGCCCTTGGGCGCCTTGTTCTGGTGGACGGACACCTCTCGATTTTGTCGGGGGGGCCACTGCTTGCCGCTCAGAGGCAGCCCCTCGATGCCTCGAGGCTGAGCTCTCCGCCTGCTGCACGGCCGCAGTTTGGAGAAGCCCCTGGATTTCGTCCCTGATACGCCGTGCTTGGGGGGTCGATGGCACCGGCATGTCGCGGAGCAGCATCGCGGCCGCTACGACGTTCTGGCTGGCGCGGATGAAGACTCGGGGTTCGACGGCCCCCTCCTCGACGATCTGCCGGTGGACTTCCCGGGCCCGCTCGCGAGCTCCTCCACCCTGAGGATGCCCTCGATCCCGCTCGAGGGCGTGCTCGAGCTGCTGAAGACGCAGGCGCTCCTCCTCGAGCTTGCTGAGAAGCTCTCGGACCTGCGCAATCTGGACGTCTGGGGGTGGATCAGCTCTATCAGGACTTGGGGGGTTGGCATCTCGAGCTGGTGTAACGTTGGCCCCTCCTCCTTCTTCGGTAGCCGCGGTGTCGTCGACGTCATCCTGCGGGTCGGCTTGTTCGTCGAGGTGGAAGCACTCCCGGGTGGAGTCGTAACTCTCGTCGGGAGAGTCCGAGTCGGGGTCGGCGTGGTAGAAGTGGGGGAAGGGTCCCCTTTCCTCCTCCTCTAGGCGCCGCCGTAGCGTGCCCCATGTACGGGGTAGTCCCGGCTCGCCCGGTGAAGAGGTGGCGACGGGAACGGACGTCGCACGCGGCGGAGTCCCTGGAGACCCGCCACGTGTCTGTACCTGCAACCCTGCGAGGGCGGAAGAGAGCCCTGCACTATCGTGGTGCCCGCGTGGGAATGGATCACGCGGTGGCGATGGGGTCGAGTGTGTCGGAGAAGCCGCGGGGACCCCCGGGGACGATGATGCGGCGGAGCCAAAGCCCCACTCAGAGGGGCGCCCGCCCTCGGCCCACGAGCATGGGTCAAACGGACCTCTGGGAGAAGGGACTGTATCACCAGCTGGGGCTGGGGAAACGGCATCCGACACCTTAGAATCTGCACGACGATGAGCACGTCGGAGCCGCTCATGCCTCCTCCTGATCGCAGGCCAGAGGCGCAAGCGGAGTGGTCGTCGCCTGACCCTTGCTGGCCCTGGCGTACCGGTGCTGCTGGCGTCCAGGCCACGGGCGGAGGGAAAGACTATGAAGTCGCCCTGGTCCGTGGATAGAAACCCTAGACTACCGAACCAGACGACGGCGGTGAATGGAAACGGTGGGATGGTGGGATCCATCTGAGAGAGTAGTTCGGAGTTGATCGACACGCAATCCCCCCTACCTGGCGCGCCAACTGTCGGTGTTATGACCCGGGGTCAAGACCACCAATGAGTAAATTTGTATATCGCGTGCTCCCTCTCTCAGACGTGATGCGAGATGGACACAAGGTTTATCCTGGTTCGGGCAAAGAAGGCCCTACGTCCAGCGGGGGGGGGATGACTTGTATTATCTCGCACCCAAAACGTGCTCGTACAGGGGGGTACAAGGTATGTTACACGGGGTTGCTCAGAGTGAGCTGCGGTCTAAGGCAAGCGGGTCTGCCCTAGGCTGCGGGTTTGCCACCTGAGGGGTCGATCGAGTGGCGGGGTATGTATGCGTGGAGTGTGATAGTCTGAACCGAAGTCCCGGAGATTACTGGATCCAGCCAGCCGTCAGCCCCCCTTTAATCTACCTCGACATCCCCTTTTATAGACCAAGGGGAGGTCCGAGGGTATAGGGTCCTAACTATGGCAGTATGGGTAGCGTGTCCGAGGCACAGTGTTGGCGGAGAGGCGTTGAGCACTGTGGCGGCATGGCGTTCCCGTCCTTCTGGCGTCCCCGGTTGTGGCGACAGTAGAAGTCGCCGCGGCACAGCGTCCGCAGATGGGCACGGATCCCACGGCTGAAGCGGGACGGGGCGGATGGGACGGCCTCCATACTGGAGTTGTTGGAGAGAGGGGTCGAGGCCCCCGATCGAGGGAGGGGTCGAGCCTTGCGTGGCTCTGTCGCATTCCTGAAGTCGTCATCGAGGGCCGCACTGTTCACATTCCGAGGGGGTACTGCTGGAGTCCGTACTCGCGTAGTGGCGACAGTGGCGGCACAGTTGACAGGAATCGGGGACTTGACGTGGAGTTGGCGGATTTGACAGCGGACGCGGGCGCCCATGTCGTTAGGTGGTTTCACTTTAACCCATGCCGGGAGCAGTTGGGTTAATCGAGCCTCTCGTCCGGGGGTCGTCCGTTCGACCCCTGGTCCGTCGCTCATCGTCGAGGTAGGGTCGGAGCACAGACGGGTCGGAGCAGAGACGGGGTCGGAGAGGTCGAGGCGGGAGCCGGGGGGGGTCGTTCGCTCGCCCCCTCGGTCCGTCATTTATCATCGAGGTGGGCCGGGGGGTCGTTCGCTCGCCCCCTCGGTCCGTCATTTATCGTCGAGGTAGGAGCAGTGGGGTCGTTCGCTCGCCCCCTCGGTCCGTCATTTATCGTCGAGGTGGGCTGGGGGGTCGTTCGCTCAGCCCCTCAGTCCGTCATTCGGCGTCGAGGTGGGCCGGCCCGCGGCTTGTCGCCACAGCTGGCGCAGAGGGGCCCTCGAGTGATGGGTCGTGCCTTACTGAGTAGTGGGCTGGTCCCTGCCTTAAAAATAGTTGCTATGTTTAGCGTTAATTTATCGAAGGGTTTAGGGTACCCCTTACCTTCGTACCCGACACCCGTCAACGATCTCCTCCAGAAGATTTCCACGATCACTGAGGAAGTGCATAGAGGGGCCCGCAGGTCGGATAGAGAAAATGACGTGCTCACGCAAGCACTTGGAAACAAGGAGCACCCCGGTCGCACTAGAGGAGCCGGGTAATTCCTTGGGAGAAAGCATTTGAAAGTGAATCCGCTTCCTATAGGGGCCGGGCAAGGGCTAGAAGGCAAAGAGAAGAGGAGTTCCAAAGGATGCGACAGGAGCTAGAACAGAGCATTGAAGCACGGATAGCTGCTCAGGTGGCGAGCGCTATGCAATCCATGTGTTCGAGTCAAGGGCCACATGCAGTCCTGGTTTTGAATAGCCCAGTGCCCGGCAAGGGCCGCAGTAGCTGTGGCTCAACCCCTATGCCTGACGAAGAAGAGGTCAATGCTCCTCATCCGGTGGATGACATCACAGAACCTGTGAATGTCAGGTTGTACATCCGCCAGCAGTGGACGAAAGACAAGGTGGCGGTCGGACAAGCATTTCCTATAGGAGAGAACGTCATTCATGGCAAGCCAGTGCCACTCGGGTATGCCAGGGTCAGCATTGATAAGATATTGGACAAGAAGTACAATAAGATACATATTGATTTCCCAGTGGAGGAAGATAGGCCGCATCTAGTTCACAACTTGGTCACTCATGTCGCCTGGCGCAAACGCTTCATCAAGCTAGATGACCAGCCATCTTCGGATGACGATGATGACAGTGAATCATCCTCGTCGCCTCCGCCAAGAGGTTTCTCTCCTCGTCAAGATCCACCGACACCTCCTCCACCGCCAAAGGAGAAGACTCCTTCTCCACCACCAAAGGAGAAGACTCCTTCTCCCCCGCCAAAGGAGAAGACTCCTCCTCCTCCTCCTCCTCCTCCTCCACCAGCTTCAAAGTCCTCAGGACTGGCGGGATCTCGACGGCCTAGCTCCAGATCAGGTTCGACTTCGCAACAGAGGAGGTCATCAGCTTCAGTTGGTAAAGATCCCAAGATTACTAGTAAAAGGCCTCCGCCAGTGCCGACTAAGGACGATATTCTACGAGCTCAGATTGCAGAAAAGGCCGCCAAACTTGCCTTGTATAAACAATTGGCTTATATACCTGAGAAATAGAGCCAATGTGAAAGGCAAAGCAAAAATCCGGGTAACCAAGAAAGAGCTAGAGAAATGCACACCTTTCAGCAGCTAGAGATACAAAACTTGGCCGCGGAACTGGGTATAAGCATGGAGGATGCCGAGAATCTCTATTTTGAAAATACCGAATTTGAAAAGGCCGAAGTTGCATACAAGTTTGAACTAGGCATGCCTATGGTCGCCAGCGAAGAAGAGTATAGAAAATTGCCAACAAACATGCGACAGTTGCATGATTATCACATCATAGACAGTAAAAGAAGCAAAGACAAGAATGCAAACTTGAAGTATGCATCCCTCCATGTTTTATTTTAATCATCTTAAAGAAGTTGTGCATACTATTTATTATGAAGATTTCTTTCAACTCTTTCAACGACGCTCACTGGATACGCAGATTATGATGTTATGGACTATGTAAGTACCATACCCTAACAACGTTATAATAAACTATGTGATCTGCATTTGAATATATCCATGCATGTTTATTTTGCAGGTCTGTAGCAAAATTTTGCCTTAAAAAATGAATAAGCAATTTTAACTTCTTGGACCCCATCTATGTAAATGAGAAAACATGCAAAGCCGGTCTCCAAGATCCGTATGTCTCAGCGAGTTTGAAGAAAGAGTTTGAAAGAATGTTCTCAGTCAGCAAAACGAACGCACTGCTAACCTACAATTGCGAGTATGTGTTCTCAACCCTTACTTAAGTGTTTTTTTTTCTTGATATATCATTCAATAACATGAACCTTGTGATTGCAGCAACCATTACGTCCTCGTAGATATAAGTCTTAAAAAATCAACTATCAAGGTGTGGGACTCAAAAAAGAAGCCACTTAAACTTATCGAACCCCTAGTCAAAGTGCTAAATATGTAAGTGAACCCAATATCACCACACTTTTCAATCACATATGATATTGTAATTAATAATGTCCTCAGCCTTCACACTTCATTTATATTGTCACATAGAATGAAGGCGTTACCTGATTGGAGAAATGTGGAGCCTAAGATGCAAAAGAAATGGAGAGAACCATTCAGAGCGGAGTATATGAAGAAGGTCAAGACCCTAGATCAACCAATGGGGAACAATGAGTGCGGGTTCTATGTGATGTGGGCAATGCTTGCCTACTTTGGCGCAAAACTAGGAATAGGAGATGACATGGTACGTACGCGTCGCATTTTAATTCTATTGTTTTATCTTACGTATGTGTATCTCAATATCATATTGTATCAATTTACAGCGCAAAGAACAGGGCCACAATAGGTTGCTGGATTTTGAGATAAAAGGATTTCAAGAGGAGATAGCAGCTCTTATCCTGAACGACATAGTGTATACAAAAGGATGTCTATCCATTGTGAAGAGTAAGGACTTCAAGAAGATCTACGGAAAAGACCGCCTCGAAAGGCTATTGTAATGCGACAATTAATTCGATACTTTAAGTTTTGTTTGGATGTTTTGTAATAATTATTATAAATGTGTGATGGGTTTGTATTGTCGCTAGTCCACAACCACCTTCAATTCACATCGATATCAAATGGTTTGATAGAAAACACCTCCACGATCTCCCACCCCATCACCTCTACCATAAACCCTAAACCAGAAACCCCAAATGAAAATAAAACAATTAAAAAATGCAATTTTAAAAAATAATATCACTGTCGGTTGGGTTTCAAACCGGCAGTGATGGCTAAAGCATCACTGCCGGATCACTACCGGTTGGTGAAACAAACCGACAATGATGGCAATAGCATCACTGCCGGTTGGTAACACGAACCGACAGTGATGCTTGAGCCATCACTGCCGGTTTGGCATAACCGGCAGTGATGGCTTGGGCTCATCACTGCTGATTCGCCAGTGCCGGTTCAAAATCCGCCACTGTAGGGGGGTTTTGAACCGGCACTGATTGCTGATTCTGTAGTAGTGGTTTCAGCGGCTGAAGAGAGCGATCTAGGAGAGACAGTGTATACTAATTAAAAGGGAGGTAGGGATCCAAACAAAAGAAAAATAAATAGGTAGATCCCATGTGTGTGTGTATATATATATATATAAAAGCACACTAAAACGTAGTACCAACACCGCCTGCTCGATCAGTGCTGGTCACACTGCCCATGCGAGCAAGATATACAGAGCTAGTTCCATGGGACGTCGAAGAAACGCCTGAGGACAGCGCCGACGTTGGTGATGGCAGCGCCGACCAAACGATCAGCTTGCGGGACCAACCTGCCAGTAATGGTGCCAACGAAAGGAGGCAGACGCCGAGCAGCCACGCAAGGAAAACCGATGACGGCGATGAAGATCTGCGCGGCGTCAGCATCAGGGTTGTTGTAGTTACACTTACACATGGCTGAGGTTGAGACGGCGGCGGCTGCTCCTAGTAGCATCAGCACGCGTGTGGCGTCGAGGAGGTGGTGCTGCTGCTGCTGTGCTTGGACATCGGCGTGCACCGGGTGATTAGCTAGGCAGCAGTTCTCCCGCCTGCAGGTTCGCCATTCGTGCCGGCGACCCTTCTCGATCGGGACGGCCGGAGTGGCTTGAATTGGAGCCTGGGACTGATGAGCTAGGGGTGTGGTGGCCAGCTGGTAGATGATGGATCCTTGAATGTGTGTGCAGGATGCGCGTGGCTTTGCTTTTATATTGGGAAGGATATGATGGCGTTGTAGTGAACGAACCGACGAATGCACTTATGCACCACCTCTCGGATAGTCCGATCCTACTTCGAGTAGCAATAATGTGGGGCCTGCTGGAAAACGAGATGTCGTCCACGGCAGCAGAGGATCAAACGCTGAGCTCAAACGACGTGGTCCGACGAGACAGCAGACCGCAGCGCATTTGCCAGAACGCTCGCTTTCTTCAGGTCGCTCTTGCGGTTGTGAGAATTTGCCAACGAATCCAATCTGGTGTGCAGAAAGTCCCAGGAAAGCAAGTGCGCAAAGCTAGATTGGCTAACCTTTTGGATCGCTCCTCTGCGCCCTCCTCCTGATAAATCGAATCACCTTATTCCAAGCCCCACTCCACTCACCTTATCGCCCTCTTCCTCCCACAGTGACTCATCTTTTTACACGCCGGCCGGCCTCCTCCTTCAATCCATACCTCTCCCTCCACTTGTTGGGACATAAGTCGCGAAGGTCCCCCTATGGGCCAGAGATCGAACGAAGCGAAATTTCTCTCCGATGAAGGTTGTGCCATTTGGCGGAACGAAACAGTACTAATGCGCACAGAGGCAACATCAAAGAACATGTCTACCTTTTTGTGTGCGCAGGTACCATTACGGCGAAGGCGGTGAAGCCTTCGCTCCGCGGACGAAGGTGGCGAAGCCTTCGTCCCACGGCGGAGCTGAGCCGACCACTATGCGAAAGTTCCAGGGCAATTGGCCAGGACCTCCAACCCGAAGTGATGAAGGACCTCGGAAAGGAGAGTCCGGAGAGGGGCTGCGGAGGGGGGCGAAGGAGCCACGACTGGACGTCCGAACGAGCCAAGGGAGGGAGCCGCAGGGGGCGTTTACCGGGCCCGGACGAATGGGCCTTCACCAGCGCGCTTTCCGGCCCAATAAATCCAATCGGTGTAATGTGACCGAAGGACCCCCGGGGTATTAGAGAGACCTCCGGAATATTCCGGAGTAGGTAGAAGGGTATTTGTGTAATCATGACTGTAACGTGAACAATGTACTATAAAAAGGGGTCACCACCCAATGTAATGAGGGAGACAAGATCCCTGATTTCTAGGGTTTCCCATTTTACTGTCCTCTTCCGGCGCCGTCTTTATGGAGCCCTTCAGCTTCGCGAAGGCCTGTTGTTTTCATACGGTTCTCAGTTTACACACGGGAGGCCTCCGACATTCGTGAAGGTCCTCCAATCACTGCCTGGAAATCAGTGGGCTCAGTCCGCCCGGCCTGACACTCATCTCATCGAGTGAAGGACCTTAGGCATACACGAAGGTTCCCCAGTGACATCCTCGGAGCTACACCGAGCGAGCCCCTTGTAGTCCGTAGGAGGCAGACCTTCGCTCGGTCTTCGGGCTCTGTTCGGAGAAGGCTTTTTCCAACAGTGGCGCCCACCGTGCTTGGCCGAAGTCAAGCCCACGATGACATCCAAGAGAGCAACGATAACAAATTACCATGAAGAAGATGCAACCTCTCAACCAAATGAAAACAACGAAGATGAACCACCACCCCAAGAACAAACACAAGAGCAAGTTTTGCAAAACCTGTAGCAAGAACTACAAAGGACGCAGGATGAAAGAGATCGCCTAGTCACAGAACAACAGGCAACTCAAAGAGTGATGCAGCTATCACAGTAAGCAGCGGAGGTGCGACAACAGCTCGCACTCCTTCAAGGAGAAATACAAAGCATGCAACAAGCCCAAGGCGGAGGAGTTCAGCAGCCCATAGGCAAGCAGCTCCGAAGGCCTCAGATGCCACTCCAGAACGATGAACCGATACTCATGAACGCATACAACACAAGTAACTATGATCAGAACCATCAACGATGGAGAATGGACTCCAAATCACCTCTGTCCGAAGGTCTGCAAAACACACCCTGGCCTCAGAAGTACAAGCCTATCGCACTACCAAAGTTCAACGGCAAGACTGACCCAAGGCAATTGTTGACACAAAAAGCGTCAGGATCTGCGAACACCTCGGGCTTATACCCGAAATTCGATATCCGGAGGCGTGCCAGTCGATTTGACCAGTTAATCGACAAGGACAATAACTAGAGCAAGATCCAATCCAGACAGCGGCGATGTGCCCAGATGCTGGGATTGAGGCTTGATCAGGATAACTAGAGCAGAGCTGAACGAGGCAACAGCGATGCGCCTGGATGCCAAGGCTCAGATGTACTCCCACACGGAACTTGCAAGGATTTGACGGAGATCAAGGTGATGCAGCCCGTCGAAGCTTGAAGAACTCGTTGAAAAGCTATAACTAATGCAATAAAGGTAAATTGCGATAAAAGGTAGAATAAGAGTAAAATTGGTTTGTTTGATATTGGATTGATTGTTCTTTTCGTAGCCCTCGGGCATATATTTATACTCTCGCATGGAGAGTTGTACAAAGACACGACTCATATCCTTCCTAAAACAAACTTCTAACTTTAAGGAAACTGACTCGCGCAGGAGTCGGATCTAAAACAATAATATTATTTTCCTAAACAAACACACCTATTTTAAAGGAAAATAAACGACCCATGCAAGAGCCGGACTCAAACTACTATAATAATACTGGTATAAAATCACCAGTTCCCTTATCCCTTTCCTTCGATGGAAACTTTCCATCGGCAGACCCCTTCAATCCGCGACTTCCTTCTTTGGCCACCTGTAGTCTTCTGCTGCCACCAAGTGCTAAGTCATGCCCATCGGCATCGGCAATACTTTCCTGATCAACAATCGGCAACATCCCCTCATCGGCAACCGGTACACCTCTTCATCGACAATCTTGCACTGATGACTTGTCTTCAATCTATCAGCAATCGGCAACCATTCTTCATCGGCAATCGGCAGTAACAACTTTACAGCCCAGACGACTTGACTTCATCAATTAACCTTATCGGCAAGGACCATCCAGCCTCCATCGGCAACACACTTAGTCTTCCCGCAGCATATTCCCATCGGCAATACTGGCTCGATTCCCCGATGCCGATGAAGAACGGCCGCTGACCAGTCAAGTCTCAACTCATTTGACACGTGTTGAAAAATGGTGTCAACACATGCCCCCCAGTTTCGGAGCGTATAATACTTTACGTGCCGAAATTCTCTCTACTGTAGCCGTTGCTGTAGCCGTTACCTCCGAGATAAATGCACAGTTTCCTCGATTCCCACGCGTGGAACCACAATTTAATAGTAAAATCCCTCGATTGTAGCACAAACAGTTGCAGACCACCTCGATCTCCATGCGTATCTACCGCGGGCCTCTCCATATTCCTGCATAGTTTGAAACGGAACCCCAAAATGCCCCTAAGTAAGCTTATAAAAGTTACCGGGATCCACACCGCTTTTTTACCCGAGTCCATTTTCACTTTTACACTCCCTGCCTTCGTCTTCAACCTCCGGCGCCTCCGAAGAACATGAGCTCGAGCAACAGTCCTTCTCCACAATCCAAGGACGAACCACAAGCACCCCCTCGACTCCAATGGAGATCCAAGTCGACATCCCCAAGGTGAGACCTATTTTCTTCCTAATCCAACCTTCTGCTGGTTCTTCTCTCGCACAAATCTGGATTTATCGCCGTTCCTTTTCTGATTTTTCCCCTTCTTTCCTTCGAACCCTAGGAACTGTACAACAAGGTAGTGATCCCGCTTGCTGGTTCCAACTTTAGCTGCTTAGGCCCCATGGGCAATCCGGATCCCACCTTCATAATCAACGCAGAAACCAACCGAATCCCCTTTAGATCCGAATGCTTCGGTATAGGACTGTGGAAGGATGCTTTCCGGTCATGGCCCAAGCCTACTAAGGGGTGGAAGAACTGGTACCTCAGAGTAGCCAGGGCGCAGCAAGTATACTGGCAAGAGCGCAAATTGGACCAGTGCATTAGGCTCTCAATTGCCGATATGGAGAAGAATGAGAATATGCTGATAGCTGCCTCATACTTCTGGTCCGACAGCATGAATGCCTTCCTATTTAGGCATGGACCAGCCACCCCAACCCTTGCCGATGTACACATGTTGACCGGCTTGGACGTCACCTCTGCCGATACCTTCACCCTTTTCAACAGAAAAAGCTGAGTACAAGGTGAACACCTGGAACATCGGCGGTTGGACGGGTTACATCAATGAGTACCAGAAAACCGGATCGGTAAACCAACGGGAGCACACTACTTTCCTGAACATGTGGTTGGAGAAGTTCATCTTCTACGGCAAAACCATCGGGCCGACCACCATGCATCTCCCTGCAGCCGAGTTACTTGCCGATGGGACAAGACTTCCCCTAGGCAGATACCTTCTTGGAGCAGTATTCCGTCTGCTACATCAAGTATCCCAGAAGCTACTGCTAGGCGAACCCATCGGCAATCTTGGGGACCCTGGTGGTTTGTTAACATGTGGCTGAATGCACATATGCACAAGACCCTTCATTTTGATCTGCTCGCCCAACAATTCCCGAGGGATACATCGGAAGACTATCAGTATCGGGATGATGAATCGGCAACTCACCCTCCACTCAACTTTGGAGAGGCTATTATAGTGCTGCCAGGGACCGATGCCAATACAGAGCAGCTTGACGCCCTTTTCCAGAAGTTTTATAATGGACTCTCCTCCACGGAACGGGTCTGGTGGCCATATATCGATGAACACAATCAGTTCCCGCTGCTGTTCAACCTTACCGATGGGAATGTGCCTGGGAATCGAGCAATCATGAAGGCCAGCATCACTCCCCGAGCTATTCCAGTGAATATTTTCGGATCTGGGAAGAATGCCCCTCCATCTTATGAGTTCTACTATCCGTCGGCAGCGGCGAGACAACTGGCATTTGACCAACTGCCGATTAAACTCTGCTACTCCAGAGTAGTGAAGCCAAGGCAGACAATCTCCAGCGCTCTAGACTGGAACAAGGTCGTCAATCTCCCTCCCAATGCTGATGTATCAGATATTGACTTGTCTTCCTGGTCACCAACCTCCTTCATCACAAATGAGTACAAGTCCTGGTGGCAAGAATGGAGGTGTCAGCTGTTCGCCAAGTCATCGCATTATTATCGGCACATGATTGACGCCGATCACATCATCCCCGATGACGCAGTAAGTCCTTTATCCCGATGCATTCCTTATTACTTTGCTTCTATCATCGGTAATTTATCCTTTTTTGTACTTGACAGGCCGATGATCCGATCCCCACAATGAGCAACAGTGGCAGGCCCTTTAATCTTTGGATAATGGGTCCCATATCGATCATCGGCAACAAAGCTCCCTCACTAGCTGTCTTCACGCCTCAACAGGTACCTACACTGATACCTACAAAAGCCAAGGCTACATCGGCCGCTGCTGCTGCCCTGACGCGGGTTCATGCAGTAAACTCATCTTTGCCCGTACCGATTACATACTATTTTATCGGCAACATTCTATTTTGTATAACTTGTTTTGTATTCTTAGGCACTGTGGTCATCGACAGCCGCTTCCAGCAGACAAGCACCTCTAAGCTCGATTGCCGATGCCCCCCAGTCTTCGTCAAAGCGGGTTGGATCCCCTGCTGCTGCGCCAAGGAAAAAAGGCGCCTGAGGCTGGCTTCTCCTTCGCCATCGGCTCAAGCTACACCACCAACTGCCGGTGCGCCATCGGCAGAAACTCCGTCGGCTCCAGTTGCACCAACCGCCGGCGTATCATTGGTAGAACCTCCATCGGCTCCTGTGCCTGATCAACCGATGAACGACGTCCCAGATCAGGAAGCAACTCCACCTGCTACAACAGCGGAGGCAGCATCGCCATCGGCACCATCGGCCGGACTCTCCGATGAAGAAACAACTCCACCCACCATAGTAACGGAGGCAACATCGGCATCGACACCGTCGGCCGAAGTTCCCGATGAGAGAGCGGCGGCGCCGCCACAAGAACCGGCCACCACATCGGAAGCGACGCCGACAATAACACCACCAGCACCAGCGGCGTCGGCTGCTTCTCCAGCAGAGGCCCAGTCATCGGCATCTGCTGTCGATGCCCAGGATGAAGCTGGACCATCCAGTATGCCAAGTCCTAGCAAGAGATCCGCTTCAAGACGGTAAGTCAATCACCCTAAGCTCATAGTATAATCTTACGATCGACATATTTTAACTTCTCTGTTTTCAGGCCCAAGACTCTCCGGACAGTCTCTTCTCCTTCAGTCTCAACCCCCAAGATGAAGATGAACGCCAAGGCCCCATTCAAATGGACAGTCTATTCTCCTTCGCAGTCGACATCCCTGATGACGATGAGGAGGAAGAGAGCTCTGTCCCAGCTTTATCGGCAGAGACCAAGTCCAAGCTTGAAGAATTGCTCTCTTTACTGCTACAAGATACGTCCCAGCTCATTCAGGACTCATCGGCAGCAAGGATCGCTTTCAAGGATATCCAAGGCCATCTCCCTGCCGACATGGCAGAAATCCTTCTCCAGGCAACCTTCCTCGACATCAAACAAATCCAGTACCAGAAGCTTTCCCGTCGCATTGCCGATAGGGCCGCCCAATCCAAAAGCGAGGAAGAGAAGCTCAAGTTCAAAAACATTGCCAATGAAAAGCACAAGGGCATCGGCCAAGCAGAAGTCTCCATCACCAACCTCGATCAAAAAGTCATTCAGCTATCGGCAAAGAAAGAAGAACTATTAGCTGAGTTGCAAAAGGTTGAGGAGGCTTTGACTACAGCCAACCAGAAGAAAGCCAAACTGTCCGACACCATCAGGGTCCTGCGGCAAGAAAGGGACCAGAATGCCCGACAAGCCATCTTGTGGAAGAAAAAGATCAAACCGGTCGAGGGTTCTGCCGATGCCGACGCTAAAGAGATGGACGAAATAGAGCAAATTCGCCTATGTGTGATATCAGCCATCCACTCCTTGCTGTAATTTATTTGTTGTATAGGCAAAAATGCAACTCTGACTTGATTTTGGCCCTTGTAATATAATGTCAGTACGTTTTACCAATGCTTGTATAATTTTTCTTTCATCGGCATTCAACTGAGCACTATGCATCCACCCATATGCTAGGTAGTACCTCTTTAAGTATTTGTCGTTGATCGCTCTAGAGAACGCAACTCCTTCGAGAGTTTCCAAAATGTAAGAATTACCAGGAGCAGACTGTTTCACCCGATAAGGACCCTCCCAATTCGGAGACCACTTTCCAAATTTAGAGCTCTTGGTCCCGATCGGTAAAATCAACTTCCATACCAGATCGCCATCGCAAACTCCTTTGCCTTTACCCTCTTATCATACCATCTGGCAACCCTCTTCTTATTCTCTTCAATGCTAATCAATGCCCTCAACCGATGACCTGCCAAATCTTCTAACTCATCTTTCATCAGAGTAGCATAATCATCGGTCGTCAGTTGATCCTGAAAAGATAATCGCCTAGAACCAACTTTAACTTCCCAAGGCAGGACAACATCGTGTCCATAAACTAACTGATACGACGAGACCTTGGTTGCACCATGACAAGCCATCCGATATGACCACAAGGCTTCGTTTAACACCATATGCCACCTTCTAGGGTTTTCTTCAATCTTGCGCTTTATAAGCTTAATGACTCCTTTATTAGTCGCTTCAGCTTGACCATTAGCTTGAGCATAATAAGGAGAAGAGTTTAACACCTTGAAACCCATGCTAGCAGCAAACTCATCAAACTCTCCCGATGTGAACATAGTTCCTTGATCGGTAGTAATAGTCTGAGGAATACCAAATCGGTAAACAATGTGTTCTTTAACGAAATCCACCATGTTTGCCGATGTCACCTTCTTCAAAGGGATTGCCTCAACCCACTTAGTGAAGTAATCGGTAGCAACAAGTATAAACTTATGCCCCTTACTTGATGGCGGATAAATTTGGCCGATGAGATCAATAGTCCATCCTCTGAACGGCCAAGGCTTGATTATAGGATTCATTGCCGATGCAGGTGCCCTTTGCACATTACCAAACTTCTGACAGTCCTAGCACCCTTTGAAATAGTTGAAGCAATCTTCAAGGATTGTCGGCCAATAATATCCATTCCGCCTAATCATCCACTTCATCTTGAATGCCGATTGATGCGCTCCACATACACCTTCATGGATTTCACCCATCAACTCTTTTGATTCCTCTTTACTGAGACATCTAAGCAAAACTCCATCAATCGTCCGAGAATACAACTTATCGTCGAGGAGCACATACTTAGTAGCTTGGAACCTTAGACGCCTTTCAACCTTCCTAGATGGATCCCTCAAGTAATCGGCAATCTCCTTTTTCCAGTCATCGGCAACTGTTACCGATGTCGTGACTTCTTGAATCGGTTGATACCCTGAGGCACTCTGTGCTAACCGATTGGCCTCCTCATTATGCAACCTTGGAATGTGCTCAAGGCGATACTCTTTGAACTCCCTTAACAACTGCAAACACCGTTCATGGGCTGCAATCAAAACTTCACTTCGGCATTCATATGTCCCGATCAATTGATTAATCACCAACATGGAATCACCGAAGATTTCAACAGCATCGGCACGCACTTCCCTGAGTAATTCTAACCCCTTAAGTAAAGCTTGGTACCCAGCCTGATTGTTTGTTGAAGTAGCAACAATCGGCAACGAGATTTCATACTTCTGTCCTCGGGTGAAATCAAGAGAATACCGATACCTGCTCCATCCTTGCATGTAGACCCATCAAAGAATAAAGTCCAAGGAGCAATCTCAACAAAGCTCACCATATTACAATGCTGAGTAACAAAATCGGCCATTACCTGACCCTTAACAGCCTTAGCCGATTCATACCTTAGGTCAAACTCTGACAGTGCCAAAATCCACTTACCGATCCGTCCACTCAAAATCGGCATTGACAACATGTACTTGACCACATCATCTTTGCAGATAACAGTGCATTCAGCCGACAGTAAATAATGCCTTAATTTAATGCAAGAGAAATATAAACATAAGCACAATCTCTCTATGGCCGAATACCTGGTTTCAGCATCCACCAACCTTCTGCTCAGGTAATATATTACACGTTCCTTCCCTTCAAACTCTTGAATTAAGGCTGATCCGATAACACCGTCATCGGCAGACAAATATAACCTGAAAGGCTTCCCGTGTTGAGGTGGAACCAAGACTGGAGGATTTACCAAGTATTTCTTAATCTCCTCTAAGGCTGACTGCTGCTCTTCCTTCCATGTAAACTCTTGATTGGCTTTCAACTTTAACAGGGGGCTAAAGGATTTAATCTTACCAGATAGATTAGATATAAACCTTCTGATGAAATTAATCTTGCCGATCAAGGACTGCAACTCAGTCTTGTTCGTAGAGCAACTACCTTGTTAATTGCATCAATAGACTTTCTACCGATTTCAATGCCTCTCTGATGCACCATGAAACCCAGAAACTGCCCTACCGATACGCCAAATGCACACTTGTTAAGATTCATCTTTAACCCATGCTCCCTTGTGCACTCCAATATTTTCCGCAAATCGGCAAGATGCTTCTTGAAGCCTCCAGACTTAACCACCACGTCATCAATGTAGATTTCAACTATTGTGCCGATATACTTATGGAAGATAAAATTCATTGCTCTCTGATAAGTAGCACCGGCATTCAAATAAACCAACGTGACCTGGACATCGGAAAGCAGTCTTGGATATGTCTTCTTCAGCCATGAATATTTGATTATACCCAGCATTACCATCCATGAAGCTAATAATTTGATGTCCAACAGCAGCATCGATCAGCAGATCGGCAACGGGCATCGGGTAGCCATCCATCGGCGTAGCCTTGTTAAGATTCCTGAAATCAATGCAAACACGAAGTTTTCCATTCTTTTTATACACAGGAACCACATTAGAAATCCAATCGGCATATCGGCATTGCCGAATAAATCCAGCTTCGATTAACTTTGTAATCTCAGCCTTGATGTCGGGTAAAATAGTAGGATTGCATCGGCGCGCAGGTTGCCGATGTGGCTGGAAACTAGACTTGATGGGTAACCGATGTTCAACTGTTGATCGGTCTAAACCAGGCATCTCTGTATAATCCCAAGCAAAACAATCTTTATTCTCTTTCAATAAATCGGTTAACTGCTGCTTACATTGGGAATCTAACTTAGCACTAATAAAAGTAGGCCTAGGTTTACTACCATCGCCGATGTCAATTTCAAGCAAGTCATCGGCAGACGTAAAGCCCTGCCCCAGCTTTCCGTCGTCAGCGAACCGATCCATTAAAACTCTTCGGGACCGACTGCTTGGATCGACTTGATGCGGTAATCGGCAACTTTAAGGAACTCTTTGTCCCAGGTTTCGCCAGATATGCACCTGGTCTGCTCGTACGTTTCCGATTCTTCCGATGCGAT
Organism: Microstegium vimineum; assembly: GCA_022036555.1. Lineage (NCBI taxonomy): Eukaryota > Viridiplantae > Streptophyta > Magnoliopsida > Poales > Poaceae > Microstegium > Microstegium vimineum. The sequence goes on along the minus strand of CM039125.1, from coordinate 5,512,377 downwards.
AGTAGATGGGGCTTCACTTCGAACAACTTCAATTCTGTCCCTGATCCACTGTACAAGACTTTGATGCATAGTAGAAGGGATACAACAATTGGCATGGATCCAATCCCTTCTGAGGAGCAAGTTGTAAGTGCCTTTGCCACTGATCACAAAGAACGTTGTCGGCAAAGTTTTGCTGCCGATGGTTAAGTCAACACATACGGCTCCCATAGCGGTCAACACATTACCTTCGAAGTCCTTGAGCTTCATGTCGGTCTTGACTAAATCCTGGTCGCCTTTCCCATGCTTTCTGAACACGACATATGGCATTATATTGATTGACGCACCGCCATCTACCAGCATCTTCGTCATCGACTGCCCATCCACTTTGCCCTTAACGAACAGAGCTCTCAGATGCTGCCTCTCATCATCGGCAGGCTTTTCAAAGACAGCCGTCATCGGATCCAGTACCAATTGCGCCATATCGGCAGTCTCTTCATCATCACCGACGGGTGCCATGAACTCCATCGGCAACATGACGACCATATTGATATCTGCCGATGGATCCCTGTCCTTGCGCTTTGGCCTCCACTGCTTCTCCCTTGATGGTCCTTTATCATCACACAGGTCATCACGGCGCTGGCGCTGAATCCTTCTTTTCTGGGTCTTGGTCAGACCTTTGGGGCACCACTGAGGAAGCTTGGTCTTCCAGACGGGCTGGTGCTGCTTCCCACTACTTGCATCGGCACTTCTTCCGATGTTGGGATCTTTGGAGAATATGTCTTCGTCAGGTATTCTGGCATTGGCCATCTCCTCTAGCTCCCTTCGATCAACATGTCTGCCAAGCCTGTTATGGGCACTAAGCTTGCCCCCCAGTCGGTCATGTGCCGATCTGTTCCCTCTAAGCGGCCTGGCGTACCTGGGTGCCTGATCATCAAAACAAGGTCTCTTACCTGACCGATCGGCAGCGTAATACCCATTGCACTCTGGACAGTTATCGGCAGTGGGCAGCTTGATGCCTTCTTCCCAACAGTGAACGAAGAAGGGACACTTCCAGTGGTCTTTATGCCGAAGCCATTCCCGATGCTCCTCTTCTTCTTGCCGATATTTTTCTTCACGTGATTGCCGATGATCTCGCCTTGGCTGCTCGTGTGTGATTACAACTCCAGGAACCCTGTTGGCACTGATGCCTTCATCGGCAACCTTCTTACCCTTTCTGTCATCGGCAAACCTTCTTGTGTCGCGCTCAGGTACTTGGTAGTTAGGATCTACCGATGAACTCTTCCTGGCAGCTTCCGACGTCAGCACTCTGGTTCTTTCACTGATTTCCACCATATTGTTTGAAAACGGGTGCTGATCAATCTTCATCGGTTTCTGGACCTTAGAATTTTCAAACTTAATATGCCCAGATTCAATCTCTGACTGCAACTGCTGCCTGAATACTTTGCAGTCATTGGTACTGTGTGAGGTTGCATTATGCCACTTGCAGTACCAAATCTTCTTGAGCTCTTCGGCCGATGGAATTACTTGGTTGGGCGCCAACTTGATTCGCCCCTCTTGCAGCAATAAGTCAAACATCCTATCGGCCTTGGTGATGTCGAAGGTGAACCTTTCAGTCTCTTTTTGGCCGAACAGACAAGGCACAGGCTTCTTATCCTTCACCCATTCAGCTGCATCGACATTCAGCTCTTCATCCGATCCAGAGTCTTCTTCTTTCCCGATGAGGGTCACCTCTTGTTCCAAGTCTTCCTGGGTTCAAAAGTTTTGATATCTTGATCGGCAATCCTCTGCACCAGGTGACTTAGACTTTCAAATTCTTGGGACGCATACTTGTCCTTGATGTGCGGCAGTAATCCTTGGAAGGCCAAATCTGCCAGCTGCCGATCATCAAGCACCAGACTATAGCACTTGTTCTTCATGTCCCGTAGCCTTTGAACAAAGCTTTCTACCGATTCGTCATTGCGTTGCCTCATTTTGACCAAATCGGTAAGCTTTTTCTCATGTATGCCAGTGAAGAAGTATTTATGAAATTGCCTCTCTAGATCGACCCATGTAATTATAGAATTTGGAGGTAACGATATGAACCATGTGAATGCCGATCCAGACAATGACTAAGAGAACAATCTCACCCTTAACTCCTCCCTACTGGCAGCTTCCCCGCACTGGATAATGAAGCGGTTGATGTGCTCCATTGTTGATGTGTCGTCTTGGCCGGAGAACTTGGTAAAATCGGGCACTTTGTACCGATTTGGGAGAGGAATCAAGTCATATGCAGGAGGATACGGAGTCCGATAAGAGTACGTATTGACCTTGGGTTTGATGCCGAATTGTTCTTTCATAACTTCGGCAATCTTACCGACCCAATATGCATCCTGCTCTTGCCGACTCATTGGCTGGTTGTTGACTGGTGGAGCCAGCTGATGTGTCTCTTGAAGATGATGCGGAGTAGTCACGGGCGTAGCACCAGTCATCTGAACACTATGCATCGGTTGACTTACCGATGGATAGTTTTGCACACTTGGCGGATTAGGCTGATTCCCTGTATTCATCGGTTGCTGTACCGATGGTCCGCTCTGAGCATGCATTGGGCCTCCATAATGATACATTGACACGCCAGGCTGCTGAGCTGGCGGCTGGTTGACCCATCCAGGATTACAAAGCATCGACATATGACTTACCGATGGATGATAGCTGACCGGAGCGTGTGGCTCTTGTATTCTGGAGCAATCAATCACCAGATTACCTTGGGGAACTGGCATTCCAGGTTGAGAATTTGCCGCCAGAGATTGACTGCCGACGGTTATAATGCGCTGCATCGGCACAGAGCTTGCCGATGGTGGCATCTGAGGTATCTTAGGAATTACTTGAAGATCTTCCGATGGCACCTGCACAGTTGGAGCAGGCGCAGAGTTGTGCATCATAGGGGCTATCGGCTGCGACTGCGTTGCCGATGCCATAGAGTTCCTCCAAGCTGAACTATCTCTCTGCACCAGATTAGAACCAGCATATAGATTTGGAGGCATACCGTATCCCCACCAGTTAGCAGGGGCTGGTCCTGAAATCGCCGACGCCGCTGGATCTGTGTTGAGCTTGGTGACGCCGCTAGAGTTCGGTTTTGGCGATGTAGCCACATCGGCAGACGGTTCCACAGGAGTGGAAGACGCCATTGGGGCTGCTGATGGGCTTGTAGATGCCAATCCAGGTTGATGGTACGCTGGACCAACATATCGCGGTGCATGCCCTTCTTTGAATGATTGCGTAACAACATTGTAGACAGTATTGGACAGCATGTTGGAGTGGCTAATTAATGCTTGACTTACAGCAGCACTAACCATCTCTTGTAGCTTACCAGGATTGGCGTCGTACGTGACCTGCCGTGGCAACGGCGAATCTTGCTTCTGGATTGCTTCGCCGCTCCTGCTGAGGCTGAAGGATTTGAGATATAACTGCTTGTATTCCTCCATAGCCCGCTCCATGGCCTGCTTCTGATCATCTTTCAGATCGGCCTCAGAGACTTCAATGACGTTCCTCTGGTTAACGTCGGCGTGATCACCCATGATAGATGTTGACATAAAAAGCGTCAGGATCTGCGAACACCTCGGGCTTATACCCGAAATTCGATATCCAGAGGCGTGCCAGTCGATTTGACCAGTTAATCGATAAGGACGATAACTAGAGCAAGATCCTAGCAAGAGAAAAATCATCAAGCATCGTTGAACTATACAGTGAGTTCGAGAAGTACTGCAGATCAGACAATGACCTAAGAAGAAGAATAAAGGAACAGAACCTCTATAGGCAACAAGGCTCAAACCAATCTCAAGGGAATCGAAGGCCACTCAAAACGGACAACAACAACTGGCAACCGCCGAAGGCAGCACAAGTCTTCAATGTGTCTAATGAGCAACAACACAATGAAGAAAAATCTCACGCAAATCAGCTCGGCCAACAACAAGGACAAGGTACCGACCGAAGGCAGAACCAGAGTAAACCCTGGAACAAAGATCAAGGACAGAGGACCAAGAAATTATGGTGTTTTTTTCATGGAGAAGACAAGGGTCACGTCAAAAGAGATTGCCCAGAGGCAAAGGAAACACAGTAGAGGATGAAATCAAGGCAAGAACAGCCTCCGCAAAGCCAGATGCAGACAAGGCAAGTGAACCACACAGCCCAAGCCTGGCAGCAACCGCAACAGTACTGTCCAGTTTACCCGAGTTTGAACTCGACCCAAGTACACCCCTCCACGATGCAAGCATCTTATTTTCCAAATTTCTTGCCAGCATGGAGACCACCGAATCCCCCAACTCCACATCACAACACTTACCCACCACCGCCCCGCATAACATTAATGGAACCTTCTAAAAGGTCCTTGTGTGATTTTGGTAATTGAGTGACAACTTAGGTGGACTAATATGTGTTTAATGTGAGACACACAGGTGATTTAGTCCTTAGGTACACAAGTGTGAGCAACCAATAAAGTCACGGTGGAGAGATGGCTTATGCATATTGATGGTGCTCAACTTGGTGATGAAGGAGTTTATTGTACATGGTACATGACATGGAGTCATGTGATCAAGGTGGAGAAGATCAAGATGAGGCTTGGCTTGATGGACCGGTTGCAAGTGTGAAGGGCAAGCGAGTGATGCTTGGCGCCGATGGACCAACACAACGGTGAAGAGCAAGTGAGGTCAAGATCGATGAACCAACACAGTCATGTGATGCTATGGAGTGGATCATATCATTTGTGATAAGTTGGTGCGTATGTTGCATCAACATTGGAGAAGAAGATGAAATGGAATGCACAGGGCAAAGGTATAACTTAGAGCATTTCATTTCACCGGTCATAGAGGTTTAGAGAAGTGTTTGACCAGGTTGAGTTATAGGAAAAGCCATACTATCAAGAGGGATGCATAGTAGACTAGCTTGATGAGGATAAGAGTGCTCAAGTTACTAATCTAGAGACGTTTGAGAGAAGCGGTGCAAATCGTTTACTTAGAAGAGTGCTTCAGTGACTTTTTGCTAAGCCACCGGTACTACAAGTCTCTGACCGGTAGTACCGGTGAAGACCGATGGTACCGGTCAGCTCCCGGAGGGGTTTTCTCGCACGCGAGGGCACTTTGGAGATGTGTTGGAAAATGAGCAACCGGTAGTACCGGTTGGCTAACTTTTTTCAATGGTCGGGAAGCTCCAACAGTCAGATTCCTTGGACCGGTAGTACCGGTGGGACACCGGTAGTACCGGTAGTGCGTCAGGAGCTGCGGGAATAAATAGGCCGCCCCTTCCCTTGGGGCGTTGGCTACCCCCTTTATTCCACTTCCACATATGAGAAAAGGGTCCCAAGAGTCTCTCTCTCTCTTCCTCCTTGCTCATAGACTTCAATCCATGGTGGCTTTGTGAGAGAGAAGGGAGATTAGAGAGACGAGAGGATCGATCTACGACTTGAGCATTCGATTTCCTCTTCTTGCTGGTTTGCTTTGCATTTGTTGCTCTTGGATTCTTGGAATCCTAGCCGGCTAGGCGTTCTTCGTTCTTTCCCATGATTTGTTCATTTGTGAGGGCAATCCAAGTGTTTGTAATCCCCATCCGTTCTTAGTTAAAACCTTGGACACTCTTTGTGTGGGCCTCAAGGGAGAGGCAAGGAGGTGAAAGAGACTCCGACCATCGTGGTCACCTCAACAACGAGGAGTAGGAAGTCTAGTGTAGAGTTGCCGAACCTCGGTATAAATCGTGAGTCTCGTGTGCTTGATGTTGTGGAGATAGCTTCGACTATCCTTTGCTATTGTGCTCTTCGTGTTCTTCCTCTCTCCCTCAAGTTCATAGGTTGGGAAGCCCCGATCTACAAATTGGAGAGGAAGCAATACAAGCAAAGCTCAACATCATCACCCTCAACCTCAAGGAGTGTGGGGAAAAGCTCGGATCCGGATTCAAAGCTCATCTTCCTTGGATCTCGAAGCTACAACGCTACCACCGGTAGTACCGGTCAGCCACCGGTAGTACCGGTCCTACTACCGGTAGTACAATTTGGTGGTTTGCATTCTCTATTCACTAGCTTATACTTATTGTTTCATACTTGTGCTAGTGTTTAGTGGTTGCTCTTGCAACTAGTTAGGCTTGTGTAGCTTGCCTAGTTACCTTCTAGCTTGTGTAGCATAGAAGTAGCTCTTGAGTGGCTAATTGGCTTGAGTAGACTTGTTAGTCACATTGCTTAGTTTGTGTAGCTAAGTAAGTTGTGCTCTCTAGTTGACTTGTGTAGTCTTGCTAGAGAGCATTGCTAGTGAGCTTAGGTGCTTTGTGCTTTGCTTACTAGTATGTGTAGGAGCTCCCCATGTGCTTAGAGTACTAGTTGCTTAGGTTTGTGTGACCTTGCAACCTAGACTTGTTTAGGTGAGCTTCCTAGCTTGGCACCTTAGTGAGCCCAATTAGTATACTTTGCTAGGTGCTAGAGTTATAGTTAGAGGGGTGTAGTCTTGGCTAGACCAATAGTTTTAATTCCGCATTTGTTTCGGTTAGTCGTTGCGCTTAAGTTTTTAGAAAAGACTATTCATCCCCCTCTAGTTCGCCATCTCGACCCTACAAGTGGTATCGGAGCTTGGTCTCTCATTTGTGGTCTTTACCGACCTGAGAGGATGGCGACTTATGGGCTAGATGTTGAGTGTCCACACATTTTTGATGGCACACACTTTGCACGGTGGATAAATTGGATGGAAAATAATTACAAGTTTATTTCCCCCAAATGTGGTGGATCGTGGATGTGGGACTCTCTTGTGCAATTAAGAGAGAGGATGCAACTCAAGCACAAAAGAAGTGCCTACATCTCGATTGCCAAGCTACTAACATTCTCTACCATTCTATGAAAGATAATATCTTTGGTGAGATAATGGACATGGAGAGCTCTCATGAGATTTGGACCTATCTCATTGAAACATATGAGATGGTGCCAAACATTGATGATGATGTGTCCAAGTTGGTGGCACATGAGGATGTTGAGCATGACCACAACTTGGTGGTTGTGGAAGATTGCTCCACCTCATGGTCAAGTGATGATGAAGATGATATATCTACCACAAGATCACTTGACAAGGATAATGAAGACCCAACATCAAGTGTTGAAATTTATGATGCTACTCCAAACACACTTGATGATGATGATGATGCATGCTCGGGCTATGAGATTGATGTTTCCACAATCTCTTCTACTTCATCACATTGCTTCATGTCACATGGTGACACTAAGGTATAAATTGGCAATATGATTGTAGATTGTGATGACCCTAACTTTGAGCTTGTGTGTAAACTCTCCAAATCTTTAGAAAGTGAGTTGAACAAAACTAATAAACTAAAAGATGAAAACTCTCTTCTAAAGACCTCATGTGAAGAACATAAACACTTACTTGATGTTCTTAAATCTTCACATGATGAACTAAAATTGGATCATGAGCAACTCCGTTTGTCTCATGAAGATTTAGTTCACAAACATGTCTCTCTAATCAATGAATTGATAAATCTTAAAAATGAAGAGAGCTCATCACTTGGGTCAAATGATCAATCACATGTTGTTGCTAACCCTTGTGATGTAGGAAAGAAGAATGTATCCACCTCTTGTGATGATTTACTTAATATGTCATGTTCTTCAAATATAGATGCTTGTTCTACTTCTATGTCTTGTGAGACTAACCTTTTGAAGGAGAACAATGAGCTTAAAAGTGAATTGAAGAATATGAGCAACAAGCTAGAGAGGTGTTACACTTCCAAAGTCACCTTTGATCACATGATGAACAATCAAAGAAGACATGGTGACAAGAGTGGAATTGGTTTCCACAAGAGCAAGGGCAAGAAAGATAAGAAGCAAGAACAAAAGAAGCTATCTCATTTCATGTGCTTCAAGTGCCATGGGATGGGACATCTTGCAAATGTTTGCCCAACCAAGAATGCTCAAGCTAAGCCCCAAGTCAAGCCCCAAGTGCAATACAAGATCAACCATCAAGATGGTGATTTGGGGATAACAAAGAAGAAGAAAACAAGAAGAGGTGGCAAAGCAAGAGCAAGGCATCCAACTCCTATTCATGATGCCAACAAGATGATGATGAGCAAAGATCAAGAGAAGAATCATTTGGCTCACATCAAGTGCTTCAAGTGTAAAGATATGGGACACTTTGCCTCGAAGTGTCCTACCAAGCTTGATATGAAGATTCAAGCAAAAGAGAAGAGGCAAGACAATGAGAAGCACAACATGATCAAGGAAGAAAAGGCTCAAGCAAAAAGAGTGTGCTACTCATGTCGGGAAAGGGGACACATGGCTAATTCATGTCCCCTAGGTACCATGGGCATTGGAGACTTGATTCAATTGATTGCATATTGTTCATCATATGATTGAGTCAATTAATGAAGCTTAGTTCTATCCTTATCCCAATTCCAAGTCAAAAGATGAAGTCCAAATGCTACAACATACAAGTGCATGATCAAGTTGTGGTGGGTGATTGGATTATTTGAAGGCTTGCAATTATCCAAGTTAAAGCTTGCTAATTGATTGATCATGGTCTAAATAAGTTATATTTCTTGTTTATCAAGTTCATTTGGGTGTGTATAAGATATTTTAATTGGATATACACATAGTGCATATGAGTTGCTTGAATTGGATACATATGTGCACTAGTTGCTTGCTATAAAATGTTTGAATGGATTAAATGCTTAGTGATCAAGTTTGAGTTGATTTGAATGAATATGATCATGAGACTACTTTTAGTAAGAGGATTGAATGTATATATGTCTTGTAAGAGTGTTCAAACAAGTTGGATTCAAATTTGGTTCAATTTGAAGAAGCATAGCTCAATTTGTCAACTCTTGTCAATCTTTCAAAATCTGAGCTAGCTATGTTCATAGCCATGTTTGAGAGTTCAAATCTATTTGGATTGGCTTGAAATTTGGTGTGCATGATCTAAATTTGTGGTATTAGTTGCTGTTTAAATTTCATGGGTAGTGGATAAGGGATACTTCGTTGTGGAGTGGATCTTGTCAACACATGTGCAGCAGTTTTCAGCATGTACCTAGGTGGAAAGATGTGAAATATGATAGCAATCTATTGGTCCAATGAAGCTCAAATTTTTATGGCTGCTAGATGACTCAGTGAAGCAATTCTCCACCAAAATTCAAGGTCATTGGATATGTACTTTGTGAGATATGATATATTCTTTGAAGAGTACAAAATCTGCCAGAAAAGTGACAAACATTGGATTGATTTAGAGTCACTCAAATTGAAAGGTCCTCAAGTTGGAATCATGCTTATAAGTGATTGAGGTACCTATGCTAGAATTGAGTTATTTGATTGTGGAGTGTATTTGACACATGTTTAGTGCTCAAGATGAAGATCAATTAAACAAAGTCATTTTAATTGAGTGTCAAGGGTGATTCTTGGAGAGAGGTCACTTCTCCCTTTTGTAGGGGCTTGCCGCCTTTTGTAGGTGAACCAAGATTACTTGGAAGGCTAACATGGAAGTGGTGATCTAAGAATCATGTGGAGATGCTTAGTTGAAAGCTATCAAAAGAATTGATCAAAACAAAAGCAAGCAACACCCAAAAGAGAGATATTTATGAATTTATCCTACAAGTATGTATCATGATATTCAAGTAGTATTATATTCTACAAAGTGGTACTCTCTCATGCAAGCAAAGATCAAGAAAGAAGCAAGTCAACCTCAACAAGAAAGTGCACTTGATCATTAGTGGTTCTCAAATCATATGGGTGAAGATTGGTATTCAAATTGGTTATCAATTGGTCTTCACCAAGCTCTTAATTGGACTTCACATTGCTAATTGGAGATGAAATCTATATGACTATCTTCTACTCCAACATAGCAAAGGTGAAATTGTTTGACATATGCATACATCTAATACTTAGGACTTGTTTAGTGCATATAGTCATACATAGTGCTCATTCATTGAAAATCAAATGAATTTTATGCTTATAGCCTACCACTATAGCTTGATTGAGTTGTTTGATCTAGTGGTAGTATATGAGTTTGTTCATGAGCTAGTAAACCCAAGTACTTGATCTATTCATGGATTGTATAAGTGACAAGTACAACCTCTATAAGATAACTGCTTAATGCGTGTGAACAAGCTTAGAGGGGGTTTAAACCGAACTTGAAAACTTATGCTATACATGTTAGTACAAGTCCAACATAGAAGCTCATGAAGATGAATCTAGTTCAAGCACAAGACAACTATGCAAATGGATATCAAGATGTAATCTACAAATGGTATCTAGACTTATGCTAATCTTTCAAAGAGTATCAACTTTCATATTGGTACTTGCAAAAGATGTCTAGTTCTAGCATACTTGTGATGATCCACATTGAGTAAATTCAAATAATTCTACAAGTGGTAATCTCACAAGTGATATACTACAAGCTAACAAGTGATCCTCAACTTTAAGTGATCAAATCATAGTTCTCTTACTTTCAAAGCTCATTTGGATGACAATTGCTTTGACCAAAGGGGAGTTGCCCTACTCAATGATATAATGGTCAATGATCTTACATGAAGAGTCATTCCAATACAAATGTGTTAGTGTCCATCAAAAAGTATCAACCATCTACCCTAGTGCAACCTTTGCATCAATATGAGCATACCTTTTATGGAAATTAATGACAAAGGGGGAGAGATTAGTGAATGGACATACACTAAGGGAAAGAGAAATGGACATGGACAAGGGAACAAGATCAAAGGATCAAAGTCTTGGACTAAGAGATGCACACAAGTAGGGGGAGCAAGCTCATGAACTTGATTGATTGCATTTGATATGTGCATATTCATGTGCTTGCTTGCATATTGCATAAGTCTTATCTTTATATGCATGCTTGTGTGGTGTATGCTAGTTATATGATTTGAATGATGACTTGATAAACTAGCATGCATAGGTTGGTAAGCTAGATAGTTAATCTAATAAGTGGTATTTAGAAACCGTGCTTATAATGTTGATCTCACGGGGTTTCTAGTGTTTTTGTTGTATCTAGCTAACCATGGTGCTAAGGATGAACTTCAAAGTACAACTACAATGAGTATCTTCAAAGGTTTATCCTATATCCCTTAGCATCACTTAGTAGTGCTAGCACTCCCACAATTTCTATTCATGCATGTGTGCAAAGCTTAATTCAAACCTTTGTGAGCACACATGTAGGGGGAGCTATCACTACCAAGTCGGATCTTGTGGCATTTATCCAAATCATGGTATAGAGCTTAAATGATGGATAAATGGCATAATGTCCAAAATGATCTTAATTTCCATATCTTTGTAGAGTTGTCATCAATTACCAAAAAGGGGGAGATTGAAAGGTCCTTGTGTGATTTTGGTAATTGAGTGACAACTTAGGTGGACTAATATGTGTTTAATGTGAGACACATAGGTGATTTAGTCCTTAGGTACACAAGTATGAGCAACCAATAAAGTCACGAGGGAGAGATAGCTTGTGCATATTGATGGTGCTCAACTTGGTGATGAAGGAGTTTATTGTACATGGTACATGACATGGAGTCATGTGATCAAGGTGGAGAAGATCAAGATGAGGCTTGGCTTGATGGACCGGTTGCAAGTGTGAAGGGCAAGCGAGTGATGCTTGGCGCCGATGGACCAATGGAACGGTGAAGAGCAAGTGAGGTCAAGATCGATGAACCAACACGGTCATGTGATGATATGGAGTAGATCATATCATTTGTGATAAGTTGGTGCGTATGTTGCATCAACATTGGAGAAGAAGATGAAATGGAATGCACAAGGCAAAGGTATTTTTGACACCATTTTTCAGCACGTGTCAAATGAGCTAAGGCTTGACTGGTCGACAGCCGTCTTCCATCGGCATCGGGAAAGCATAGCCAGTAATGCCGATGGGAGTGCTGCGGGAAGATTAAATATGTTGCCGATGGAGGCTGGATGGTCCTTGCTGATAAGGTTAATTAGTGAAATTAAGTCGCCTGGGCTGTAAAGTTACTGTTGCCGATTACCGATGAGGAGACATTGCCGATTGCCGATGAGGAGACATTACCGATTGCCGATGGGGACTGATTGGTGAAGACAGTTACCAGTATAAGGTTGCCGATCGGGAAGTATTGCCGATGCCGATAGGCATGGGATACCGATGAGTACAACGTGACTTAGCGCTTAATGTCAGCGGAAGGCCGCCGGTGGTCAAAGAAGGAAGTCGCGGATTGAAGGGATCTGCCGATGAAAAGTTTCCATCGAAAGGAAGACATAAGGAAACTGGTGATTTTATGCCAGTATTATTATAGTAGTTTGAGTCCAACTCTTGCATGAGTCGTTTATTTTCCTTTAAAATAGGTGTGTTTGTTTAGGAAAATAATATTATTGTTTTAGGTCCGACTCCTGCGTGAGTCAGTTTCCTTAAAGTTAGGAGTTTGTTTTAGGAAGGATACGTGTCATGTCTTTGTACAACTCTCCATTTGGGAGTATAAATATGTGCCCGAGGGCTATGTGTAACAAAATGAATCCAATATCAAACAAACCAATTTTACTCTTATTCTACTTTTTATCGCAATTTACCTTTATTGCATTAGTTATAGCTTTTCAACGAGTTCTTCAAGCTTCGACGGGCTGCATCACCTTGATCTCCGTCAAATCCTTGCAAGTTCCGCGTGGGAGTATTTCTGAGCCTTGGCATCCGGGCGCATCGCTGTTGCCTCGATCAGCTCTACTCTAGTTATCCTAATCAAGCCTCAATCCCAGCATCCGGGCGCATCGCTGTTGTCTGGATTGGATCTTGTTCTAGTTATCGTCCTTGTCGATTAACTGGTCAAATCGACTGGCACGCCTCCGGATATCGAATTTCGGGTATAAGCCCGAGGTGTTCGCAGATCCTGACGCTTTTTGTGTCAACACCTCTTTTGGCACGCCCAGTGGGACTCGATTATACAAATATACACATTTATCATGGGTGATCATGCCGACGTTAACCAGAGGAACGTCATTGAAGTCTCTGAGGCCGACCTGAAAGATGATCAGAAGCAGGCCATGGAGCGGGCTATGGAGGAATACAAGCAGTTATATCTCAAATCCTTTAGCCTCAGCAGGAGCGGCGAAGCAATCCAGATGCAAGATCCGCCGTTGCCACGGCAGGTCACGTACGGCGCCAATCCTGGTAAACTACAAGAGATGGTTAGTGCTGCTGTAAGTCAAGCATTAATTAGCCACTCCAACGTGTTGTCCAATACTGTCTACAATGCTGTTACACAATCATTCAAGGAAGGGCATGCACCGCGATATGTTGGTCCAACGTACAATCAACCTGGATTGGCATCTACAAGCCCATCGGCAGCCCCAATGGCGTCTTCCACTCCTGTGGAACCGTTTGCCGATGTGGCTACATCGCCAAAACCGAACCATGGCGGCGTCACCAAGCTCAACACAGATCCAGCGGCGTCGGCAATTTCAGGACCAGCCCCTGCTAACTGGTGGGGATACGGTATGCCTCCAAATCTATATGCTGGTTCTAATCTGGTGCAGGGAGATAGTTCATCTTGGAGGAACTCTATGGCATCGGCAACGCAGTCACAGCCGATAGCCCCTATGATGCACAACTCTACGCCTGCTCCAACTGTGCAGGTGCCATCGGAAGATCTTCAAGTAATTCCTAAGATACCTCTAATGCCACCATCGGCAAGCTCTGTGCCGATGCAGCGCATTATAACCGCCGGCAGTCAATATCTGGTGGCAAATTCTCAAGCTGGAGTGTCAGTTCCCCAAGGTAATCTGGTGATTGATTGCTCGAGAATACAACAGCCACACGCTCCGGTCAGCTATCATCCATCGGTAAGTCATATGCCGATGCATTATAATCCTGGATGGGTCAACCAGCCGCCAGCTCAGCAGCCTAGCGTGTCAATGTATCATTATGGAGGCCCAGTGCATGCTCAGAGCGGACCATCGGTATAACAACCGATGAATACAGGGAATCAGCCTAATCCGCCAAGTGTGCAAAACTATCCATCGGTAAGTCAACCGATGCATAGTGTTTAGATGACTGGTGTTGCGCCCGTGACTACTCCGCATCATCTTCAAGAGGCGCATCAGCCGACTCTACCAGTCAACAACCAGCCAATGAGTCGGCCAGAGTAGGATGCATATTGGGTCGGTAAGATTGCTGAAGTTATGAAAGAACAATTCGACATCAAACCCAAGGTCAATACGTACTCTTATCGGACTCCGTATCCTCCTGCATATGACTTGATTCCTCTCCCAAATCGGTATAAAGTGCCCGATTTTACCAAGTTCTCCGGCCAAGACGACACGTCGACAATGGAGCACATCAACCGCTTCATTATCCAGTGTGGGGAAGCTGCCAGCAGGGAGGAGTTAAGGGTGAGATTGTTCTCTTCGTCATTGTCTGGATCGACATTCACATGGTTCATATCGTTGCCTCCAAATTCTATAATTACATGGGCCGATCTAGAGAGGCAATTTCATAAATACTTCTTCGCTAGCATACATGAGAAAAAGCTTACCAATTTGGTCAAAATGAGGCAATGAAACGACGAATCGGTAGAAAGATTTGTTCAAAGGCTACGGGACGTGAAGAACAAGTGCTATAGTCTGGTGCTTGATGATCGACAGCTGATAGATTTGGCCTTCCAAGGATTACTGCCGCACATCAAGGACAAGTATGCGTCCCAAGAATTTGAAAGTCTAAGTCACCTGGTGCAGAGGATTGCCAATCAAGATATCAAAACCTTTGTGTCGGTGTTATGACCCGGGGGTCAAGACCACCAACGAGTAAATTTGTATATCACGTGCTCCCTCTCTCAGACATGATGCAAGATGGACACAAGGTTTATCCTGGTTCGGGCAAAGAAGGCCCTACGTCTAGCGGGGGGGATGACTTGTATTATCTCGCACCCAAAGCGTGCTCGTACAGGGGGGTACAAGCTGTGTTACACGGGGTCTGCTCAGAGTGAGCTGCGGTCTAAGGCTAGCGGGTTTTCCCTAGGCTGCCGGTTTGCCACCCGAGGGGTCGATCGAGTGGCGGGGTGTGTGGAGTGTGGAGGTCAGAGCTGAAGTCTGATGAGTGATCCAATCGTCCGAATCCCCTTTTCTCTACCTCGACGTCCCCTTTTATAGACCAAGGGGAGGTCCGAGGGTACAGGGCCCTAACTGCGGTAGTACGGGTAGCGTGTCCGAGGCACAGTGTTGGCGGAGAGACGTTGAGCACTGTGGCGGCATGGCCTTCCCGTCCTTCTAGCGTCCCCGGTCGTGGCGGCAGTAGAAGTCGCCGCAGCACAGCGTCTGCAGGCGGGCACGAATCCCACGGCTGAAGCGGGACGGGGCGGATGGGACGGCCCCCATACTGGAGTCGTTGGAGAGTGGAGTCGAGCCCCTCGGTCGAGGGAGGGGTCGAGCCCTGCGTGGCTCTGTCGCATTCCCGAAGTCGTCTTCAAGGGTCGCACTGTTCACTTTCCGAGGGGTACTGCTGGAGTCCGTACTCGCGTAGTGGCGACAGTGGCGGCACAGTTGACAGGAATCGGGGACTTGACGGGGAGTTGGCGGATTTGATAGCGGACGTGGGCGCCCATGTCGTTAGGTGTTTTCACTTTAACCCATGCCGGGAGCAGTTGGGTTAATCGAGCCTCTCATCCGGGGGTCGTCCGTTCGACCCCTGGTCCGTTGCTCATCGTCGAGGTAGGGTCGGAGCAGAGACGGGGTCAGAGAGGTCGAGGCATAGGTCGGAGGGTCGTTCGTTCGACCCCTCGTCCGTCCTTTGTTCATCGAGGTGGGGGTCGAGGGGTCGTTCGCTCGCCCCCTCGGTCCGTCATTTATCGTCGAGGTAGGAGCCGGGGGGTTGTTCGCTCGCCCCCTCGGTCCGTCATTTATCGTCGAGGTAGGTGTCGGGGGGTCGTTCGCTCGCCCCCTCAGTCCGTCATTTATCGTCGAGGTAGGAGCCGGGGGGTCGTTCGCTCGACCCTCGGTCTGTCTCTTAACGTCGAGGTGGGGGCTGGGGGGTCGTTTGTCCGACCCCTCGTCCGTCATTCGGCGTCGAGGTGGGCCGGCCCGTGGCTTGTCGCCACAGCTGGTGTAGAGGGGGCCCTCGAGCGATGGGCCGTGCCTTACTGAGTAGTGGGCTGGTCCCTGCCTTAAAAGTAGTTGCTATGTTTAGCGTTAATTTATCGAAGGGTTTAGGGTACCCCTTACCTTCGTACCCGACAGTAGCCCCCGAGGCCCCAGAGGAGTGATTTAGAACTCCTCTGGGGGCTATGATACACGTTTTCTCGGAGGGAGTAAGGATTACTCGGAGGTTTTGTCCTTGGCCTGCAGGGTTAGTGGAGGTTCGATTCTCCGTGGGGTGGGCGCGAGCGCACCCCGCGGGGGTAGCCCCCGAGGCCCCAGAGGAGTGATTAAGAACTCCTCTGGGGGCTATAATATGTTGTATCGAGGGGTTTTTTAAGGATACCTGGAGGCGTGGCACCCTGTCGAGGGGTCGATTCCATTCCTTTCCTGAAAAGAGAAGTGTTCGAGGGCGGCTGTCGAACCCTACCGAGGGCCAGCCTTCGCTCCCTCGAGCACAACTGGAGTCAGAGCGCCCCGCCCGAGAGGTCGGCTCTGTCTGCCAAGTCACGAGTTTTTCGACCCTCTTTCATCGACGGGTGCCGTGCGTAGTCGGGCCCTCGAGCCCTCGAATGGCTAGGCCTTCACTACCTCATAGCGTCCTTCCCACAGATCCTTGCGTTCGGATTGTGGGGTGAAGAGCATCGTGCTATCCTTGTTAGGATGAGCCCGAAGTCCTCGGTGAGTTATTCTCGGGCATGAGTCCATTAGAAATGGTGCCCAGTACGGGTAAAAATCCGAGTGAGAACTCGTGCCCCATTCGATAGGGGTCGACTAGTGGCCCGGAGGCGTTCTCATTGTTAAGCAAGCCGTGCGGCTTACTAAGCACGACCATGTGGATCACCAAGGTGCCAACCCCATTCGATAGGAGTTGGTGGCTCGATGCCTCCCAGCGTAGGGATCCTTAGGTGTTCCTAGGTATGCCTCAGATATGTCCCAGGGAGCCTCGAGAGTTCATTCTCGAGCTAGGGGCACGCGCCTGGCCTCCCCGGGACATCCCTAACTCGCGTACTCGAGGGCGGCTGTCGAACTCCGTTCGTGGAGCCAGCCTTCGCTCCCTCAAGATTTGGGGGTGGACCGGAGTCCGTTAACCATGGGTCCTTCCTGACCTCAGGTACTCGAGGGCGGCTGTCGAACCCTATGTAAGGACCAGCCTTCGCTCCCTCAAGATTTGACGGATGGTTCGTCATCCGACGCTATCCTTAGGAGGAGGAGTCCTGCCTTGTGGACCGCCGAGGGGAAAAGCAGGTGGTTGTTGTATTGAACTTGGGGACATACCTGTGCCGGAGCTCTCGAGGGAGGCTGTCGAACCCCCGGACGGGCCAGCCTTTATCCCTTCGAGGCCCTGGAACGAACTGGAGTTGACGACCCGAGGCCTCGTCAGGCCTCGGGTACTCGAGGGGGCTACCGAGCCTGTTCGTGGGCTGGCCTTTGTCCCCTCGAGATTTTGGGGTGGACCGAAGTCCTAACCCGAGGTCATTTCTAGCCTCGGGTACTCGACGGTAGCTGTCGAACCCTCTTTCGAGGGCCAGCTCTCGCTGCCTCAAGATTCCTTACCCTCGAAGATAACGCTTCCGGCCGTGCGCCTTTTTAGGCGATGTCCGTTCGGCGCAACAGTGGCGGTTGCAGGGCGGAGTGCGGCGCGGAGCCCGAGGATGGGACGGAACGCCTTATCCTGGAGGAATACGAGGAAGGGAGTACAGGCGAATTAAATGCGGAGATTCTCTTGCCTGTCTGCCGGATCCGTCCGTTGGCCTCCCGCGTATAAGTAGCGAAGGTGAGGAGTCGGGTGTTCTTTCCGCACACTTGCCTTCCTCGCCTCCTTGCCTTCGTCTTCCTTGCCTCCTTCCCCCCGCTACTGCCTTAGCCATCCCGCGAGCCGGAACTCTGCGCAAGCGAGAGAGAGAAAGAGAGGGATAGGGAACGTACCGTCCGCCCCTAAGTCCGAGCAAACCACCGTCCCCATGGCCAAGTTCGACCTCGTCGGCCCCGATGACTAGCCCGCCTCCTCGGTGACCGCCTCGCACCTGACGGGGTTGGTGGAGAGTGGCCTTCTCCGGCCTGCTACCACGGCGGAGAGGCCGGAGTGGCTGCTTCCGGCGCCGGGCCACGCCGAGCCCAACCCGCCGGAGGGGTACGTGGTGTCGTTCGAGATTTTCCACCGGGCGGGACTAGGCGCCCCACCCCACCGCTTTCTGCGCGCGCTTCTCCACTATTATGGCGTGGAGCTCCAGCACCTCACCCCAAATGGCGTCTGCCAGGCGGCCGTCTTCGCCACGGTGTGCGAAGGCTACCTTGGGATCGAGCCCCACTGGGAGCTGTGGCTCCACATCTTCAAGGCCAGCATCTTCCATGCCTCGGTCGACAAGGGTACCCGTCGGACGGTCAGGGCCGGGTGCTGCTGCATCTCCGTCAAGCGGCCGGGGTGCTGGATCCCGGGGAAGTTGTCCTCGAGCCACTCCGGATGGCACTCCGGGTGGTTCTACCTGAGGAACGACGACGATCTGCTCCCGACGTACACCGGGAGGACACTCGACGCCTAGCTCGACTGCTGGGGATATGGCGTCCCGACGGACAAGCAGAACCGCCTCAAGGGCTTGCTGGACGCGATCAGGCTCCTGAAGGAGGAGGGCCTCACGGCGGAGATCGCCGCTTCGGCGTTCCACTGGCGGCGGTTCGTGCCACTGATGGCTCGACCCCTCCGCATCGACGAGATGGGTCCGGGGGTCGATCTCTCAGGCTGTCGCCTCGCCGAAGACGAACTGGCCCCGGATAGGGTGGTCCGCCGCGTCCGCCGCTTCTTCGCGGGGTCGTTCGCCGCCAGGAACGTCGTGAAGATCCCCATGAAGCCGGACGAGGGCTTCTTTGAGCTGGTAAGGTCCTCTCCTCTTGCTAGAGTCCTCGCGCTCGCCCTTTCCATCCTCTTTGCCCGTGTTCTAACTGCCTCGCGTTCCGCAGGGGAATGTGTCCTTCCGACCCTCGCCCCCGCCGGTGAAGGAGGACCGGGCCGCAAAGCAGGCGAGGCGCCTCCGTGCGGAGAAGCAGAAGGCCGACAAGGACAAAGCCAAGAAGGCCACATCTAAGAGGGCCCGGGAGAGAGAGGCGAGAGAGCAGCGCCGGGCCCGTCAGAGGCGGGAAGGCCTTGACGAGGAGTTGTCGCCCTCGGAAGAGGAGGACGAGGACGAGGAGGACGAGGAGGAGGTGAACTGGAGCGATGTGGAGGAGGAGACGGCGCCTGAACAGGCGGCCGTTGGAACCGGTGGAGGGGAGGGGTCGACCTCGAGGTCGGCCCCTACCGTCGAAGCTGGGCCACGGGGGGAGCGCCCCGTGGCTTCGCAGGAAGAAGTGCCGCGGCAGACGCGCGCGCGGGCGTCGCGATCCCCGTCGGGGGGTCGACCGAGCGAGCCCCCGACGCCTGCCGCGTCGAGCGCACGAGCATCGGGCCCGTCGACGCAGGTGGAGACCGGCAAGGGGACGACGGTGGCGCCGCCGGCCCCTGCCCAGGAGACAGTGCCAAGAGCCGCCTCGACCCCCGACCCCCGGGCAGCGGTGCTCAAGAGTTCGACCAGCCCGACGGTCGCCGGGCAGAAACGCCGGGCCCCAAGGGGGTAAGTCGCCTTCATGGCCATTGTCTGTATTTTTCTTTCTGTCGATAATGACCCATGCTTATCATTGCACATGGGTTTCTTTTTCAGGTCGAAGCGTCCACAGGGAGCCGTGCCCTTCGCCCCTGCCAAAAAGCTAAAGGCGGGGGCTGCGGTCCAAGCAGCCGCCGAGGTCGGTCCTGCCGCTCCGCCCCCTTCGATGCTCACCCCCGAGGCGGCATGGGCAGCCACGGCCCGGGAGGCGATGGAGCGGGGGAAGGCGCAGGGGGGCTCGGTGTCTGCTCAGACGGCGGAGGAGGCGAGCCCGCCGGCGGTGGCCGCCGAAGCGATGGTCGTGGCGCCCGCGCGGCCGTCGGAAGAAGTCGCACCTGGCGCCCCGGGGGGCGCGGGATTTTCCGCCGACGGCGGTCGCGGCCGAGGAGGTGGGGGTGGCCGGGCCCCAGTGATTGAGGGGGAGGCTCCGGCTCACCCGACGCCGGGGCGTTGGCCCGAGGGCCTTGCCGCGCTGGAAGCTCGACTTTGGCTCGAGCGCGAGGGCGCGACTGCCGTTGCGCTCGAGGGCCCTTCGTCGACACTAGGGCTCGAGGAGGAAGGTCGGGTCGAGCGGCCTGACGCAACACCCGCACCTGCGCAGGGCGGGATGTTGATGGAGCCCACCCCCGCCGAGGTGGACGAGATGGTAGCCGAGCTGGTGGGCTCGGCGGGGACGACCACCGTCGTGGTCCCTCGGGCGGAACCGGGGGCGGCTCGGCTTCCCCTCGAGGCTGGGGGGTCGTCATCTTGAGGTAAGCCGTGCTTCGACTTACTCGAGACGCAACGGGTTTGCATTGCTGAGTACTAATTTCTTTAAGTCTTTCACCGCGAAGGGCCGTTCTACTGGCCTGGGTCTTCTTCCCCTGGTGGTGACGGCTTGGCGGGGCCGTCGACGTCCTCGCGGGGTGGCCCAGAGGACAGGAGAGGACAGGCGGAGGAGTTCTCGCCCCTCCTTGCTTGGCGAGAGGAGGTAGAGCGGCGGGGGGGTCCCGCCGCCGTGCGCCAGGGCGTCACGCTATCGGTCGAGGAGAGGATCACCGCCCGCAGCGGGGCCTGGGGCCAGGAGGCTCTCGAGCTGGCGGACCCTCAAGACCCCGAGCGGCTCTTCCTCACGCTCGACGACCAGGCCGAGCTCCGATGGTGGGAGCACGTCGAGGAGTATCGGGCCTGGTTCGAGCACTCGGTGCGCCTCGCCGCGAAGGTTGCCGCCGAGGACATACGCCAGGGGATGGAGGTGGGTTTCGTTCTCCCTTAGATTTTTCTTGGAATATCTGATCGTTGTTTGCTGACGGTTTTCCCTTTTAACGTCATCAAGCGCTGCGGGTGAGGTCTTACGAGAAGTCCCAGTACATTCTCCGGGTACAGGGACAACTCTCGACCCTTCGCGCCTCGCTGGATAGGGCGGAGGGTGGGGCCGCCCGCGCGAGGGCTGAGGCGGCCGCCGTCCGGGAGGATGCCGAATCCAAGGTCGCTCACGTGAGGGCCGGCTACGAGGCCGTTTAGAAGGAAGCCTGGGCGACCTTACAGACGGCGCAGACGAAGCTCGACCTCGCCCTTCAGTCCTCCGTCACCGTCGGGTAGGAGCGGGACGCTGCCCTCGAGGCCAATCGCAAGGCCGAGGAGGAGGCCGCCCGGCTGAAGGAGGAGCTGGCCCGGGCGAGCGAGAGTATCTGAGGGCTCCGGGGAGACCTCGACGCCATCTCCCGCGAGCGCGACGCGCTGGCCGCCTCGGAGGAGAAAGCTCGGACCCGCGCGACCTCCTTGGGCGTGGTGGCGATGAACCAGAAGAGGGCCCTCGATGACGCGGGAAAAACCATCGAGGGCCTCGAGGCCAAGGTCAGGGGTTAGGCCTCCGACCTTGTCGACGTCCGCCGCCACCTCCAGGAGATCGAGCAGGCCTACGCCACCCAGGACGCGCATGCCCAAGGTGGGTGTTTCGAGAGTGTTGCGGAATTTGTCCTGTCTCGACCCTTCTTCCTGCTCTTTTGGGTTTTGACCGTGTTGCGTGCTTGTTTTCGCAGAGCTCGCAGTGGATAAGGCCCGCGCTCACGAGGACCTGAACAGTCTCCAGGGCCTCCTCGGGACTGAGGCGAACCTCAACGCGAAGCCCGCGGACGCCATCAACACTTTTTGCAACGACCTCTCGGTCAAGCCGGAGCCGGAGGTCGAGGGTGATGCTCGGGGGTCTCCCTGCTGCGCCGCTTCTACTCCATGACGCGGGGGGTGACGGAGAACGTCCATGCCGCCCTGCATGTGGGCGTGAAGCGGGCCCTCACGGTCGTCAACTCGCTCTACGACGTAGACCTCAACCTCGTTGTCGACGGATTCGCCACCGACCCGAGGCTGACCGAGGAGGAGAACGACGCGAAGTGCCAGGAGTTGATGGATCACGCAGAGGTGCCTGGAGGCCAGCTGGCGAAGCTCTTCGAGCCCGAGGTGATCCCCTCGGTGGACGAAGATGGCGCCGAGTAGCCCTCGGAAGGTGTCGACGAGTAGTCCTGGGCCTGCGAGCCATATCTGGACAAGAAGGTCCATGTAATAGTTAGGCCTATGTACCGATACAATACCGAGCCCCCGAGGGCTTCTTGTGTATAATGCATTTTTATCGAGATGCACATAGTTATTTTTTGTTTTTCGAGCTCTTTCTCTGCCTTTCTTTGCCTGAGTCGATGCCTGTGAACTAAGTGTTGGACGCACGCTCGTATCCCTGGAAGGGGGGTGGTGAGCGGGATACCGTAGCCCTGGGGCGTAGGTGAGTCCCTGGCTCGACGACACCCGCGACCCTTAGGGAGTTCGAGGCGCCTTTGCTTAGTTATGAAGCGTACTCGAGGGAAAGAACGAGAGGGAGAGTCGAGTTTCGAAAAAATGTTCGAGTTTTTCGGGGACTTAGGAGGGGGGTGCCCCCCCTGTTAGCCCCCGAGGGAGGCTCGACTTTGCTAGGGCAAAGTCGAGGCTACCTTAGTGCTGTAGACGGGTGCGTCTCGTTATTTCTACTTCTCGAACTCTCTCTGCTTTTCTTCGCCTGAGTCGACGCTTGTGAACTAAGTGTTCGACGCACGCTCGTATCCCTGGAAGGGGGGTGGCGAGCGGGGATACCGTAGCCCTGGGGCGTAGGTGGGTCCCTGGCTCGACGACACCCTCGACCCTTAGGGAGTTCGAGGCGCCTTTACTTAGTTATGAAGCGCACTCGAGGCGAAGATCGAGAGGGAGAGTCGGGTTTCGAAAAAAAAACATTCGAGTTTTTCGAGGGCTTAGGAGGGGGGTGCCCTCCTGTCAGCCCCCGAGGGGAGTTCCACTTTGTCGGGGCAAAGTCGAGGCTACCTTCGAGATGCGAACGAATGTGAAATGTGTTTCGAGAACATTTTATTCATTCGAGGATTTGTACATAAATGAGGAAATGTACAAGGCCCAGGGGCCTCAGGGATAGAAGCGACGTAGCTGTTCGATGTTCCACGCGTTGGTGAAGATCTCGCCCTTCTCGTTCTTCAGTTTATAAGTGCCGGGCTTCAGCACCTCTGCCACGATGAAGGGTCCCTCCCAAGGTGGTGTCAACTTGTGACGCCCCTTGTTGCTTTGTCGACGGCGCAGAACGAGGTCGCCGACGTTGAGGTCCCTTTTGCGCACGTTTTTGTCGTGGTAGCGCCGCAGCGTCTGCTGGTACCGTGCCGACTTGAAGAGGGCCGCATCACGGGCTTCCTCGAGCTGGTCGAGGGAGTCCTCTCGGGCTACCGTGTTGGCTTGCTCGCTGTAGGTTTTTAGTCGAGGGGACCCGTACTCGAGGTCGGTGGGGAGGACGGCCTCGGACCCATAGACCAAGAAGAACGGAGAGAACCCCGTGGATCGACTTGGTGTCGTTTGGAGACTCCATAGCACAGCGGGCAGCTCATCGACCCATCTCCTGCCATGCCTGTTCAGCCGATCGAAGATCCTTGGCTTGAGGCCCTGCAAAACCATACCATTGGCACGCTTGACCTGACCGTTAGTTCGAGGGTGGGCAACTGCGGACCAATTCACCCTGATGTGGTGATGGTCACATAAGTCCAGGAACTTTTGGCCGGTGAACTGCGTGCCGTTGTCGGTGATGATGACGTTGGGGACCCCGAAGCGGTGGATGATGTCGGTGAAGAATAGCACGGCTTGTCGAGACTGGATGTTGGCGATGGGTCGAGCCTCGATCCACTTCGAGAATTTGTCGATAGCCACGAGGAGGTGAGTGTGGCCACCCTTGGTTCTTTTCAGGGGGCCGACCATGTCGAGCCCCCATACTGCGAACGGCCAAGTTATGGGTATCATCTGAAGAGCTTGGGCGGGTAGGTGGGTCTGCCTGCGTAGAATTGGCATCCCTTGCAGGATCGAACGAGTTTGGTGGCGTCGTTGATGGCGGTCGGCCAGTAGAAGCCCTGTCGAAAGGCACTTCCTACCAGCGTTCTCGGCGCCGCGTGGTGGCCACAAGCCCCCGAGTGTAGATCCTTCAGCAATGCCCTCCCCTCCTCGAGGGCGAGGCAGCGTTGAAGTACACCCGACGGGCTTCGTCGATATAGTTCGCGGCCATCCCCGTACAGGACGTAGGTTTTGGCACGTCGAGCTACACGACGGGCTTCCGTGCGGTCTTCCGGGAGTTTGCTTCGCGTCAGGTACTCGAGCTAAGGCGCGCGCCAATCCGTCGGAGGGGTTGGCGCTGCGACGGCCCCGTGATCTCCATGACCTCTCCCCCGCTCGAGGGGGATCGGTCGAGGGGGTGGGTCGACCCCTTGCTCGAGGGCGGGAGCCCCCGAGTCCAGGTCGACGGACGGCGTGTGCAGATCCCTCGAGAAGATGTCGGGAGGGACCATGCCTCGAGTAGACGCGATTTTGGCCAGCTCGTCGGCAGCTTCGTTGTACCGACGGGCTACGTGGTTGAGCTCGAGGCCGTAGAACTTGTCCTCAAGCCTTCGGACCTCCTTGCATTAGGATTCCATCTTAGGGTCGTGGCAGCTCAAATCTTTCATCACTTGGTCGATCACCAACTGAGAGTCCCCTCGCACGTCGAGGCGTCGAACCCCGGGCTCGATGGCGATGCGCAGGCCGCTGACGAGGGCCTCGTATTCGGCGACGTTGTTGGAGGCGGGGAAGTGGAGGCGGATGACATAGCGCATATGGACCCCTGAGGGTGATAAGAACAACAATCCGGCGCCTGCTCCCGTCTTCATCAACGATCCGTCGAAGTACATGGTCTAGAGCTCGCTCTGAACTTGCGCTGGGGTATTTGGGTGTCGATCCATTCTGCAACGAAATCTGCCAGTACCTGAGACTTGATGGCCTTCCGAGGGGCATAGGAGAGGGTCTCCCCCATGAGCTCGGTGGACCACTTGGCGATCCTTCCCGATGCCTCCCGGTTCTGGATTATCTCTCCGAGGGGGAAGGATGAAACCACAGTGACCGGGTGGCCCAAGAAATAGTGTTTGAGCTTACGCCGAGTGAGGACGACCGCGTACAGCAGCTTCTGGATGTGGGGGTACCTCGTCTTGGTCTCGGAAAGGACCTCGCTCACGAAGTAGACAGGCCTCTGAACCAGCAGGGCGTGTCCTTCCTCTTCCCTCTCGACCACTATGACCGCGCTGACTACCTGGGTAGTTGCTGCGACATAGAGCAGGAGGGGCTCGGCCGGACTCGGGGTACCAAGACCAGGGGCGAGGTGAGCAAGGCCTTGAGCCTCGAGAGCGACTCCTCGGCTTCGGCAGTCCACGCGAAGTGTTCCGTCTTCTTCAGGAGGCGGTAAAGGGGTAGGGCCTTCTCTCCGAGCCTCGAGATGAAGCGACTGAGGGCGGCGAGGCACCCAGTAACCCTTTGCACGCTCTTGAGGTCGTTGATCGGGCCCATCCTCGTGATGGCGGTTACCTTTTCGGGATTGGCCTCGATCCCGCGCTGGGAAACTATGTACCCTAAGAGCATGCCTCGGGGACCCCGAAGACACACTTCTCAGGGTTCAGTTTTATGCGATTAGCCCTGAGGCACCCAAACGCGATCTCGAGGTCTCCGACCAGGTTTCCGACTGTTCTGGACTTGACCACGATGTCATCGACGTAGGCCTCGACGGTCGGCCCTATGTGTTTCCCGAAGACGTGGAGCATGCGTCGCTGGTAGGTGGCCCCGGCGTTTCGCAAGCCGAAGGGCATGGTGAGGTAGCAAAACATGCCGAAGGGAGTGATGAAGGAGGTCGCGAGCTGATCCGACTCCTTCATCTTTATTTGGTGGTAGCCGGAATACGCATCAAGGAAGTGGAATCTACTATTTGATCAATACGTGGTAAAGGAAAATGAACTTTGGGACATGCTTTATTTAGACTAGTGTAGTCTACACACATCCTATCCTTCCCATTCTTTTTCTTTACAAGCACGGGATTAGCTAACCACTCGGGTTGATGCACCTCCTTGATGAATCCGGCCTTCAAAAGCTTGTCGACCTCCTCCCCAATGATCCTGCGCTTCTCCTCGTCGAAGCGGCGCAGGCGTTGCTTCACCGGTTTGGACCCGGCTCGGATGTCCAAGGAGTGCTCGGCGACCTCCCTCGGAATACCCGGCATATCCAAGGGACTCCATGTGAACACGTCGACATTCGCACGGAGAAAGTCGACGAGCACTGCTTCCTGTTTGGGCTCGAGGGTGGCGCTGATCGTCAGCACCTTCCCATCCGCGAGACTGGGGTCGAGCGGGACGGTCTTGGTGTCTTCCGCCAGCTTGAAGTTGCCAGCATGTCGCTTGGGGTCGGGGATCTCTCCAGACAAGTCATCGAGGGCCGCGAGGATTGCCGAATCCTCGCGGGCCTCGGCTTTCTCCACGCACTCGACGTCGCAGTCGTATGCGTGCTCGTAGGAGGTGTCGACGGTGATGACCCCCGAGGGCCCCGGCATCTTGAGCTTGAGGTAGGTGTAGTTCGGGACCGCCATGAACTTGGCGTATCCCGGTCTACCGATGATGGCGTGGTAGGTGCCTCGCCACGCGACCACCTCGAAGGTCAGCTCTTCCTTTCGGAAGTTCAAGGGGACGCCGAAACAAACCGGTAGCTTGATGCGGCCGATCGGGAGCGCCTTCTTCCCCGGGACGATCCCGTGGAACCCCCCCCCCCCCCCCCCCGCGCTGGGCAGGAGCATGGTCCTCGAGATCCCCAGGAGGTCGAGGGTCTCGGCGTAGATGATGTTGAGGCTGCTCCCCCCATCCATGAGTACCTTGGTGAGGCGGGTGTTGAGGATGATTGGGGCGACGACGAGCGGGTAAGCCCCTGCATTGGGGATGTGCTCGGGGTGGTCGTCCTGATCGAAGGTGATCGGCGTATGGGACCAGTCGAGGTACCGCGGAGCCTGGCTCGAACAGAAAAAACTTCTCGACGCTCCCTCTTGCGCTAGCGCGTGGTGAGGCGAGTCGAGGGCCCCCCGTAGATCATGTAGCAGTCGTGGATTTCGGGGAAGCCTCCTTTCTTGACATCGCCCCTGACGTGGGCGTCACAGGGCACGTCTTCTTTGCCGTCATCTCTCCTGAAGCCAGGAGGGACGAAGTGCTTTCAGAGAATGCGGCAGTCCTCGAGGCGGTGGTTGGCCGGCCCCATATGATAGGGGCAAGGCTCCTTCAGCATCTTATCGAAGACGCCCCCGTCGGGAGGGGGCCCTCCAGGCTTCTTTTTGTCTACCGCAGCGACAAGGTCGTCGGGCTTGTCGTCGTGCTCGACGTTGGGCTCGACGTTGCGTCGGCCCGGTTGGTTCTTCTTCTTCTTCTTCCGGCCGCCGTTGCCGTCGTTGTTCCTTCTGGGCCCATAGTTCTTTCTGGGCCCATTGTACGAGCCCCCGGGCTCATCTGCCTTGCCTTTCCCCTTCCCTGGGGGTATCTGGAAGAACGCGCCAACGGCCTCTTCGCTAGCTGCGTAGTTGGCGATGACGTCCACGAGCTCGTTGGCGGTCTTGGGGGTGTTTCGCCCCAGCTCCCGCACCAACTCCTTGCAGGTTGTCCCGGCGATGAACGCCGTGATGACCTCGTGGTCGGAGATGTGGGTCAGTGCGGTACGCTGCTTCGAGAATCGGCGGGTGAAGGCGCGGAGGGTCTCCCCTGGCTTCTGCTTGCAGCAGCGAAGGTCCCAGGGGTTGCCCGGCCGCTCGTAGGTGCCCTTGAAGTTGCCCTCAAAGATCCGGACCAGGTCGGTCCAGTCCTGGATCAAGTCCGGGGGTAGCTCCTCGAGCCACCTTCGAGCGGTGTCGGAGAGGAACAGTGGGAGTTGCCGAATGATGACGTGGTCATTGTCGGCTCCACCCAGCTGGCATGCCAGCCTGAAGTCGGCAAGCCAGAGCTCTGGCTTGGTTTCACCGTTGTACTTGACCAGGCTGGTGGGTGGACGGAAACGGATGGGCAGGGAGGCCCGCCGGATGGTTCTACCGAAGACTCGGGGCCCCGGCGGCTCCGGAGACCGACATCGGTCTTCGTCGCTGTCGTAGCGCCCACCCCGGTGAGCGCTGTAGCCTCGAGCCTCGGCGTCGCCGTACCGACTTCGATTGTTCACCCGAGGGGGTCGATCGTCGACGAGGCGTTCCTGAACCGGTCGTCGCTCGACTTGGCCCTGGGGCGCCTTGTTCTGGTGGACGGACACCTCTCGATTTTGTCGGGGGGCACTGCTTGCCGCTCAGAGGCAGCCCCTCGACGCCTCGAGGCTGAGCTCTCCGCCTGCTGCACGGCCGTAGTTTGGAGAAGCCCCTGGATTTCGTCCCTGATACGCCGTGCTTGGGGGATCGATGGCGTCGGCATGTCGCGGAGCAGCATCGCGGCCGCTACGACGTTCTGGCTGGCGCGGTTGAAGACTCGGGGTTCGACGGCCCCCTCCTCGACGATCTGCCGGTGGACTTCCCGGGCCCGCTCGCGAGCTCCTCCACCCTGAGGACACCCTCGATCCCGCTCGAGGGCGTGCTCGAGCTGCTGAAGACGCAGGCGCTCCTCCTCAAGCTTGCTGAGAAGCTCTCAGACCTGCGCAATCTGGACGTCTGGGGTTGGATCGGCTCTATCAGGACTTGGGGGGTTGGCATCTCGAGCTGGTGTAGCGTTGGCCCCTCCTCCTTCTTCGGTAGCCGCGGTGTTGTCGACGTCATCCTGCGGGTCGGCTTGTTCGTTGAGGTGGAAGCACTCCCGGGTGGAGTCGTAACTCTCGTCGGGAGAGTCCGAGTCGGGGTCGGCGTGGTAGAAGTGGGGGAAGGGTCCCCTTTCCTCCTCCTCCAGGCGCCGCCGTAGCGTGCCCCATGTACGGGGTAGTCTCGGCTCGCCCGATGAAGAGGTGGTGACGGGAACGGACGTCGCACGCGGCGGAGTCCCTGGAGACCCGCCATGTGTCTGTACCTGCAACCCTGCGAGGGCGGAAGAGAGCCCTACACTGTCGTGGTGCCCGCGCGGAATGGGTCACGCGGTGGCGATGGGGTCGAGTGTGTCAGAGAAGCCGCGGGGACCCCCAGGGACGATGATGCGGCGGAGCCAAAGCCCCACTCAGAGGGGCGCCCGCCCTCGGCCCACGAGCATGGGTCAAATAGACCTCTGGGAGAAGGGACTGTATCACCAGCTGGGGCCGGGGAAATGGCATCCGGCACCTCGGAATCTGCACGACGACGAGCGCGTCGGAGCCGCTCACGCCTCCTCCTGATCGCAGGCCAGAGGCGCACGCGAAGTGGCCGTCGCCTGACCCTTGCTGGCCCCGGCGTACCGGTGCTGCTGGCGTTGAGGCCACGGGCGGAGGGAAAGACTATGAAGTTGCCCTGGTCCGTGGATACGAACCCTAGACTACCGAACCAGACGACGGCGGTGAATGGAAACGGTGGGATGGTGGGATCCATCTGAGAGAGTAGTTCGGAGTTGATCGACACGCAATCCCCCCTACCTGGCGCGCCAACTGTCGGTGTTATCGCGTGCTCCCTCTCTCAGACGTGATGCAAGATGGACACAAGGTTTATCTTGGTTCGGGCAAAGAAGGCCCTACGTCCAGCGGGGGGGGGGATGACTTGGATTATCTCGCACCCAAAACGTGCTCGTACAGGGGGGTACAAGCTGTGTTACACGGGGTTGCTCAGAGTGAGTTGCGGTCTAAGGCAAGCGGGTCTGCCCTAGGCTGCGGGTTTGCCACCTGAGGGGTCGATCGAGTGGCGGGGTATGTATGCGTGGAGTGTGATAGTCTGAACCGAAGTCCCGGAGATTACCGGATCCAGCCAGCTGTCAGCCCCCCTTTATTCTACCTCGGCATCCCCTTTTATAGACCAAGGGGAGGTCCGAGGGTACAGGGTCCTAACTGTGGCAGTATGGGTAGCGTGTCCGAGGCACAGTGTTGGCGGAGAGGCATTGAGCACTGTGGCGGCATGGCGTTCCCGTCCTTCTGGCGTCCCCGGTTGTGGCGACAGTAGAAGTCGCCGCGGCACAGCGTCCGCAGATGGGCACGGATCCCACGGCTGAAGCGGGACGGGGCGGATGGGACGGCCTCCATACTGGAGTTGTTGGAGAGAGGGTCGAGCCCCCCGATCGAGGGAGGGGTCAAGCCTTGCGTGGCTCTGTCGCATTCCTAAAGTCGTCATCGAGGGCCGCACTGTTCACATTCCGAGGGGGTACTGCTGGAGTCCGTACTCACGTAGTGGCGACAGTGGCGGCACAGTTGACAGGAATCGGGGACTTGACGGGGAGTTGGCGGATTTGACAGCGAACGCGGGCGCCCATGTTGTTAGGTGGTTTCACTTTAACCCATGCTGAGAGCAGTTGGGTTAATCGAGCCTCTCATCCAGGGGTCGTCCGTTCGACCCCTGGTCCGTCGCTCATCGTCGAGGTAGGGTCGGAGCACAGACGGGGTCGGAGCAGAGACGGGGTCGGAGAGGTCGAGGCGGGAGCCGGGGGGTCGTTTGCTCGCCCCCTCGGTCCGTCATTTATCGTCGAGGTGGGCCGAGGGGTCGTTCGCTCGCCCCCTCGGTCCGTCATTTATCGTCGAGGTAGGAGCAGTGGGGTCGTTCACACTCGCCCCCTCGGTCCGTCATTTATCGTCGAGGTGGGCCGGGGGTCGTTCGCTCGGCCCCTTGGTCCGTCATTTGGCGTCGAGGTGAGCCGGCCCGCGGCTTGTCGCCATAGCTGGCGCAGAGGGGCCCTCGAGTGATGGGTCGTGCCTTACTGAGTAGTGGGCTGGTCCCTGCCTTAAAAATAGTTGCTATGTTTAGCGTTAATTTATCGAAGGGTTTAGGGTACCCCTTACCTTCGTACCCGACACCCGTCAACGATCTCCTCCAGAAGATTTCCACGATCACTGAGGAAGTGCATAGAGGGGTCCGCAGGTCGGATAGAGAAAATGATGTGCTCACACAAGCACTTGGAAACAAGGAGCACCCCGGTCGCACTAGAGGAGCCAGGGTAATTCCTTGGGAGAAAGCATTTGAAAGTGAATCCGCTTCCTATAGGGTCGGGCAAGGGCTAGAACGCAAAGAGAAGAGGAGTTCCAAAGGATGCGACAGGAGCTAGAACAGAGCATTGAAGCACGGATAGCTGCTCAGGTGGCGAGCGCTATGCAATCCATGTGTTCGAGTCAAGGGCCACATGCAGTCCCGGTTTTGAATAGCCCAGTGCCCGGCAAGGGCCGCAGTAGCTATGGCTCAACCACTATGCCTGACGAAGAAGAGGTCAATGCTCCTCATCCGGTGGATGACATCACAGAACCTGTGAATGTTAGGTTGTACATCCGCCAGCAGTGGACCAAAGACAAGGTGGCGGTCGGACAAGCATTTCCTATAGGAGAGAACGTCATTCATGGCAAGCCAGTGCCACTCGAGTATGCCAGGGTCAACATTGATAAGATATTGGACAAGAAGTACAATAAGATACATATTGATTTCCTAGTGGAGGAAGATAGGCCGCATCTAGTTCACAACTTGGTCACTCATGTCGCCTGGCGCAAACGCTTCATCAAGCTAGACGACCAGCCATCTTCGGATGACGATGATAACAGTGAATCATCCTGGTCGCCTCCGCCAAGAGGTTTCTCTCCTCGTCAAGATCCATCGACACCTCCTCCACCGCCAAAGGAGAAGACTCCTTCTCCACCGCCAAAGAAGAAGACTCCTTCTCCCCCGCCAAAGGAGAAGACTCCTTCTCCCCCGCCAAAGGAGAAGACTCCTCCTCCTCCTCCTCCTCCTCCTCCTCCTCCACCAGCTTCAAAGTCCTCAGGACTGGCGGGATCTCGACGGCCTAGCTCCAGATCAGGTTCGACTTCGCAACAGAGGAGGTCATCAGCTTCAGTTGGTAAAGATCCCAAGATTACTAGTAAAAGGCCTCCGCCAGTGCCGACTAAGGACGATATTCTACGAGCTCAGATTGCAGAAAAGGCCGCCAAACTTTCCTTGTATAAACGATTGGCTTATATACCTGAGAAATAAAGCCAATTTGAAAGGCAAAGCAAAAATCCGGGTAACCACGAAAGAGCTAGAGAAATGCACACCTTTCAGCAGCTAGAGATACAAAAC
This sequence comes from Microstegium vimineum, assembly GCA_022036555.1. Lineage (NCBI taxonomy): Eukaryota > Viridiplantae > Streptophyta > Magnoliopsida > Poales > Poaceae > Microstegium > Microstegium vimineum. The sequence continues at coordinate 5,480,174 of CM039125.1, read as the reverse complement.
TTGGCCGCAGAACTGGGTATAAGCATGGAGGATGCCGAGAATCTCTATTTTGAAAATACCGAATTTGAAAAGGCCGAAGTTGCATACAAGTTTGAACTAGGCATGCCTATGGTCGCCAGCGAAGAAGAGTATAGAAAATTGCCAACAAACATGCGACAGTTGCATGATTATTACATCATAGACAGTAAAAGAAGCAAAGACAAGAATGCAAACTTTGAAGTATGCATCCCTCCATGTTTTATTTTTAATCATCCTAAAGATTATTTTGCAGGTCTGTAGCAAAATTTTGCCTTCAAAAATGAATAAGCAATTTTGACTTCTTGGACCCCATCTATGTAAATGAGAAAACATGCAAAGCCGGTCTCCAAGATCCGTATGTCTCAGCGAGTTTGAAGAAAGAGTTTGAAAGAATGTTCTCAGTCGGCAAAACGAACGCACTGCTAACCTACAATTGCGAGTATGTGTTCTCGACCCTTACTTAAGTGTTTTTTTTCTTGATATATCATTCAATAACATGAACCTTGTGATTGCAGCAACCATTACGTCCTCGTAGATATAAGTCTTAAAAAATCAACTATCAAGGTGTGGGACTCAAAAAAGAAGCCACTTAAACTTATCGAACCCCTAGTCAAAGTGCTAAATATGTAAGTGAACCCAATATCACCACACTTTTCAATCACATATGATATTGTAATTAATAATGTCCTCAGCCTTCACACTTCATTTATATTGTCACATAGAATGAAGGCGTTACCTGATTGGAGAAATGTGGAGCCTAAGATGCAAAAGAAATGGAGAGAACCATTCAGAGCGGAGTATATGAAGAAGGTCAAGACCCTAGATCAACCAATGGGGAACAACGAGTGCGGGTTCTATGTGATGTGGGCAATGCTTGCCTACTTTGGCGCAAAACTAGGAATAGGAGATGACATGGTACGTACGCGTCGCATTTTAATTCTATTGTTTTATCTTACGTATGTGCATCTCAATATCATATTGTATCAATTTACAGCGCAAAGAACAGGGCCACAATAGGTTGCTGGATTTTGAGATAAAAGGATTTCAAGAGGAGATAGCAGCTCTTATCCTGAACGACATAGTGTATACAAAAGGATGTCTATCCATTGTGAAGAGTAAGGACTTCAAGAAGATCTACGGAAAAGACCGCCTCGAAAGGCTATTGTAATGCGACAATTAATTTGATACTTTAAGTTTTGTTTGGATGTTTTGTAATAATTATTATAAATGTGTGATGGGTTTGTATTGTCGCTAGTCCACAACCACCTTCAATTCACATCGATATCAAATGGTTTGATAGCAAACACCTCCACGATCTCCCACCCCACCACCTCTACCATAAACCCTAAACCAGAAACCCCAAATGAAAATAAAACAATTAAAAAAATGCAATTTTAAAAAATAATATCACTGCCGGTTGGGGTTTCAAACCGGCAGTGATGGCTAAAGCATCACTGCCGGTTGGTGAAACAAACCGACAGTGATGGCAATAGCATCACTGCCGGTTGGTAACACGAACCGGCAGTGATGCTTGAGCCATCTCTGCCGGTTTGGCATAACCGGCAGTGATGGCTTGGGCTCATCACTGCTGATTCGCCAGTGCCGGTTCAAAATCCGCCACTGTAGGGGGTTTTGAACTGGCACTGATTGCCGATTCTGTAGTAGTGCTTTCGGCGGCTGAAGAGAGTGATCTAGGAGAGACAGTGTATACTAATTAAAAGGGAGGTAGGGACCCAAACAAAAGAAAAATAAATAGGTAGATCCCATGTGTGTGTGTGTATATATATATATATATATAAAAGCACACTAAAACGTAGTACCACCATCGCCTGCTCGATCAGTGCTGGTCACACTGCCCATGCGAGCAAGATATATGGAGCTAGTTCCATGGGACGACGAAGAAACGTCTGAGGACAGCGCCGACGTTGGTGATGGCAGCGCCGACCAAACGATCAGCTTGCGGGACCGACCTGCCAGTAATGGTGCCAACGAAAGGAGGCAGACGCCGAGCAGCCACGCAAGGAAAACCGACGACGGCGATGAAGATCTGCGCGGCGTCAGCATCAGGGTTGTTGTAGTTACACTTACACATGGCTGAGGTTGAGACGGCGGCGGCTACTCCTAGTAGCATCAGCACGCGTGCGGCGTCGAGGAGGTGGTGCTGCTGCTGCTGTGCTTGGACATCGGCGTGCACCGGGTGATTAGCTAGGCAGCAGTTCTCCCGCCTGCAGGTTCGCCATTCGTGCCGGCGACCCTTCTCGATCGGGACGGCCGGAGTGGCTTGAATTGGAGCCTGGGACTGATGAGCTAGGGGTGTGGTGGCCAGCTGGTAGATGATGGATCCTTGAATGTGTGTGCAGGATGCGCGGCTTTGCTTTTATATTGGGAAGGATATGATGGCGTTGTAGTGAACGAACCGACGAATGCACTTATGCACCACCTCTCGGATAGTCCGATCCGACTTTGAGTAGCAATAATGTGGGGCCTGCTGGAAAACGAGATGTCATCCACGGCAGCAGAGGATCAAACGCTGAGCTCAAACGACATGGTCCGACGAGACAGCAGACCGCGGCGCATTTGCCAGAACGCTCGCTTTCTTCAGGTCGCTCTTGCGGTTGTGAGAATTTGCCAACGAATCCAATCTGGTGTGCAGAAAGTCCCAGGAAAGCAAGTGTGCAAAGCTAGATTGGCTAACCTTTTGGATCGCTCCTGCGCCCTCCTCCTGATAAATCGAATCACCTTATTCCAAGCCCCACTCCACTCACCTTATCGCCCTCTTCCTCCCACAGTGACTCATCTTTTTACACGCCGGCCGGCCTCCTCCTTCAATCCATACCTCTCCCTCCACTTGTTGGGACATAAGTCGCGAAGGTCCCCCTATGGGCTAGAGATCGAACGAAGCGAAATTTCCCTCCGATGAAGGTTGTGCCATTTGGCGGAACGAAACAGTACTAATGCGCACAGAGGAAACATCAAAGAACTTGTCTACCTTTTTGTGTGCGCAGGTACCATTATGGCGAAGGCGGTGAAGCCTTCGCTCCGCGGACGAAGGTGGCGAAGCCTTCGTCCCACGGCAGAGCTGAGCCGACCACTATGCGAAAGTTCCAGGGCAATTGGCCAGGATCTCCAACCCGAAGTGATGAAGGACCTCGGAAAGGAGAGTCCGGAGAGGGGCTGCGGAGGGGGCGAAGGAGCCACGACCGGACGTCCGAACGAGCCAAGGGAGGGAGTCGCAGGGGGCGTTTACCGGGCCCGGACGAATGGGCCTTCACCAGCGCGCTTTCCGGCCCAATAAATCCAATCGGTGTAATGTGACCGAAGGACCCCCGGGGTATTAGAGAGACCTCCGAAATATTCCGGAGTAGGTAGAAGGGTATTTGTGTAATCATGACTGTAACGTGAACAATGTACTATAAAAAGGGGTCACCACCCAATGTAATGAGGGAGACAAGATCCCTGATTTCTAGGGTTTCCCATTTTACTGTCCTCTTCTGCCGCCGTCTTTATCGAGCCCTTCAGCTTCGCGAAGGCCTGTTGTTTTCATACGGTTCTTAGTTTACACACGGGAGGCCTCCGGCATTCGCGAAGGTCCTCCGATCACTGCCTGGAAATCAGTGGGCTCAGTCCGCCCGGCCTGACGCTCATCTCATCGAGTGAAGGACCTTAGGCATACGCGTAGGTTCCCCAGTGACATCCCCGGAGCTACACCGAGCGAGCCCCTTGTAGTCCGCAGGAGGCAGGCCTTCGCTTGGTCTTCGGGCTCTGTTCGGAGAAGGCTTTTTCCAACAGTGGCGCCCACCGTGCTTGGCCGAAGTCAAGCCCACGATGACATCCAAGAGAGCAACAATAACAAATTACCATGAAGAAGATGCAACCTCTCAACCAAATGAAAACAACGAAGATGAACCACCACCCCAAGAACAAACACAAGAGCAAGTTTTGCAAAACCTGTAGCAAGAACTACAAAGGACGCAGGATGAAAGAGATCGCCTAGTCACAGAACAGCAGGCAACTCAAAGAGCGATGCAGCTATCACAACAAGCAGCGGAGGTGCGACAACAGCTCGCACTCCTTCAAGGAGAAATACAAAGTATGCAACAAGCCCAAGGCGGAGGAGTTCAGCAGCCCATAGGCGAGCAGCTCCGAAGGCCTCAGATGCCACTCCAGAACGACGAACCGATACTCATGAACGCATACGACACAAGTAACTATGATCAGAACCATCAACGATGGAGAATGGACTCCAAATCACCTCTGTCCGAAGGTCTGCAAAACACACCCTGGCCTCAGAAGTACAAGCCTATCGCACTACCAAAGTTCAACGGCAAGACTGACCCAAGGCAATTGTTGACACAAGAAGCGTCAGGATCTGCGAACACCTCGGGCTTATACCCGAAATTCGATATCCGGAGGCATGCCAGTCGATTTGACCAGTTAATCGACAAGGACGATAACTAGAGCAAGATCCAATCCAGACAGCGGCGATGCACCCGGATGCTGGGATTGAGGCTTGATCAGGATAACTAGAGCAGAGCTGAACGAGGCAACAGCGATGCGCCTGGATGCCAAGGCTCAGAGGTACTCCCACGCAGAACTTGCAAGGATTTGACGGAGATCAGGGTGATGCAGCCCGTCGAAGCTTGAAGAACTCGTTGAAAAGCTATAACTAATGCAATAAAGGTAAATTGCGATAAAAGGTAGAATAAGAGTAAAATTGGTTTGTTTGATATTGGATTGATTGTTCTTTTCATAGCCCTCGGGCACATATTTATACTCCCGCATGGAGAGTTGTACAAAGACACGACTCATATCCTTCCTAAAACAAACTCCTAACTTTAAGGAAACTGACTCGAGCAGGAGTCGGATCTAAAACAATAATATTATTTTCCTAAACAAACACACCTATTTTAAAGGAAAATAAACGACCCATGCAAGAGCCGGACTCAAACTACTATAATAATACTGGTATAAAATCACCAGTTCCCTTATGCCTTTCCTTCGATGGAAACTTTCCATCGGCAGACCCCTTCAATCCGCGACTTCCTTCTTTGGCCACCTATAGTCTTCTGCTGCCACCAAGTGCTAAGTCATGCCCATCGGCATCGGCAATACTTTCCCGATCACCAATCGGCAACATCCCCTCATCGGCAACCGGTACAACCTCTTCATCGACAATCTTGCACTGATGACTTGTCTTCAATCTATCAGCAATCGGCAACCATTCTTCATCGGCAATCGGCAGTAACAACTTTACAGCCCAGACGACTTGACTTCATCAATTAACCTTATCGGCAAGGACCATCCAGCCTCCATCGGCAACACACTTAGTCTTCCCGCAGCATATTCCCATCGGCAATACTGGCTCGATTCCCCGATGCCGATGAAGAACGGCCGCTGACCAGTCAAGTCTCAGCTCATTTGACACGTGCTGAAAAACGGTGTCAACAACAATTCATCATGAGCTATGAAGCGGCAGTAGCCTCCGCAGGAGGAAATGATGCCGTTTTGGCAAAATCTTTTGTGATTACAGCAGAAGGCGATGCACTAGCCTGGTACTCCATGCTCAGGCCAAGCACAATCTACTCATGGGAAGACCTCCGCGACAAAATCACAACGAATTTCAAAGGCTTCGCCAATGAGTCCCTAACCTCATCGGATCTGTTTTAATGCAAGCAGGCACAGGGGGAATCATTAAAAGATTACTTCCAATGCTTCATCCAACTCAAGGCTAAAGCACCAAACGTGTTGGAGGAAGTTGCGATTGAGGCCGCAGTCAAGGGCCTTCGCATAGGACCCCTCGCAGGTCACCTAGCAAGAGAAAAATCATCAAGCATCGTTGAACTATACAGTGAGTTCGAGAAGTACTGCAGATCAGACAATGACCTAAGAAGAAGAATAGAGGAACAGAACCTCTATAGGCAACAAGGCTCAAACCAATCTCAAGGGAATCGAAGGCCACTCAGAATGGACAACAACAACTGGCAACTGCCGAAGGCAGCACAGGTCTTCAATGTGTCTAATGAGCAACAACACAATGAAGAAAAATCTCACGCAAATCAGCCCGGCCAACAACAAGGACAAGGTACCGACCGAAGGTAGAACCAGAGTAAACCCTGGAACAAAGGTCAAGGACAGAGGACCAAGAAATTATGGTGTTTTTTTCATGGAGAAGACAAGGGTCACGTCAAAAGAGATTGCCCAGAGGCAAAGGAAACACAACAGAGGATAAAATCAAGGCAAGAACAGCCTCCGCAAAGCCAGATGCAGACAAGGCAAGTGAACCACACAACCCAAGCCTGGCAGCAACCGCAACAGTACTGTCCAGTTTACCCGAGTTTGAACTCGACCCAAGTACACCCTCCACGATGCAAGCATCTTATTTTCCAAATTTCTTGCCAGCATGGAGACCACCGAATCCCCCAACTCCACATCACAACGCTTACCCACCACCGCCCCACATAACATTAATGGAACCATCTAAAAGGTCCTTGTGTGATTTTGGTAATTGAGTGACAACTTAGGTGGACTAATATGTGTTTAATGTGAGACACATAGGTGATTTAGTCCTTAGGTACACAAGTGTGAGCAACCAATAAAGTCACGGTGGAGAGATGGCTTGTGCATATTGATGGTGCTCAACTTGGTGATGAAGGAGTTTATTGTACATGGTACATGACATGGAGTCATGTGATCAAGGTGGAGAAGATCAAGATGAGGCTTGGCTAGATGGACCGGTTGCAAGTGTGAAGGGCAAGCGAGTGATGCTTGGCGCCGATGGACCAACACAACGGTGAAGAGCAAGTGAGGTCAAGATCGATGAACCAACACGGTCATGTGATGATATGGAGTGGATCATATCATTTGTGATAAGTTGGTGCGTATGTTGCATCAACATTGGAGAAGAAGATGAAATGGAATGCACAAGGCAAAGGTATAACTTAGAGCATTTCATTTCACTAGTCATAGAGGTTTAGAGAAGTGTTTGACCAGGTTGAGTTATAGGAAAAGCCGTACTATCAAGAGGGATGCATAGTAGACTAGCTTGATGAGGATAAGAGTGCTCAAGTTACTAATCTAGAGACGTTTGAGAGAAGCGGTGCAAATCGTTTACTTAGAAGAGTGCTTCAGTGACTTTCTGCTAAGCCACCGGTACTACAAGTCTCTGACCGGTAGTACCGGTGAAGACCGATGGTACCGGTCGGCTCCCGGAGGGGTTTTCTCGCACGCGAGGGCACTTTGGAGATGTGCTGGAAAATGAGCAACCGGTAGTACTGGTGAGCAACCGGTAGTACCGGTTGGCTAACTTTTTGCAATGGTCGGGAAGCTCCAACAGTCAGATTCCTTGGACCGGTAGTACTGGTGGGACACCGGTAGTACCGGTAGTGCGTCGGGAGCTGCAGGAATAAATAGGTCGCCCCTTTCCTTGGGGCAGTGGCTACCGCCTTTATTCCACTTCCACATATGAGAAAAGGGTCCCAAGAGTCTCTCTCTCTTCCTCCTTGCTCATAGACTTCAATCCATGGTGGATTTGTGAGAGAGAAGTGAGATTAGAGAGACGAGAGGATCGATCTACGACTTGAGCATTCGATTTCCTCTTCTTGTTGCTGGTTTGCTTTGCATTTGTTGCTCTTGGATTCTTGGAATCCTAGCCGGCTAGGCGTTCTTCGTTCTTTCCCATGATTTGTTCATTTGTGAGGGCAATCCAAGTGTTTGTAATCCCCATCCGTTCTTAGTTAAAACCTTGGACACTCTTTGTGTGGGCCTCAAGGGAGAGGCAAGGAGGTGAAAGAGACTCCGACCATCGTGGTCACCTCAACAACGAGGAGTAGGAAGTCTAGTGTAGAGTTGCCGAACCTCGGTATAAATCGTGAGTCTCGTGTGCTTGATGTTGTGGAGATAGCTTCGACTATCCTTTGCTATTGTGCTCTTCGTGTTCTTCCTCTCTCCCTCAAGTTCATAGGTTGGGAAGCCCCGATCTACAAATTGGAGAGGAAGCAATACAAGCAAAGCTCAACATCATCACCCTCAACCTCAAGGAGTGTGGGGAAAAGCTCGGATCCGGATTCAAAGCTCATCTTCCTTGGATCTCGAAGCTACAACGCTACCACCGGTAGTACCGGTCAGCCACCGGTAGTACCGGTCCTACTACCGGTAGTACAATTTGGTGGTTTGCATTCTCTATTCACTAGCTTATACTTATTGTTTCATACTTGTGCTAGTGTTTAGTGGTTGCTCTTGCAACTAGTTAGGCTTGTGTAGCTTGCCTAGTTACCTTCTAGCTTGTGTAGCATAGAAGTAGCTCTTGAGTGGCTAATTGGCTTGAGTAGACTTGTTAGTCACATTGCTTAGTTTGTGTAGCTAAGTAAGTTGTGCTCTCTAGTTGACTTGTGTAGTCTTGCTAGAGAGCATTGCTAGTGAGCTTAGGTGCTTTGTGCTTTGCTTACTAGTATGTGTAGGAGCTCCCCATGTGCTTAGAGTACTAGTTGCTTAGGTTTGTGTGACCTTGCAACCTAGACTTGTTTAGGTGAGCTTCCTAGCTTGGCACCTTAGTGAGCCCAATTAGTATACTTTGCTAGGTGCTAGAGTTATAGTTAGAGGGGTGTAGTCTTGGCTAGACCAATAGTTTTAATTCCGCATTTGTTTCGGTTAGTCGTTGCGCTTAAGTTTTTAGAAAAGACTATTCACCCCCCTCTAGTCCGCCATCTCGACCCTACAAGTGGTATTGGAGCTTGGTCTCTCATTTGTGGTCTTTACCGACCCGAGAGGATGGCGACTTATGGGCTAGATGTTGAGTGTCCACACATTTTTGATGGCACACACTTTGCACGGTGGATAAATTGGATGGAAAATAATTACAAGTTTATTTCTCCCCAAATGTGGTGGATCGTGGATGTGGGACTCTCTTGTGCAATTAAGAGAGAGGATGCAACTCAAGCACAAAAGAAGTGCCTACATCTCGATTGCCAAGCTACTAACATTCTCTACCATTCTATGAAAGATAATATCTTTGGTGAGATAATGGACATGAAGAGCGCTCATGAGATTTGGACCTATCTCATTGAAACATATGAGATGGTGCCAAACATTGATGATGATGTGTCCAAGTTGGTGGCACATGAGGATGTTGAGCATGACCACAACTTGGTGGTTGTGGAAGATTGCTCCACCTCATGGTCAAGTGATGATGAAGATGATATATCTACCACAAGATCACTTGACAAGGATAATGAAGGCCCAACATCAAGTGTTGAAATTTATGATGCTACTCCAAACACACTTGATGATGATGATGATGCATGCTCGGGCTATGAGATTGATGTTTCCACAAGCTCTTCTACTTCATCACATTGCTTCATGTCACATGGTGACACTAAGGTATAAATTGGCAATATGATTGTAGATTGTGATGACCCTAACTTTGAGCTTGTGTGTAAACTCTCCAAATCTTTAGAAAGTGAGTTGAACAAAACTAATAAACTAAAAGATGAAAACTCTCTTCTAAAGACCTCATGTGAAGAACATAAACACTTACTTGATGTTCTTAAATCTTCACATGATGAACTAAAATTGGATCATGAGCAACTCCGTTTGTCTCATGAAGATTTAGTTCACAAACATGTCTCTCTAATCAATGAATTGATAAATCTTAAAAATGAAGAGAGCTCATCACTTGGGTCAAATGATCAATCACATGTTGTTGCTAACCCTTGTGATGTAGGAAAGAAGAATGTATCCACCTCTTGTGATGATTTACTTAATATGTCATGTTCTTCGAATATAGATGCTTGTTCTACTTCTATGTCTTGTGAGACTAACCTTTTGAAGGAGAACAATGAGCTTAAAAGTGAATTGAAGAATATGAGCAACAAGCTAGAGAGGTGTTACACTTCCAAAGTCACCTTTGATCACATGATGAACAATCAAAGAAGACATGGTGACAAGAGTGGAATTGGTTTCCACAAGAGCAAGGGAAAGAAAGATAAGAAGCAAGAACAAAAGAAGCTATCTCATTTCATGTGCTTCAAGTGCCATGGGATGGGACATCTTGCAAATGTTTGCCCAACCAAGAATGCTCAAGCTAAGCCCCAAGTCAAGCCCCAAGTGCAATACAAGATCAACCATCAAGATGGTGATTTGGGGATAACAAAGAAGAAGAAAACAAGAAGAGGTGGCAAAGAAAGAGCAAGGCATCCAACTCCTATTCATGATGCCAACAAGATGATGATGAGCAAAGATCAAGAGAAGAATCATTTGGCTCACATCAAGTGCTTCAAGTGTAAAGATATGGGACACTTTGCCTCGAAGTGTCCTACCAAGCTTGAGATGAAGATTCAAGCAAAAGAGAAGAGGCAAGACAATGAGAAGCACAACATGAGCAAGGAAGAAAAGGCTCAAGCAAAAAGAGTGTGCTACTCATGTCGGGAAAGGGGACACATGGCTAATTCATGTCCCCTAGGTACCATGGGCATTGGAGACTTGATTCAATTGATTGCATATTGTTCATCATATGATTGAGTCAATTAATGAAGCTTAGTTCTATCCTTATCCCAATGCCAAGTCAAAAGATGAAGTCCAAATGCTACAACATACAAGTGCATGATCAAGTTGTGGTGGGTGATTGGATTATTTGAAGGCTTGCAATTATCCAAGTTGAAGCTTGCTAATTGATTGATCATGGTCTAAATAAGGTATATTTCTTGTTGATCAAGTTCATTTGGGTGTGTATAAGATATTTTAATTGGATATACACATAGTGCATATGAGTTGCTTGAATTGGATATATATGTGCACTAGTTGCTTGCTATAAAATGTTTGAATGGATTAAATGCTTAGTGATCAAGTTTGAGTTGATTTGAATGAATATGATCATGAGACTACTTTTAGTAAGAGGATTGAATGTATATATGTCTTGTAAGAGTGTTCAAACAAGTTGGATTCAAATTTGGTTCAATTTGAAGAAGCATAGCTCAATTTGTCAACTCTTGTCAATCTTTCAAAATCTGAGCTAGCTATGTTCATAGCCATGTTTGAGAGTTCAAATCTATTTGGATTGGCTTGAAATTTGGTGTGCATGATCTAAATTTGTGGTATTAGTTGCTGTTTAAATTTCATGGGTATTGGATAAGGGATACTTCGTTGTGGAGTGGATCTTGTCAACACATGTGCAGCAGTTTTCAGCATGTACCTAGGTGGAAAGATGTGAAATATGATAGCAATCTAGTGGTCCAATGAAACTCAAATTTTTATGGCTGCTAGATGACTCAGTGAAGCAAATCTCCACCAAAATTCAAGGTCATTGGATATGTACTTTGTGAGATATGATATATTCTTTGAAGAGTACAAAATCTGCCAGAAAAGTGACAAACATTGGATTGATTTAGAGTCACTCAAATTGAAAGGTCCTCAAGTTGGAATCATGCTTATAAGTGATTGAGGTACCTATGCTAGAATTGAGTTATTTGATTGTGGAGTGTATTTGACACATGTTTAGTGCTCAAGATGAAGATCAATTAAACAAAGTCATTTTAATTGAGTGTCAAGGGTGATTCTTGGAGAGAGGTCACTTCTCCCTTTTGTAGGGGCTTGCCGCCTTTTGTAGGTGAACCAAGATTACTTGGAAGGATAACATGGAAGTGGTGATCTAAGAATCATGTGGAGATGCTTAGTTGAAAGCTATCAAAAGAATTGATCAAAACAAAAGCAAGCAACACCCAAAAGAGAGATATTTATGAATTTATCCTACAAGTATGTATCATGATATTCAAGTAGTATTATATTCTATAAAGTGGTACTCTCTCATGCAAGCAAAGATCAAGAAAGAAGCAAGTCAACCTCAACAAGAAAGTGCACTTGATCATTAGTGGTTCTCAAATCATATGGGTGAAGATTGGTATTCAAATTGGTTATCAATTGGTCTTCACCAAGCTCTTAATTGGACTTCACATTGCTAATTGGAGATGAAATCTATATGACTATCCTCTACTCCAACATAGCAAAGGTGAAATTGTTTGACATATGCATACATCTAATACTTAGGACTTGTTTAGTGCATATAGTCATACATAGTGCTCATTCATTGAAAATCAAATGAATTTTATGCTTGTAGCCTACCACTATAGCTTGATTGAGTTGTTTGATCTAGTGGTAGTATATGAGTTTGTTCATGAGCTAGTAAACCTAAGTACTTGATCTATTCATGGATTGTATAAGTGACAAGTACAACCTCTATAAGATAACTGCTTAATGCGTGTGAACAAGCTTAGAGGGGGTTTAAACCGAACTTGAAAACTTATGCTATACATGTTAGTACAAGTCCAACATAGAAGCTCATGAAGATGAATCTAGTTCAAGCACAAGACAACTATGCAAATGGATATCAAGATGTAATCTACAAATGGTATCTAGACTTATGCTAATCTTTCAAAGAGTATCAACTTTCATATTGGTACTTGCAAAAAATGTCTAGTTCTAGCATACTTGTGATGATCCACATTGAGTAAATTCAAATAATTCTACAAGTGGTAATCTCACAAGTGATATACTACAAGCTAACAAGTGATCCTCAACTTTAAGTGATCAAATCATAGTTCTCTTACTTTCAAAGCTCATTTGGATGACAATTGCTTTGACCAAAGGGGAGTTGCCCTACTCAATGATATAATGGTCAATGATCTTACATGAAGAGTCATTCCAATACAAATGTGTTAGTGTCCATCAAAAAGTATCAACCATCTACCCTAGTGCAACCTTTGCATCAATATGAGCATACCTTTTATGGAAATTAATGACAAAGGGGGAGAGATTAGTGAATGGACATACACTAAGGGAAAGAGAAATGGACATGGACAAGGGAACAAGATCAAAGGATCAAAGTCTTGGACTAAGAGATGCACACAAGTAGGGGGAGCAAGCTCATTAACTTGATTGATTGCATTTGATATGTGCATATTCATGTGCTTGCTTGCATATTGCATAAGTCTTATCTTTATATGCATGCTTGTGTGGTGTATGCTAGTTATATGATTTGAATGATGACTTGATAAACTAGCATGCATAGGTTGGTAAGCTAGATAGTTAATCTAATAAGTGGTATTTAGAAACCGTGCTTATAATGTTGATCTCACGGGGTTTCTAGTGTTTTTGTTGTATCTAGCTAACCATGGTGCTAAGGATGAACTTCAAAGTACAACTACAATGAGTATCTTCAAAGGTTTATCCTATATCCCTTAGCATCACTTAGTAGTGCTAGCACTCCCACAATTTCTATTCATGCATGTGTGCAAAGCTTAATTCAAACCTTTGTGAGCACACATGTAGGGGGAGCTATCACTACCAAGTCGGATCTTGTGGCATTTATCCAAATCATGGTATAGAGCTTAAATGATGGATAAATGGCATAATGTCCAAAATGATCTTAATTTCCATATCTTTGTAGAGTTGTCATCAATTACCAAAAAGGGGGAGATTGAAAGGTCCTTGTGTGATTTTGGTAATTGAGTGACAACTTAGGTGGACTAATATGTGTTTAATGTGAGACACATAGGTGATTTAGTCCTTAGGTACACAAGTATGAGCAACCAATAAAGTCACGAGGGAGAGATAGCTTGTGCATATTGATGGTGCTCAACTTGGTGATGAAGGAGTTTATTGTACATGGTACATGACATGGAGTCATGTGATCAAGGTGGAGAAGATCAAGATGAGGATTGGCTGGATGGACCAGTTGCAAGTGTGAAGGGCAAGCGAGTGATGCTTGGTGCCGATGGACCAACGGAACGGTGAAGAGCAAGTGAGGTCAAGATCGATGAACCAACACGGTCATGTGATGATATGGAGTGGATCATATCATTTGTGATAAGTTGGTGCGTATGTTGCATCAACATTGGAGAAGAAGATGAAATGGAATGCACAAGGCAAAGGTATTGTTGACACCGTTTTTCAGCACGTGTCAAATGAGCTAAGGCTTGACTGGTCGACAGCCGTCTTCCATCGGCATCGGGAAAGCATAGCCAGTAATGCCGATGGGAGTGCTGCGGGAAGATTAAGTATGTTGCCAATGGAGGCTGGATGGTCCTTGCCGATAAGGTTAATTAGTGAAATTAAGTCGCCTGGGCTGTAAAGTTACTGTTGCCGATTACCGATGAGGAGACATTGCCGATTGCCGATGAGGAGACATTACCGATTGCCGATGGGGACTGATTGGTGAAGACAGTTACCAGTATAAGGTTGCCGATCGGGAAGTATTGCCGATGCCGATAGGCATGGGATACCGATGAGTACAACGTGACTTAGCGCTTAATGTCAGCGGAAGGCCGCCGGTGGTCAAAGAAGGAAGTCGCGGATTGAAGGGATCTGCCGATGAAAAGTTTCCATCGAAAGGAAGACATAAGGAAACTGGTGATTTTATGCCAGTATTATTATAGTAGTTTGAGTCCGACTCTTGCATGAGTCGTTTATTTTCCTTTAAAATAGGTGTGTTTGTTTAGGAAAATAATATTATTGTTTTAGGTCCGACTCCTGCGCGAGTCAGTTTCCTTAAAGTTAGGAGTTTGTTTTAGGAAGGATACGTGTCATGTCTTTGTACAACTCTCCATTTGGGAGTATAAATATGTGCCCGAGGGCTATGTGTGTTGACACCGTTTTTCGACACGTGTCAAATGGGTTGAGGCTTGACTGGTCAGTGGCCGTTCTCCATCGGTATCAGGAGTCGATAGTGCCGATGGAAGGGTGCTGTGGGAAGACTAAGTGTTTTGCCGATGGAAGCTGATGAGCTTTGCCGATAAGATCGGTGAAGTCTTGTTGAAACTGATTGCCGATGAAGGGTCCTTGCCGATTGCCGATGAGGGGTCATTGCCAACTGCCGATGAAGGGTCATTGCCGATTGCCGATGAGGGGTTATTGTCGATTGCCGATTGGGGATGATTGGTGAGTTACCAGCACAAGGTCGCTAATCGGAAATGTTGCCGATTGCCGATCAGGAAGGTGTTGCCGATGCCGATGGGTGTAACTTAGCACTTGGTGGCAGTCGAAGATTACCGATGGTCAAAAGAAGGAAGGCGCGGATTAAAGGGATCTGCCGATGGAAAGTTTCCATCGAGAAGAAGTATAAGGAAACTGGTGTTTTGTGCCAGTATTATTATAGTAGTTTGAGTCTGACTCTTGCATGAGTCGTTTATTTTCCTTTAAAATAGGTGTGTTTGTTTAGGAAATAAATATTGTTATCCGGCTCCTGCGCGAGTCAGTTTCCTTTAAAGTAGGAGTTTTTTTTAGGAAAGATATGTGTCGTGTCTTTGTATAACTCTCCATGCGGGAGTATAAATATGTGCCCGAGGGCTATGGAATAAACAATCAATCCAATCAAAAACAAACCAATTTTATCTTATTCTACCTTTTATCGCAATTTACCTTCTTATGCATTAGTTATAGTTATCAACGAGTTCTTCAAGCTTTCGACGGGCTGCATCACCCTGATCTCCGTCAAATCCTTGTTAGTTCCGCGTGGGAGTACCTCTAGGCTTTGGCAATCCGGGCGCATCGCTGTTTGCCTCGTCTAGCTCTGCTCTAGTTATCCTTGATCAATCTGAGCCTTGACGTTCGGGCGCATCGCTGTCGTCTCGTTCAGTTTGTTCTAGTTATCATCCTTGTCGATTGATTGGTCAAATCGACTGGCACGCCCTCGACATCGAGCTTTGGGTTTGTGTCAACAATGTGTAACAAAATGAATCCAATATCAAACAAACCAATTTTACTCTTATTCTACTTTTTATCGCAATTTACTTTTATTGCATTAGTTATAGCTTTTCAACGAGTTCTTCAAGCTTCGACGGGCTGCATCACCTTGATCTCCGTCAAATCCTTGCAAGTTCCGCGTGGGAGTACTTCTGAGCCTTGGCATCTGGGCGCATCGCTGTTGCCTCGTTCATCTCTGCTCTAGTTATCTTGATCAAGCCTCAATCTCAGCATCCGGGCGCATCGCTGTTGTCTGGATTGGATCTTGTTCTAGTTATCGTCCTTGTCGATTAACTGGTCAAATCGACTGGCATGCCTCCGGATATCGAATTTCGGGTATAAGCCCGAGGTGTTCGCAGATCCTGACACTTTTTGTGTCAACACCTCTTTTGGCACGCCCAGTGGGACTCGATTATACAAATCTACACATTTATCATGGGTGATCACACCGACGTTAACCAGAGGAACGTCATTGAAGTCTCTGAGGCCGACCTGAAAGATGATCAAAAGCAGGCCATGGAGCGGCTATGGAGGAATACAAGCAGTTATATCTCAAATCCTTCAGCCTCAGCAGGAGCGGCGAAGCAATCCAGAAGCAAGATCCGCCGTTGCCACGGCAGGTCACGTACGGCGCCAATCCTGGTAAACTACAAGAGATGGTTAGTGTTGCTGTAAGTCAAGCATTAATTAGCCACTCCAACGTGCTGTCTACAATGCTGTTACACAATCATTCAAGGAAGGGCATGCACCGCGATATGTTGGTCCAACGTACCATCAACCTGGATTGACATCTACAAGCCCATCGGCAGCCCCAATGGCGTCTTCCACTCCTGTGGAACCGTCTGCCGATGTGGCTACATCGCCAAAACCGAACCCTGGCGGCGTCACCAAGCTCAACACAGATCCAGCGGCGTCGGCAATTTCAGGACCAGCCTCTGCTAACTGGTGGGGATACGGTATGCCTCCAAATCTATATGTTGGTTCTAATATTGTGCAGGGAGATAGTTCATCTTGGAGGAACTCTATCGCATCGGCAACGCAGTCGCAACCGATAGCCCCTATGATGCACAACTCTACGCCTGCTCCAACTCTGCAGGTGCCATCGGAAGATCTTCAAGTAATTCCTAAGATACCTCTGATGCCACCATCGGCAAGCTCTGTGCCGATGCAGCGCATTATAACCGCCGGCAGTCAATATCTGGTGGCAAATTCTCAAGCTGGAGTGTCAGTTCCCCAAGGTAATCTGGTGATTGATTGCTCGAGAATACAACAGCCACACGCTCCGGTCAGCTATCATCCATCGGTAAGTCATATGCCGATGCTTTATAATCCTAGATGGGTCAACCAGCCGCTAGCTCAGCAGCCTAGCGTGTCAATGTATCATTATGGAGGCCCAGTGCATGCTCAGAGCAGACCATCGGTACAGCAACCGATGAATACAGGGAATCAGCCTAATCCGCCAAGTGTGCAAAACTATCCATTGGTAAGTCAACCGATGCATAGTGTTCAGATGACTGGTGCTGCGCCCGTGACTACTCCGCATCATCTTCAAGAGGCGCATCAGCCGGCTCCACCAGTCAACAACCAGCCAATGAGTCGGCAAGAGCAGGATGCATATTGGGTCGGTAAGATTGCCGAAGTTATGAAAGAACAATTCGGCATCAAACCCAAGGTCAATACGTACTCTTATCGGACTCCGTATCCTCCTGCATATGACTTGATTCCTCTCCCAAATCGGTACAAAGTGCCCGATTTTACCAAGTTCTCCGGCCAAGACGACACGTCGACAATGGAGCACATCAACCGCTTCATTATCCAGTGTGGGGAAGCTGCCAGCAGGGAGGAGTTAAGGGTGAGATTGTTCTCTTCGTCATTGTCTGGATCGACATTCACATGGTTCATATCGTTGCCTCCAAATTCTATAATTACATGGGCCGATCTAGAGAGGCAATTTCATAAATACTTCTTCGCTGGCATACATGAGAAAAAGCTTACCGATTTGGTCAAAATGAGGCAATGCAACGACGAATCGGTAGAAAGCTTTGTTCAAAGGCTACGGGACGTGAAGAACAAGTGCTATAGTCTGGTGCTTGATGATCGACAGCTGGCAGATTTGGCCTTCCAAGGATTACTGCCACACATCAAGGACAAGTATGCGTCCCAAGAATTTGAAAGTCTAAGTCACCTGGTGCAGAGGATTGCCAATCAAGATATCAAAACCTTTGTGTCGGTGTTATGACCCCGGGGTCAAGACCACCAACGAGTAAATTTGTATATCGCGTGCTCCCTCTCTCAGACATGATGCAAGATGGACACAAGGTTTATCCTGGTTCGGGCAAAGAAGGCCCTACGTCCAGCGGGGGGGATGACTTGTATTATCTCGCACCCAAAGCGTGGTGAGGCGAGTCGAGGGCCCCCCGTAGATCATGTAGCAGTCGTGGATTTCGGGGAAGCCTCCTTTCTTGACATCGCCCCTGACGTGGGCGTCACAGGGCGGGTCTTCTTTACCGTCATCTCTCCTGAAGCCAGGAGGGACGAAGTGCTTTCGGAGCATGCGGCAGTCCTCGAGGCGGTGGTTGGCCGGCCCCATATGATAGGGGCAAGGCTCCTTCAGCATCTTATCGAAGACGCCCCCGTCGGGAGGGGGCCCTCGAGGCTTCTTCTTGTCTGCCGCAGCGACAAGGTCGTCGGGCTCGTCATCGTGCTCGACGTTGGGCTCGACGTTGCGTCGGCCTGGTTGGTTCTTCTTCTTCTTCTTCCGGCCGCCGTTGCCGTCGTTGTTCCTTCTGGGCCCATTGTTATTTTTGGGCCCGTCGTCCGAGCCCCCGGGCTCATCCGCCTTGCCTTTCCCCTTCCCTGGGGGAATCTGGAAGAACGCGCCAACGGCCTCTTCGCCAGCTGCGTAGTTGGCGATGACGTCCATGAGCTCGTTGGCGGTCTTGGGGGTGTTTCGCCCCAGCTCCCGCACCAACTCCTTGCAGGTTGTCTCGGCGATGAACGCCGTGATGACTTCGTGGTCGGAAATGTGGGTCAGTGCGGTACGCTGCTTCGAGAATCGGCGGGTGAAGGCGCGGAGGGTCTCCCCTGGCTTCTGCTTGCAGCTGCGAAGGTCCCAGGGGTTGCCCGGCCGCTCGTAGATGCCCTTGAAGTTGCCCTCGAAGATCCGGACCAGGTCGGGCCAGTCCTGGATCAAGTCCGGGGGTAGCTCCTCGAGCCACCTTCGAGCGGTGTCGGAGAGGAACAGTGGGAGTTGCCGAATGATGACGTGGTCATTGTCGGCTCCACCCAGCTGGCATGCCAGCCTGAAGTCGGCAAGCCAGAGTTCTGGCTTGGTTTCGCCGTTGTACTTGACCAAGCTGGTGGGTGGACGGAAACGGACGGGCAGGGAGGCCCGCCGGATGGTTCTACCGAAGATTCGGGGCCCTGGCGGCTCCGGAGACCGACATCGGTCTTCGTCGCTGTCGTAGCGCCCACCCCTGTGAGCGCTGTAACCTCGAGCCTCGGCGTCGCCGTACCGACATCGATTGTTCACCCAAGGGGGTCGATCGTCGACGAGGCGTTCCTAAACCAGTCGTCGCTCGACTTGGCCCTGGGGCGCCTTGTCCTGGTGGACGGATACCTCTCGATTTTGTCGGGGGGCACTGCTTGTCGCTCAGAGGCAGCCCCTCGACGCCTCGAGGCTGAGCTCTCCACCTGCAGTTTGGAGAAGCCCCTGGATTTCGTCCCTGATACGTCGTGCTTGGGGGGTCGATGGCGCCGGCATGTCACGGAGCAGCATCGCGGCCGCTACGACATTCTGGCTGGCGCGGTTGAAGACTCGGGGTTCGACGGCCCCCTCCTCGATGATCTGCCGGTGGACTTCCCGGGCCCGCTCGCGAGCTCCTCCACCCTGAGGACACCCTCGATCCCGCTCGAGGGCGTGCTCGAGCTGCTGAAGACACAGGCGCTCCTCCTCGAACTTGCTGAGAAGCTCTCGAACCTGCCCAATCTAGACGTGTGGGGGTGGATCGACTCTATCAAGACTTGGGGCGTTGGCATCTCATGCCGGTGTAGCGTTGGCCCCTCCTCCTTCTTCGGTGGCCGCGGTGTCGTCGACGTTGTCCTGCGGGTCGGCTTGTTCGTCGAGGTGGAAGCACTCCCGGGTGGAGTCGTAACTCTCGTCGGGAGAGTCCGAGTCGGGGTCGGCATGGTAGAAGTGGGGGAAGGACCCCTTGCGCTCCTCCGCCAGGCGCCGCCGCAACGTGCCCCATGTACGGGGTAGTCCCGGCTCGCTCGGTGAAGAGGTGGTGACGGGAACGGCCGTCGCACGCGGCGGAGTCCCTGGAGACCCGTCACGTGTCTGTATCTGCAATCCTACGAGGGCGGAAGAGAGCCCTGCACTATCGTGGTGCCCGCGCGAGAATGGGTCACGCGGTGATGATGGGGTCGAGTGTGTCGGAGAGGCCGCGGGGACCCCCGGGGACGATGATGCGGCGGAGCCAAAGTCCCACTCAGAAGGGCGCCCGCCCTCGGGCCACGAGCATGGGTCAAACGGACCCCTGGGAGAAGGGACTGTATCACCAGTCGGGGCCGGGGAAACGGCATCCGGCACCTCGGAATCTGCACGACGAAGGGGAGGTCAGAGCTGAAGTCTGATGAGTTATCCAATCGTCTGAATCCCCTTTTCTCTACCTCGGCGTCCCCTTTTATAGACCAAGGGGAGGTCCGAGGGTACAGGGCCCTAACTGCGGCAGTACGGGTAGCGTGTCTGAGGCACAATGTTGGCGGAGAGACGTTGAGCACTGTGGCGGCATGGCCTTCCCGTCCTTCTGGCGTCCCCGGTCGTGGCGGCAGTAGAAGTCGCCGCAGCACAGCGTCCGCAGGCGGGCACGAATCCCACGGCTGAAGCGGGACGGGGCGGATGGGACGGCCCCCATACTGGAGTCGTTGGAGAGAGGGGTCGAGCCCCCCGATCGAGGGAGGGGTCGAGCCCTGCGTGGCTCTGTCGCATTCCCGAAGTCGTCGTCGAGGGTCGCACTGTTCACTTTCCGAGGGGTACTGCTAGAGTCCGTACTCGCGTAGTGGCGACAGTGGCGGCACAGTTGACAGGAATCGGGGACTTGACGGGGAGTTGGCGGATTTGATAGTGGACGCGGGCGCCCATGTCGTTAGGTGGTTTCACTTTAACCCATGCCGGGAGCAGTTGGGTTAATCGAGCCTCTCGTCCGGGGGTCGTCCGTTCGACCCCTGGTCCGTTGCTCATCGTCGAGGTAGGGTCGGAGCAGAGACGGGGTCGGAGAGGTCGAGGTATAGGTCGGAGGGTCGTTCGTTCGACCCCTCGTCCGTCCTTCGTTCGTCGAGGTGGGGGCCGGGGGGTCGTTCGCTCGCCCCCTCGGTCCGTCATTTATCGTCGAGGTAGGAGCCAGGGGGTCGTTCGCTCGCCCCCTCGGTCCGTCATTTATCGTCGAGGTAGGAGCCGGGGGGTCGTTCGCTCGCCCCCTTGGTCCGTCATTTATCGTCGAGGTAGGAGCCGGGGGGTCGTTCGCTCGCCCCCTCGGTGTTAGGAATATGCCCTAGAGCTAATCATGTAGATGATTATATTCCGATTGTATCCATGATTAATAAAGTGTTCTTTGAATATCCATTACAGACAACGAGTATTGATTGATGATTATGTGAATTGTTTGTGGAACTCAATTACCTGAATGGTTATTCTAAAAGTTGTCCCTGGTCGGCATTCTTGTAAGAGCACACTTGAATATTAGACCAGCACATGTATTAGTTGATGGCTATGTTTCACAAGTCATAGACATGGAGATGTCAAACTAATAATGTGGGCACATGTGAGACATGTAGGCTGGACTGACCCAACAAGAGAAAGTCTGTATTCATGTCATGTACGTTATGTCCTTAGACCTGAGATTGTGGTATGTACTCAAGATGTGAAACGATCTACTTAGGGACTATCAAACGCTACTCCGTTATTGGGTAGTTATAAAGGTGGTCGTTGGGTGGTCGGGAAACATGCTATGAGACATAGACAATCAAGATGGAATTTGCCCCTCTCTTAGTGAGAGAGATATCACTGGATCACTCATGTGATTGGATCAACAAATGCATGGTCGTGCTTGGGTTAAGTGTTAACTCACGAGTTGAACCATATATCGAGTGGCGAAGGGAATAACTTGTACATGGTCATAGTGGTTCGTCTGATATGATCATAGCGTATACATAGGAGTTGACACGCCTTGCTAGAGGCCGCTATCAACTATTGGTCGAGTAAGAGTACTTGGGCCATGTCTATGTATGAGTGAGCCCATAGGGTCGCACGCTTAAAGGGCTGGAAGCCTAATTCGGGTTGGACCCGAATTAGACTAGGTTTAGGGTTACTAATGGGCCTCCAACGTGGGAGCTCGTCAGGACGCCTATATAAGCAAGGGGTGGGCGCGGGGTGAGACCTATCCACGCCTTTTGGCAGCCGCCGTCGCCTCCCCACGCTCGCGCCTTTTGCTCCTCACGGACCTAGCAGTCCGGAGGCGCAACGCTTCCTCCCTGTACGTGTGGGATTCCTCGGAGGTGCTGCATCTAGAGCACAAGGACAAACCGCGCGAAGGGGACGTTGAGACGGACGACCACGCAACTGCACTGCCTGCTGCGACGCGCACGACTACATCAAGTCGTCTTCCGCTGCACCTGCGCGTCTCGTGGTAATCCCGTAACCTATAACTAGCAGTAGATCCTTGTTTATGAGGTCGAAAAGTTTTTGTTTTCGGCTAGCGTAGCAACCTCGTATTCCTACACTCGGTCCGTCATTTATCGTCGAGGTAGGAGCCGGGGGGTCGTTCGCTCGACCCTCGGTCCGTCTCTTGACGTCGAGGTGGGGGCCGGGGGGTCGTTCGTCCGACCCCTCGTCCGTCATTCGGCGTCGAGGTGGGCCGGCCCGTGGCTTGTCGCCACAGCTGGTGTAGAGGGGTCCCTCGAGCGATGGGCCGTGCCTTACTGAGTAGTGGGCTGGTCCCTGCCTTAAAAGTAGTTGCTATGTTTAGCGTTAATTTATCGAAGGGTTTAGGGTACCCCTTACCTTCGTACCCGACACTTTGAACCCAGGAAGACTTGGAACAAGAAGGTAACCTTCATCAGGAAAGAAGAAGACTCTGGATCGGATGAAGAGCTGAATGTTGATGTAGCCGAATGGGTGAAGGATAAGAAGCCTGTGTCTTGTCCGTTCGGACAAAAAGAGACTGAAAGGTTCACCTTCGACATCACCAAGGCCAATAGGATGTTTGACTTATTGCTGCAAGAAGGGCGAATCAAGTTGGCGCCCAACCAAGTAATTCCATCGGCCGAAGAGCTCAAGAAGATTAGGTACTGCAAGTGGCATAATGCAACCTCACACAGTACCAATGACTGCAAAGTATTCAGGCAGCAGTTGTAGTCAGAGATTGAATCTGGGCGTATTAAGTTTGAAAATTCTAAAGTCCAGAAACCGATGAAGATAGATCAGCACCCATTCCCAAACAATATGGTGGAAATCAGTGAAAAAACCAGAGTGCTGACATCGGAAGCTGCCAGGAAGAACTCATCGGTAGATCCCAACCACCAAGTACTTGAACGCGACGCAAGAAGGTTTGCCGATGACAGAAAGAGTAAGAAGGTTGCCGATGAAGGTAGCAGTGCCAGCAGGGCTCCTAGGGTTATAATCACACACAAGCAGCCAAGGCGAGATCATCGGCAATCACGTGAAGAGCGATATCGGCAAGAAGAAGAGGAGCATCGGGAATGGCTTCGACATAAGGACCACTGGAAGTGCCCCTTCTTCGTTCACTGCTGGGAAGAAGGCATCAAGCTGCCCACTGCCGATAATTGTCCAGAGTGCAATGCGTATTACACTTCCGATCGGTCAGGTAAGAGACCTTGTTTTGATGATCAGGCACCCAGGTACGCCAAGCCGCTCAGAGAGAACAGATCGGCACATGACCGACTGGGGGGCAAGCTCAGTGCCCATAACAGGCTTGGCAGACGTGTTAATCAAAGGGAGCTGGAGGAGATGGCCAATGCCAGAATACCTGACGAAGACATATTCTCCAGAGATCCCAACATCGGAAGAAGTGCCGATGCAAGCAGTGGGAAGCAACACCAGCCCGTCTGGAAGACCAAGCTTCCTCAATGGTGCCCCAAAGGTTTGACCAGGACCCAGAAAAGAAGGATTCAGTGCCAGCGCCGTGATGACCTGTGTGATGATGAAGGACCATCAAGGGAGAAGCAGTGGAGGCCAAAGCGCAAGGACAGGGATCCATCGGCAGATATCAATATGGTCGTCATGTTACCGATGGAGTTCATGGCACCCGTCATTGATGATGAAGAGACTGCCGATATGGCACAATTGGTACTGGATCCGATGACGGCTGTCTTTGAAAAGCCTGCCAATGATGAGAGGCAGCATCTGAGAGCTCTGTTCGTTAAGGGCAAAGTGGATGGGCAGACGATGACGAAGATGCTGGTAGATGGCGGCGCGTCAATCAATATAATGCCATATGTCATGTTCAGAAAGCTTGGGAAAGGCGACCAGGATTTAGTCAAGACCGACATGAAGCTCAAGGACTTCGAAGGCAATGTGTCGACCGCTATGGGAGCCGTATGTGTTGACTTAACCATCGGCAGCAAAACTTTGCCGACAACGTTCTTTGTGATCAGTGGCAAAGGCACTTACAACTTGCTCCTCGGAAGGGATTGGATCCATGCCAATTGTTGTATCCCTTCTACTATGCATCAAAGTCTTGTACAGTGGATCGGGGACAGAATTGAAGTTGTCCGAAGTGAAGCCCCATCTACTGTCGCATCGGCAGAATCGGAAACGTACGAGTAGACCAGGTGCATATCTGGCGAAACCTGGGACAAAGAAATCCTTAAAGTTGCCGATTACCGCATCAAGCCGATCCAAGCAGTCGGTCCTGAAGAAGAGTTTTAATGGATCGGTTCGCTGACGACGGAAAGCAGGGGCAGGGCTTCACGTCTGCCGATGACTTACTCGAGGTTGACATCGGCGATGGTAGTAAACCTAGGCCTACATTTATTAGTGCTAAGTTAGATTCCCAATGTAAGCAGCAGTTAACCGATTTATTGAAAGAGAATAAAGATTGTTTTGCTTGGGATTATACAGAGATGCCTGGTTTAGACCGATCGATAGTTGAACATCGGTTACCCATCAAGTCTGGTTTCCAACCACATCGGCAACCTGCGCGCTGATGCAATCCTACTATTCTGCCCGACATCAAGGCTGAGATTACAAAGCTAATCGAAGCTGGATTTATTCGGCAATGCCGATATGCCGATTGGATCTCTAATGTGGTTCCCGTGTATAAGAAGAATGGAAAATTTCGTGTTTGTATTGATTTCAGGAACCTTAACAAGGCTACAACGATGGATGGCTACGCGATGCCCGTTGCCGATCTGCTGATCGATGCTTCTGCTGGGCATCAAGTTATTAGCTTCATGGATGGTAATGCTGGGTATAATCAGATATTCATGGCTGAAGAAGACATACCCAAGACTGCTTTCCGATGCCCGGGTCACGTTGGCTTATTTGAATGGGTAGTCATGACTTTTGACTTGAAAAATGCTGGTGCTACTTATCATAGAGCAATGAATTTCATCTTTCATAAGTACATCGGCACAATAGTTGAAATCTACATCGATGACGTAGTGGTTAAGTCTGGAAATTTCAGTAAACACCTTGCCGATTTGCGAAAAATATTGGAGTGCACGAGGGAGCATGGGTTGAAGATGAATCCTAACAAGTGTGCATTTGGCGTATCGGCAGGACAGTTCCTGGGTTTCATGGTGCATCAGAGAGGCATTGAAATCGGCAGAAAGTCTATTGATGCAATTAACAAGGTGGTTGCTCCTACAAACAAGACTGAGCTGCAGTCCCTGATCGGCAAGATTAATTTCATTAGAAGGTTTATATCCAATCTATCTGGTAGAACTAAATCTTTTAGTCCACTGTTAAAATTGAAAGCCGATCAAGAGTTCACATGGAAGGAGGAACAACAGTCAGCCTTAGAGGAGATTAAGAAATACTTAGTGAATCCTCCAGTCTTGGCTCCACCTCAACACGGGAAGCCTTTCAGGTTATATTTGTCTGCCGATAACAGTGTTATCGGATCAGCCTTAATTCAAGGATTTGAAGGAAAGGAACGTGTCATATATTACCTGGGCAGAAGGTTGGTGGATGCTGAAACCAGGTATTCGGCCATAGAGAGATTATGCTTATGTTTATATTTCTCTTGCACTAAATTAAGGCATTATTTATTGTCGGCTGAATGCACTGTTATCTGCAAAGATGATGTGGTTAAATACATGTTGTCAATGCCGATTTTGAGTGGACGAATCGGAAAGTGGATTCTGGTACTTTCAGAATTTGACCTAAGGTATGAATCGGCTAAGGCTGTTAAGGGTCAGGTAATGGCTGATTTTGTTACTCAGCATTGTAATGTGGTGAGCTCTGTGGAAATCGCTCCTTGGACTTTATTCTTTGATGGTTCTACGTGCAAGAGTGGAGCAGGTATCGATATTCTCTTGATTTTACCTCGAGGACAGAAGTATGAAATCTCGTTGCCGATTGTTGCTACTTCAACAAACAATCAGGCTGAGTACCAGGCTTTGCTTAAGGGGTTAGAATTACTCAGGGAAGTGTGTGCTGATGTTGTTGAAATCTTCGGTGACTCCATGTTGGTGATTAACCAATTGATCGGGACATATGAATGCCGAAGCGAAGTTTTGATTGCAGCCCATGAACGATGCTCGCAATTATTAAAAGAGTTCAGGGAATACTGCCTTGAACACATTCCTAGGTTGCATAATGAACAGGCCAATCGGTTAGCACAGAATGCCTCAGGGTATCAACCGATTCAAGAAATCACGACATCGGTAACAGTTGCCGATGACTGGAAAAAGGAGATTGCCGATTACTTAAAGGACCCATCTAAGAAGGTTGAGAGGCGTCTAAGGTTCCAAGCTACTAAGTATGTGCTCCTCGATGATGAATTGTATTATCGGACGATTGATGGGGTTTTGCTTAGATTCATCGGTAAAGAGGAATCAAAAGAGTTGATGGGTGAAATCCATGAAGGTGTATGTGGAGCGCATCAATCGGCATTCAAGATGAAGTGGATGATTAGGCGGAATGGATATTATTGGCCGACAATCCTTGAAGATTGCTTCAACTATTTCAAAGGGTGCCAGGACTGTCAGAAGTTTGGTAATGTGCAAAGGGCACCTGCGTCGGCAATGAATCCTATAATCAAGCCTTGGCCGTTCAGAGGATGGGCAATTGATCTCATCGGCCAAATTTATCCGCCATCAAGTAAGGGGCATAAGTTTATACTTGTTGCTACCGATTACTTCACTAAGTGGGTTGAGGCAATCCCTTTGAAGAAGGTGACATCGGCAAACATGGTGGATTTTGTTAAAGAACACATTGTTTACCGATTTGGTATTCCTCAGACTATTACTACCGATCAAGGAACTATGTTCACATCGGGAGAGTTTGATGAGTTTGCTGCTAGCATGGGTTTCAAGGTGTTAAACTCTTCTCCTTATTATGCTCAAGCTAATGGTCAAGCTGAAGCGACTAATAAAGGAGTCATTAAGCTTATAAAGTGCAAGATTGAAGAAAACCCTAGAAGGTGGCATATGGTGCAACCAAGGCCTTGTGGTCATATCGGATGGCTTGTCATGGTGCAACCAAGGTCTCGCCGTATTAGTTAGTTTATGGACACGATGTTGTCCTGCCTTGGGAAGTTAAAGCTGGTTCTAGGCGATTATCTTTTTAGGATCAACTGACGACCGATGATTATGCTACTCTGATGAAAGATGAGTTAGAAGATTTGGCAAGTCATCAGTTGAGGGCATTGATTAGCATTGAAGAGAATAAGAAGAGGGTTGTCAGATGGTATGACAAGAAGGTAAAGGCAAAGGAGTTTGCCGATGGCGATCTGGTATGGAAGTTGATTTTACCGATCGGGACCAAGAGCTCTAAATTTGGAAAGTGGTCTCCGAATTGGGAGGGTCCTTATTGGGTGAAACAGTCTGCTCCTGGTAATGCTTACATTTTGGAAACTCTCGAAGGAGTTGTGTTCTCTAGAGCGATCAACGACAAATACTTAAAGAGGTACTACCCTAGCATATGGGTGGATGCATAGTGCTCAGTTGAATGCCGATGAAAGAAAAATTATACAAGCATCGGTAAAACGTACTGACATTATATTACAAGGGCCAAAATCAAGTTTAGAGTTACATTTTTGCCGATACAACAAATAAATTACAGCAAGGAGTGGATGGCTGATATCGCACGCAGGCGAATTTGCTCTATTTCGTCCATCTCCTTAGCGTCGGCATCGGCAGAACCCTCGACCGGTTTAATCTTTTTCTTCCACAAGAAGGCTTGTCGGGTATTCTGGTCCCTTTCTTGCCGTAGGACCCTGATGGTGTCGGACAGTTTGGCTTTCTTCTGGTTGGCTGCAGTCAAAGCCTCCTCAACCTTTTGCAACTCAGCTAATAGTTCTTCTTTCTTTGCCGATAGCTGAATGACTTCTTGATCGAGGTTGGTGATGGAGACTTCTGCTAGGCCGATGCCCTTGTGCTTTTCATCGGCAATGTTTTTGAACTTGAGCTTCTCTTCCTCGCTTTTGGATTGGGCGGCCCTATCGGTAATGCGACGGGAAAGCTTCTGGTACTGGATTTGTTTGATGTCGAGGAAGGTTGCCTGGAGAAGGATTTCTGCCATATCGGTAGGGAGATGGCCTTGGATATCCTTGAAAGCGATCCTTGCTGCCGATGAGTCCTGAATGAGCTGGGACGTATCTTGTAGTAGTAAAGAGAGCAATTCTTCAAGCTTGGACTTGGTCTCTGTCGATAAAGCTGGGACAGAGCTCTCTTCCTCCTCATCGTCATCAGGGATGTCGACTGCGAAGGAGAACAGACTGTCCATTTGAATGGGGCCTTGGCGTTCATCTTCATCTTGGGGGTTGAGACTGAAGGAGAAGAGACTGTCCGGGGAGTCTTGGGCCTGAAAACAGAGAAGTTAAAATATGCCGATCGTAAGATTATACTATGAGCTTAGGGTGATTGACTTACCGTCTTGAAGTGGATCTCTTGCCTAGGACTTGGCATAGTAGATGGTCCAGCTTCATCCCGGGCATCGGCAGCAGATGCCGATGACTGGGCCTCTGCTAGAGAAGCAGCCGACGCCGCTGGTGCTGGTGGTGTTATTGCCGGCGTCGCTTCCGATGTGGTGTCCGGTTCTTGTGGCGGCGCCGCCGCTCTCTCATCGGGAACTTCGGCCGACGGTGTCGATGCCGATGTTGCCTCCGTTACTACGGCGGGTGGAGTTGTTTCTTCATCGGGGAGTCCGGCCGATGGTGCCGATGGCGATGCTGCCTCCGCTGTTGTAGCAGGTGGGGTTGCTTCCTGATCTGGGACGTCTTTCATCGGTTGATCAGGCACAGGAGCCAATGGAGGTTCTGTCGATGATACGCCGACAGTTGGTGCAACTGGAGCCGACGGAGTTTCTGCCGATGGCGCGCCGACAGTTAATGGTATAGTTGGAGCCGATGGCGAAGATGGGCTAGCCAGCCTCAGACGCCTCTTCTTCTTTGGCACAGCAGCAGGGGATCAGACCCGTTTTGACGAGGAATGGGGGGCATCGGCAGCAGGACTGGGAGATACTTGTCTGCTTGAAGCAGCTGCCGATGACCACATTGCCTGAGAATATAAAGCAAGTTATACAAAATAAAATGTTGCCGATAAAATAGTACGTAATCGGTACAGGTAAAGATGAATTTACTGCATGAACCCGCGTCAGGGCAGCAGCAGCGGCCGATGTAGCCTTGGCTTTTGCAGGTGTCGGCGTAGGTACTGTTGAGGTGTGAAGGCAGCCAGCGTAGGGGCTTTGTTGCCGATGATTGATATGGGGCCCATTATCCGAAGATTGAAGGGCCTGCCACTGTTGCTCGTCGTAGGGATCGGATCATCGGCCTGTCGAGCGCAAAAAGGTTAAGTACCGATGATGGAAATAAAGTAATAAGGAATGCATCGGATAAAAGACTTACTGCGTCATCGGGGATGATGTGATCGGCGTCAATCATGTGCCGATAGTAGTGCGATGACTTGGCAAACAGCTGACATCTCCATTCTTGCCACCAAGACTTGTACTCATTTGTGATGAAGGAGGTTGGTGACCAGGAGGACAGGTCAATGTCTGATATATTGGCATCGGGTAGGAGATTGACGACCTTGTTCCAGTCTAGAGCACTGGATATTGTCTGCCTGGGCTTCACTACTTTGGAGTAGCAGAGTTTAATCGGCAGTTGGCCAAATGCCAATTGTCTCGCTGCTGCCAATGGGTAGTAGAACTCATAAGATGGAGGGGCATTCTTCCCAGATCCGAAGATATTCACTGGAATAGCTCGGGGAGTGATGCTGGCCTTCATGATTGCTCGATTCTCAGGCAAGTTCCCATCGGTTAGGTTGAATAGCAGCGGGAACTGATTGTTTTCATCAATATATGGCCACCAGACCCGTTCCCGTGAGGAAAGTCCATTATAAAACCTCTGAAAAAACATGTCGAATTGCTCTGTATCGGCATCGGTTCCTGGCAATACTATGATGGCCTCTCCAAAGTTGAGTGGGGGCGAGTTGCCGATTCATCATCCCTATACTGGTGATCTTCCGATATGTCCCTTGGGAATCGTTGAGCGAACAGGTCAAACTGAAGGGCCTTGTGCATGTGTGCGTTCAGCCACATATTGATAAACCACCAGGGGCCTCCAAGGTTGCCGATGGACTCACCTAGCAACAGTTTTTTGGACACTTGATGCAGGAGGTGGTATACCGATCCGAGGAGGTATCTACCGAGAGGGAGTCTTGTTCCATCGGCAAGGAGTTCTGCTGCTGGGAGATACATGGTGGTCGGTCCGACAGTCTTGCCACAGAAAACAAATTTCTCTAACCACATGTTCAGAAAGGTGGCGTGCTCCCTTTGGCTTACCGACCAGGTCTTTTGCTGTTCTTGGATGTAACCGGTCCAGCCGCCGATGTTCCGTGTATTCACTTTGTGTTTAGCTTTCCGATGAAATAAAGTTGAGACATCATCGGAAGAAACGTCCAGGCCGGTCAGCATGTGAACATCGGCAAGGGTAGGAGTAGCTGGTCCATGTCTGAATAGAAAAGCATTCATAGTGTCGGACCAGAAGTAAGAGGCTGCTATCATCATATTCTCATTTTTCTGCATATCGGCAATGGAGAGCCTAATGCATTGATCCAGGTTGCGCTCTACCCAGTACACCTGCTGTGTTCTAGTTACCCGAAGGTACCAGTTCTTCCACCCCTTGGTAGGCTTGGGCCATGAACGGAAGGCATCCTTCCATAACCCTAAACTGAAGCATTCAGATCTAAAGGGGATGCGGTTGGTTTCCGCGTTGATTATGTAACTGGGGTCAGGGTTGCCCATTGGACCTAGACAGCTGAAGTTGGATTGAGCAAGTGGGATCACTACTTTGTTGTACAGTTCCTAGAGTTCGAGGAAAAGAATTGAAAGAATCAGAAAAGGAACGGGGATGATTCTAGATTCGTGCGGAAAAGAGCCAGCAGGAGGTTGGATTAGGAAGAGAATAGGTCTTACCTTGGGGATGTCGACTTGAATTGCCATTGGAGTTGAATGAGTGCTTGTGGTTTGTCCTTGGATTGCTGAGAGGACTGTTGCTCGGGCGAACAGGTGTTCTTCGGAGGCGTCGCCGGAGGTTGAAGACGAAGGCAGGTGTAAAAGTGAAAATGGACTTGGGGTAAAAAACAGATTGGATCCCAGTAACTTTTATAAGCTTACTCAGGGGTATTTTGGGATTTCGGTTCACACTGTGGAGAGGCCCGCGGTAGATACGCGCAATGATCAAGGGAATTTGCAACTGTTGGTGCTACAATCGAGGGATTTTATTATTAAATTGCGGTTCTGCGCACGGAGATCGAGGAAACTGTGCATTTATCTCGAAGGTAACGGCTACAGTAGAGAGAATTTCAGCACGCAAAGTACTATACGCTCCGAAACTGGGGGGCATGTGTTGACACCGTTTTTCAGCACGTGTCAAATGAGCTAAGGCTTGACTGGTCGACAGCCGTCTTCCATCGGCATCGGGAAAGCATAGCCAGTAATGCTGATGGGAGTGCTGCGGGAAGATTAAGTATGTTGCCGATGGAGGCTGGATGGTCCTTGCCGATAAGGTTAATTAGTGAAATTAAGTCGCATGGGCTGTAAAGTTACTGTTGCCGATTACCGATGAGGAGACATTGCCGATTGCCGATGAGGAGACATTACCGATTGCCGATGGGGACTGATTGGTGAAGACAATTACCAGTATAAGGATGCCGATCGGGAAGTATTGCCGATGCCGATAGGCATGGGATACCGATGAGTACAGGGTGACTCAGCGCTTAATGTCAGCGGAAGGCCGCCGATGGTCAAAGAAGGAAGTCGCGGATTGAAGGGATCTGCCGATGAAAAGTTTCCATCGAAAAGAAGACATAAGGAAACTGGTGATTTTATGCCAGTATTATTATAGTAGTTTGAGTCCGACTCTTGCATGAGTCGTTTATTTTCCTCTAAAATAGGTGTGTTTGTTTAGGAAAGTAATATTATTGTTTTAGGTCCGACTCCTGCGCGAGTCAGTTTCCTTAAAGTTAGGAGTTTGTTTAGGAAGGATACGTGTCGTGTCTTTGTACAACACTCCATGCGGGAGTATAAATATGTGCCCGAGGGCTACGTGTAACAAAATGAATCCAATATCAAACAAACCAATTTTACTCTTATTCTACTTTTTATCGCAATTTACCTTTATTGCATTAGTTATAGCTTTTCAACGAGTTCTTCAAGCTTCGACGGGCTGCCTCACCTTGATCTCCGTCAAATCCTTGCAAGTTCCGCGTGGGAGTACTTATGAGCCTTGGCATCCGGGCGCATCGCTGTTGCCTCGTTCAGCTCTGCTCTAGTTATCCTGATCAAGCCTCAATCCCAGCATCCGGGCGCATCGCTATTGTCTGGATTGGATCTTGTTCTAGTTATCGTCCTTGTCGATTAACTGGTCAAATCGACTGGCACGCCTCCGGATATCGAATTTCGGGTATAAGCCCGAGGTGTTCGCAGATCCTGACGCTTTTTGTGTCAACAGGTATAACTTAGAGCATTTCATTTCACCGGTCATAGAGGTTTAGAGAAGTGTTTGACCGGGTTGAGTTATAGGAAAATCGTACTATCAAGAGGGATGCATAGTAGACTAGCTTGATGAGGATAAGAGTGCTCAAGTTACTAATCTAGAGACGTTTGAGAGAAGCGGTGCAAATCGTTTACTTAGAAGAGTGCTTCGGTGGCTTTCTGCTAAGCTACCGGTACTACTAGTCTCCCACCGTTACTGATCGGTGGTACCGGTCAGCTTCCGGAGGGGTTTTCTTGCACGCGAGGGCACTTTGGAGATGTGCTGGAAAATGAACTACCGGTAGTACCGATGAGCAACCGGTTAGTACCGGTTGGCTAACTTTTTGCAACGGTCGGGAAGCTCCAACGGTCAGATTCCTTGGACCGGTAGTACCGGTGGGACACCGGTAGTGCATCGGGAGCTGCGGGAATAAATAGGCCACCCATTCCCTTGGGGTGGTGGCTACCCCCTTTATTCCACTTCCACATCTGAGAAAAGGGTCCCAAGAGTGTCTCTCTCTTCTGTGACACCCTGTGTCAAGCTTGCATTAGGATCATCATTAGCCACTAAGCACATCATTTCATTGCATTCATGTTTGCATATGCTATCATTTCATGTGTGTGTTTATATGCTTTGAAACTAGAATTGAATAGGTGTTTTGTGCTTAATTCTTGTGTTTAACCTGTTTAGTTAAACCTTGCTTTGCTTAGGATAAAGTATGGTTTAACTATGTTTAGTTACCCTGCTTAGTTTTATCAAATAAAAGAAAATGGAGAAGGAAATCAGAATCAAGACAGGCCGAGCACCACCCCTCGACTTCTACCCCTCGACTTCTACCCCTCGACTTTGACCCCTCGAAGTTACGAACCGAGGCTTGGACGAACGACCCCGCACGGAAGGCTCGACCGAGTCGGAAGCTCGATCAGCCGATCGACCCTACCCTCGATATCGACCCCTCCCCGCGCGCTCGACCGCACGCACGTGCCGCGCCAACCCGCGCGCACTCACCCGACCGCGGCTGAGCCGTACGTCGGAGTCATCCGCCGCGTGGCCGACGATGCCTGACCACGGAAGTGGAACACGCCATCGCCACCGCTTCGGCACTGCGCCGACATCGCTGTCGCCACTCGCTCTGTCTCACTCAAATCCGAGTTAACGGCGCTAGGACCAAGTCGGCACCGCTTTTCCGCCGCTGACGTCCTGCTTCGTCGCCGCTGACGTGCCAGCCGCCCAGCCGCGCGCCGCGCCGTCGTTTCGCAGTAACGCCGCCGTAGTGCCGCGTCCGATCAGTGTCCCGCCTTGTCTCTTTCGCAATCAAGCGCGAATCCGCGCTAACGGCGCGTCGACCAAGTCCCGCTCTGTTTCGCTCGCCGCAAGCACGCCAGCGCCGCTGCCACCACCGCACCATCGCGTCACGTCCCCTCTAGCAGCGCCGGTCGGCCATGACCAAGCAAAGAGGAGTGCCTATACCTCCTCCACCTCCCGCACTCATTTGCACTCATCCGCACTCGCGCAATCGCTCGCAGTTCTCTGTTCTTCGTTGCGTCGAGAGCTCCGAGCACCGCCAGCACCTTCTTCTCAAATCCACCACCACCCGAGCTCCTCTGCTCAATCCTTCTCGCACTAGCCTTCGCCTTTGCCCCGCACCCACGCTGCTCGCCTCTGTTTCACCAGCCAAGCACTCCAGTCGTCGGAACATCCCCGCCGTTCTTCGAACTCCAAGTCGCCACCGCATCGATCAACCAGCATTCACCGTTCGCCGTCTCGTCTCCGACGCCTCCATCTTCGTGGAAGCTTCGCCGGAGTTAGCCGAGGTGAGAATGCTTTCTCCCTGGCTTCAGTTCGACCGGTGTCGTCATAGCACCGTTGGTCGTGCGCCATTGCCGCCGCCGCGAAGCTTGCACGTGGACAGGTTTCCACAGAGCCTCTCTAGCTTAGCTAGCCCTCGAGCCGCACTTACCACACCACCACGATGCTCACGCACCACAGCGTCGAGCCTCACATCGCCGGTGATCGCTTCGCCGTGTAACACTGCCGTGTTGCACCGCCACCACACACCGTCAACCCCTCTTCACGGTCGTGCCGGTTCAACCAACACCACCAGTGGATGCGCGTAGTCATCCCGAGCCTAGCACAACCAACCCCGCCGCCGAAGACTTCACCATTAGCAAGAACACGCCGAACAACACCGTTGGCTGTTTTCGCTCGACGGTGGATGGACCTCGAGTAATCGAGGGTCATACCCGTCAGTTGCCTCGAGCGCCTCTGCATGCCTCGAGCCCGTTCTCGAAATGATTTCCTATTCTATTTTCAGTTGTATGCCATGTTTGTTTGCTATATCTAGAGTTGGTAAAATCTTGTTGCTAGTTTCTGTTAAGAATAAGTTATAGCCTATTTTATCCTGCTAGCTAGTAGCTCTAGCCTTAGTAGCTTTGTGGTAGTTCTTTTGGGTGTATGCTTAGAATCTCTGTTTGTGTGTTAAATCCTGTTCAAGCATCATCCCTGCACCATTCAGTTATTTATTTATGCATTGCAATCATTTAGGATCCGTGGAGGAACATCAGGAGCCCACAGAGACCACAGTCCAGGAGGTACAGGAGCTGTACGAGGAGTACCAAGAGCTCGACACTAACCTTCCTGAGTACCCTGACCACCAGCCCTCCACCTTCTCTCAAGGCAAGCCCCGGAGCATTCTTAAGCCTCCCAGTTTTTACAATTAATCTACTTCAGTATTTTTATACTGTGATGCATTAGGTGATAGGAGTTGTTTGAATCCCAAATTGATGCATTACCTTCCTTGATTATTGTTTTACCCACCTTGCTACCCTGTTAATAAGAAGTAAAAGCAACCGCTTAGCATGCTTAGAAATAATGGTTACCTTTCTTTTTATGTTTCGTATTATCCCTTGTGGGTAATACTATCACGGTTGGCTATATTTGCTATCGTGGAAAGAACCTATGGTAGTAATGAAATACGGTCAACTGGAAGGCAAGTGCACCAAGTGGTTTAGACTTGGGGGCAGTCCGTCCGTTGGATCGTATAGGTTTGTACACGATGGTGGCCCTCTTACATATTTGAATGCGCCCTTTCACATAGGGGCCGTTGTGAGTATCGACCCCGAAGCCGAGTAAACACTGTCCGGGCCGGAGCTCAATCTGCTGTGAGCACCCTCTAGACTGTAGATACGATCTGCCCCGTGGTGGCCATCTATTTTCTACAATTGGGTGGACCAATGCGAGCCCGCGTCGGTTACCACCTGGACTTTGTTGAGCGGTAACCTAATGCTGACCCGACGGGGAAAGTATGGGCGTGTGTTAAAGGTAATCTTACCAGCTGGTGTATATCGATTCGAATTGCCGCCCCCCACTGGATATGGGGGATTATGCTGAGCTTCACCACGGTACAACTCCATGTGACATCTTAATGGTTCTACTAAAATATTGATGAAGGAACTGGATATATGTTACTATATTGTTTGATTAGATCAAGTGTGTGCTCTAGTATAGATGCAATAACCTAGAGATAATTAGTAGGATAAAAGATGACTGCTCACCGCATCATTAAAATAAACTCCTTTAATTTAAACATTTCCACAAAGTAAAGCTTACCCAACTCCAGATACAGCCATGCATATCCTTGGAGTCTTTATTTTCAGTTCGACGGGCAAGTCTAGCTGAGTACCTTCCCGTACTCAGGGTTTATCCCGTTTGTTGCAAATGGCCAAGTATACTTCGGCTATTGTAAGCACTATCTCTATCCTGTTGAAGGAGAAGAGGAGTAGGCCTTGGGCAAGGTCTTCTACAAGCTCATCTTTTGCTGTTGTCGGACCTGACATCATGGGCACCCTTATCTTTTAAAACTTCAAGTTCAGTTTCGAACACTGTTTTATTTGGCCACAGGTGTTGTGGCATAAGAACTACTTTTATTTGGAACAAAGTGTTGTAATAACTTTATTTCGTACTTTAAGTATTTTCGGTTGATTTGTGGCTCATTCGAATGTGTATCCCTTAATGTACGCGATCCTGAGTTGATGTTAGAAATCCTTCGAGATTTCCGGACTACCGGGATTATATGGGCTCAAGTGTTTTAAGTGGTAGCTAAGTCAGCTACTTTAGCACTTGATCTCTTATAATCTGGGCGGTTCCGTCACATCTTCCTCCTTGCTCCTAGACTTCAATCCATGGTGGATTTGTGAGAGAGAAGTGAGATTAGAGAGAGGAGAGGATCGATCTACGACTTGAGCATTCAATTTCCTCTTCTTGTCGGTTTGCTTTGCATTTGTTGCTCTTGGATTCTTGGAATCCTAGCCGGCTAGGCGTTCTTCGTTCTTTCCCATGATTTGTTCATTTGTGAGGGCAATCGAAGTGTTTGTAATCCCCATCCTTTCTTAGTGAAAACCTTGGGCACTCTTTGTGTGGGCCTCAAGGGAGAGGCAAGGAGGTGAAAGAGACTCCGACCATCGTGGTCACCTCAACAACGAGGAGTAGGAACTCTAGTGTAGAGTTGCCGAACCTTGGTATAAATCGTGAGTCACGTGTGCTTGATGTTGTGGAGATAGCTTCGACTATCCTTTGCTATTGTGTTCTTCGTGTTCTTCCTCTCTCCCTCAAGTTCATAGGTTGGGAAGCCCCGATCTACAAATTGGAGAGGAAGCAATCCAAGCAAAGCTCAACATTATCACCCTCCACCTCAAGGAGTGTGGGGAAAAGCTCGGATCCGGATTCAAAGCTCATCTTCCTTGGATCTCGAAGCTACAGCGCTACCACCGGTAGTACCGGTCCTACTACCATTAGTACAATTTAGTGGTTTGCATTCTCTATTCACTAGCTTATACTTATTGTTTCATACTTGTGCTAGTGTTTAGTGGTTGCTCTTGTAACTAGTTAGGCTTGTGTAGCTTGCCTAGTCACCTTCTAGCTTGTGTGGCATAGAAGTAGTTCTTGAGTGGCTAATTGGCTTGAGTAGCCTTGTTAGTCACATTGCTTAGTTTGTGTAGCTAAGTAAGTTGAGCTCTCTAGTTGACTTGTGTAGTCTTGCTAGAGAGCATTGCTAGTGAGTTTATGTGCTTTGTGCTTTGCTTACTAGTATGTGTAGGAGCTCCCCTTTGTCTTAGAGTACTAGTTGCTTAGGTTTGTGTGACCTTGCAACCTAGACTTGTTTAGGTGAGCTTCCTAGCTTGGCACCTTAGTGAGCCCAATTAGTATACTTTGCTAGGTGCTAGAGTTATAGTTAGAGGGGTGTTGTGACACCCTGTGTCAAGCTTGCATTAGGATCATCATTAGCCACTAAGCACATCATTTCATTGCATTCATGCTTGCATGTGCTATCATTTCATGTGTGTGTTTATATGCTTTGAAACTAGAATTGAATAGGTGTTTTGTGCTTAATCTTGTGTTTAACCTGTTTAGTTAAACCTTGCTTTGCTTAGGATAAAGTATGGTTTAACTATGTTTAGTTACCCTGCGTAGTTTTATCAAATAAAAGAAAATGGAGAAGGAAATCAGAATCGAGACAGGCCGAGCACCACCCCTCGACCTCGACCCCCGCTCGATAGAAAAGTGACGGACCGAGGGTTCGATCGAACGACCCCGGGCCAGAGGCTCGATCGGCCAGTCGATCGACGCCCCCCTCGACTTCTACCCCTCGACTTCTACCCCTCAACTTCTACCCCTCGACTTCTACCCCTCGATAAGGCGAACTGAGGCCTGGACGAACGACCCCGCACGGAAGGCTCGACCAAGTCGGAAGCTCGATCAGCCGATCGACCCTACCCTCGATATCGACCCCTCTCCCGCGCGCTCGACCGCCCGCACGTGTCGCGCACGCCCGCGCGCACTCACCCGACCGTGGCTGAGCCGTACGTCGGAGTCATCCGCCGCGTGGTCGACGATGCCTGACCACGGAAGTGGAACACGCCATCGCCGCCGCTTCGGCACTGCGCCGACATCGCTGTCGCCGCTCGCTCTGTCTCACTCAAATCCGAGTTAACGGCGCTAGGACCAAGTCGGCACCGCTTTTCCGCCGCTGACGTCCTGCTTCGCCGCCGCCGACCTGCCAGCCGCCCTGCCACGCGCCGCGCCGTCGTTTCGCAGTAACGCCGCCGCAGTCCTGCGTCCGATCAGCGTCCCGCCTTGTCTCTTTCGCAATCAAGCGCGAATCCGCGCTAACGGCGCGTCGACCAAGTCCCACTCTGTTTCGCTCGCCGCAAGCACGCCAGCGTCGCTGCCACCACCGCACCATCGCCTCACGTCCCCTCTAGCAGCGCCGGTCGGCCATGACCATGCCAAGAGGAGCGCCTATACCTCCTCCACCTCCCGCACTCATCCACACTCATCCGCACTCGCACAATCGCTCGCAGTTCTCTGTTCTTCTTCGCACCAAGAGTTCCGAGCACCGCAAGCGCCTTCTTCTCAAATCCACCACCACCCAAGCTCATTTGCTCAATCTTTCTCCTTCTAGCTTTCGCCTTTGCCCCGCACCCATGCTGCTTGCCTCTTCTTCTCCAGCCAAGCACTCCAGTCGCCGGAACGTCCCCGCCGTTCTTCGAACTCCGAGTCGCCACCGCACCGATCAACCAGCGTTCACCGTTCGTCGTCTCGTCTCCGACGCCTCCATCTTCGTGGAAGCTTCACCGGAGTTAGCCGAGGTGAGAACGCTTTCTCCCTGGCTTCAGTTCGACCCGTGTCGTGACAGCACCATTGGCCTGAAGGGATACAAGGTTGCTACGCTAGCCGAAAAACAAAACTTTTCGACCTCATACACCAGGATCTACTGCTAGTTACAGGTTACGGGATTACCACTAGACGCGCAGGTGCAGCGGAAGACGACTTGATGTAGTCGTGTGCATCGCAGCAGGCAGTGCAGTTGCGTGGTCGTCCGTCTCAACGTCCCCTTCGCGCGGTTCGTCCTTGTGCTCCAGATGCAGCACCTCTGAGGAATCCCACACGTGCAGGGAGGAAGCGTTGCGCCTCCGGACTGCTAGGTCCGCGAGGAGCAAAAGGCGCGAGCGTGGGGAGGCGACGGCGGCTGCCAAAAGGCGTGGATCAATATCGCCCTGCGCCCACCCCTTGCTTATATAGGCGTCCTGACGAGCTCCCACGATGGAGGCCCATTAGTAACCCTAAACCTAGTCTAATTCGGGTCCAACCCGAATTAGGCTTCCAGCCCCTTAAGCGTGCGACCCTATGGGCTCACGCATACATAGACATGGCCCAAGTACTCTTACTCGACCAATAGTTGATAACGGCCTCTAGCAAGGCGTGTCAACTCCTATGCATACGCTATGATCATATCAGACGAACCACTATGACCATGTACAAGTTATTCCCTTTGCCACTCGATATATGGTTCAACTCGTGGGTTAACACTTAACCCAAGCACGGCCATGCATTTGTTGATCCAATCACATGAGTGATCCAGTGATATCTCTCTCACGAAGAGAGGGGCAAATTCCATCTTGATTGTCTATGTCTCATAGCATGTTTCCCGACCACCCAAGGACCACCTTTATAACTACCCAATAACGGAGTAGCGTTTGATAGTCTCTAAGTAGATCGTTTCACATCTTGAGTACATACCACAATCTCAGGTCTAAGGACATAACGTACATGACATGAATAGAGACTTTCCCTTGTTGGGTCAGTCCAGCCTACATGTCTCACATGTGCCCACATTATTAGTTTGACATCTCCATGTCTATGACATGTGAAACATAGCCATCAACTAATACACGTGCTGGTCTAATATTCAAGTGTGTTCTTACAAGAATGCCGACCAGGGACAACTTTTAGAATAACCATTCTAGTAATTGAGTTCCATAAACAATTCACATAATCGTCAATCAATACTAGTTGTCTATAATGGATATTCAAAGAACACTTTATTAATCATGGATACAATCAGAATATAATCATCTACATGATTAGCTCTAGGGCATATTCCCAACATGGCCGTGCGCCATTGCGCCGCCGCGGAGCTTGCACGTGGACAGGTTTCCACAGAGCCTCTCTGGCTCAGCTAGCCCTCGAGCCGCACTCACCACATCACCACGATGCTCACGCACCACAGCGCCGAGCCTCACATCGCCGGTGATCGCTTCGCCGCGTAACACCGCCATGTTGCACCGCCACCGCACACCGTCGACCCTCTTCACGGTCATGCCGGTTCAACCAACACCACCAGTGGATGCGCATAAGTCATCCCGAGCCTAGCACACCAACCCCACCGCCGGAGACTCCACCATCGGCAAAAACACGTCGATCAGCACCGTTCTCTATTCCGCTCGACGGTGGATGGACCTCGAGTAATCGAGGGTCATGCCCGTCAGTTGCCTCGAGCGCCTCTGCATGCCTCGATCCCGTTCCCGAAATGATTTCCTATTCTATTTTCAGTTGTATGCCATGTTTGTTTGCTATATCTAGAGTTGGTAAAATCTTGTTGCTAGTTTCTGTTAAGAATAAGTTATAGCCTGTTTTATCCTGCTAGCTAGTAGCTCTAGCCTTAGTAGCTTTGTGGTAGTTCTTTTGGGTGTATGCTTAGAATCTCTGTTTGTGTGTTAAATCCTGTTCAAGCATCATCCTTGCACCATTCAGTTATTTATTTATGCATTGCAATCATTTAGGATCCGTGGAGGAACATCAGGAGCCCACAGAGACCGCAGTCCAGGAGGTACAGGAGCTGTACGAGGAGTACCAAGAGCTCGACACTAACCTTCCTGAGTGCCCTGACCACCAGCCCACCACCTTCTCTCAAGGCAAGCCCCGGAGCATTCTTAAGCCTCCCAGTTTTTACAATTAATCTACTTGAGTATTTTATACTATGATGCATTAGGTGATAGGAGTTGTTTGAATCCCAAATTGATGCATTACCTTCCTTGATTATTGTTTTACCCACCTTGCTACCCTGTTAATAAGAAGTAAAAGCAACCGCTTAGCATGCTTAGAAATAATGGTTACCTTTCTTTTTATGTTTCGTATTATCCCTTGTGGGTAATACTATCACGGTTGGCTATATTTGCTATCGTGGAAAGAACCTATGGTAGTAATGAAATACGGTCAACTGGAAGGCAAGTGCACCAAGTGGTTTAGACTTGGGGGCAGTCCGTCCGTTGGATCGTATAGGTTTGTACACGATGGTGGCCCTCTTACATCTTTGAATGCGCCCTTTCACATAGGGGCCGTTGTGAGTATCGACCCCGAAGCCGAGTAAACAC
The DNA here is from genome assembly GCA_022036555.1 of Microstegium vimineum. Classification (NCBI taxonomy): domain Eukaryota; kingdom Viridiplantae; phylum Streptophyta; class Magnoliopsida; order Poales; family Poaceae; genus Microstegium; species Microstegium vimineum. Next base: position 5,437,993 of record CM039125.1, on the reverse strand, counting down.
TGTCCGGGCCGGAGCTCAATCTGCTGTGAGCACCCTCTAGACTATAGATACGATCTGCCCCGTGGTGGCCATCTATTTTCTACAATTGGGTGGACCAATGCGAGCCCGCGTCGGTTACCACCTGGACTTTGTTGAGCGGTAACCTAATGCTGACCCGACAGGGAAAGTATGGGTGTGTGTTAAAGGTAATCTTACCAGCTGGTGTATATCGATTCAAATTGCCGCCCCCCACTGGATATGGGGGATTATGCTGAGCTTCACCACGGTACAACTCCATGTGACATCTTAATGGTTCTACTAAAATATTGATGAAGGAACTGGATATATGTTACTATATTGTTTGATTAGATCAAGTGTGTGCTCTAGTATAGATGCAATAACCTAGAGATAATTAGTAGGATAAAAGATGACTGCTCACCGCATCCTTAAAATAAACTCCTTTAATTTAAACATTTCCACAAAGTAAAGCTTACCCAACTCCAGATACAACCATGCATATCCTTGGAGTCTTTATTTTCAGTTAGACGGGCAAGTCTAGCTGAGTACCTTCCCGTACTCAGGGTTTATCCCATTTGTTGCAGATGGCCAAGTATACTTCGGCTATTGTAAGCACTGTCTCTATCCTGTTGAAGGAGAAGAGGAGTAGGCCTTGGGCAAGGTCTTCTACAAGCTCATCTTTTGCTGTTGTCGGACCTGACATCATGGGCACCCTTATCTTTTAAAACTTCAAGTTCAGTTTTGAACACTGTTTTATTTGGCCACAGGTGTTGTGGCATAAGAACTACTTTGATTTGGAACAAAGTGTTGTAATAACTTTATTTCGTACTTTAAGTATTTTCGGTTGATTTGTGACTCATTCGAATGTGTATCCCTGAATGTACGCGATCCTGAGTTGATGTTAGAAATCCTTCGAGATTTCCGGACTACCGGGATTATATGGGCTCAAGTGTTTTAAGTGGTAGCTAAGTCAGCTACTTTAGCACTTGATCTCTTATAATCTGGGCGGTTCCGTCACAGGTGTAGTCTTGGCTGGACCGATAGTTTTAATTCTGCATTTGTTTCGGTTAGCCGTTGCGCTTAAGTTTCTAGAAAAGACTATTCACCCCCCTCTAGTCCGCCATCTCGACCCTACATATTCGCAGCAAATGCAAGGGCAAAACGTTGGTACGAAGCACTACCTCCTCCACCACCCCAAGTACAAAACATGCCCCAGGGGATGGTACCAAAAGCTGAGCCCCTGTCCAAAAACCAGTTGAACCCACACAACCCCCTCCTAACAATTGGGATGATACTACCATAGCAGAGGCTCGGCCATGGAGTTTGAAACGAAAAGGCAAAAGAAGGATCACTACAGGATGATCAACAACGTCTTTGTCTAAGGTCCGATACGACACACAGACTAGTCGAAGACTCCCATCACCTTTTCAGAAGAAGACCTCTACTTAGAAAGCTACCCCCACACCGATGCGATGGTAATCAAGGCAAATATAACGGCATGGGAAATCAGCAAGATCCTGATAGACACAGGCAGCTCAGCCGACATTTTGTTCGTCAACACCTTCGACCAGATGAAGCTAAGCAAAAACCAACTCCAGCCTTCGAAATCGCCGCTAATAGGATTTGAAGGCCGAAAAATCAATGCCTTAGGAAAGATTTCCCTACCAGTGTCCTTCGGGGACCAAAACAACGCAAGAACGGAGTACATCACCTTCGACGTCATTGACTTGCACTATGCCTACAATGCAATCTTCAGCAGAGGATTCACAGCAAAATTCAACGCTGCAATCCATATGAGCTATCTGTGCATGAAAATCCCAACATTTCATGAAGTCATAATAATCCATGCAAGTGAGAAAGAAGCCAGAAACATAGAAAGAAACATCAACAAAGCACACAGAAATGTAAATTCAGTGGCAACTGAAATATCCCCTGACATGCCAGGGGAAAAACAACCTACGAAGCCAAGAAGAGACGAAGGTCGTCCCACTCCAAGAGGAGGTACCGGACCGAAAGGTCATAATTAGCGCAAAGCTAACAATAGAGGAAGAGGAACAACATACGCACCACATTCCACAAAAACGGAGACATCTTCCCTGGTCAGCATCTGATCTGGGTGGAGTAAGTAGATAGCTAATAGAGCACTCACTGGATGTAAGCGAGCAATGCAAGCCAAGGAAGCAAAGGCAGAGAAAGATGTCAAAAGATAGGGTGCTAGCAGCGAAGAAGGAGGTCCAAAGGTTGCTAGACGCGAAGGTTATCAGAGAGCTCAAATACTCTGACTGGCTGTCCAACGTCGTGCTCGTCCCAAAAAAGAACGGCACAAGATGCGAATGTGCATCGACTTCACTGATTTGAAACAAGGCATGCAAGAAAGATGCATTCCCTCTACCAAGAATCGACTCCTCGGTTCGACAAAGCAGCAGGCTGCAAAAAGGTTCTCAATGTTGGATTGTTTTTCGGGGTACCACCAGATTTGGCTCAAAAAGGAAGATGAAGACAAAACAAGCTTCACAACACCCTTTAGCACATACTGTTTCGTCAGAATGCCTGAAGAACTGAAAAACGTTAGTTCAAACCTTCGCAAGAATGACAAAGGTAGTACTAGGACCTTAACTGCTACGCAACATCATAGCCTATGTTGACGACATCATAGTCATGAGCAAAAGTGAAGCAGAACATTTAGCTGATCTCAAAGAGACCTTCGCCAATCTAAGGGAAGCAGACCTCAAATTAAATCCAGAGAAATGTGTCTTCGGAGTAAGCAAAGGAAAGATGCTTGGATGCATGATAGGTCCGGAGGGCATACAAGCCAACCCGGAAAAAACAAAAGCAATCAAGGCAATGGTCGAACCAAAAACCAGAAAAGAAGTGCAAAAAAACTAACAGGAAGAATCGCAGCATTGAACAGATTCATCTCCAAGTCAGCAGAGCGAAGCTTACCATGCTTCAAGGTACTCAGGAAAGTTCGAATGGGGGACAGAACAGTCGAAGGCATTTCAGGGTGTTGAAAGCTACCTGGCAACTGACCTAGTAGTCACAACTGCCACCCCAAATACACCCTTACTGCTATACGTAGCAGCAACAAAACACGCAGTAAGTCAGTGCTGACACAAGAAAGAGAAGTCGAAGGCACAAAACAACAGTATCCAGTGTACTACATCTTAGAAGCCATATCAGGAGCGAAGCGTGAATTATTCAGAGGTTGGAAAATTGCGTATGCCAGTTCCGATATCATCAGAAAGCTCAAACACTATCTTCCAGGCCCACGAAATAACGATACCTTCGACACAACCACTAGGTGACATCTTCAAAAAACAAAGAAGCCTCTGGCAGAATGGCGAAATGGGGCCGCAGAGCTATCTCAGTAAACATCAACTAGTACTGGGAACAGCATCAAATCACAAGCACTAGCCGATTTGGTAGCAGACTGGACCCGCACGAAGCAACACCCAACCCAAAAAAAGAGCAGTCATGGGACTGCGTTTCACAGAGGAGCTTGGGGAAAGAAGGAGCTGGAGCCTCTGCAGTCCTAATTTCACCATCAGGGATACGACCAAAATATGCAGCAAAATTATTGTTCAAGTCCACCAACATCGCAAGAATATAAAGGCCTAGCCCTGGCCCTAGCGAGGCAAAAAGCATTGGGTGCACAACGACTTGGGGTCAAAACAGACTCCCAAATCGTGGCAGGACAGGTCGAGAAAGACTTCACGGCAGGTGAACCTGAGTTAGCAAAATACCTCACTCTCGTAAGAATAGCAGAAAGGAAGTTTTTAAGGATTTACAGTGGAACACATACAAGGGGGTCCAACACTGAAGCGATGAGCTAGCGAAAAAGGGAAGCAGCAAAAACAGTCACCCCTGCCTGAAGGACGTTCTATCTACAGCTCACCGAACCTTCGACGCACAAACATCAGCAAGACAAGGGGGTTAGCACTGAAGGAAGAAGATTGGAGAGAGCCAATCCGAAGATACTAAACAACGAAGAAGACACCCCAAGATAAAAATGCAAAAGAAAAGAATCGTTCCCAAACCCGTAAAAGCTACCCCCGGGGGGATGGAGATTGTACAAAAAAGGAGTACCCAACCCAAACCCCAAAAGTCCCCCCAAAGGGGAAAAGGGGGGGGAAAAAATTTTTTTTGAAAAAAATTTTACATGCGGGCTTTGCGGATCTCCCATGGGCCCCCAAAAGACCCTTTCCCCCAAAAAAAGAAAACCCCAAAAGGTTTCAGGGCCCAACCCCACACATAAAGGACTTTCAAAGAAAAAAAAAAAAACCGGCGAACCCTCCCAGCCCCTATCTGGCCCCCCAAAAGGGGGTTTCCAACAAAAACCCCAAAAAAATCCCCCCCGGGGAAAAGGGGGCCGCTTTTGGGGCGTTTGGGGGGGGGGTTTTGGGGGGGGGAAACCCCCCCCCCCGGGGGAAGGGGGGGGAAAAAAAAAAATTTTGTATTTAGCCCTAGGGGAATTTTTCAAAAGGGGGGGATAGAAAAACCCCCAAAATTTAGCAAAAAAAAACCTTTTCCGAACAAAAGGGAAAAAATTCTTTGGAAAAAAATCGGTTTGGGGGATTGGGAAAGTCCCCAAACCCCCTAACGGGGCCCCAAGGCAAACATTGCTAAAAACCCTTTTTAAAAAAAATTTTTTAAAAAAAGGTGGGAAACCCTTTTTACCCTTCCCTTTTTCATCATCCCCCGGGGGAAAAAGGGGGGGGCCGGGAAAAAAAAACATGATATTTTCCCCCGCCACCCCAAAAAATTTTGTTCAACCTTCAAAAAGGGAAAAGGGGTTTAGGGGAGCTCCCTAGAGTATATGGCCCCCACAACCAAAACCCCCAAAAGGGGGAAAAGGGTTTTTTTCCCATTCAAGCTACTTTCACGAAGAGGCCATTTTCCCAAAAAAAATTGGCCCTCCAAACCCAAAATTTTGACAAAAAAAAAGGGGGGCACTGGACGGGGGGTTTTTGTTGAAAAAAAAAGGGGTTAAAATCGTAAACCCCCGGGCTATTCCCCAAAGCTCTTTTGGGGCGGGGGGGGTTTTCCCAGTTTTTTTTGGGGCCCTTTCAATCAAAAAAGGAAAAAAAAACCCTAAAAAAAAAACGGAACGAGACGACGCGAGGGGGCCCAAAACCCCAAAAAGGGCTCAATTGAAAAAGGGTTTTAACTAAAAAAAAGGAAAAAAAGACAAAGGAAAAACAATTTTTGGGGCCCGGGGGTTTCCCAAACCTGGGGGGTTTACCCCCAGGGGAACAAAAAGGGGAAAATTTTGACGGAAAAAAAAAAGGGGGTCTGCACCCCCAAAACGGGAAAACTTTTTTAAAAAGCAAAAAATTTAAAAATTTAAAAAGGGTAACCCCCTTTTTTAAAAAAAAAAGAAAAAAAAAAAAATTTTGGGTTTTTTTTAAAATTTTGGGTTTGTTTTTTGGCATACCCCCTTGGGAAACTTTTTTTTTCCCCCCCATGGACATTTGTACAAAAAAAGGGAATTTTTCCCCTTTCCCTTAAAACAAACCCCTTTTTTAAAAAAAACTGATTTCGCGGGGGGGGACCAAATAACAATTTTTTCTCCAAAAAAAAAAAAACCCCCTTTTTTTAAAGGAAAATAAAGGGCCCCGCAAAAATCGGATCAAATATTTAAAAAAAATAGGGTTAAAAAAAAACCCCAGTTTCCTTAACCTTCCTCAGGGAAAAACCCTTTCCCCGGGGGCCCAGCCCCGGAATTTTTCCCCCCTTTTGGGGGTCAGGGGGGTTTTTCCGCCCCCCCAAGTAAAAAAACCCCCCAAAACCCGGCCCCATCAAAAATTTTTTTCCCGATAAAAAAAATTCGGAACATCTCCTGGGGGGAAAAAACCAAAAGAAAAAAAACCCCTTTTTGGGGGGAAAAATTTTGGGAAACTTTTTTCCCAGGGGCGGGGGGGGCCCAAACGACCCCTTGTCGGCGGGGGCCCCAAAGGCCCCCTTATTGGAAAAGGGGGTTTTAAATGACCCTTCGGGGGGCTTTTTAAAAACGGGGAACCCTCGGGGAAAATCAAAAAGGGCCCCCCTTTTTAAACCCCCCAATTTTTTTTTCCCCCAAGATTTCCCCTTTTTCCCCCCCGGTAAAGCCACGCTTTTTACCCCCAAAAAAAATTTCCCCCCCGCCCCCTTCCGGGGGGCACTACGCCCCCTTTTTTTTACCGAGGGAAAAAGGCCCCCTGGGGACCAGTCAACCCTCGGCCCCTTTGAAAAGTCCCAAAAAAACCTTTTGGTCAAAAAACACCCCCCAAATGTTTCGGAGCTTTATAACTTTAGGCCGAAATTCTCTCCCGGGGGGTTTGTTGTTTTAAACCGGGGTTCCCCCCCAAAGATAACGTACGGTTTCCTTGATCCCCGCGTGGGGGTTTTGAAAATTTAATAAAAAAACCCCTTTCATTGTAGCACAAAAAAGGTTTAAAAAACCCCCTCGATAAACCGGCATATTTTCCCGGGGGGTTTTTTCCCACAGTCCTGCAAAAAAATAAAACAAAACCCCCAAAATTGTCCCTGAGGGGGGCTTAAAAAAATTTCCCGGGGGCCCCAACGCTATTTTCTTCCCCTGGGGTCCATTTTCCCACTTTCCCCTTTTTCTGCCACCCGTCTTAAAACCTCCAGCCGCTCCAAGAACACAAAACCGGGGGGAAAACATTACTTTCCCGCAACCCAAGGGAAAAAACTGCAAGAAACTCTTTCGATTCCGATGGCAACCAAAAGTGACACCCCCAAGGGGTGAGAACCTATCCCCTTTCCCCAACCCAAACCCCTTCTGTTGGTATTTTTCCCTCGCACAAATCTGTTTTACCCCCCGTTCCTTTTTGGATTTTTCCTCCTTTTTCTTTAAAACTCTGGGAAAGGGTAAAAAAAAAGTAGTTTTTTCCCCCTTACTGGTTCCCCCTTTTAGCGGGGTTTAGGCCCCAGGGGCCCCAACCCCGGGATCCCGGTTACTTAATCAACGCAAAAGGGGGCCAACCGAAATTCCCCCTTCAATCAAAAATGTTTTTTTTTTTAGGGGTTTTGTGGGAAGGACGCTTTCCCGATCAGGGCCCAACCCCCATTTTAAAGGGGGTTTGGAAAAAAAAATTGGGACCTCGGGGTTTGCTGGGGCCCCTTGAAAAATCTAGGGGCAAAAAAAGGAACCAAAATCGGGACCGGGGAAATGGGGGTTTTTCCTTTTGCCAAGAAAAGAAAAGAAACGAGAAAAGCGGGATAGCCGCCCCCCTTTTTTCGGGTTGGGGACACCATGAACCCCCTTTTTAAATTAAAACAGGGAAACCAAACCCCCCACTTTTGGGCCGAGTCCACTTTTTGGCCCTGGTCGGGGAAATATTTTTGGGCCGCCCCCTTTTCCCTTTTTTAAAAACGGGAAATTGAGCACAGAGTAAAAAACCCGGAACATCGGGGGTTTGGGACGGTTACTTCGGGGAAAAACCAAAAAAACGGGGGGGGGGGGAAACCAAGAGACTTTGCCCCCTTTCCTAAAACATTGGCTAGAAAAAAAATTCATCTTCTGCGGCGGGGCATTTGGGAAAAACCCAACTACCATGTACCTCCAGCAGCTGAGCTGCTTTTGCCGAGGGGAACCCCAAGGGTTTTCCCTTGGGCAGATTTTCTTCTGGGATCGGTAAATTGGGTCTCCTCCATAAAGTACCCGGGTTTAACTGCTAGGTAGCAATGGGAAATTTTGGGGAGGCCCCGGTTTTTTTTAATCAACGGTTTGGCTGCACGCAAAAATATCAAAAAAGCCCCCCCCCAAGTTTGGGACTTTTTTCCCCTCAACTTTTCCCCGGGAGAGCCCAATAAAAAAGGGGGACCACCAGGCGGGGAGGGGAACCCGGCCCTACTCGCCCCCCTTTTTATGGGGAGGCCACTATTGTCTGCCAGGGGACCAAATCCCTGTGGGGGAGCAATTGGGGTCTTTTTCCTTTCAAAATTTTTTTTTAACAATGGAATTCCTGCACAGAACGGATCTGGGGCCTTTATCCGTTTTAGAAACCCAAATTTCCCATTCTTTTTTTAATTTTCCCGAGGGGGAAAATTGTACCTAAAAACCCAAATTAATGTAAAGGGCCAGCATCACTCCCCCCGAGCTATCCCAGTAAAACTTTTTGGGATGGGGGAAAAAAAAAACCCCTTCCCCCAAACTTTTGGGATTTTTTTATTACCCACCCGGGGTAGCGGCAAAAACAACTGGGGGGGTTTACCCAACGGCCGATAAAAGTTTTGGGTTACTCCAAAGGTAGTGCAGCCTAGGCAGACATTCTTTTACGTTTTTGGACGGGAACAAGGTGTCAACCTCCCGCCGATCCCGATAATGACCCTGATTTGGGCCCTCCGGGTTAAACCAAAACCCTCCTTTTTCAAAAAACGAGTACAATCCTGGTGGCAAAAAGAATGGAGGTTTAAATTTGTTGGGCCAAATCTTTCGCACTACTATCGGACATGTTTGGGATCCCAAATCATATCATCCCCGACGACCGGGTATTGTTTTTTTAATTTTTTTTCCCCGATGCACCTTATTTTTAAATTCGGCCATGGTTTTAACCTTCTTGTGTTTTGACGGGGTTAGACCCGGGGTTTCCTCCGTGGGGGCAAGAGGGGAAACCCCCCTTTTTTTCCAAACCCTTCAAATTTTAAGGGAGCCCCGGATCACTCACCCGGCCCTTTAAGGCCCCTTGTTAGCTCCCTTTCATCCCACCACATACCCACACCAACCCCCTGAAAAAAGCCCAAGGTTTAAAATGGGGGCTGCGGGCTAGGGGCCCCTGACGCGGGTTGTTTTTGCAGAAAAAATCATCTTCATTTTATACCAAATTATTTTCTGTTAATGGGAAAACATTTACTTCAAAACTTCCCAATTAAATATTTTCAGGCTATGAGGTCAGGGGCAATTGCCCCAAGTAAAAAAGCACCCCCAAAATTCCCGGTTCCCGTTTCCCCCCCATCTTCGTGGGAAAACGCCTTGGGGATTTTGTTTCCCCCGCGGTCTTTGCCAAGGGAAGAGGAGGGGGTTTGAGGTTTGGCTACCAAATTCTTCACCCAATCGGCCAAGCCGCGCCACAAATGTGGGTTTACGTCATGGGCAAAAAAAAAAAAACCCCAAAAGGCCCCTAATCCAACCACCCGATTGGACGACTTTCCCTTTGGTCAGGAGGCAGTTCCATCCGCTGGGCCAGAAGGGGAAAAGGGGTAAATTGGGGGGGGAATTTTTTGCACCGGTTCCAGCCAAAAGGCCTCAATGAAGAAACACCTTAATGCAGGGGAAGGGCACTTTGGGGCATCAAAAACCCATCACCAAAAGGTTCCCTATGGAAGAAAAAAAAAACCCCTATCATGGCAAACAGAGGGGGTTTTTCGGCCCATCGGCGAAAAATTCACCCGATCCCCCTTTGGTTTGGGGCCCGGACTGAAACCCACGGGGCAGCTAAACAACATCAGCATGGGGTGGCCGTAAGTCAAAATTTTCCCAAATAACACCCTCCACCCACGTAGCGGAAAAGGAAACCCAATGGCATGGGTTTCCCAAAATCCGAGGTTTCCGGATGAAAAGGGCGGCTTTTTTACCGCCACAAAAAAGGGTACCAGGGCCAGAAAAAAAAAAAACCCGCCAGCGGACAACACTCCCATAAACCAACATTGGAAATTTTGCCCCTCTAGAAAAAAGCTAAATTCATGGGCCCAACCGCGGCCCAATTTTAAAAAAAACGGGCCTGGGCCAAATTCTGGGAATCCCAAAGTCCTTTTGGGAAAAGAAAACCGCTTCAAGATGGGAAGTCAATCCCCTAAAAAATTTTTAGTTTTAACCCTTCGATCGGCATATTTTTAACCCCTTTCCTTTTTTTCGGGGCCCAAGTTTCCCCCAGATTGTTTTTTCTTTTTCACCTCAACCCGGCCCAAGAGAAGAAACCCAAAAAGCCCCCCTCCAAGAGACACCCTTTTTTTCCTTTTCTCAGTCGACAAAACCCGGGGGTTTTTTGTGGGGGGGAAAAGGGGAGCTCTGCCCAAAGGGCTCTATGGCGGGAATAAAAGCCCAAAAAGTTTGAGGCACTGTTTTTCCTTGCTGCTAAAAAGGCACAAAACCCAGCTCGTTCAAGACTATGGGGCAAAGGATTGCTTTTCAAGGACATCCGAACCCAATCTCTCCGCCAAACTTTACCCAAAAGTCCTTCTCCGGGAAAAAACCTTTTTCCCGACCCCAAAATTTAGTTTCCAGTACCAGAGACTTTTCTCGCATTCCCCGTTTTTGGGGAGCGGCCCAAAGCCAAAGCAAAGGAGAGAAGCCAAATTCAAACCCCTTCCGATGAAAAAACACAAAAGGGGGCCTTTCGGCCCAAGCAAAATTCCATGGGAAACCCCTTGGCCCAAAGGGAAACCCTTTTCGACTGTCGGAAAGGGAAAGGAGGAGAAATGGCGGATTTTACAAAAAGGGTTTTTGGGGGGGGATCTGACTTGCCCAACAAAGAAAACAAAAATGTGGGATCCATCAAGGCCTGTACAAGAAAAGGGACCAGCACCCTGGGCCCAAACCCAAACTTGTGGAAGAAAGAAGTTTCAACCCGGGGTTGAGGGGGTCTCCCGGGGGGATGCTTACGCCAAGGGGAGATAGACGAAAATAGAAACAGATTCGCCCCTTGGGGTGCGTTTTATCAGTCATTCAATCCTTGCTGTAATTTATGTATGGGCCCAAAAAAGGTTACCTCTGATACTTGATTCGGGGGCCCTTGTAATATAATTTTTACATTTTTTTTTTTACCCATGTATAACATTTTTTTTTCATCGGCATCCAAACGGGGTTTCGGGCCCTGTTTTTCCAACCCCCTTCGAGAGGGTTTTTGGAAAAGAATTTCTTTTGCCCGGAGGCTGACTTTTTCTTATCCGGGGTAGGAAATTGAAATTTTGGGAAACCCCCATACCCCAAACCAATTCTGAAACGAAAAAAAAACTCAAATTTTCCCCGCCAAAATACCCTCGGCCCAAAAATCGCCCCCACCTAGGCCTTTGGCAAAACCCTCACCGGATCCCCTAATTTACCAAGTCGGCCCCCAAAATTTCCCGAGTAAATCCCAAATTATTTAAAAAGACCCGGGACAGCCCCACTGGAACAATAATCGGGAACGAAGCTTAAAGCTTCCACCGGATAGGAAATTTTGGACAAGCCGACCAAAAAAACCCCCCAAAAAAGCACGAGGGGCAACTTCCAGAATAAAGTGCCCAACCCCACACGAGTTTTTCCCAAAACGCCGAAATTTTCCCCCCGGGAGAAACCCATTCGTGCAAAACCAAAAAACCTTTTTCCCAGGTTAACGAACCTATCGGTAGTACAAAACCCTCCCCTACAAAAAAACCCTTTGGTAGGGGGTCAGTATAAAATTGGGAAAAAGGGCCCAAACTGCCGGGGGTTGGGGGCCCCCCAAGCCTGAAATCCAAAAATTGACCCCGTTTTGGCCAACGGACAAATTTTGTCGGGGATGGAAAACCCCATCCCTTTTTCTTTTGGGGGTCCACTGCTTTTTTTCCCTTTTAAGTTTTGGATCCACGTACAGGTTTATTGCGGCGTTGGCGGCGAAATTTTTCTTTTCTGGATTTTTTGTTAAACCTTAGGGCACCCGAGAGGTTTTTTTTTCCAGATAGGCTTGTTTTTTCTTTTCTTACATCGGGAAAACCTTCCGGGTTTTGAATTTCTGGACAGCACTTCCCTTTAAGGGGTTTTTTTGGGCTTGGTTTCCCCCCTTGGGTCCCCTTTGAACAACTTGCCCGCCAAGCCCGCTTTTGGGGTCAAGCTTGGCCCCCCCGGTTGGGGCACTACCGAACCCCTCTCCTCGGGGGGCTTTGCGCACCAATCCCAACATCCAACAAGGGTTTCCCGGGCAGATCCAGTTGATAACCCCTTGCATTTTAGGACAACCCCTCCGGGAAATGGGGACTTAATTTCCTTTTCCCCAAAATGAATGAAGAAGGGACACTTCCAATGATTTTCTTTGCGAAACCACTCCCTTTCCTTTCCCCTTCCGGCCCATATCGTTCATCTTTGCGAAATTTCCGCCAGTTCCCCGTTGGTTTCTTTTCATGATTACTATGCCCCGGAAACCCTTTTTTGCACAAGCACCTTTATCGGCCCAAATTTTCCCGGGCCCCCCCTATCATCGGCAAACTTTCCGACCCTCACGTTCAGCCACTTGATGATCAGGAATTTTTACCGATCACTCTTCCTAACAGCTCCGGGTGTCAGCACCTTTGTTCTTTTCCCCCGGGGTTCCACCATTTATTTGGGAAAAAACCGGGGGATCAAAATTTTTTATCCGTTCTTTGGCTTTTGGGGTTTTTCAAAATTGGGGTTCTTCAAAGTTTTTTTTCTGACTGCAGAATTTTGCCTGAAAAACCCTTTTCAGTCGTTGGTACTTGTGAGAAAATTTTAATTTTGCCACTTGCAAAATCCTTGTATCCCCTTTAGCTCCTCGGCCGAGGGGAATTAAAATGATTAGGGGGGAGCAAAGGGCCCTTCCCGAAGCCCAATTTTAAAGGGCAAATAAAACCCCCTCGGGTTTTTTTTGTTACCCTTTGAAGGTGAACTTTCCCAGTCCTAATTTTGGGCCGGAAACGCCAAAGGCAATTTGGCCCCCCCATCGTTTTACCCCCTTTAAAAGTGCCGGGCATTCACTTTCATCTGGGTTTTGAGCCTCCTTGTCCAACGAAAAAAACCCCTGCGCCCCAAATCTTCTCGGGTTTTAAAAAATTTTTAAAATTTTTTGACACGGGGCCGGACATTGAAAGTGAATTTCTCTAATTCAACCCTTTGCCCATAAATTTTGGGTCTTGTCCGAAATCTGAAGCTTCCACCTTTCCCCGGCCCGAAAACACCTTCGTGTTGGACTTGGGCCGGAAGGGGCAGAATCGCTCACCTGGGTTTGGGGAGAGGAATTTCATTTTTTTCAATTTTCCCGATTGGCAAGCCGGAGCAATTTTCACGCAGCAAACACCAGGCCTTTTTGAATAAAAGCATCACCCGGGCAACCGATGAGCACCTTTTTTGGGGCCTACTGGCTGAGTGGGTCGGGGGTTAAATTCGCATCCTTGCATTTTTAAAAGGCCGGAGCGATCGGCCCCATCGACAGGACCAAACTGTTTAAAAATTTTTGTTGACTGGTTTAAAAAAGATGGGGAAATCTGGAAAAAGCCGCCGGCTAGTAGGCCCGGTTTTTTTTTTTCCCCTTTTCTTTGACGCGGGAAATCCTGGGGTGATTGGCACTTTTCACAGCACTAGTCATAAAAAAACACCTAAAGGCCCTCGGCCTTTTTTTTTTCCGATGAGCAATTTTGCACCATCGCTACTTGGGCTTTTTGGCGTTATAACCCCATTGCATTCACGGTTTTCTGTTTTCCCATGTCTCATTGGGATACCCTTCCTTTCGAGTTTGGGAATTTAGTTTTTTATCGGGTGAACACCCGATTTCTTCATTTGAAGACTTTTTGGGTGAACTTTTAAGGCTTTCCCCTTTGGGGCCCAGGGTGTGCAACTTTTTGCTTGGGCGGGCCCAACCTGGCCTGAGAAAGGGCATCCGGGAAAATGACTTCCCGATGGGGCCACATCCGTTTTTTTGACTCTTTCAACCCCTTTTACCTTCGGGTGATAGCGCTGGTCTGCAAGTTTCAAAAGGGTGAGCATCTATTGCCCGGGGGGCTGTGAATGATATTTGACCGCTTTGGGGGGCGGCCCCAAGGGAATTTTACCATCGGTTTTTGGGCACCAGGGTGGGCATTTTTTTCGTTCCCCGTTTCCCCAAAAAAGGGGCACCTTGGGCCCGGGGGGACACCACCACTTGAGCAGTTATCTTTGTTGCAGATTTTTGGCAATCGGCCACCTGGTTGGGAAACGGCCCAAACATCCCCCGGGGACTATAGCCAGCTGGGGGCTTTCGACTCTTTTATCCCAGGAATTTAGTTTTGATTTTTTAATCCCCCATGGGTTTTTTAGCGGGGGTACGGCCGATGCGGCTGACTGAAACCCTTTACCTAGCTTTGCAAACGGCCCCAAAAAATTTTTCCCCAAAACAGGGCGGGGTTTTAAATGTTGGCGGCCTTTTTTTGCATCGGCCCCCAAACATTCACCAAAAACCGATAATCGGGGGTTCTTTTTTCTTGGCGTTTCCCTGGAGGGTTTTCCTTTGGGCTTTCGGGGAAAATACAACTTGAGCGGTGGTTGCCCGGGTTTTAAAAGGGTTTTTATTGGACAAAACGGCCCACCTTGTTGGGATCGGGCCCGGAAATTTCCCGGAAAAACTGATACGAACCCAAAGGGTCGTCCTTCGGGGCCCGGGTTTTTTCATTGCCACCATTGGGTTTTTCCTTTCAGCAATTTTGGGGGTTTTTTTTGCGTCGGCAAGTGAAATTACCGAATGGTGGGCCGGTTTTTGGTCTTGGGTTTTTGCGTGTGTAGATTCCCCAAACGGCAACTGCCCGTTGGGGGAGAAAGTAGTAATGCATTTACGGCCCTCGGGTTTGACGGACGTGGCCCATTTCCAAGGGAAACCTTCCCCCCTCCCTGCATGGTTTTAAAATCGGGCCAATCAAAACAGCAGACAACTTGGAGGGGCATAACCCTACCCCCCACGTTTGGAGGAAAATTGGGCGGGCTCTGGTTATTAAAGGGGGTCTTTTGGTTTGGAAGATTTTCGTTAAACGGAGTTTTTTTCCTTTTTTTGGGGGGGTCAAATTTTGTGGTTTGGGGCGGCCCTGGCAGGGTGGCTCGGAACGGTTTTAAAAAAAACCTTTTGGGAAACCGCCGTTGGGAAAAAATTTGCAAAAAGAGGGGGCCGTTTCCGGGAGTTGACGATGCCCCTGGACCAGCAATTTAAATGGGGCCTGCCCCTTGAAAGTTTGCCCTTTACGGCATTGCAAAACAGCATCGGGGCAAAAAACATTGGATTTGGCTAATAAATGCATTTTTTGAAGGCCCGAATTAACCATCCTTTTATTTTACCAGGATCCGGGGGGGGGTTGAAAAAGTGGGTTTTTGCCGGGGGAGACGGCGGATCTTGGGTTCTGTTTTTGCTTCCGGGATCCCTTTAGGGCCCGAAGGATCAAAATACGAGGCCCCTTTTTTAATTTCCCCATTGGGCCCGGGTCCAAACCTTTTTCTGATTACCCCGTCAATCCCGTGTGGAACTTCAATTTAAAATTTCCCGGGAAATTTGTCAAAGATAAAATTTTATTTTTTATTAAAACGGGGGGCCCACCGAGCGGGGCCCAAAAAAAGGGTTTTTTGACCCAAAAAAAGCGTCCCAAACTTTTTGGGAAAACCTCGGGGTATTACCCCCAAAACTCGATTTAGGGCCCTTTCCAGTCGATTTGACCAATTTAATCGACAAGGAAAGATAACAGAAACCAAAAATGAACGAACGACAGCGAGGGGCCCGGGCGTTTAAGGCTTTAGAAATTTATCAAGGGGAACTAAAAGGGAGGAAATTTTTCGAGGGAAAAAAAGCGATGCGCCCGGGTTGCCAAAGCCTAAAAGGTACTCCCAAAGCGGGGGAATAAAACAAGGAATTTTTTGACAAGGGAAAAATCAAGGGGATGCCCGGGCCCCTCGAAAACTTGAAGAACTCATTTTAAAACAAAAACTAATGCATAAAAAGGGTTTTTAAATTCGATTAAAAAGGAAAAATTTTAAAATAAAAAATTGGTTTTTGGGTTTTTTAAAAAGGGTTGGGTTTTTTTTATACCCCTTGGGGACAAAATTTATACTTCCCCCCAGGAGAGTTTTACAATGACATGACACTTTTTTCCTTCCTAAAAAAACTCCCCACTTTAAAGGAAACTGACTCGCGCAGGGGGCTGGGGTAAAAAATTTTTTATCCCTAAAAAAACACACCTTTTTTTAAAAGGGAAAAAAAACGACCCTTGCAAAAGTCGGGGCCCCAAAAACTATAATAATTTTGGTACGAAACACCCGTTTCCCTTTAATCTTCCTCGAGGGGAAACCTTCCATCGGGGAATCCCCGCAACTTCCCCCCCCCCCCCCTTTGGTCACCTGTAGTCTTCCCCCTTTCCCCCCAAATGCTAAAACATGCCCCCTCGGCATCGGGAATTTCTATCCTGATCGGGACCAAAACGGCAAATCCCCCTCGGCGGCAACCAGCAATGAACCCCTTATCGGCAAAAACGGCAAAATATCTTTCCCTCGGCAATCGGCCAAAAGTGCCCTTTTTCGGCAATCCGGCCCAAAGAGTCCCTTTTGGGAAAACGGTTTTTAAAGACCCTTCAAACGGGGGGGTTTTGCAATGGGGCCCCTCACGGGGAATCGGCAAAAAGGGCCTTTATCGGGGCCATCTTTTTAGCAAGACTTTACCGTTTTTGCCGGGGTAAAAAAAAAACTTCCCTTTGGCCCAAAACACTTAGTCTTCCCGCAGCACCCTTCCATCGGCACTATCGACTCCTGATACCGATGGAGAACCGGCCGCTGACCAGTCAAGGCCTCACCCCATTTGACCACGTGCCAAAAAACGGTGTCAACAGTACTCTAAGGAAGAAAATAAAAGGGAGCGAAGCTAGAAGCAGTGCAGAACATATCCAAGTACCAGGAACAAACAAAAGGCTGGAGAAAAACAACAAGAAATAAAACAAGAACATCAAGGATGAAGACCTCGTTCTCCAAGGAAAGCCAAATGCAGAAATGACTGGAAAACTTCAGCCAAGTGGGAAGGACCCTTCATCGCGAAGGCCGCAGGATGACCGGAAGCCTTCCTGCTAACAGACAACGAAGGCACGACGACCGCGCCACACCTGGAACTCCAGTAACCAAAGAGATTTACATCTAATTAAAAGGGGCCATCGCGGAAATAAAAGCGAAGGTGGGGCTTGTAGGTAGATTTACTTCTTTCAGCATTTTTACTTTCTTAGTTGCTTCGCAAGGCACCTTTACCTTTTCCTCACAAGGGGAGCCCCATACAGGGGCGTGAGGTTTTTAACGAGGCGACACCTTTGTAAAAATCCTCTAAAGTTATAAAGAGGTTATTCCCAAACGCCCTAAACAGAAATTGGTCGAAAGTGACCAACAACGAGGCCACACCATTCGGACACCCTAACACGTTTAGAGGACTCCGCCACTTACAGCCAAATGGCTGGAACGAGCGTACGACCCTTCGCGCCCACAAGGCGTCCACAACTCGGAAAAAGTCCTGCAAGTCGGGCACCGAGGCAAAAGCTCGAGAAAAGGGTTATAACCCCATCGCCCTAAGAGACATCCAGAACTCGGAAAAGTCTTGACACGTCGGGCACCGAGACCAAAAATGTTACGAACAGTACAACCTCCGCACTAAAATTTCATTCAAAACTCGGAAAAGACCTGATAAAGTCAGGCACTGAGGTAAAGGTCTTCGCATAACCACCAAGGCAAAATCTTTAAAAGCTCTGCAAAAACGAGCAGACACAAAAGGGGACCCACAACATTCAATGCGAAGGCAGTAATAACTCGACCAAAAGTAAATGCTCAACAGCCAACAAACAACCACCACCATCCCAACTACCCCTAAGCAGTAAAAGCTAGGCCTCGGGGCACTATAAAAGGCAGCTAAAACCGGCAGCCCCAAAACACCAATCCATAACCCCCAAAAAACGGGAAACTGAGAGCACTAGAAAAAACCGGTAACCCAAGCCTTCGTCCCTCCTAGAGAAAAGCCAAGAACCAGAGGTGCCCCGGAAAAAGTCATGGAAGCAAGTGTTTCTTTAAAATGCAGAGAGAGGGCTAGACCCAAGGAATACCGTCGAAGACTCGTTAAAAAGGGGGGGCACTGTTGGTCAAGAACCGGCCTCCGCTTGTCTGTACCGGGCCCAGCGGAACCGGGATGGGACATTACCGCGCGAAGGCCGAACCTCTCCTCGCCCCGGTTTGAGGGACGCGATCACAGAGAAAGTGATCCCCCACCAAAACCCGCCAACAAGCGCCAAGCCACCCCACACAAGCCCGAAAGCAAGCCTTCGAGTGTCAGAAAGCCGCGGGGGCCCAACCCCCCTACACCACCACCCAAGTTAAGGCGGAAGGAGCCACAAAGGTCAGCAACGCATTCCCGTTGCACGGCTCTTCAGCAAGGGTGGTGGATAAAATGGCGAAGGCAAACCCCCGGTCAGGCACCTGGCCAACCCGGCCAAAGGTTACCCGAAGCAGGTTTTCGAGTGCCAAAAGTGGCGAAGCCCGCTCTGTAGGCTTATGAGGTTGCTACGCTAGCCGGAAAAAAAAAATTTTCTGCCCCATAAACCAGGAACTAGTGCTAGTTATAGATCACGGGTTAACCAAATAGACACGCAGGTGCAACGGAAGCGACTGATGTAGTTGTGCGCGTCGCAGCATGCCGTGCAGTTGCAGGTCGTCCGTCTCAACGTCCTTTCTCGCGGTTCGTCCTTGTGCTCAAATGCAGCACCCCCGAGGAATCCCACACGTGCAGGGAAAAGCGTCACGTCTCTGGACTGCTAGGTCCGCGAGGAGTACTAGGCGTGAGCGTGGGGAGGACGACGACGGCTGCCAAAGGACGTGGGGATCAACTCGCCCCCGCGCCACCCCTTTCTTATATAGGCGTCCTAACGAGCTCCATGTTGGAGGCCCATTAGTAACCTAAACCTTTGTCTTAATTCGGGTCCGAATTAGGCTTCCAGCCCCTTAAGCGTGCGACCCATGGGCTCACGCACAAAATAGACATGGCCCAAGTACTCTTACTCAACCAATAGTTGATAGCGGCCTGTAGCAAGGTGTGTCAACTCCTATGCATACGCTACGATCATATCAGACGACCACCACATTACAATATACCATGTTATTCCTTTGCCTCATGATATTTGGTTCAACTGGTGGGTTAACACTTAACCCAAGCACGTCCATGCATTTCATGAATCTAATCATTTGAGTGATCCAGTGTATCTCTCTCTCTCATAGAGAGTGGCAAATTCCATCTTGATTGACTATGTCTCACAGCATGTTTCCTAACAAACCGAAAGTCACCTTTTATAACTACCCAGTCACGGAGTAGCGTTTGGTAGTCCCAAGGTAGGTCGTTTCACATCTTGGGGTACATCGACAATCTCAGGTCTAAGGACATAACGTACATGATGTGTATAAGACAAACTCATGCCGGGTCTGTCCGCACCATGTCCTACATGTGCCCTATTATTAGTTCGACATCTCCATGTCCATGACTTGTGAAACATAGTCATCAACAAATAATGTGCTGATCCAATATTCATGTACATTCTAGTACGAACTTCGATCAGGGGCAAATTTGTTGACACCGTTTTTCAGCACGGGGTCAAAAAACTAAGGCTTGACTGGTTTAGCGGCCTTTTCCATCGCATTGGGAAATCATGAACCAGTATTTCCCCCGATGAAAATATACTGCGGGAAGACAAGTGTATTACCGGGGAAAGCTAGGGGTTTTGGATGTTGCCAATCCGTTGTTGTAAGCTTAATTGATGAGTAAATAGCCTGGCTGTGAAGTTTTTGTTGCATTGCCGTTGAGGAGACGTTCCCGATTCCCGATGAGAAGCGAGTCGAGCCCCCGATGGAGAGGGGTTCCCGTTTTCCCGAAATTTGGGGAAAAAAATAGTTATCGGTACGGGGTTTTGCCGATCGGGGGTATTACCGATCCCGTGGGCATGAGGTGCCGAAGGGAATTTTGCGCAATTCAGTAAAAGGGCGGGGTCCAAAAAGGAAGCCCGGGGTTTTTAAAGGGGAATCGTCGAGGAAATTTTCCCATCAAAAGGGGTTTAAAAAAGGAAATGGTGATTTTGTACCAATTTGAGTTCGACCCTTCATAGGCGTTGGTTCCTTTTTAAAATGGGTTTTTTTGTTTGGGGAAAAAAAATTTTTTATTTTTTTTAGATCTACCCTACCGAGCATTTCCTTAAAATTGGGATTTTTGTGTTAAAGGATACTGCATGTCTTTGTACAACTCCCCATGCGGGGTTAAATATGTGCCAGGGCTATAAAAAGGGGAAAACAACCCAAATAAAACAAACAATTTTACTTTTATTCTACTTTTAGAAAATTTCCCCTTTTTTGCTTTATTATGCTTATCCGGTTTTTAAGCCGGGGCTCTCCCCCTCGATCTCCGTAAAAATTCCTTGCAATTTCCGGTGGGAGTACCCTGAGCCTTGGCATCCGGGCATCGTGTTCCTCATTCAGCCTGCCTAGTTATCCTGATCAAGCCTAAACCCCAGCATGGGGGGAACATCGCCGTTGTCTGGATTGGATTTGCTCTAGTTATCGTCCTTGTCTTTTTAAACTGGTAAAAATCGGGGGCACCCCCCGGGAATCAATTTGGGGTTTTAAAAGCCCGAGGTGTTCGCAGATATGACGCTTTTTGTGTGAACACCTCTTTGGCAAAACCCGGGGCCCCGATTATACAAATCTAACATTGTCGGGGTATCACCGACTTTAAAACCCAGAGGAACGTCATTGAGTTTGGGGCCGATCTGAAAGATGATCAGAAAGGCCAGGGAGCGGGCTATGGAGGAGTACAAAAAATTTATATTGAAGTCCTTCAGCCCAGCGGACGGCAAAGCATCCAGAAGCAAGATCCGTGTTGCCCAGGGCAGGTCACGACGACCCCAATCCGGGGTAAGACAGGAGAGGGTTAATGCTTTTTTGTAAGTAAAAGCATTAATTATCCACTCCAATGCTGTAAATTTTGTCTACATGTCGTTACGCAATCATTCAAAAAGGACATAAAGCGTATGTGGGTCCAGCGTACCACAACCTGGTTTGGCATCTACAAGCCCGTCGGCGCCTCATTGGGGTTTTTCCACTCCTGGAACCGTTCCCCGGTGGCTACATCGCCAAGCCCGAACCCTGGGGCGTCACCCTAAAACACAGATCCAGCGGCGTCGGAAAATTTCAGGACCAGCCCTGCAACGGGGGGGATAGGGTAGCCCCTGAACTATAGCTGGTTCAATTGGTGCAGGGAAATAGTTCAGTTGGGGGGAACCTATGGCATGGGGCACGCAGCCCCAAAGCCGAGGCCCCCTATGTTGACAAATCTGCCCCGGCTCTAACTGTGCAAGTGCCATCAGATAAAATTTTTCAAGAAATTCCTAAGTCCCTTGAGCCACCATCGCAAGCTCTATGCCGATGCAACACGTTACGACAGGGGCAATAAACCCTTGGGGGAAAATTCTCAAGCTGGGTGTGTTCCCCAAGGGTAATCGGTGTTGATTGCCCCGAAACAAGAGCCCAGTCCCGGTCAGCTATGCCATCGGGGAGTCATATGCCAGCTTTATAACCTGGAGGGAAACCCAGCCGCCAGCTCAACAAACCTGGCGGTCGTTTGTATCTTATGGAAGCCAGTGCAGCTCGAGCGGACCATCGATACAGCAACGATGAAATAAAGAATAAACCCCTAATGCAAAGTGGAAAAAATTATCCTGGGTAAGCAACCGTGCTTTGTTTCAGATGATGGTGTGCGCCCGGGGGACACCCCATCTCTTAAAGAGGCGCATCACCGACTCCCCCAGTCAACAACCAGCCAATGGTCGGCAAGAGAGGATGCATTTGGGGTTTGGTAAGATTGCCGAAGTTATGAAAGAAAAATTGGGCATAAAAACCCAATTACATATCTTATCAAAACCCCGTACCTCCTGATATGACTTTTTTTCCTCCCCCAAAGGAAACAAGGTGCCTGATTTTCCCAAGTTCTCCGCCAAGAGGACCATCAACCGGGAGCCATCCCCGTTTATTACCGTGCGGAGAAGTCCCAGCAGGGGGGAGTTAAGGGTGAGATTGTTCTCTTCTCTTTCTGGATGGGGCATTACAGGTTATATCGCGCCTCCAAATTTTCGAAATCAATGGGCCATTTTAAGGGCAATTTCATAAGTACTTTTTGCTGGCATCTAAAAAAGGCTTACCGATTTGGGTTAAAATAGGCAACGCAATGACGAATCAGTAAAGCTTTGTTAAAGGGGCTACGGGACGTAAGAACAAGTGCACGTCTGGGTTTGTGATGGGCAACTGGCAGATTTGGCCTTCCAGGATTACTGCCGCACATAAAGGGGACAAGTATGGTCCCAAAAATTTGAAAGCCTAAGTCATTGGTGCAAAGGATTTCCCGATAAAGTTTCAAAACCTTTTAAAAACCCAGGAAGATTTGGGGAACAAAAGGGGTGACTTTTCTCGGGAAAAAAGCTCTAGTCTGATGAAGGCTAATGTCGATGCGGCCGAATGGGTAAAGGTAAGAAGCCTGTGTCTTGTCCTTCGGCCAAAAAGAGGACCAAAAGGTTTACTTTTGATTTACCAAGGCCGATAGGTTTTGACTTTTTGCGCAAAAAGGGGCGAATAAAGTTGCGCCCAACCAAGTAATTCCATCACCCGAAAAAACTCAAGAAGATTAGGGACTACAATGGCATAATGCAAACCCCCATAGTACCATGACTGCAAAGTTTCGGGAAAAGCGTTGCAGCAGAGTTTGGGAACTGGGCATATTAAGTTGAAAATCAAAGTCCAAAACGAGAAGATAGTCAGCCCCCTTTCCCCAAAAAAATTGGGGGAAAATCAGGGGAAAAAAACCAGATATTGACATGGGAAGTGCCAGGAAGAAATATCGGTAAAAATCCAACCCCAAGTCCCTGACGTGACGCAAGGAGGTTTGCCGATGAAAAAAGGGGCAAGAAGGTGCATGAAGGTAGAGTGCCACAGGGCCCCTGGAGTGGTGTCAGCAAAAGCAGCCAAGGCGGGTCATGGCAATCCCGAAGACCGATATGGAAGAAGAAGAGGAGATCGGGGAATGGGGGGGGTTCGGCTTTTTAAAAACCAGGGGGAAGGCCTTTTTCGTCACGGGCCCTGGGAAAAAAGGATCAAACTGCCCACGCAAAAAAAATAATTGTCCAGGGCAACGGGTATTACACTCCCGACGATCAGGAAAGAGCCCTTGTTTTGATATCAGGCCCCCGGTACCCGGGCCCGCTCAGGGGGGGAACAGATCGGCACTTGACGACGGGGGGGGCAACCTGCCCATGACGGGCTTGGCAAAAAGTGTTACAAGGGCTGGAGGGGGGGGCCAAATGCAAGTGTGTGACGAGGAAAATTCCCCAAGATCCCAACATGGGAGAAGGGTGCCGATAAGGAAAAGTGGAAGGGAGCACCCCCATTGGAAGAAAGCTTCCTCAGGGGGCCCCCAAGGGGCCCCCGACCAAACCCAGAAGAGGAGGTTTCAGCCCAACGCCGTTGGCCCTGTTGACGATGAAGAACCTAAAAGGGAGAACAGGGGGAGGCCAAAGCGCAAGGGGCAAGGACCTTTGGCGATTAAACATGGTCTTCATGTTTGCCGTGGTTTTCATGGCCCCCATCAGTGTGATGAAGAGCGACCGTAGGCAAAATTTGGGTGTGGTTGTGAGGGCTATTTTCAAAAAAACTGCCGATGATGAGAGGCGCATCTGAGGGCTTGTTTGTCAAGGGCAAAAATGGATGGTCAGTCGATGACCCAAAATCTGGTAGATGGGGGCGGTGTCAAATTTTAAAGCCATATGTGGTTCAGAAAGCTTGGGAAAGGACAGGCTTAGTCAAGACCGACTGAAGCTTAAACTTCAAAGGCAACGGTGACAGCTATGGGGGCCGTATGTGTCGACTTAAAACCCTCGGGATTAAAACTTTCCGACACTTTTTTGTAATCAGTGGCAAGGGCATTACAAAATTGCTCCCCGGGAAGGACTAGATCCCTGCCAAATTTTTGTATCCCTTCTATATGCATCAAGTCTTTTACGTGGAAGGGGGGGTAGAATTGAAGTTTTCCCAAAACGAAACCCCCTCAGTGCACGGGTGAAAAGGAAAAATTACAAGCGCCAGGTGCATATCTGGCGAAGCCTGGGACAGGAGTTCCTTTTAAAATTGCCGATTACCCCCAAACAAACCGATCCAAAAGTCGATCCTGAAGAAGGTTTTAATGGGGGTCGGTTCGTGATGACGGGAAAGCTGGGGCGGGCTTCAGTTCCGAGACTTACCGAGGTCGACATCGGGGGAGGTGTAAACCTAGGCCTACTTTTATTAGTGCAGTTAGATTCCCCGTGTAAAACAAAAAATTAACGATTTATTTAAGGGGAAAAAAAAAGATTTTTGCTTGGGATTTACAAGTGTTGTTTAGATGATCGATGTTGAAAATCGGTTACCCATAATCTGGCTTCCAACCCATCGGCAACCTGCGCGCCGATGCAATCCCCCTTTCTGCCCCACATCAGGCTGAGATTACAAAATTAATCGAAGCGGGGTTTATTTTTACAAAGCCCAAAAGTCGTTTGGGTTTTTAATGTGGTTCCTGTGTATAAAAAGAATGGAAAAAATTCGTGTTTGCATTGATTTCAGGGTCTTAAAAAAAGCCACCCGATTTGGATGGCTATCCCATGCCCGTTGCCGAATTGCTGATTGTGCCGTGGACCAATTTTTTCTTTTGGATGGTAATGTGGGTTAATCAAATTATTCGTGGCGAAGAAACAACCAAGACTGCTGTTGACAAGTTTTTTTTGACCGTGTCAAATGGGCCAAGGTTACTGGTCAGTAGCCGTTCCCTCGGGATCGGGGAGAATTTTTTAGCCGACGTGCGTGAAAAGGTTTTTCGGGGGACCCCCCAAGTGCGGGGCCGGGGTGTGAGCTTTTGCCGGGCGTTTTGGGTGGCCCCTTGCTGCTGATGCGAGGGGGATCGCCATGGGTTTGCCGTTGCCCTTGGAGGAAATGGTTTTGGGTGGGGGTGGGGTGGGGTGCCGTTGCCCTGGGGAGGGTTGCGTTGGTGGGGTATTGCCGTTGGGGGTCGGGAAAGTTTGGGGAAGTGGGCGTGCTTTGCCTGGCGAGCGAGGGTTGTGGAAAGAAGGAGGGTGGATTGAAAGGGTTGGTTTGGGGGGTTCCTTCGGGGAATTATGAAAGGTGTTTTGTTCCGTTTTTGGGGATTTTGAGGGGCCGACCTTGCTGGTGGGTTTTTTTCCTTTTTTTTGGTGTGTTTTTGTTTTAGGAAATAAAATTGTTTGGCCCCGCGGGGCTTTCCTTTAAAAGGGGGGGTTTTTTTTAGGGGGGTTTTGGGGGTTGTGTTTTGTACAAATCTCCTGCCGGAGTTTTAAATTTGTGGGGAGGCTTTGGGTTCAACCAAATTTCCCCAAATTTTTTCTTTTCACCCTTTTTTATGGAATTTTTCATTTTTGGGGATTGTTAGATTTTAAAAGTTCTTAAGCTTTGGGCGGGGGGGATAACCTTGGGGTTTTTTGTTTGCGGGGTTCCGGGGGTGGAAATCTTAGCTTTGGGAATGGGTGCATCGTTTTTTGCCTCGCTACTTGCTTTAGTTCCCCTAAATCGGGCCTTTTACGTTGGGCGCATCGCTGTCGTCCTGAGTTTGGTTCTAGTTTCATTCCTTGTTCGTTTTGATTGGTTAAAATCGACGGGGACGCCCCCGGAATACCGAGTTTGGGTAATTGCCCCAGGTTTCACAATTGACGTTTTTTTGTGTAAATTTTTTGGCACCCCATGGGGACCCGATTTTTTAAAATATAGTTATCGGCTTCCGGGGGTTCATTGAGTTAAGAGGATCTGGACATCACAAAAAAGGCTCTGGAAGGGAATAAAACACACCATATCTTAATCCTTTTAGCCTAAACGAGATCGGGGAAAAAAGCCAGGGGAAATCCGCCTCGCGCGGCGCACTTTCCAACCCCGATCCCGGGTTAAATACGGGTGGTAAATTTTTTGCATTCGATAATGTTTAATTAGCCAAAACCATTTTGGGTGCCCAGTGTCCAATGCCCGTCAACACCTTTTTCCCAGGGGGGCGAAATATTTTTTCCCGAATATCAAACCTCGGTCCACTTTGCGGACCCATCTGGCCAAGGGTGTCTTCACCTTATAAAACCCTGGGCCCGGGGAAATCAGAACCAAGATCGGCCAGCAACTTTACTAGGTAATACAAAATTTGGTGGGTTCAAAAAATGTCTGGCCTGCTCCCAAGGTTTAGCAACTTCGCCCGCCCTTTTTGGGGGGATACAGCATGTATCCAAGTCTATCGCTTTATTCAAGATTTGGCCCCAAAATTAAAACCCTGCAGGGGGGAAGGCTCCCATGGGCCCTCGGGGCAACATCTGTACAGCCGACGGTTCTAGTGATGTTTTTATGCTACTCCTCTCCAACGGTGCGTCGCCCAAAAGGGAAATTGCAAAACACAATACCCAGAGGGCCGCCCCACCCAATTTATCGATAAGCACTTTTCCCTACAACAGGGCACGGCAGTTGAAGTCAACCCTGGAGGTATGGTTCTTCAAACTGAAACACTTTTTAATCGAGGGTAGCTAGTTGTTAAATTTTGGGGCCCCGGGGGACAACAAGCATCAGTTTTCATCATAACGGGAACTTCTTGGCCAACGCAACAAGGTACGCCGATGATCAATCAATCGATCATAACACCCCAAAATTGTGGTACCGGGTCCAAGCAACCATTCAGGGTACAAACGACGATCCACTGGGGATCAACCGTGGTGAATTCCTGGCCCATGCAAAGCATGTTTCATCCATCAAAACCCAACACGGGAATAGTTGCTGCCCTTTGGTACCACAAATAAAAACTATCATCCCGAGAACAAGGGTTGCGGGGCCAGTTGGGTGTCAGCCGTACAGATCTTTGGTCGATGCAAAAGACATGCGAGTGTCAATCAGTCGCATCGGCAAAAGCTGCTCCCTATGGCCCCCGCAAGTCGGGCTATCACCAAGTACAAGGGGACGGGGGTAGCTAGTTATCAGACTCGGGAATTATGGTCGATGATGCCTAATGCAGGTTTGGATCGGCAATTGCCCAAATTCCCAGGCAAAATGTGAGCCTGAACACCAAGTGGCAGAAGTTCCCCAGCATCGCCCCGTGAACTTCCGGCGAAGTATCGGTACAAACCGATAAGTACTACACGAAAAACTCACAAGAAAGAGCATACAATGAGACCGGGGAAAAAATCGATAATGTAAAGCCACAACACAAACCCCGTGACTTTTCAAGATGGCCCATCGGGGAGCGCAGCCGTCATGGTGTTCTAATGCTGGTACTGTGTAGCTCCAAAAACTTCGGTACTTTTACGTGAGCCCGAGGAAGAAAGGCAACCTAATCAATAGTAGACTTCGATTGCCCATTGGTCAATAGCCAATGCATAATTTCAGCAGAAGGTACTTTGGACTGTCAGCTTGTTCACCGCGAAGATTGAAAGAAAAACATCAATTACTCAGTCAGTAGGCATCCCAAAAAAAGCTCACGGTTTGGCAGCCATGCATAAAGTCCAAAAAGTTTGGGGGGGCCCCATTTTATCAATTGCTCCGACTTGTCACATGGAAGTATGAAAAAAGTGCATCCATTTCCCAAAACCCGTGGCGGCCTGCGCATCGGCAAGATCCAGGCGCCGAGATGTTTTCGATCAAAAAAGTGGAAAACTTCAGACTCGGAGGGAACCAAATATCAGCGATGCCAAATTGGAAAAACTTTACCTTTGATATCCAGGGCTGATCAGGACGATAAAAACGTTCGAACCCCAAAGGACTGGGGGGCGAAAAGTCCCTCTTTCGGACAAGGGGAATCCCAGTCAGATGAGGGGTGAATTCGGCACTGTTGAATGGGTGAAAGATGAGGGGCCAATACCCCTTTTGCGTCGACCAGAAGGGGGCCGGAAAATTCACCCTTTTAGTCACAAAGGCGATGAAATTTGACTTATTGCTACAGGAAGGGCAAATTAAGCTAGCCTTAATCAAGTTTTTTCCCCCCTCGGCCGGGAAAATCAGACAGACCAGGTACGCCAAAATGGGACGATACAACTTCTCATAGTCCGACGACTACAAAGTTTCAGGCAGCAGTTTTCAATCAGAAATTAACCTGGACGGATCAATTTTTAAATCCTAAAGTCCGGAACCATTTTAAAATTGATCGTGCCGTTTCCCCAAAAAAAATTTTTGGAAGCCGGGGGAAAACCAAAAGGGCTGACTCGGAAATCTAGAAAAAAAGGATCGGTAAAATC
The DNA here is from genome assembly GCA_022036555.1 of Microstegium vimineum. Taxonomy (NCBI): domain Eukaryota; kingdom Viridiplantae; phylum Streptophyta; class Magnoliopsida; order Poales; family Poaceae; genus Microstegium; species Microstegium vimineum. The sequence continues at coordinate 5,409,991 of CM039125.1, read as the reverse complement.
CCGATCATCAAGTGGCTAAGCGCGACACGGAAAAGTTTGCCGATGACAGGAAAGGCAAGAGAATTGCCGATAAAGGTGCATGTGTCAGTAGGGCTCCTGGTATAGTAATCACGCACAAGCTACCAAAGGGGTAACTATCGGCAATCACGAGATGAACGATATCGGCAGGAAGAAAAAGAACATCGGGAGTGGCTTCGTCGGAAAAATCATTGGGGGTGTCCCTTTTTCATCCACTGTGGGAAGAAGGCATTAAGCTACCCCCTTTCCGATGACTGTCCTGAATGCAATAGGTATCACACTGCCGATCAGTCAAGTAAGCCTTGGTTTGGATGATCGGGCATCTAGGTGCGCCAAGTCCCCCTCAGAGAGAGGGGGATCGGTACATAACCAACTGGGGGGGAAGCTGATGGAATACGAGGTTGCTACGCTAGCCGGAAAAAAAAACTTTTTGACCTCATAAACCAGGAAACCCACTGCTAGTTAAGGTTACGGATTACCACTAGACGCGCAGGTGCACGGAAGACGACTTGATTGTAGGGCGTGCGCGTCGCAGCAGGCAGTGCGTTGCGTGGTCGTCCGTCTCAATGTCCCCTTCGCGCGATTCGTCTTGTGCTCCAGATGCAGCACCTCCCAGGAATCCCACACGTGCAGGGAGGGAAACGTTGCGCCTCCGGACTGCTAGGGGCCCGCGAGGAGCAAAAAAGGCAGCGTGGGGAGGCGACGGCGGCTCCCAAAAGGCGTGGGTTAATATCGCCCCGCGCCCCACCCCTTGCATATTATAGGCGTCCTGACGACTCCCACGTTGGAGGCCCATTAGTAAAACCCCAAACCTAGTCTAATTTGGGTCCAACCCGAATTAGGCTTCCAGCCCTTTAAGCGTGCGACCCTATGGGCTCACGCATACATAGACATGGCCCAAGTACTCTTACTCGACCAATAGTTGATAGCGGCCTCTAGCAAGGCGTGTCAACTCCTATGCATACGCTATGGGTCATATCAGACGAACCACTATGGGCCATGTACAAGTTATTCCCTTTTCCACTCGATTTTATGGTTCAACTCGTGGGTTAACACTTAACCCAAGCCACGGCCATGCATTTGTTGATCAACACATGAGGATCCAAGGATACTCTTCACGAAGAGGGGGCAAATTCCATCTTGTT